>OY821785.1:20000000-20600000 GCA_963682175.1 Triglochin maritima
ACGGTCGACCGAAACTTGGTCTAAACGGTCGACCGAACCTCCAAACGGTCGACCGATCCAGAAGGTTTTCTGCAGAATTAATTTAAGAATTAATTAGATCATGCATGAAATTGGTCCATAACTGATTTAATTCTTGGCTGAGATTATTTGTTAGCAAATAATCTATGGTTAGATGGAAGTTTGCATGAAATCATGGGTAAGATGTTGCACATGAATAGGTAATTTGGAGATAACTTATAAATACAAGTTTACCTCATTACCTTATTAATTAATTCATTATCTTCTTGTGCAAACATCTCTCTCCATAATTCTCCAGGAATTTCCTTAATTCCTGAGTTTAGTTTTTAGTTTTCAGAGATCTTCTTCTCAAAGGAACTAAAGAGGGGTTAGTAGTTAGATTCTAAATCCTATTGGAGATTGAGAGGCTAGCTATTCTCTCTCCGATCTTGTTTAGAGTTTGGTGAATACTCGGGGGCATCCAGCGCAGCGACAAGCATCCTCAACGTCTCCGGATCATCAAGAAGTTTTAGAGAACTTCTAGATATGAAATTCGGAGCCCATGTTTGTTTTAATAAAATTTTGAAACTAGTTATTGAAACAAACTGATGCATGCATGAAACAAATCATAGAAAATTGTAATTGATCCTTATTGTGCATAAAAATTTCGAAAATATATATGTGCAATTAAACTAGAAATCCTACATAACCTACGGTTGACCAAACCAGATTCATCAGAGCTCGACCATTCCTTACTGTCCATCTTTTCATGGTGAACCTAACTTTATTCGGTGTACCAAATTTAATTGGTCGAAATTAGATAAAAGACACTAGAAGCTGGTGAACTGTTATCTGAATAATATACCCGAGTTTAACTCCTGTACTTCTTCTCATTGGTCCAATTTTCACAAACTCACCATAATGATTCTATTTCTTTGAAGACTATTAAAACCTCCTTTTAGAGACACAATCAACAATTTACTTGCAAAAATCTTTCATACTCTTGTGCTCTCAAATTCCAAGTCTTCAAAGCTCTACCAACTCTCAAACTGCAATCAATTAACTCCAACTCCAATCCTTTGAGTATATTAAAGTTAGAGTTCACCAACCTTAATCAACTTCCATTGCGTTATAAACCTTTGAGGAAGCTCGCTCTCGAGTTGTGAGATGCGATTCGAGCAAGGCGAGGATGTTTGCAAGACTCCGATTGTAAGAGGGTTTATCTTCGACCCAGAAAGAAGAGACTACTGAATTCTCAAGTTAGGATCGGAGAAGCGATCAGAACTTCAGGAGAGGACTAGATAACGGTTGTAATGTCTCAGAATAGCGGAAAATTTAAAATTTCAAAAACAGACATCATAGACATTAAACACAAAAGCGTGGGAACGTTACTCATAAAATATCCAGTAGGTGCACCATATTACGTCAGAGTCTGTCAAAATGTATGACTACATCAAAGTACATGAAGAGTAAATAAAAGTAGCCATACTACCTAGGATAGTAGAGAAGGAGGATCCGATCCCAAACTGCCCTCGTCCTTAGTCGCAATCCGCTAGAACCTACTGCGGTCCTGAAAAGAAATATAACAACAATTCCTGAGTTTCCATAATGAAACCCCATATACCAACACACCTATATGCATGCTTGCTTAATCGTTTTAAATACCGCAAGTGCACGACCGCGTTGAAGCGGTGACAAATACGGGTCGATCCACAAGGAGGTGTGTAGACTGTGGTTTGTTCGAAGGCAAGTGGGAAAAGAGGGGAAGAAGTTGTGATTACACTAAACTAGACTAACTACACTAAACGAGTAAGCATCAAACAAGGAAAACAAAAGCGGGGGAAATTGAAAGCTGGAAATCAGAAATTGAAAACCCCTAAGAGGTAGAGTGTGTGCACACATGTAAAAAGATGGTGAAGAATGCATTTTATAGGCACAAATGTAGGTAGTGTTTTCATGCACAGGAAGTGTCTAAAGGTTATGGCAAAACCTATCAATCCATTCACTAACCTAGTTGATTAACATTCATATACACAAGCTAGTTATTTCAGAACCTAAACAAGCATGGAAGCGGTCTAAGATGTGTGGCAAAACCCATCAAGTGTAGTATTCTACTCTAACAAGGAAGCATACATTCACATTTATCAACACAATCAAAATATAAAGCATTCATATCCATTCTTTAATGCATGTATGAACATCATCTCCACCCCCAAAGGGGGATAGATCTACTCACTACACATTACTCGAACAATTAAACTAAAGAAGAAAAGAAACATTCTAACTAGTTTAGGCTAGAATCAAAGAAATAAAACTAAGCTAAGCATGCATAAAGAAACAACATAAGAACAAAACAATGGAAAAATTATTTTATTAGATGACTCACATTGAAGCTAGCATTCTTCTACACCTTGAGATTTTGCTCCAAGGCTTACTCCAAGTAGAGAGAATGCCACCAAGTAATAAGGGATTACAATAGAAGGTGAAGAGTTCTATTTATAGCCATAGAAAAAGGTAATCTGGGACAATCCCCCGGCATGGGAATAAACAAATACCAGAAATATACTAAATATACACTAATACACGCTCCACATAAATCTTAACGGATCTGGACCAAAAGTGATCGCTAATTAGCGGTCTTGGACCAATAATTAGCGGTCTACAGTGTTCGGATCGCTCTAGATTTTCTTGTGCGCTTTTCTACAAGGCTTTGTTTGTCTTTGATGCATCTACTTTGCTTGTTGGAGCTCCGACCTGAATAGAATTGCAAAAATACTCCCTATGATGGTGTGAAGTATTCTTGTTTGCTCATTGGTCCTTTGATCTTACGTTCAGGTCCTTCGACCTTGCATCTTAGTCCTTGAGTCTCTCAACTGACTCCTTTTTCATGCTTTTAGGTCCTTTTATGCCTCTTCTCTTCAAACCTATTTATTTTTCAAATTTAAACATAAAACTCGTCACGTAGCATTGTTTAGGTGAAAGATAATGGATATAAAATGCAAATATAAGCACTAAATGATGTCAATCGAATACCCCCACACCTAACTTTTGCTAGTCCCGAGCAAAACAAAGAAAGAGAAAAGCATACCAAAAACAAGAAATCATAACTCACTTTCGTAGGAATCACGGTTGCAGTTAGCACATGCAACAAATCGTTAAACCTCCTTGTCGCCAAGGAGGAGTGTTGTCTCCTGAGGGTTTTCAACGGCTATACCCATAAAATCCGAACAAAGATGCATTTTTCAACCAAGCTTCACGACTCGATGACTCATTTTGTCGATCATTGGATGCGGTAATGCTACGGGCCGACTTTATATATGTAATCAGTCCGCACACCTAGCCTAATGAATCATTCATGAAAGTTAATTAAGAACTTAAGTGCAAGACAAGGACAACCTCAACATCCTCAAGTGATACAAAGTGTAAGGTCCATTAAGTTTCTTATTTGACTCTTTTTTTTCTTTTTTTTCTTTTTTTCTTCTTTTTTTACTTTTTCATTAGAGCATTATATTGGTTGGTGTTTGATTCTCCCAGGGTCAGGTTTCGTGCATCATTGACTATGAGGACTTACACTATCACGTACACCTTCCCCCCAATCTCCAAGGCGATCCCTACCACCCGTGTAACGGGAGTTCGGTCGGTGAATCCTAAGTCAGATGACTCGAGAGCACCAGGCACGAAGTCCCCTCAGACCTAATTTCCCGAGTGATAGGAGCTGTGAGAGAAGAGAGAACACCACTTATTCATTTATATACATGGGAACCAAAACCCCTACACCTACAGTTTCACAAAAAGAGTTTAAGGGCCCTTAACTACGACAAACTTCTTTATACTAACACAAACAAATTATTAACTCACTACGTTCAGAGTGGACTTATTTAGATGTTTGAGTACTGAAACCCTATGATTACACGCCCCTTGAGGGAAAACCGGGGTGCATCCTAACGACTCGATAAGACCTAAAGCCAGTTAACTAGATATCCTAATGCATTAAGCTCAAGACAATTTTGGGAGCTTTCTTTTTACTTTGCCTCTCAACGGTTTTGTACATGCCAAACACACGCAAAACCCACAAAACATTTTCTTTCACAAACACATGAAGATTTTGAAAGAAATGTGAAAATTTTAAAGCACTAGGCAAGCAAAAGAAGACAATTCACCCAAGGATCATGGCAAGCAGATATACCGATATTAAAGGCAGCACACTAACATGACCCTAACAATACAAACAAAAGAAAGCAAAATCAAAAGAAAAGACTCGACTATGTACACACGTAAAACACCCCCCACACCTACTTCATGCATTGTCCTCAATCAATGTGAGCATGGAACTACATGGATTTATGCATGAAAAAGAAAAGATCTCACCAACGTAAAGTACAAAGGGAAGTTCATGGTTATGTTGATGGACACGAACCCGAATTCCCTCAAAACCTGTGAGATGCTATAGAAGGGATACAAATACGTGAAAGAAATGGGGCTCAAGTACAAAAGGGTTGGGGCCTACAACAATCAATGCTCGCTCATAGAGTATTTTATTGTACTAAATTTTTTATCTTTTTTTATCTTTTTTTATTTATAATAAAAATATGTACAAAAATAAGTTCCCATCTTCATTTGTCAAAGGATGTCAAATGGAATCTCAAAAGTGGGTCAATGCACTTGGAAAGGGAACATGACACCATGTGGGGCCAGAATACTGATGTTTGGGCCCCCCTCACAAAGAGCACAAGATGAATGAAGAGGTTCATGAATTGGACGCAAATGCGTCTCATTCAAAGGATCAAAGTGAAAGAGCTTGAACCTCTCAAGAGTTTGGGAATAATTGCGCAATGGAAGAAGAGTTTCTGCCGTTGCGGTACTGAAGTTATCGTCAATCCAAACTCTCCAACCAATAGGCTGGTGGGTCGGAACGAGGTCAAGAACCTTGTTATTCATGTCCGACTCACCAGGCGAACAAAAAGTGGGTCTCTTACCCATGGTATCTTCCAAGGAACTCCTAATACCCTCATTAGCAATGTAGTTGTTTGATGTTTCATCATTTCCAAGATAATCAGGAACAATAGTGAGAGTCAAACTCTCATAAGGTTGTTTGAAATTAAGGGTACTAGGGAGTTCTTGCTCCACCAGTGGTGAGTCCTTAAGAGGCACAACATGAAGATCATGTGGCTCAGGGGCCATGGGACAAAAAGATGCGGCACAATCCTGTGCCGACTCATAATGAAGTTGGTCCATGTTATTCTCAAGTTGGATCGAATCCCCCACAATGTGATCGTGAATTGAAACCCCAAGTCCCTCAGACTGACTAGGAGTTTGACTTTGAAAGATTGTGCTTTGAATTTGTGAATGTGGTGGTGGTTCGATATCAAAAGATGAATCCTCATGATGACAAGAAAAGTCACCCTCCTCACGTTTACTTAATTGTTGTGTAATTTGACTCATATACATTTCCATAGATTGCAGGGAATCGTGATTGGACTTCAACACATTTTGAGTGGTTTCCATGAACGTTTGGAGGGCTTGTTCTAAAGAATCAAGTTTGGGGTCAACTATTAGGTTCATGTCGGAATTTGGGAAATGGATGGGTTGGGTGGTGATGGGCTGAGAATGAGTCCAATGACTGACTGGTCGTGGGGTGTTGGTAGAATTGAAGATATTCAGAAGGAGGATACTGGGGCGGGAATGATGTATAAGAATTTGAATAAGAATTGTCTCCCCACGAATTAATCCCTCTCGGGTTGTACGCGGATGTGAAATGGTCATATTGAGCATTTTGGAAAATGTATACTCATACTCAGGCTCTGGGGGAACATAAGAACATTCCCCGATAACATGACCACTCAACCCACACCAGTCACATGGTACGGCTAGTGGAGCCATCGGTGCACTCATGTCATCTACCACATGCATGAAAGAGGCCAAAGATTCTTGCAATGTCTCAGTTGGAGAACCAACATACGATCCGACGTAACTAGATGGTGGTCTAACAATCGGTGTCTCTCTCATATTACCCCAATATGAAGATTGCTCAGTCAAACAATGAAGATTGTCCCAACCATACGGGGTGTTTGTCTGAGGCACCCCATGATGCATCGGTCCGGAGTACCAGGGAGAATTGTCCTGGTCCCAACAATGATATGGATGGTCGCCCATATAACCATCCATCTCGACAAAGAACTCTCGAGTCGATCACTCTCACCACCACGAGGCCAAGCTCGTAAAAAGTGCTCGACTCGACCCTAAAACGCTAACAGAAAGTGTAAAGGGGAGGAGACTAGAACGTAGAAGTAGGTGAGAAGAAGATGAAAAAGAGGAGAAGGGAAGAATCCCAAGAGCTAGCGTGGGTAATGGGAGAAGGTAGAAGCCTAATCTAGCAAGCACGGCTCAAACAACTTAAGGCTATGGGTGCTTAGGCTAGACGACGCCTAACTTCGAGGTCACTAGTCTCGACATGCCTCACCTCCCTACAACGGAGACCATAATGTCCAGCAAGTGATACCAAATCCAGGGATCCAGTACCTCCTACTATCGACAATGTAGGTGACGTTGATCAGGTCATGACGGTCTCAACTAAATCACTCTCCTAGTGCGTCTGAATTCCTTAGGGCCAATGTCTACTTGCATTTAGATTAAGGCTTTACTTGAGTGTGATTTTTGGGGCTAAGGGAGGGGTGACGAAATCCCCCACCTTATCTTTGAAGACTATAGGTGATGCCCCTTAAAGATATTTTGAAATCTTAGGCTAGCAAGCAACTCACTAAACAAGCACTCACCTCACTCTTGTCCCGATGCACCTTACTAACTAATGCATGCTTTAACCATGCATGAATTAGATAATGGGTGCACGGACCTCACGTCAGCAATCGACAACAATAATTTATTGACAAGAAAAGACAAATGCGTGCATGCTCTATAAATGATGCATGACCTAGATGGCAAGAAGTCTAATCTTTTGCTTTGAGTTTTATGGTCCAAGTTGTCTTAAAAGGGGAATTGATTAATCTGTGAGCTAACTACAGGTTGAAACATGATAAATTGAACTCCCAGACTACTACACTGAAACAACAATCCACCAGAACAACAATGGGAGCAAACGAAGCTCACCCAGCCACCAATTAGCGGTCTCAGACCACTGATTGGCGGTCCAAAAGGTCGTTCTCTGCTTACAATTTCTCCTAGTGTGTCTACTTGATGTTGCAATGTCCTTGAAACAAAAATAAACTAAAAAAGAGATTAAAACCACTCGAATCGTCCAAACCAGAGTCTGGACAGAGCACCTCCCCGGCAACGGCGCCAAAAACTTGTTTAATCGTTTTAAATACCGCAAGTGCCCGACCGCGTTGAATCTATGGCAAATATGGTCGATCCACAAGAAGGTGTGTAGACTCTGGTTTGTTCGAACGCAAGTGGGAAAATAGGGGAAGAAGTTGTGATTACACTAAACTAGACTAACTACACTAAACGAGTAAGCATCAAACAAGGAAAACGAAAGCGAGGGAAATTGAAAGCTGGAAATCAGAAATGGAAAACCCCTAAGGGGTGGAGTGTGTGCACATATGTAAAAAGATGGTGAAGAATGCATTTTATAGGCACAAATGTAGGTAGTGTTTTCATGCATAGGAAGTGTCTAAAGGTTATGGCAAAACCTTTCAATCCATTCACTAACCTAGTTGATTAACATTCATATACACAAGCTAGTTATTTCAGAACCTAAACAAGCATGGGAGTTGTCTAAGATGTGTTGCAAAACCCATCAAATGTAGTATTCTTTTTTTTGCAAAGCAAAAGGGAGGCGCAACCTCGAATTTTATTGATTTGTGTAAACGGACTTACATACAAACCAACCCAACAAACACCCAAAGCATTTGAAACTTGATGGGTACAAGCTCAGATTCTTATCTAGCACATTACTATCACAAGTTCCACCGTCTGCGACAATGTATTATAGCATGACCCGCATTGCTTAGCTATTACTTCTTTAAAGCTACAATAACGAAGGAGACCCATTGCTACCTCCATGTTGTCGCAAATGTCACCCTCTCATGATCGTCTCCCTTTCCTTCCAGCATACCAAGCCTTTTTATCCGAATCACATCCTTCACTTGCTGAATAATGGACCCCACTTGTCGTTCCTCACACTCCATACATCGCCTATTCCGTTCAGCCCAGCACTCGAACACCACAACTCCCAATGCTAACTTCAGCGTTCGTGCCCCATGCTTTGTAGGTGTAATCCATGTCTGAATCCTATAAATCTCTTCGAATGTAGCTGCAATCATGTGGCCCATATCTCCTCCCACCCTCCGGATTGCTTCCCATACAACCTGTACGAAGGGGCACTCCCAAAACAAGTGCTTTAACTCTTTGTAGGCATTCTTACATAGCGCACACCTTGACACCATGCATAGCTTTAGCCCCCTCCGTCTGATCATATCATGAGTAGGTAGCTTCCCATGCATTGTCCTCAATAATGTTAACGCATGCTTTGGGACAACCCATTTGTACCACACCATTGTCCCCCACCTAACGACAAGTTGGTCCAGCTTGACCCACTTCCACATATCTCTCAACGTAAGTGTGCTTCGAGATGCTCCCATCCATGATAGCTCGTCGTCCCTCTGGCCCACCTGGATGGTAGGCAGTCGGCCCATCAAGTGTAGTATTCTACTCTAACAAGCAAGTATACATTCACATTTATCAACACAATCAAAATATAAAGCATTCATATCCATTCTTTGATGCATGTATGAACATCGTCTCCACCCCCAAAGGGCGATAGATCTACTCACTACACATTACTCTAACAATTAAACTAAAGAAGAAAAGAAACATTCTAACTACTTTAGCCTAGAACCAAAGAAATAAAAGTAAGCTAAGCATGCATAAAGAAACAACATAAGAACAAAACAATGGAAAAATTATTTTATTAGATGACTCACATTGAAGATAGCATTCTTCTCCACCTTGTGATTTTGCTCCAAGGCTTACTCCAAGTAGAGAGAATGCCACCAAGCAATGGGTGATTACAATAGAAGGTGAAGAGTTCTATTTATAGCCATAGAAAAAGGTAATCCGGGACAATCCCCCGGTATGGGACTAAAAAATACCATAAATAGACTAAATATACACTACTACACGCTACACATAAATCTTAACGGATCCAGACCAAAAGTGACCGCCAATTAGCGGTCTTGGACCACTAACTTGCGGTCTACAGTGTTTGGATCGCTCTGGATTTTCTTGTAGGCTTTTCTAGAAGGATTTGTTTGTCTTTGATGCATCTACGTTGCTTGTTGGAGCTCCAACCCGAATAGAACTGCCTAAATACTCCCCATGATTGTATGAAGTATTCTTGTTTGCTCATTGGTCCTTCGATCTTGCATCATAGTCCTTGAATCTCTCAACTCAGACCTGTTTCATGCTTTTAGGTCCTTTTATGCCTCTTCTCTTCAAACCTATTTATTTCTGAAATTTAAACATAAAACTCGTCACATAGCATTGTTTAGGTCAAAGATAATGGATATACGATACAAATATAAGCATGAAATGATGTCAATCAATGCTCATACTAGTATGGCAGGGCAAAATCCAGTACAATCTCCCTCCACACCACCGTCCAAGGGTCAATAAGGAAATTTGTCCATCCATCCATCATCCATCATCGGGTCACATGTAGGGACCTACCGTAGGCACACACGTCCTACAGAAGGTACACAACGCACCGCACATGCAGATACACTAGTCACGGGGTTCAGTGAGGCACGTCTGCCTGTCTGTGTCAGAAGAATGGGCTAAATATAGAGGTAAACACCTCACCAACGGAGTCGTCGTTCTGGTCGGTCCATCTCACGTTGTTGTGCCACAACCAAACTACTTGACAAAATACATCGTCGGTCAGTATACACCCACCGGAACAACATCGATCGGGTCATCTTGTCTAGAACATAGGACAACACTCCCGCCAGAACAACATCGACTGGGAAATATCGTTCGGAACAACATCGGATGGTACAACAATCACTATCAAGGCCAGTCGAAGGTATCTGTCGTCCATAAGGCCGACCTATGGACTTATCCGGACTGAAGTCTGCAAGGTCATCTCGCACTGTAGAGTCCTGCAATATCTGGCATTGGGATCCACGATCCCTCAGGTCTACTACTCTAATATGAGTCAAGTAAAGCATACACTATGCCATAGTCTATAATACAGAGGTGGCACGTCCCGAGCGTCCACACTCTTCCACACGGTGGTTCCTAGGCAAGCACGATCAATGCACCCATCATCAACTCCCGGCTCACGCTCTAGAAGACAACACTGGTTTCTGTAGATAGAGTTGACACCCCACAAAGACAAAGACTGAGTCCTGAGCCCAAATGCTCGACCGAAAAAGACAGACCGGTCAACTGCTCCTCAAAGGGTCGATCGAACAAATGCCTGTAACAATCAAACTCTGGGCTCATGACTTAAGCCTCAATGGTCGAACAGATGGTATAAATTGGTCGACCGTTAGATTTTCAAAATCAGAATATGTCTAAGTCAAAATCAGGGCAACGATCGAACGTCTCAGGGGCCCCGTTAGTCTGAAATCAGGGTCTCTCCAACATTCACAATCAATCGAACTACACATCAATCGGTCGACCTAACATTCAATATACTTTAGTTACAGGTCAAACCAGAGTCAAGCGTTTCCATTGTTTAGATGTTAACGCTCAATCTAGACCAAAATATAAGACAACGGTCGAACGACTCCAGCGGCCCCGTTCCATCAAAAACAACAGAGTTCTCCAATCCAATAAAATATGCACAATTGGTCGACCGCCGTCAGTCAATGTTCGACCAGTGCTGGTTGGAGACAAAGAAACACACTACATCCGATCGACCGCCGAAAGGCATCGGTCGACCGTTAGCTGACATCTACCTTGGCTTGCCAAGTACGACTTGATGCCCTCATCGCCGGCGAGGTCTCCGACCTCCGGAGATGAGCCAAACTCACGCACATACAAGTGCGAACAACATCTAATGGAAGAACTTGCCATACCTCTCTATTGCAATTCGTCGGCGATCTTGCCAGACCTCACTCACAAACACCTCTAATCCGCAATCCACACGCCCAATCCCTCGTGCTAAGCTCCACGCGTCTCTCCTCTGTAGATTACCTTCAAGCTCGCACTTTGCCACTGCTGAGCTACGGATGAGTGAGAGATGAGTGAAGGAGAGAAAAAGACTGACTTGAGAGGGAGACGAGAAGAAAAGTGAGCTTCTCTCCTAAAAACCCAGACCAACACAAAACCCATACCCTACACCGTCCCCCTACAACACTACCATCACTCCCCTCCATACCCATCACATTAAAGCCATATCTTCTCGACGACCCACCATTAGCCCACTAAATGAGTTTAGGGTTTAACAATCCACCTTACTTAAAGGAATTTCTTCCTCAAAATTAAATCCAAGCGACTCACCGAAAAGCTCCGGGTACAGCTTTCGAACATCCTCCTCAATCCCATAGGTGGCCTCACGCTCGCTATGATGTTGTGACTATCATCTCTGATCGAGATCCCAGGTTCACATCCCAATTTTGAGGGAGTCTTCAGTAAGCTTTGGGAACACGATTGAAGTTTAGTATAGCGTTTCACCCACAGACAGATGGGTGGTCTGAGAGGATCGTCCAGACCTTGGAGGACATGCTGAGATCTTGCGCGTTCGGTTGGGCAGGACACTGGGTGTTCCTACACTCGTTGAATGCAACTTGCTTTGATCACTTGCCGCTGATAGAGTTTTCGTACAACAATAGCTTCCATGCAAGCATTGTGATGTCACCGTATGACACATTGTATGGGTGGCCTTGCAGATCAGCGGTTTGATGGAGTTATGTAGGAGAGAGGCAGTTGGTTGGGCTAGAGCTAGGATAGATGTATGCAGAGAAGGTCAACGTGATCTGGAGGAGAGTAGCGACAACACAGAACATGCAGAAGAGCTACGCCGATAAGTGCATACGAGAGTTGAATTTTGATTGACATCATATCATGCATATATTTGTGTCTTATATCCTTTATTCTTAGCCTAAGCAATGCTACGTAACAAGTTTTATGTTTAAGTTTCAAGAATAAACAAGTTTGAGAAGAAGAGACTACAAAAGGACTTAAAAGCAAGAAAAAGGACTAAGCTGCAAGACATATAGACAGAGATGCAAGAGAGAGGGACCCGGATGTAAAACCAAAAGGACTAATGAGAAAATGAAGAAACTCCACCCCATCATGAGGAGTATTTTGGCAATTGGATTCAGGTCGCAACCTACACAACATATTAGGGTCCATCATGTAGGATCGTGTGGGTCTATGGGTCCACAATTAATGGCTAATCCTAATTCTCTACTCGATTAAGCAATCAAATGCGGAATAAACAAATACACAAGTAGAGAAAGAAAAATGCAAACCACAATCACACGAGGGATTTTATAGAGGTTCGACACCCCACCCGGGTCCTAGTCCTCTCTTGTAAGCTCCGCTCGACTCCGCGAGCTCCGCCTACGTCTTCACAAACCACTCCCCGTTCTGGGGCGGGAGAGAATGCCTTTACACCACAACCACCGCGAACAACCTCGCTTGCTTGAATTCTTCCTCTCACAATCCGAGAGGGACACTTCGGGCTTTCACCGAAGTCCTTGCTTCCTTTGACAAACACTTGAGTGGAGCAACACTCTCTAATTCTTGAGCACACTTGAGTAGGATTGGAATTATGACTAAAGTGTGGAAGGTTTGAAGCTTTGAGTGTTTGGGATTCTCTCTAATGTATTGGACAAGTTTGTAGTGGGAGAGTTGTGTTAAAATGTGTTTTACAACTCCTTATATAGGCATTAGAGAGAATAGAGCCGTTGGGATTGATTGGGTGTGAGTTGATGTGTGATACACAAAACAGAAATCTACAGGACCCAATTCTGAGTAAATTCGGTCGACCGAAACGGGAAGAACGGTCGACCGTTTGGCAGTTTTGCACAAAGTTCGGTTGACCGGTAAGGAAACGGTCGACCGCCCAATGCTACGACTTTGGTACACTTAAGTTATCGGTCGAACACCTAAAGGGGAACGGTCGACCGATTTGTACCAGGCACTTTGGGGTTGACAAACAATTGGATATTCGGTCGACCGAAACAGGTCTAGCGGTCGACCAATTTTCAACAGGAGATTCGGGTTTGTCAAGAGATGGACAAACGGTCGACCGATCTTGGTCCTCGGTCGACCGATACATGAAATGTATTTGGGGTATTTTTGGTTTAATACGAATACGATCGTTGGGTATATACGACAAAAATAACGGTCGGAAAATTAAGTTCAAATGGTCGACCGAAAGAGAAGGTGCGGTCGACCGAAACAAGACAGGGAAACACAAAACAGAATACTTGATCATCCGGTCGACCGAACGGCCTGTTGCGGTCGACCGAATGTGGGCGGACTCTTAGGGTTCTGGTTTAGTGTTTTTTGGTGTAAGTTTGGGTGATCTATTGAAGTCCAAATAATGTGAAATTTCGTGTGTGACTTCTATGAGGAACCTAGTGTGTGCTTAAGTTGATTTTAGCTCAAGTATGCTCAATATATACTTGTTCCTAAGACTCAAAGAAAATACAAAATACATGTCTTCAAAGGAGCTTGAGTACATGTCTTGACTTGATTTCCTTTCTTCCTTGAGTCTTGATCACCTGTAGAGGTTAGCACAAAGCAATATATATGCAATGCAATATGTGTGCTACTCTACATGATTATAATTAAGATTAGGTTGATTAAATCATCAAAACATAGATTAAGGCCAAAAAGCCAACACATCAGACATAAAGAAATCAAGCGAGACAACAACACTCCAAAACCTGTCCAGATCCAGACCATATAGACCGCCAATTCGCGGTCCAAGACCACTGATTGGCAGGCTATTTTTCTCCAAAAAATTGATAAGGTTTAGGCGGGTCATTTATTAGAGTGTTTTATGTCTATTTTTAGTAGTGCATTAGTCCCATATCGGGGGATTGTCCCCGATTGCCTTTTTCTATGACTATAAATAGAACTCCTCTTTCTGCTTTGTATTTACCCATTGCTTCGTCACATTCTCTCTACGTAAAGTAAGCCTTGGAGCAAAATAATGTCTTTTTTTCTTAGTTAGTTTTACAATGTCTTTCTTTGCATGCTTAGTTTAATTTCGTTTTGTCTTTCTTTCTTAGGGCTACGGGACAAAAAGATAAGGCACAATCTTGTGCCGACTCATAATGAAACTGGTCCATGCTATTCTCAATTTGAATCGAATCCCCCACCATATGTTCGTGAATTGACACCCCAAGTCCCTCAGACAGATTAGGAGTTTGACTTTGAAAGAATGTGCTTTGAATTTGTTGATGTTGTGGTGGTTCAGTATCAGAAGATAAATCTCGTGTTGATAAGAAATGTCACCCTCTTCACGTTTACTTAATTGTCGTGTAATTTGACTCACATACATTTCCGTAGTTTGCATGGAATTTTGAGTGGACTTCATTACATTTTGAGTGGTTGCCATTAACGTCTGGAGAGTTTCTTCTAAAGAATAAAGTTTGGGGTCAATAGTGAGAATCAAGTCAGAATTTGGGAAATTGTTGGGTTGGATGTTGATAGGCTGAGAATGAGTCCAATGATTTGGAGTAGGGTGTTGGTAGAATTCTGGGTATTCAGGAGGAGGATACTGGGGTGGAAATGATGTATAAGAATTTGAATAAGAATTGTCTCCACACGAATCCATCCCTCCCAGGTTCTACACGGATGCGTAAGGGTCACATTGAACATTTTGGGAAAAAGTGTGCTCATACTCAGGCTCTGGGGGAACATATGGACATTCCCCGAAAGCATGACCACTCAACCCGCAATAGTCACACGGTACAACTACTGGAGCTACCGGTGCATTCATGTCATCTACCACATGTCTGAAAGAGGCTAAAGGTTCTTGTAATGTCTGTGTTTGTTGACCAACATATGATCCGACATAACTAGAAGGTGGTCTAGCAGTCCGTTCCTCTCTCATATCACCCCAATATGAAGATTGCCCAGCCACACAATTAAGATTGTTCCAACCATACAAGGTGTTTATCTCAGCCACCCCAGGTTGCAAGGGTCTGGAATACCAGAGAGAATTGTCCTAGTCCCAATAATGATATGGATTGTCGCCCATGTAACCTTCCATCTCACCATAGAACTCTCGAGTCGATCACTCTCACCACCACGAGGCCAAGCTCGCAAAAAGTGCTTGACTCAACCCAAAAATGCTAACAGAGAGTGTAAAGTGGAGGAGACTAGAACGTAGAAGTAGGTGAGAAGAAGATGACTCAGAGGAGAAGGGAAGAATCCCTAAATCGAGCGTGAGTAGTGGGAGAGGGTAGAAGCAGACAAGCAAACAATGCTCAAACAACCTATGGCTATAGGTCCTTAAGCTAGACGACGCCTAACTTCGAGAGCACTAGTATGAACATGCCTCACCTCCTTACAATGAAGACCACAATGCCCAGCAAGTGATACCAGATCCGAAGATCCAGTACCTCCTACTATCATCAAGGCAGGCAATGCCAATCAGGTCATGACGGTCTCAACTCGATCACTCTCCCAGTGTGCCCAAGTCGTAGGACCAATGTCTACTTGCTTTTTGAATTAAGGCTTTGATTAAGAGTTTTTTTTAGGGCAAAGGAAAGGGTGAAGAAATCCCCCACCTTATCTTGTATGAGACAACCCCTCCGTACTAGCGTTTTGAGTCTTAATCTAGCAATCAACTTTCCAAACAAGCGCTCACCTCACTCTTGTCCCGATGCACCTTACTAACTAATGCATGCTTTAACCATGCATCAGTGAGAGAATGGGTGCACGTACCTCACACTAGCAACCAACAACAAGAATGTAAAGAAAAGAAAGACGAGTGTATGCAAAGTCTACAAATGATGCATGACTTAGATGGCAATCGAACTAATCTTATGCTTTGACTTTTAAGGTCCAAGTTGTATAGAAAAGGGATTGGTTATTAATAGATCTGGCAGTAAACTACTTGTTAAAACAAGCAAATCGGGCTCCCATACAACTACAATGAACAATCATACAAGCAGAACAAAACTTGAAGCAAAAGCAGCTCACCGGGCCGCCAGTTGGCGGTCCCAGACCACTGATTAGCAGTCCAAAGGGTTGCTCCCTGATCAAAAAATTTCTTGGTGTGTCCCCTGAATGTCCCTGAAACAAAACAAACTAAAAAAAGATTAAACCCACTCGAATCGTCCAAACCATAGTCTGGACTGGCACCTCCCCGACCATGGCCCGAAAAACTTGTTTAAACATTTTATTAATTACCGCAAGTGCACGGCCACGATGAAGCAGTGGCAATTACGGGTCGATCCACAGGGAGGTGAGTAGCCTCTGGTTTGTTAGAAATCTAGTGGCGAATAAAGGGAGAAAAAATGTGATCATGTTAAAGCTAAACTACACTAAACAAGTAAGTAAGAAATGCGAAATAAAGCAACGAAAGAATGGAAATGAAGAAGAGAAACCCCTAAGGGGTGAAGTGTGTGCACATATGAAGTGAAATAAGTGATTAATGATGCATGTAAGCATATATGTGTATGTGTCGTGTGTGTGTGTTGTCATGCATAGGAAGTGTCTAAAGATGTGGCAAAACCTATCAATCCATTCACACAATGTATCGGCAATTACTACTTGATTATCATAAGATTTGCTCAGCATGAGAAGTGTCTAAAGATGTGGCAAGACTCCTGAAAAACCATGAACTCATGTGAAGAAAAAAGGTAAGCATGGGAGGTGTCTAAATCTTATGGCAAAACCCATCAAAACAAAGTTTCTTCAATCAATCAAGAAAGCAACCACAAATACAAACACTTAACTCACATGTAGTATATTCAACAGAAAATTTCAGGCAATAAACATGAGGAAACTAAGCATGGGAAGTGTCTAAATCTTATGGCAAAACCCATCAAAATCCCCCAACATGTAGATGATTAAAATAACCCCAATGAACATACAAGCATGCAAATCTACACAATCAAAACTTCCTCAAACATCCAAACTTCATGACATATATGTACATCCTCTCCACCCCCAAAAGGGGGATGGAACTACTCACTAATCATTAAGAAAAGAAAACAAAACAAAATTAAACTAAGCATGCAATAATTGAAAGAATTGCAAGAATCAAACAATAGGAAACTAACTAAGAAAATTATTTTATTAACATGACTCACATTACAAGTAGCATTGTAAGACCCGCTCTCCTAATACACTATTAAGTCTTATTTCATCCTTATACTTATTTATGTGTTATCTTTATGCTTGATGTATTTTTGTGATTTTATGCTTTGTTTTGGGAAAGTTTCCTTTCGTGGAAAAGTTCCCTTTTTGGGTGAGTCAAATCAACACGCAAGCGGGTGCGATTCATCGGGCAACTTGTAACCGATTCACTTAATCGGGTCAATCGGGTGCAAGTTGTTTGTATAAATTGATTTGGCTAATTGTTAGGGGTGTGTGAGGTGTGTTGAGTGGCCATGTCAGGTGGATCCTTGTCATCAAATGAAGATGATATTTTGCAAGGAAACGGATGGGAGAATCAAGGGGAGATTTTGGTGCACATGTTGGTGTTGTATTTTGGTAAGTTGCACTTTTGGATTTGATTTCCTCTTAGCCTGTGGGCTGATTTCGTGGGGTCCAGGGCTGAGTGGTCTGGGGGAGGATGGTGTGGCATCCTAGTCAGCAAAGGGGCATCCAATTTGGTGTGCAAACTTTTGAATTATCATGTTTAAGGCATGTTTTAATGGGAGAATATTTGCATTGCATTGATCCATAGAAAACCTATAGAAGTCATATACAAAATTCCATATTAAACTGACTCTTTTAGGTGAGCCATTACACTTAAGAACTATCTTGATTTAGAATTCCTGCCTAAAATGGTTGACCGGTTGACCATCTGGTTCGACCGTTTGCATCTTGTTATGAACTCTTTTCCGTGAACGGTCTAACCATAAATTACCTTGTTCGACTAATTTTAATAGACTTTCACCCTGTCTAAAACGGTCGACCGAATCTCTATCCTTGTTCGACGATTTGCCTGTGTCAACCGATATATCCCAGGTTGATCGATTCCTTCTTATTCATCAATTATATCTTGACACGTATGCCGTAACCGGTCGATCGAATCTTGACTTTATTTCGACCATTTGACATCTCGTATTTCTTCTGAATAGGACCATTATACTTGTCATATTCTACAACGGTCGTTTACACAAACTTCAACTAACCCAATTCGTAATTTTGCCACCAGTTGAACATTACCTTGACGGCAATCGACCGGATCAGGAACAATTCGAATTCCAAACTTCTTATTATTTTTGTTCGAATGGATTCCTTAATTGATTCAACAGTTACCTCATTTGTTTAATATTATTCTTGCCAAAACCCACTCAATGGTCGACCGAACTTATATCTGGTTCGACCGTTCACTTAAGTTCTTGCCTTGGTGGATTAACTGGTATGCACTTCAACTAGACCATTTTATTTATTACAAGAAACCAAACGACTATTTGTGTTGAGTTATGAACTTTCCAGGTTTTATGCATTTCACTCAAATCATTATCACTTCAATCCCAATAGCTAGATTTATTTTGGAGCTTATAAACAGAGCTTAGATCAACCTTACAAGGTCACCAATCCTTTCTCTTAAGCTCATACTCTCATACTAATCTCAATTGATCCAAATTCTCCTTCTGCTCAATCTTTTAACTTGAATAACTCATTGCATTCATCAATCTTTCAAGCGGTCAAGATTAGAAGTTGCTTCTCAAATTGTAGGCAAAGTGTTGTATTAACTTCTGGAGTGAAGCTCTTCTCAGATTGTGAGAAGTTGGCCCAAGTTTGGCGAGGGTGTTCACGAGCTTGAAGTGTAAATGCTTGATCTCGACCCGGAACGGAGATCGGAATAGTGGAGGATGTGAAGTTGCTCGAGGAAGAGCATTTCATAAGAAAGGACTAGGATCTGGTGGTTGGATCAAAACCGCTATACATCCATCTCGTGGTTTGCATTTCTTTATCCTTTACATTGCATTGTTCTTGCTTTAAATTGCTAATCATTTTAAAAAACGTAATTAGTCTATTCACCCCCATTTAGACAAATCGTAGGGCTGTTTAGATCCTACAGTTATCACTGCTATTATGAGAGTGATGACCGGGTTGCATATATGTAGGTTAATGATTCGACATTATGACCATTATCTCATGACCCGTAGATCGCAAAGTTATTATGTAGTGCTTGGTTATGTTGTATACTCATGTCTTTGCTGCCTATTAGTTTTATTGCATGTGGTATTTCCTGATGTCATATGCTTAAGAGCTTGGTGGTTGGTCATTCGTGCTCATTGCGGTAGGCATGAGTTTGACTATTTAGCCATAGATTGGATGTAATACCATTGATAGATTGCATTTGCATACTGGTTAATATAATTAATCTTGGGCACTATTGTTGAGGGGCAGACTTGCCTGGTTGTAAGACCTCTATGTAGAGAGGCCAGGCGTAAGATAAGACCTGGACGTGTGCACCGTCATTTGGTGGAGGACGGGCATTCCCAACTTCACGATTGAATCATGTAGGTCTTTCCTATGAGTTGGGGTGTCAATCTGGAAGATCAAAAGTGCCAAGTGGTGGGTCACACTTTCAGGTGACCATGTTGTGGATTAGAGCATCTTGGCTGGTGGTCGGATTCTGATTGACATCATTTCATGCTCATATTTGTATCTTATATCCATTATCTTACACCTAAGCAATGCTATGTGACGAGTTTTATGTTTAGTTTTCAGGAATAAAGAGGTTTGAAGAGAAGAGCCATGAAAGAACCCAAAAGCAGGAAAAAAAACTTAATTGTGAGACCTCGGGACAGAGATGCAAGATCGAAAGACCTGAACGTAAGATCAAAGGACCAATGAGCAAACAAGAATACTTCACACCATCATGGGGAGTATTTTGGCAATTCTATTCGGGTCGGAGCTCCAAAAAGCAAAGTAGATGCATCAAAGACAAACAAAGCCTTCCAGAAAAACCCAGAAGAAAATCCAGACCAATGAAAACACTGTAGATCGCTAATTAGCGGTCCACGACTGCTAATTGGCGGTCACTTTGGGCCCACATCCGCTAAGATTTCTCTGGGTTACGTATTAGTGTGTATGTAGTCCATTTCTGGTATTTTTTTAGTCCCACGTCGGGGGATTGTCCCGGATTAGCTTTTTCCATGCTTATAAATAGAACTCTTCACCTCCCATTGTATCCATCTATCTCTTTGGTGGCATCTTCCCTACTAAGAGTGAAGCCTTAAAGCAAAACCCTAGTGGAGGAAGAGCTGCTTGTAATTTGAGTGAGTTAATAATAGATATTTTCATTAGCTTGTTAATTCTTGCTTAGTTAATTTCCTTTAATGTGTTTGCTTTGGTGATTGTTTAGTTTTATGCTTCTTTAATATTTCTTGCTTGATTAGTGTAGTTTCATTTCAGTATAATGCTTTCCTTTGTTAGAGTAGTTAGTTTAAATATGTCTGAGTAGTTCCATCCCCATTTGGGGGGTGGAGAAATATGTGATATAATCATGTAGTGTATTAAGTGTGTGTTATCTTTATCCCTTGAGCTTTATATGACTTCCATAACCATCTAATGGGTTTTCACTCTTATCTTTGATATGCTAATGCTCTTGAATGAAGCTTAGCTTATGCTTTGATTAATGGACCTATTTTATGGGGAATGATAAGGTTAGGATATGGATGAAGTTAATATTGGAAACACAATTTGTAGTGTATGTGCTCTTGTTGCCTTTACCTTAGCTAATGTCTTGTATGTTTTAATAATGTAGTCTTATCTTAGTTCATGTGGAGACATAGTAGGGTCTAGTCTTTATACTTGAGTTCATGTAGCTTCATTCCAATTATTGTCATGTATGTTTTAATGATGTAGTCTTATCTTAATTCATGTGGAGGCAAAGTTGGATGTAGTTTTATGATTTCATGCACTACATGTTGTGAGGAGCTTAATGAACACACACACACACACACACTTCTTTATGTTCACATTATTTCTCTACCGCCTTTGGGGTTTAGTTTTTATTGCTTGTCTTCATTTCCTTTTTGCATCTTAGTGTAGTTTAGTGTAACCAACCTTTCTCTCCTTCTTTTACCTCTTGCCTTCGCTCAAACCAATTGTCGACACACCTCCCAGTGGACGACCCGTATTTGCCACCGGTTCAACGCGGCCGTGGACTTGCGGTTTAAATAAAACGATTAATCAAGTTTTTGGCGCCGTTGCCGGGGAGGTGCTCTGTCCAGACGTTGGTTTGGACGATTCGAGGGGTTTTTAATTTTTTGTTTCCAGTTTTGCTTAGTTTCCGGGAACCATCGGATCAAGGGGAGGCTACTGGACAAGTTCGAGGAACAATCAGCGGTTGGAGACCGCCAATTGGCAGCCTGGTGAGGGTTTCCTGCTTTCAAATTGTTTCTGGTAGTTAGTTCTGCAATTGTTGTTATCTGGGAGCCCTATTTTGCATGTTGTGACTTCTTGTTTGCTCCCAGATCATTAATCACTCCCCCATTAATCAACTTGGCCCTAAAACCCAAAGCAAAAGACTAGACGTTCTTACTTGTTTAGGTCACACATCATGTATTGACTTAGGCATATAGTTGTCTTTTCTTTAGCTTTATTTTCAGTTATTGAGTGCTGGCGTGAGGTACGCATTTCCTACACTCATTCATCCATATTGTATGCCCATGCATTAGTTAGTAGGAATTGCATCAGGACAAGAGTGAGTTGAGCCTTTGATTGGTGCGATTGATTGCTAGATCTAGGATCAAAACTCTACTAAGGAGGGGCTATCCTATAAAAGATAAGGTGAGGGATTTCATCACCCTTTCCTTCGCCCCAAAAATCACTCTTAATAAAGCCTTAACTAAAAGCAAGTAGACATTGGCCCAAAGGATTGCGGACGCACTAGGAGAGTAATCTAGTTGAGACCGTCATGACCTGATCGGCGTTGCCTACCTTGTCGATAGTAGGAGGTACTGGATCTCCGGATCTGGTATCACTTGCTGGGCATTGTGGTCCTCGTTGTAGAGAGGTGAGGCGTGTCGAGGCTAGTGACCTCGAAGTTAGGCGTGGTCTAGCCTAAGGACCCATTGCGTTACATTGTTTGAGTTGTGCTTGCTAGTTAGGCTTCTAGCTGATCCCACTACACACGCTAGATCTAGGGATTCTTCCCTCCTCACCTGAGTCCTCTCCTCATCTATTCTCTACGTTTAGTCTCCTCATCTAGTACACCTTCTGTTGTGTGTTATTTTAGAGGCGAGTCGAGCATTTTATGCGAGGTTGGGCTCGTTCTGGTGAGAGCGCTCGACTTGAGAGAGTGCATTTTTTCTGAGATGGACGGTCTTGGTGATCGACCATCTCCGCCTCGTGCTCCTTTGGAGCATGAGGCCGAGTCGTCTCGTGGTGACGTGGGAGACCGGGGTCCATTCATGGATTACCTCAGTCCGCTCCCACCACCACGTAGACCTCCTTCTCCTCCTCCTCTGACTCTAGAGGAAGGGAGATTCGGTCAGGATCGAGTTTTTGGTGCACCACCACCTTTAGTTCGACATGATAGACCGATGACTTTGTGGGAGCGGACCCATCCGTTTCAGGCCGCGCAGCCTTCTTGCGTAGTTCTTCCCCCTGCTCGCTGGAACAACTATGAGCTGAAACCTCAATATGTGAGCATGCTTCCAACCTTTACTGCCAATAAGGAGGATCCGTATATTTTTATACGCGAATTCGAGGAAGTATGCTCCATGTTCAAGCTTCAACAGCTTGACGAGGATTCAGTCCGGTTGAGGATGATTTCTTTCCCATTGAAGGATAATAAGAAGAAATGGATGTATAGCCTCCCGGCGAGCTCGATTCGGTCATGGGATGACTTTGTGACCGTCTTTCTGAAGAGATTTTTCCCTCAAAGGAAAACTCAACAGATACGGCACCAGATACATCAAATGTATCAGACTGACACCGAATCATTTCATGGTTTCTTTGAGAGGTTCAAGGACCTTCTCCAACAGTGCCCTCATCATGGATTTGAGTTATGGCAGTTGTGCCAAATTGTTTATGAGGGCATCAACTACAACACCCGCACATTGTTGGAGTCGATGTGTCAGGGTGACTTCCAAATGAAACCCATCGAGGAGGCATGGGATACCTTCGAGTCCATGGCTGAACGTACCTTCGAGTGGGATACCATGAGAGAGCCACCAGCCGCTAGGTCTTCTGGTCGAGCTGGATCTTATCAAGTTGAGTCATCGATCGCGTCTGAGGCGAAAATGGCTGCTCTCATGCGTAGGATTGAGAGTTTAGAGTTGGATCGAGCTCCTATAGCTCAGGTCGCTACTCCCGGGTGTGGTAGGTGTGGACTTACGGGCCATGATGACTTGGAATGTGCTTACGCTCCAAGGGATACTGAGCATGCGAATGCGATGTATCAACAGAGGCCCCGTAACGACCCGTACAGTCACTCCTACAACCCGGGATGGCGTAACCATCCTAACTTCTCTTCGGGGCCTAGTTGGGGTCACGGTCAGAGCTCGCACGCTCAACCTCAACCTCCACCTTATGAACCTCCACGCCCATCGGCGACCTACCAACCCCCACATAAAAGGTCTCAGCACCAAAATTACCAACCTGCTCATGCCTCATCGTCGGGTTATTCCAACCAGAGTCCACCACCCCAGCGGGTTGACCCCAAGGACCCTTCTTGTGATCCGACCCTTCAAGCGTTGCAAAGTACAGTCAAGGCTTTGGAAATGCAAGTTAGCCAGTTGGCTCATCAACTCCATGAACGTGAGAATGGTCAGTTCCCGAGTCAACCTGAGGTGAATCCTCGGGGTACCCATGCTCAAGGAAGGACACATTTACCTCATGCTACCTCTGAACCGACCCATCATATTAATGTCATTCATACTTTGAGGTCTGGTAAGGAGGTGGATAACCACATTGGGGTGCCTTCTTTATCATCACCATCTTTGAGGGAGCCGGAACCTGAGGCTCCCTCCACAAATACTTCCAGGAAGGAGCCAGATCCTGAGGTTCTTTCTACATTTCCTTCGACAAAGGGATCGAACCCTGAGGTCCCCTTGTCTCCTCTTGTGTCAAAGGAACCAGATTCTGAGGTCCCCACTCATGTTTCTTTGGACCAGAATTCTGGGGTTCCTTCGCATCCTTATGCCCCGAAGGCGCCATTCCCTGAGCGCCTTAAGAAGAAAACCTCTGATCAGTATGACAAGATGCTTGAGATGTTTAGGCAAGTTAAGGTGAACATCCCTCTGTTGGAGGTGATTCAGCAAATGCCACCTTATGCCAAGGTTCTCAAGGACTTATGCACCAAGAAGAGAAAAACTCATGTTCCAAAGAAAGCTTTTCTTGCAGCTAACGTGAGTTCTTTGTTGGCACAACCCATGCAAGTCAAGTACAAGGACCCTGGCTGTCCTACTATCTCTTGTGTGATTGGTGATATGTCCATACATAGAGCCTTATTGGACCTTGGTGCATATGTTAATCTTCTGCCATATTCTATCTACATCCACCTCGGTCTTGGAGACCTCAAACAAACAAAGACCACTCTTCAATTGGTTGATAGGTCTATGAAGAAACCGAGGGTTGTGGTGGAAGATGTGCTGATCAAAGTGGGAGAGTTCATTTATCCAGTCGACTTCTTTGTCTTGGATACTGAACCTGTGCCAAACCGACTTGGACAAATTCCTGTCATTCTGGGGCGACCATTCCTTGCGACTTCCAATGCATTGATCAATTGTCGCAATGGTCTAATGCACTTGACTTATGGTAGTCCATGCGCTGATTTTAACATCTTCACCATCGGCAAGAAGCCAGGTGCCTTCAATGACCCTGTTGGGGTCAACCTTATCCAGGGTTTGGATGAGATTGAAGTTAAGGGCACCTTCAAGTACTTCAGAGAATTGTTCGATGAAGCTCCTGAAGGTGGTGAAGATGTTTCACCTGGGCTGGCACAAGAAGGTGCCTTATGTTCTGATCATGTGGCCTCCGTGCCATTTCCATTTGATTTTGTGGCCCTTGAGCCACATTCTTCTGATCTCGTGGCTTTTGAGCCACAAACTTTCGATCACGTGGCTTTTGAGCCACAACATTTCGATCACGTGGCTTTTGAGCCACAAGATACCATTTTTATGGCCTCTGGGCCACCTGATCTTCATTCTGTATCTGCTGAGGACCCCATGTGGGTTAAGAATCAACCACCTGATACCCTTCAACCTGATAGCGGTTCACCTCTCATTCATGCCTCCTATCTTGCTCACTCTCAAGAGGCATCAAACGACCACAACGCTTATAAGGGTATCAGGTGGTTAAACAATTCCGATTTGTATGTCGCGAGCCCATGCATGTGCATTTTTGGCACGAGTGATGGCGGGTTCCCATTTGATGTCCCTTGACATATGAAGAGGGGAGCCCATTTGTTGTACATAAAAAAAGAAAAAAAAGAAAGTACAATAAAAGACTCCTTCAGTGAGCATCGATTGTTGTGAGCCCCAACCCTTGAGTATTTGGGTCACATTTCTTTCACGTATTTGTCTCCCTTCCTTAGTATCTCACAGGTTTTGAGGAAATTTGGGTTGTGTCCATCAACATAGCCATAATCTTCCCCGTGTCCTTCACATTGGTGTGATCTATTCTTTTTCATGCATAAATCCATGTAGTATCGTGCTTGCATTCATTGAGGACAATGCATGAAGTAGGTGTGGGGGGGTGTTTTACGTGTGTACATAGTCGAGTCTTTTCTTTCGATTTTGTTTTCTTTTGTTTGCATTGTTAGGGTCATGTTAGTGTGCTACATTTAATATCGATATATCTACTTGCCATGATCCTTGGGTGACTTGTCTTCTTTTGCTTGCCTAGTGCTTCAAAATTTTCACATTTCTTTCAAAATCTTCATGTGTTTGCGAAAGAAAATGTTTTGTGGGTTTTGCGTGTGTTTAGCATGTGCAAAACGGTTGAGAGGCAAAGTAAAAAGAAAGCTCCCAAAATTGTCTTGAACTTGATGCAATAGGATATCTAGTACAGTGGCTTTAGGATTTATCGAGTCGTTAGGATGCACCCCAGTCTTCCCTTGGGGGTGAGTAATCATAGGGTTTCAGTGCTCAAACATTCAAAGAAGTCCACCCTGAACCTATTGAGTCAATGATTCGTGTTTGTTAATTTAGGAAGTTTGTTGTAGTCAGGGACCCTTTAAATTCTGTTGTGAGACATTAAGTGTAGGGGTTTTGGTTCATGTGTAGATAAGAAATAAGTGAGTAGGTGTTCTCTCTTCTCGCACGGCTCCTATCACTCGGGAAAGTAGGTCTGAGGGAACTTTGTGCCTGGTGTTTTCGAGTCATCTGACTTGGGATGCGCCGACCGTACTCCAGTTACACGGGTGGTAGGGATTGCATTATGTGGAGATTTGGGGAAAGGTGTACGTGATAGTGTAAGTCCTCATGGGCAATGATGCACGAAACCTGACCCTGGGAGAATGAAGCTCCAACTAATAAAAAGAAAAAGAAAAAAATTGTGAAAAGAAACAAAAAGAAAAAAAATGGTAATGCAAATAAGAACCTTAACGGACCTTACACTTTGTATCACTTGAGGATGTTGAGGTTGTCCATGTCTTTCACTTAATTCCTTATTTAACTTGCACGAATGCTTCATTAGGCTAGGTGTGGACTGATTACCTATATAGAGTCGGCCCGCAGGATTGCCGCGTCCAATGATCGACAACATATGTCCAACGAGTCGAGTGTCTAGATTGAATAATGCATTTTGTTCGGATTTTGTGGGTAGATCCGTTGAAAACCCTCAGGAGACAACACTCCTCCTCCTTGGCAACAAGGAGGTTTAACGGCTTGTTGCACGTGCTAAGTGCAACCGTGATGCCTACGAAAGTGAGTTAGGATTTCTTGTTTCTCGTTTGCTTTTCTCTTTCTTTGTTTTGCTCGGGACTAGCAAAAACTTAGGTGTGGGGGTATTTGATGGACATCATTTCATGCTCATATTTGTATCTTATATCCATTATCTTACACCTAAGCAATGCTATGTGACGAGTTTTATGTTTAGTTTTCAGGAATAAAGAGGTTTGAAGAGAAGAGCCATGAAAGGACCCAAAAGCAGGAAAAAAAACTTAATTGTGAGACCTAGGGACTGAGATGCAAGATCGAAACACCTGAACGTAAGATCAAAGGACCAATGAGCAAACAAGAATACTTCACACCATCATGGGGAGTATTTTGGCAATTCTATTCGGGTCGGAGCTCCAAAAAGCATAGTAGATGCATCAAAGACAAACAAAGCCTTCCAGAAAAGCCCAGAAGCAAATCCAGACCAATGAAAACACTGTAGACCGCTAATTGGCGGTCACTTTGGGCCCAAATCCGCTAAGATTTCTCTGGGTTACGTATTAGTGTGTATGTAGTCCATTTCTGGTATTTTTTTAGTCCCACATCGGGGGATTGTCCCGGATTAGCTTTTTCCATGCTTATAAATAGAACTCTTCACCTCCCATTGTATCCATCTCTCTCTTTGTTGGCATCTTCCCTACTAAGAGTGAAGCCTTGAAGCAAAACTCTGGTGGAGGAAGAGCTGCTTGTAATTTGAGTAAGTTAATAATAGATGTTTTCATTAGCTTGGTAATTCTTGCTTAGTTAATTTCCTTTAATGTGTTTGCTTTGGTGATTGTTTAGTTTTATGCTTCTTTAATATTTCTTGCTTGATTAGTGTAGTTTCATTTCAGTATAATGCTTTCCTTTGTTAGAGTAGTTAGTTTAAATATGTCTGAGTAGTTCCATCCCCATTTGGGGGGTGGAGAAATATGTGATATAATCATGTAGTGTATTAAGTGTGTGTTATCTTTATCCCTTGAGCTTTATATGATTTCCATAACCATCTAATGGGTTTTCACTCTTATCTTTGATATGCTAATGCTCTTGAATGAAGCTTAGCTTATGCTTTGATTAGTGGACCTATTTTATGGGGAATGATAAGGTTAGGATATGGATGAAGTTAATATTGGAAACACAATTTGTAGTGTATGTGCTCTTGTTGCCTTTACCTTAGCTAATTTCTTGTATGTTTTAATGATGTAGTCTTATCTTAATTCATGTGGAGGCATAGTAGGGTCTAGTCTTTATACTTGAGTTCATGTATCTTCATTCCAATTATTGTCTTGTATGTTTTAATGATGTAGTCTTATCTTAATTCATGTGGAGGCAAAGTTGGATGTAGATTTATGATTTCATGCACTACATGTTGTGAGGAGATTAATGAACACACAGACACACTTCTTTATGTTCACATTATTTCTCTACCCCCTTTGGGGTTTAGTTTTTATTGCTTGTCTTCATTTCCTTTTTGCATCTTAGTGTAGTTTAGTGTAACCAACCTTTCTCTGCTTATTTTACCTCTTGCCTTCGCTCAAACCAATTGTCGACACACCTCCCAGTGGACGACCCGTATTTGCCACCGCTTCAACGCGGCCATGTACTTGCTGTTTAAATAAAACGATCAATCAGATTCCTATGTAGAGGAATAACTTCGGGTGGACTATGTAGAATTGTCGCCTAGCCTAGCTATGTAGAATTGCTACCTTTTTGCCTTGCATGTGTAGTAGATAGGTATGATGCATAGTTATCCAGTTTTTTGACCCGAGGCATACAGGGTTTTCTAATTGAAAATTCACGTATATTTGTTGATTATTTTTGCCTCGGGGACTTAGTTTTCCCACAGGGGTCAGACTGGAGACGCTTGGATGATTTTGTAGACGAGGGATTCGTCGGCCGGTTTCCTCAATATCTTTTGCTTCTGCATTATTCATGATGTATTTCTGAGTTAAACTTGATGTAATAAATTTTGAGTTTTATTTCAAATATATGGATACTTTCCATTTTGGTTTCATGTCTTTCATTTGTGTATCCATGTATGTTTTTATTGTGTTGTCTTGTATTGCTTTTTTTATAACTCCTTCGGTCTTCATGGGTGCTCTGATGGCGACATTCGCTTTGTTTCCCTAGGGTGCGTACCCACGAGATCGGGGGTGTTACAGGTATATAAGTAGGAAATCATACACTGATAGAAGATCACATAAGTGTACGATTTAAACCATTCAAAATTACAGCAATTGAATAAAATTAAAGTTGTATATGAAAGTTTACCAACATCAGGCAAACTATTTTTTCTATACAAATTAATTAGTGTAGAATAAAATTAATGTTTTGTTCTTTTCTTTGCTATGAGTTGAAGAATATCCTAAGTCAGTTAGTCTATTAACAACATCTAGTCTTTGAATCTGGAGTCCCTAAGCAAATACATTTTCAGTTCGTGCCTGAACGAGTGTAGATATTTGCCATCCATCTTTGCAGTGGGATGTACATCCAACATCAAGCATCTAGTCTAGTGCATGACATATACTTCACAATCATTGTTGTTTGGTTCTTCGCGTTGCCATTTTCCTCCTCCGTAGGTCATGTCCCAGTCAATTTTTAGGTCGAATCTCCAGAATTTAGCCAAAGTCTGCGTTGTTTCTTCGTGGCCACCAACTACTTCTTCGTTGTCTCCAACTAATCGCGGGATGTTGTTTAGTTGGGTTAATCATTACGTTCACTTAGCCAATGCCTTTCGGTCCTAGTATTTTAGTCTACATAGCATGCAACCATATCAGGTTGTTTGGACAATACGGATTTGGTGGCGATGCTTGGAATCATGCTCACCTTCCATGGGTAGCATCCCGTCTTCAGCCTTTGCCCCAACACATCTAACAAACATCTATTAACTGTCCATTAAAATTCGTAACATTAACTTCACATTTTCCGAGCTTAAAAAGAAGTAAACATAGAAAATGAAATTTACTTACCTCCGTTGATAGATCTGATTTTTTGATATTAGAACCTCCAGATCCCCTCACCTCCCTTGGGTGAAATCTGTGCACCACACATTGTAGTTTTGAAAATTTAATTTCCAACAATCTCTTCTTGTCCTTACTGTTAGGATCTATGACCCCCTAATCACTAGATAATTGCATAATTAAAAATACTAATTGAAGGATTAACAGAAGAGACAATGGCAAACCACAAATTCATCGACACCGGAGTTTAGAGAGGTTCGACACCACACTTGGTCCTAGTCCTCCTTGCAAGCCTCGCCTGATCCCCTAAGCCTCGCTTACTGTTCCACTGATTGATCTCCGTTCCGGGACGAGATCAACGTCGTTCACAATCACCTTGCCTGTCTCGTGTCTCCTCTCACAACCCGAGAGGGAGCTTCCTCGAAGCTTTACAACTCTTTGGTGATTCTTGAGTATGAAGATGGAATCACAATCTAACTAACACTCTAAACTTGAGCACACTAGGATATTTATATGGAATTGGAAATGCAAGTGGTGAAGTTTTGGCATGAGTGTTGAGCAATGAGAGCTTGAAGATGAGGAGGATTTTGCTTTGAGTATTGGATAGATATGGAGTGTTCAAGAGTCTCAAAACCAACAAATGGGGTCATATTTATAAGCCTTCAAGCTCTACTAGCCGTTTGGGAGTTGGTGGGGAAATGAACCAATGAGAAGCAACATGTGACTTAAGCTCGAGCAGATTTTAGACCAGGTTCGGTCGACCATTCAAGTAACGGTAGTCCGAGACACAAGGGTTTGATTGGTCTGAACAAAGATTACAGTTGACCGAATAGGGTTCGGATCACCGTTCACCAACTTCCAGTAATTATTATCATGTTAGCCCTAATTAAGTTTGGTTAACCGTATTCCATTCGGTTCATCGTTCCAAGGTGGACAGTAGCATTGGTTGGGCTCTAATCTACTCAAGTTCCGTTGACCGTGTATACTTCGGTAGACCGAAGTTATCGTGGTTTTTACGCTGAATGAAATGGCACAAATAGTCATTGGGTACAACGATCAAGTGCCACATGTAAATAGTCATTGGGAGCCTAAAGCCAATAAGGGCTCAGTTGACCGATAGATATTCGGTCGTCCGAATTAGGACAAGTCAATTGGGATCTAGGGACTTGATTCAAATGCGACCGTTGGAGCAAAGTCCAAAACCGGTCCAGGGCAATTCGGTCGACAGAAGGTGGTTCGGTCTTCCGACATGGCACTTCCAAAGAACAACCTAATATTTACTAGTGGGAAGTATTCAGATAACCATAAGGGGTTCTTTTACCGAATCTCGGGACAAAATCCTAGTGCTTAAGTTTACATTAAACCTTATGGACTCAATAAATACAAAACTACGTGTCTTGGTCCAAAGCTTTGATTACAAGTCTTGAGTCTTGATGTCTTTGTCTCAATGCTCCTTTCCTTGATTGTCTTAACAACCTATTAAGATGATTCCAAGTATACAAGTATGTATGCAATGCATGTAATCGTGTTTGCTCACTTTGATTGATTGGGTTGATTGATTAAGATTAGTTTGATTAATTATCAAAATTACTATAGATTAAGGCCAAAAAGCCAACATATCCCCCATTTTGATGATGGAAAACCTATATCTTAATACTCGAGCTTCAATTTATGTTCTCCCCTTTTCTCTATGATTGCTCCCCCTTCATATATGCTAACTTTGCATGTATAAGATACTCCCCCTAACAATATGCATAGTATGAGTAAATTGAAGCTCAATCCTTATCAATCTCCCCCTTTGACATCAATAAAGTGCAAACAATACAAGCATATTATGCAACGGTTAATGTTTACATAATTCTCCCCCTTAATTTGATGATATAACATTATATGCTCCCCCTATCACTGAGGCCTAAAAGCAACGATGTATGTTATCGTTTGAGCATGCAATTTTCTAGATTAGAACCAAATGTTAAAGTTAAGGGGATAGAAAATGTCACCTGACTTTTGATCCTCGATTTGGTATTGGTTCCAATCTCCTTTCGATAGCGACGATGACTTTATGAATTCGGTGCAAATGATTTCCTTGAAGCTTGGAATCGATCTTTCGTTGCGTAAGTCGATCGCTATCAATTCTCCTCCTTCTAAGTACCTACGAGTGAAGATTTTCGTGCCCAGATAACCTTGGGTCGTTTGACAATAATTTTTGGTACCCAAACCATTTTGGTCTTAGGTGCCTAACACTTGTGGAAATTTTATTCACAAAGAAACGCTTTCCAATCAATGTAGTATGAATAACATGGTTTTTGTAGTTGTTAACAATATATCCTAAACCATGCTTATTTAAAAATTGTCTTTGACTACCAATAAGTCTATCAAGCATTTTCTTTTCCTTTGTAAATCTTTCAAGCTCTTTTTGTAACTGAACATTCTTAGCAACTAGATCTTGAATATCATCACTACATGAATGTTTTGCATTTAGAGTTGCAATTTCACCAATCAAATGAGTGTTCTCTAGTGCAATTTTATCATGACTATCAAGCAATTCATTTTTCTCATTCATGATAGATTCAATTTGACATTGTCGCTCATTGATTTTCTTTCTTGCTAGTTTGTTCTTTTGACAATTTTTTCTCGAAATTCTCAAGTAATTCATTGAATTCACTTTGAAGTTCATTATATGAATTTGAATTATTTGAATCAATTGAATCAAGACTAGAGCAAGAAGATACCTCACTATCTTCATCTTCTATTGCCATGAAGCACATTGAGGCAAATTCGCCTTCAATTGATGAAGATGATGAATCATCCCAAGTTGCTTTGAGAGCTTTCGTCTTCTCTTTTCTCTTGCTCTTCTTCTTTTATTTTCTCCTTTCTTTTTCTTCTTTGAGGAACTCCTTGAATTGTTGTGTCGCCAATTGTTCTTCAATGTCACTATCTCCTTTGATTGAATTTGCGACAACGTCTAGCACCAAAAATTTCTTGGGTCTCTTCTCCTTGCGGTCTTTCATTTGTATCTCATATGTCATGAGACTACCTACAAGCTGCTCAACATATAATTTGGTGAGATCTTGTGCTTCTTCGATAATGGTCGTCTTCTCCTCCCAACCGTTGGTAAAGCGAGTGTGCATCTCGCTTATGTTCTCACCAGATTGCATATGAAAGAGTTCATATTTATGCATGACTAAATTAATCCTAGTTCTTTCAATCTATTTGAACCTTAATAATGCATTTCTAATGTATGCCAAATTTCATAAACATTATCACAACCGCTTACCCTATTGTATTCCCCTTCATTTAACCCACAATACAAGATTCATAATCCGGGAATTCATCTCCGCTCCATTAATTTTGGGGTTTGTTAGGGACATAATTTCATCATCATTTGGAGGTGTGTATGAGTTTAATATGAATGTCCAATATTTGAAGTCATCATCAAAATCCGCCACTGGCGGATCAAATCGGTCCGATCAGGTTGAAATTTTATATGTTGCTTTATTTCTTCTATTTGCACGTGGGGTAAAGTCATGGTTTGCGGGGGCGAATCACATTGAGTTTAATGGGCGAAATACTGATCTGATTCAAGTCATTTTGTCACCATATTTTGCATTTCACAATCAGGTCCCTCCGAGTTTGCACTTGGGCACTTCCTGATTTGCGTTCAGTCCTAGTGCATTACAAATACGTCCAAAAACTTCCAAATCAGTCCAAACTTGTTCTATTCAGGTCCTTTTTGCTCCTTTCCTCTTCTTTATTACCCCCAAGTCCCTCAGACTGACTAGGAGTTTGACTTTGAAAGATTGTGCTTTGAATCTGTGGATGTGGTGGTGGTTCGATATAAGAAGTTAAATCCTTATGTTGACAAGAAAATTTACCGTCCTCACGTTCACGTAATTGCTGCGTCATTTGACTCACTTGCATTGCCATATTTTGTATGGACTGTTGAGTGGTTTCCATGAACGTAAAGAAAGTTTGTTTCAAGGAATCTTGTGGTCAACTGTGAGGCTCATGTTAGAGCCCAATTTATAATTACCAATAACTAAATTGCGTTGTCTTTACATTTTATAGTAAATCCCAGTGATATGCACAAACACCAGAATTTCGTCAAACAAAATTTAAATTTCGTTGGATTTTGCTTTCCATTGCTTTCCTTTTGACTCCAAGAATCCACTTACCACATGATTCTTGTGCAAAAACACCCTCTTGCTAGGGTCTGGTTTGTCCTTTTTATCCATTTTGCATTGATGAATTAAAATGTTTATATTCCTTACTTTCAACCATCAAAGTGTACGTGGGAATCATTCGAGAAGAAGGTTCCACTCATTACTTTCAACCGACGATATTCCAGAAGGCATCATTCGCAAAATTCCTAAGTATGCAAAGAGTCGCTGTAGACAATGACATCCTTGACGTAATGTTTGAAAATTTGAGGTGGACGAAGGTGGGTTCAGGATAGGGAATAAACTTATGAATTTCAACACCGTCGATGTGACAGTCATATTAGGACTGGAAAAGGGAGGAATGCCAGTCAGCATGACTAAAACCCAAACGACCAAATGAGTTGGTTGGAGACTGGAGAAGATGGAATTAGAGATACAACTGCGGGAGGCCAGGGAAATAGGAGATGACATTGGATACATCAAACTACTGATATGTCTTCTTTTTACTACATTGTTGTTTTGCGATGGCACAAATAGAGTAAAGGAATGGTACTTGTTTTTTGTTGAAATACTAGAAGACATGAGAAAGTATGCCTGAACAGAGGCAATTTTTGAGTTCCTAGATGTTGGCATAGAAAAAGCCATTATAGTACTGAAGAAAAGGAAATCTTCAGGCAACCTTACCCTAAAGAAGGGCAATGTTGATGGATTGGTAGTTATACCTCAAGTATAAAAAAATATTCATATTTGAATATTTGCAAAACATTTTATGTTTTTAATAGGTTTTAGTTACACTAAATATTGGCATATTGCTCCACGTATGGTTGTGTTAGAAGTTAACATTAAGAATGCAAAGCCACTTAACATTCCAAGAGTCAATAGACAGAGTTCTTTGCATGGGTTACGAGAGATTCTCAAAACAATGGAAAAGTAGGGCATCACCATAAAAATAGGGGACAAGTGGAAGTCAAACACATAGAAGAGCTAGAACAACCTGAATATGTACAGACAGGTCAGGTCAACAAATAGGTTGGCCCTTGTACCACTAGCGAACAAAGAATAGACAACATTCCACGTGACACATAGCCTATTACATCGCATTCAAGTTATATATCCTTTACTTTACTCCCATACTTGTGCTACTTGAGTGTTGTTGTAGTGTTTCAGGTGTTAAGTAATAAAAAGAGAAAAGGGAACATAAAGGACCAAAATGCAACAAGAATGGACTGAATTGAAGACTTCTATACCCATTTGTAATGCACAAGGACTGGATCGCAAATCAGGAAGGACCCAAGTGAAAACACGAAGGGACCTGATTGTGAAATGCAAAGTATTGTGACACATGACTTGAACCATATCGCTATTTCACCAATTAAACTCAAATCGGTTCAAGACAGTGGACCATGGCTTCACCCAATGTGCAAAATACAACATTTAAGATCCTGGAAGAAATAGGGACTGATCGGGAGTAAACGATCAGCGAGTGGCGGATTTGGATTCGCCACTAGCGGATCATTTTGGTCCAATTGATCCCCAATTTCTCCCGTGGCTCGGACTTGATCAATTGGGTGTACCAAAGTATAAATAAAGTTATGACAACCGTCATATTGCTCCCCGATCCATCCAAACCATTACTTCTTCTATAAATATCGTTGTAATCCCTCCTCTCCACCTCTTCTTCCTCCTTCCCCATTAGAGTAGGTTTTAGTTTCCTGTTTTAGTAGTGTAAATAAGTGGGTTGGAGAGGACCAAACTTTGTATTTTTATTTCTTAATCTAGTTTAATTCTTATTCTTTATGTTGGTGTTTTCATTTGATGCAATTTCTTTTATGTTGTTGTTTGCTTAATCTTGTTTTCTTCATTTCCATTACGGATTTATGTTGTTTCTATGTTTTTTTAGTTTAGAGATGAGTAGGGATAGTCCATACCCATTGGGGGGGACAAGAAGGTGATGCGATTATGTGATGTATTAGGTGTGTGTGTTAATCTTAATCCTTTGGGCCTTACAAGATTTCCATAACCATCTAATGGGATTTCACTCTTATCTTTGATGTGCTAACGCTCTCGAGTGATGCTTAGCACATGCTTAGAGTAGTGGGCCTATTTTATAGGGAATGATGTGGTGAGGATAAGGATGGAGTGGAAGAATGAAACATGACATGTGGTAGCATGTGCTATTGTTGGCCTTACTTTAATTAATGTCTTGTATGTTTTAATGATTCTATAAATCTTATTTCACGCGGAGACATAGTGGGGTTTGGTCTTTATGCATCAGTTCATTTAGCTTCATTTTAATTATTGTCTTGTATGTTTTAATGATAATGTATTATCTTATTTATGTGGAGGCAAAGTTGGATTTGGTTTTATGGTTTTCATGTACTACATGTTGGGTCGAGCACAAATGAAGACACACACATACACAATTTTTTGTATTCACATTCCTTCTCTACCCCTTACGGGGATTGTTTTATTATATGTTTCTTGATTTACTTACGCATTGTAGTGTAATTCCAACCTCATTTCTCTCTTCTTTTCGCACTCGAGTATAGTGGATTTCGACTCACACACGCTCCCTGTAGACTCGACCCGTACTTGCCACTGCTTCAACGTGGTCATGCACTTGCGGTATTATAACTGATTCAATCAAATAACAATTGAAGCCCATGAAATACCAAGATATCTACCACAAGATGAGGTAGACTTTACGGAAATGAAATTCAGGTGGTTGAAGGCAAAGCAGACCAACAAAGAGCTCAATCGAAAATTGGCTGAGAATGGAAAGGAAATACAGTTCTGGAAAGCTAGAGAAATGGAGAACGCAAAATAGTGTACCAAAAACACACCAGCAGAGCCACCTTCTCCAATAGGGGAAAGAAACGAAGAACTTTGAGATGAGAGGTTAGGACCACCTAGTAAAGGTGCCTCAACATCCCAACTTCAAGCCATAGAATTTTACATCAATGTAATGGTCTGTTCTTGTAAACCCATCACCAAGTCCTTGAAAGGAGGATGACCTCAAGTATTGTCACAGTCCTATTCGATTACGACACCACGTACTCGTCTAGCATACTCGTCTTTGTCCAGTGCTACAGTCAAAATATCTGTATAGTCATCTGTAAAAAAGTCACCTTGGTAGGCATGCAATGTAAGATCATCCTATTATGTAGGAAACGCAAGAATCTTAGAAAATATATGATTGCCTAACATTAAACACTATTTTATTAATTAATTAGGTAGTATACGAAACAACGAATTAAATGTAACCACTTACAATCTTCGTTGCAACCACTGCCGACTCAGAGATCATATCATATATTTCTCCACCCCCAAATGGGGATGGAACTACTCACTCATATTTAAACTACAACTTCATTAAAATGAGACATTCTACTGAAAGGAAATTAAACTAAGCAAGCAAGAAATATTAAATAAGCTAAAAAGGACATAAAACTAAAGAAGCATGCAAGCATATGAAAGGAAACTAAACTAAGAAAAAAACAATATAACTAAAGGAAAACATCTATTATTACTCACTCAATTACAAGTAGCCTCTCTCCACCAGGGGTTTTTGCTTCAAGGCTTTTACTCCTAGTAGAGAGGCTGGCCACCAAGAGAGATGGGGCACAAGAGAGGAGGGAGAGTTCTATTTATAGCCATAGAAAAAGGTATTCCGGAACAATCCCCCGGTATGGTACTAAACATATACCAGAAATAGACTAAACGCACTCTAATACACAACCCAAACAAATATTAGCAGATCCGGAGCAACCCAAACTGCCAATCAGCAGTCCCAGACCGCCAATTGGCGGTCTACAAGGTTTGGATATGTCTGGGTTTTCTTCTGGACTTTTCTGGATGGATTTGTTGGTCTTTGATGTATCTACTTTGCTTGCTGGAGCTCCGAACCGAATAGAATTGCCAAAATACTCCCCATGATGGTGTGGAGTATTCTTGTTTGCTCATTGGTCCTTCTATCTTGCATTCATGTCCTTCGATCTTGCATCTTAGTCCCCGAGTCTCTCAACTCAGTAATTTTTCCTGCTTTTAGGTCCTTTCATGCCTTTTCTCTTCAACCCAATTTATTTCTAAAATTCAAACATAGAGCTCGTTAGTAGCATTGTTTAGGTGAAGGATAATGGATATAAGACACAAATGTAAGCATGAAATGATGTCAATCATATTACTTGATTTAGGATCAGCAGTCAACCTCGGTCCATCTTTTGTTTATCACCTATTGAACTTAGGAGAATTGAAACCAACTAAGACCACACTTCAATTGGTGGATATATCCATTTGTGTCGTATATGGGATTATTGAGGATGTGCTCATCAAAGTTGGACATTTTATATTTCCTATAGATTTCGTCCTCATCGATACCAACCCTGTTACGAACACCGACTCTCAAATACCTTTGATTTTGGGTAGACCATTCTTGGCAACCTCGAATACCTTAATTAATTCTGGAAATGGTCCCATGAAGCTCTCAATCGGTAGCATGAGTACCGAGTTTCATATGTTCAACTCTGGTAGACAACAGGAGCCCTTGGACCAACATTTAAATCTTAACCTCATCCGCCAAGTAGAGAAAGCACTGCAAAATCAACAAACACCCCCAACACCAACACAACCCAATGATAATGTTTGTGTCCCTAGAAAAAACTCATCGCCTATCTTTGCAATGCAACAGAGTGAGCTGGCATGAAACATGAATACACAAAGGGAGTGTTTGTTTCATGATTCAGTTGAGACTGTTAGTGAGGGGGACACACCTCATCGTATGTCCATACCAGAAGGTGTCTTTACCCTATGTCCCATGGTCGTTGAGCCTAATGATCCTTATTCTGACTCCAACAAGGGACACACTTGCGACCGAGCTTCTGATTCATAATTTAAAGGATGTTGGGTGGTCCTTGCTGGACGACTTAGGGAGAAGCCCCATACATAGTGAGATAGGTGTGTCACATCACACGAATGAGTCTGAGGAACTCATTCGGATGCACCCGCCTATTGGTTGAACTAACCCCTAGTGAGGCAACGCAACTCCAATCATTCACGTTACCTATGCCCAACCAATTTCATGAGGAGGGGTTCAAGCCTTGTTGTTTTAATCTTTCACGTCTCATGATACCTCAGAGTACCAATGAAGCGGGCCCATCACGGCAATCTTTGGTCCGCATGACTTGATGTTCTCATTCGATGTTCGACTAAATGATTATGAGAATATTTTTTTGTTGTTTATATCTTTCTTATAAATAAATATAAAAAAAACAAAAGACTCCACAAGTAACCATCGGTTGTTGTTGGCCCCAACCGTAGTGTATTTGGGCCTCATTTGTTTACGTATTTGTGTCCCTTCTTAACTGTCTCATAGGTTTTCTAGAATTTGGGTATATGTACATCCACATATCCATAAATTTCTTTTTGCGCTTCACGTTGGTATGATCTTTTCTTTTTCTTGCATAAATCCATGTAGTATCATACTCACATTCATTAAGAATAATGCATGAAGTAAGTGTGGGGTGTTTTACGTGTGTACATAGTCGAGTCTTTTTCCTTTTCTTTGGTTTTCTTTTGTTTGCATTGTTAGGGTCATGATATTGTGCCGCAATTTACATTGATATTTCTGCTATGCCATGATCCTTGGGTGACTTGTCTTCTTTTGCTTACCTAGTGCTTAAAATTTTCCATTTCTTTCAAAATCTTCATGTGTTTGCGAAAGAAAATATTTTATGGGTTTTGCGTATGTTTGGCATGTGTAAAACCATTGTGAGGCCAAGTAAAAATATAAGCCCCCCAAATTGACTTGAACATGATGCGTTAGGATATATAGTACACCGATTTTAGGTCTTATCTAGTCGTAAGGATGCACCCCAATTTTCCCTCGGGGGGAGAGTAATCATAGGGTTTCAATACTCAAATAATTATAGAAGTCCACCCTGAACCAAGTGAGTCAAATAATTTGTGTATGTTAGTATAAGGAAGTTTGTCGCAGTTAGAGACCTTTAAACTTCTGTTGTGAAACCTTAAGTGTAGGGGTTTTGGTTCATGTGTTGATAAGAAATAAGTGAGTAGGGTGTTCTTTCTTTTTGCATCACACCTATCACTTGGGAAATTAGGTCTGAGGGGACATAGTGCCTGGTACTTTTGAGTCATCTGACGTGGGATGCACCGACCGAACAACCGTTACCTGGATGGTAAGGATTACCAAATGGGGAGATTTGGGGGAAGGTGTACATGATAGTGTTAGTCGTCATAGGCAATGATGCACAAAATCTGACCCTGGGAGAATTAAATACCAACTAGTAAAAAAAGATGAAATAAAAAAAGAAAAGAAAAAAGAAAAAAAATGGTAATACAAATAAGAACCTTAATGGCCTTTACACTTTGTATAACTTGAGAATGTTAAGGTTGCCCATGTCTTTCACTTAAGCCCTTAATTAACTTGCACGAATGGTTCACTAGTCTTGGTGTGTGGACTTGATACATATGTAGAGTCGGCTCGTAGGATTACTGTGTCAAATGTTCGACAAAAATAGGTCCATCGAGTAATGTTGTTAGGTTGAATAATGCATCAATGTTCAGATTTTGTGGGTATATCCGTTGAAAACCCTCTAGAGACAATACTCTTCCTCCTTGCCACAAGGAGGTTTAACAGCTTGTTGCACGTGCTAAGTGCAATCGTGATTCCTATGAAAGAGAGTTTGGATTTTCCTATTTTCGTATGTTTTGCTGTCTTTCATTTTTCTCTTTCTTTGTTTTGCTCGGGACTAGCAAAATGTAACTGTGGGAGTATTTGATTAGTAGCATATCATGCGTCATACTCATGTTATATGTCCTTAATTTAACCCCAATATTGTGCTACATGATTGTTTGTTGTTATATTTCAGGTATTAGGTAATAAAGAAGAGAATGGAAGAGTAAAAGGACAGAAACGTAAGAAGAAAAAGACTTAAATGAATTAAAATGGATCTCTCAGTCATGCTCAAGAACCCATCTGCAAGAGAGAAGGACCAGGATGTAAGCAAGAAGGACCAAACAGTAAACCGAGAAACTCCACACCATCATGAGGAGTATTTTTGCAATTGGATTAGGGCCCAATCTCCAATAACCTATCCGAGTGCACCCCACGTGAAGAATTGAAGCACTTAAGAAGATATTCTAAATTGGACTACATCCGAGAAAGAGTGACCGCCAATTGGCGGCCGTAGACCTCCAATTGACGGTCCATGTTGGTCAAAATCCTACCCGACTTCTCGTGGTTGTGTATTATGTTGTTTTTATCTATTTGTAGAACTTTAATTAGTCCCACATTGGGCGATGGTCCCCAGTTTCCTTTTCTTAGGTCTACAAATAGAACTTTTTTTTGCAAAGCCAAAGGGATTAATATTTATTAATCTATTGATTGTGACATCGTACTCAAGGTCGGTACATTGTGGGATTCAGAACTTGCCATGTACAAGCTCATATCACTCATATGGACATTACATTCGACTCAACTCGCATACCATATGTCTCACACATACAACGTCATGACCATGTAACAATACACAACTTCATCTTCCAACGCCGCATCATATCGTGAGTGTTCAACTTTCATTGGACAACCCTCCAAAGTGTGAGCGCATGCTTCAGAATTAGCCATTTATGCCACACTACCGAGCCCCAAGGAACCTTTGACCTCTCAGTCCACACCCAAGTCGATGCATCCTTCATAGTAGGTTGATCACGTGTTGTGCCTACCCACGTAAGCCAATCCTCACCTTGCCCCACGGGAATGGATGGATGCCGGGCCCAAAGTTGCATAATATCGTAGCATCGGGATCGAGGTGGCAGCAACCTCCAAGTCCCATCTTCCATAAAATTGGACACAAAGATATCATGAGGTATCCTTAGGTCATCCCGGAGACGTTCATTTAATGATAGGGACAACAAAGGTGGTCCACACCAAGGATCATCAAAGAAACGGATCAAATCACCATCCCAAATTCTAAAAAACATCTTCTCCCGCGTAATGTGCCAAACTCTCAAGATTCCTTTTCCAACCCCAACAAGATATAAGGGGTGGACGGGCCATCTAAATAGTACAGTTGCGCAAATATTTGGTCCAGATGCATCGTGCCCAAAGAGAGGTATCCTTGGAGGCAATGAACCAAAATAGTCGAAGTAGCCCCGCATCATTGCAATCCACCAACTGTCGTAATCCCAAACCTCCTTCCACCTTCTCTTTCCTCTCTCTTTGTTTCTCGATCTCTCTCTTTCCCCTCCTCCTCCTTTCTCGTTCTCCTTCTCTCTTTCTCTCTCTCGTCCCCTTCTCTCTCCTCTCTATTTCTCTCTCGTCTTACCACTCGCTCTACTTCTCCTTCTCCCTCTCCTTCTCCTTCTAGCTCTCACTCTCCAACTCCGTCTCTCATCTTCTTCCCTCTCCCTCTCTCCTTGTTTCCCCATTTCCTCCTCCCTCCTCCTACACTCTCCGTCCATGTCTCTCCCATTCTCCTTCGGATTTTCTCTCCCTCCCTCTCTCCTTCTCCCTCCTCTGTCGATCTCTCCTCCCTTTCTCTCCACCTCTCTCCATCTCCCTCTCCTTCTCTCTCCTTTTCCTTGTCCTTTTCCTTCTCCTTCTCCGTCTCTCTCCGCTTGTTTGGTCTTTCTAACCCTCTGCATCTCCTTCTCCCTCACTCTCTCTTTCTACGTATCCCTCTTTTTCATTCTCCTTCTCCGTCACTCTCTCCTTCTACGTATCCCACTCTTTCATTCTCCTTCTCTACCCTTCACCTTCTCTCTCTCTTTCTCCTTTTGTCCTTCTCTTTAGTGCCTCTCTCTCGCTCTCATTCTCTCCTTCACCATCATACTTCTCTCTTTCTCCCTCTCCCTCCTCCTTTTTGTCTTTCTCTCTTTCTCCATCTCTTGTCTCTCTTCTTCACTCTCTCCATATCCCAATCCTTCTTGTTCTACTTCTCTTTCTCTCACTCTCCTTCTCATTCTCTCTATCTATTTCCTTCTCTCTCTACTCTTACTCTCCGTCTCATTCTCCTCCCTCCCTCTCTCATCTGTTTCACTCTCTTCCCTCTCTCTTTCCACCTTCTCCTTCCATGTCCCTCTTTTTCATTCTCTAGCTCCTTCTCCCTCTCCTTCTCCCTCTCCTTCTCCCTCTCCTTCTCTCTCATATCTCCCCCTCTCTCCTTATCTTTCTCTCTCGTCATTCTACTTATTTCTCTATTATTATCCTTCCTTCTCTCCCCTCTCTCCTTCTCCTTCCTTCTCTCATTCTCTCTCCCTCCTTCCGCTTGTTCTTCACTCTCTCTTATTGCCCCGCTCTCTCTCCTTCACTCCTCTCTCTGATTCTCTCTTCCCTTCTATATGTTCTCTCCTTATCCATCACTCTTTGTCTTCAATATTCTTTCCCCTCTCTCATTCTCTTCTACCCAATCCCTCACCTCTTTCCGCTTTTCCTTCTCCATCTATGTCGTCTTCTTGTCTCCCCTCTCCTTTTCCTCTATCTCCACTCTTTCTCTCGCTCCCTCGCTCTCCGTCTCTTTCTCTCTCCTCCTTCCCTCCTCCATCTCCCTCTACTTCACTCTCCTTCTCCTTCTCTCCCTCCCCTCCTCTCTCACACTATCTTACTATCTCGCTCTCTGTCTGCCTCTTCTCTCTCTCTTTCCTTCTCTCTCTCCTCTCTTCCACTCCTTCTCCTTCTCGGTCTCCTCCCATCTCGCTCCCCTTGTCATCCTCTCTCAACTTATCGTCTCGCCACACTCCCCTTCTCCTTCTCTCTCCTTGTCCTCTCTCTTGTTCTCCTTTTTATCTCCTTCTTTTTCTCTCTACTTCTGCCTCCTTCTCTTCCTCCTCCCTCTCTTGTCTCTCTCCTCCTCCCTCTTCTTTTCCTCTCTGTCACCTTCACTCTCTCTCACTCCTCTCGTTCTCCTCCTTAGCTCTCTCCTCTCTCTTTGTCTCTCCATCTCTCTCTTTCCCCTCCTCCTCCTTTCTCGTTCTCCTTCTCTCTTCTCTCTCTCTTCCCCTTCTCTCTCCTCTCTATTTCTCTCTCGTCTTTTACCACTGGTCTCTACTTCTCCCTCTCTCTTTCCCTCTCCTTCTAGCTCTCTCTCTCCATCCCTGTCTCTCATCTTCTTCCCTCTCCCCGTCTCCTTGTTTCCCCATTTCCTTCTCTCTCGTCCTATACTCTTCATCCTTTTCTCTCCCCTTCTCCTTCTGCTTCTCTCTCCCTCCTCTCTCTCTCACCTCTCTCTCCACTCTCCCTCTCCTTCTCCTCCTTCCCTCTCTCCCTCCTATGTCTCTCTCTCATTTTCTCTCCACCTCTCTCCATCTCCTTCTCCTTCTAGCTCTCTCTCTCCATCCCTGTCTCTCATCTTCTTCCCTCTCCCCCTCTCCTTGTTTCCCCATTTCCTTCTCTCTCGTCCTATACTCTTCATCCTTTTCTCTCCCCTTCTCCTTCTGCTTCTCTCTCCCTCCTCTCGCTCTCACCTCTCTCTCTCCACTCTCCCTCTCCTTCTCCTCCTTCCCTCTCTCCCTCCTATGTCTCTCTCTCCTTTTCTCTCCACCTCTCTCCATCTCCTTCTCCCTCTCTATCTCTCTCCTTTTCCTTGTCTTTTTCCTTCTCCTTCTCTCTCCGCTTCGTCAGTCTTTCTAACCCTCTGCATCTCCTTATCCCTCGTAGATCCTTCTTCTTATTCCTTTCTTTCTTTCCCTTTCTCTACCCTTCGCCTTCTCTCTTTTTTTCTCCTTTTGTCCTTCTCTTTGGTACCTGTCTCACTCATTCTCACCTTCACCATCCTACTTCTCTCTTTCTCCCTCTCCCTCCTTCTTCTCTTTCTTTCTCACTCCGTCTCTTGTCTCTCTTCTTCACTCCCTCTCCTTATCCCAATCTTTCTAGTTCTACTTCCCTTTCTCTCACTCTCCTTCTCCTTCTCTCTATCCGTTTCCATCTCTCTCTAACTCTCACTCTCCGTCTCGTTGTCCTCCCTCTCTCTCTCTCGTCTCTTTCACTCTCTTCCCTCTCTCTTTCCACCTTCTCTTTCCATGTACCTCTCTCTTTCTCTCACTCCTTCTCCCTCACCTTCTCTCTCATATCTCCCCATCTCTCCTTATCATTCTCTCTCTCCTCCTTCTACTTCTTTCTCTATTCTTATCCTTCCTTTTCTCCCCTCTCTGCTTCTACTTACTTCTCTCATTCTCTCTCCCTCATTCTCCTTGTTCTTCACTCTCTTTTATTGCCCCGCTCTCTCTCCTTCACTCCTCTCTCTCATTCTCTATTCCCTTCCATCTTCTCTCTCCTTATCCTTCACTCTTCTTCCCCTCTCTCCTTCTCCTTCTCAGCTACCTCAATCCCTCAATTCTTTCCCCTTTTCCTTCTCCATCTCTCTCACCTTCCGTCTCTCTCCGTTTCTTCTGTCTTTCTAAACCCCTGCATCTCCTTCTCTCTCACTCTCTCCTTCTCCTCATCTCTCTCTTTCTTTCTTCTTCTCTACCTTTCGCCTTCTCTCTCGTTTTCTCCTCTTTTCCTTTTTTAGTACCTCTCGCTCTCTCATTCTCTCCTTCACCATCCTACTTCTCTCTTTCTCCCTTTCCCTCCTCCTTCTCTTTCTCTCTCTCTCCGTCTCTTGTCTCTCTTCTTCACTCCCTCTCCTTAGCTCAATCTTTCTAATTCTACTTCTCTTTCTCTCACTCTCCTTCTCCTTCTCTCTATCCGTTTCCTTCTCCCCCTCACTCTCACTCTCAGTCTCATTCTCCTCCCTCTCTCTCGTCTCTTTCACTCTCTTCCGTCTCTCTTTACACCTTCTCCTTCCTTGTCCCTCTTTCTCCTTCTCTTGCTCCTTCTCCCTCTCCTTATCTTTCTCCCTCTCCTCCTTCTACTTCTTTCTCTATTCTTATCTTTCCTTCTCTCCCCTCTCTCCTTCTCATTCCTTCTCTCATTCTCTCTCCCTCCTTCTCCTTGTTCTTCACTCTCGCTTATTGCCCCGCTCTCTGATTCTCTCTTCCCTTCTTCTTCTTTTTGCAAAGCAAAAAGGAGGCTTAGCCTCGAATATTATAAACTAAAGAATGTTTACAACCTACAAAAGCGGAAACAAGACGTGCGTGGGTGTATGCCAGATGCATACCCAGCCTCTACCCGACATAAGATAATATATCAAGTCAGCATTGTAGGCTTAAGTGACTCAGCAAAAGAAACCAAATACAAGAACTATGCTAAGTCCACGTGAGCTGGAAACTATGTTCTTCTTCTTCACTTTTCGCAAGCTTCTTGACTTAGTCCCATAGGCACCGAACCATGTCGTTGATGACATCCACTATATGTGTTGGGTGTTGCTTGTCTCCCTCGAAGATCCTTCGGTTTTGTTTGAGCCAACACTCGTGTATCAAAGCGTGGAAGACGCATCACCTGACTACAATATCTATCTCGCTTCCTCTGGCATGTGGAATATGTATAGCTTCAGCTTCTAAGGATTGTGCCACACTATGGATGAGCTTCAAGAGATTTGATTTGTATTGCCCAAACCTCCTTTATGTATTTACACCCCTAAAACAAGTGCTCTATATCTTCCTCTCCCACCTCGCATAGGCTGCAACCCGGGTTTAGCATTGCTCCCCGTTTGTTCATCAAGTTCTTTGTAAGTAGACGTCCTCTTAGTGCTCTCCAAGCCGTGATGGCGTGCTTTGGGATGGCATGCTTGTGCCAAACCATACCAACCCAAGCTACCTTCCTCCCCGGCGTCTTGACCCATCTCCACACTTCTTTGATGCCATGTGCATCACCCATTCCGTAACTCTCTTGGGCTGGTCCATGCCTCCATGGATTCGGGTATTCAATATCCTTTGGACTTCCACCTAAAGGTGGTGCGTGGTGGGGGAAGGTTCCGTGCCCCATCTCGAATGAAATACGACACTTTCGTGTCCTACAACACTCCCAATTCATAGTGTAGCCGTTCCCCCCAATTTGCACATTGAAACGGTTCTCCACACCAAGGATATTGGAAGAAGCGGTTTTTTTCTCCATTTCCCACCTCATATTGGATCTGCCTTCTAGAAATGTCTCGGACTTGGAGTAGCCCTTTCCGTGCCCATTACGAGGTAGATGGCGGTCGTGCAAGCCAAAGTCTCGGACAAGTATTTGCGACACACACACGTCACCCAAAGGGCATTTTCTTTTGCCACCACAAGACAAAATAGACGGAGTAGGCCCACATAATTCCAATCCGATAAACACTTCAAACCAAGGCCCCCTTCCTCCTTTGGTGTACATACATCTTTCCAAGCTAATGCTACCCACTTCTTTGGGCCTCCCCAGATGACGTGACACATAAGGCTCTCGATCTCCTTCAAGGCTTTCGGAGGAAGTAGGAAAGCAGACGTCCAATATATGCTAAGGGATACGAGGACACTTCTCACTAGCTCCACCCGCCCAGCAAGTGTCAAGAAGTTCTGCTGCCAAGTACCAAGCTGTGCTTTCACCTTGTTGATCAATGCCACACAATGATTTCTCCCCATCCTCCCGGAGAACAACGGCAACCCAAGGTAGGTCACCGGGAATTCCTTTCTTTCCATGCCAAGATGTGCTACAATCCATGTTCCATGTGGCACTCCGTCCCCCATGAAAATTTGGCTCTTGGACGCACTAATGCTCAGCCCCGAGCAAGCTGTGAACTCATCAAGTACACCTCAAATAGCTCGTGCATTTTCCTTTGTTGCCTTCGCAAATAGGAGGATATCATCAGCAAATAGGAGGTGCGATACGGGAACATCTCCACAAGTAAGTGGCTGGATACGTCCATCCATAACCTCCTTCTTCACCATCTCACTCAAGACCTCCATAGCACAAACAAATAGGGGGCCAAAGGGTCACCTTGTCTCAAGCCATTTATGGCCACAAAAGAGACTAAATTTGCACCGTATACTGTCACCACGAAAGAGGCTTTAACAAAACTCATGATGAGCCTCCTCCACTTGTTGGGGAAGCTAAATCTGATCAACACTTCATGTATGAAGACCCACGAGATGGAATCATAGGCGCTCCGTATGTCAAGTGTAACGCACATTTATCTCTTCCATTTGTCAAGATGGAGGTTACGACATACCTCATGGGCAAGGAGGATGTTGTCCCCAATCCTCCTTCCTTTGACAAAGGCACTTTGACTCTCCCCAATGAGGTGTGGCAGCAGCCCCTCCAAGCGGTTCGCAAGGACTTTTGATGTGAATCTATAGGTCATGTTGCACAACGCAATGGGTCGGTAATCATCCACCAAGAATGGTGCTTTCTTCTTAGGGACAATCGTGATGGATGTTGCACCTACCGGCTTTCTAGACGAGAGCTCATGGCTTTGAACACATCTCGCTTGATGATCTCCCATGCGGCTTTGAAGAACTTTGCATTGAAGCCATCGGGTCCCGACACTTTATCAACATTCGCGTTCAGCACCACCGCTTCTACCTCCTTCATGTCAAGTTTCCATGTTACCTCCATCCCCTCCGCCAGTAAAATTTTGGTAGGATGACGAAGGAGGGGAGGGGTTTCACCTGCAAGTCATTAGCAAACAAATTAGCATAAAAATGTTGGAAGGTGTCCCAGATCTCTCCCTCCTCTTCCATGAAGGTGGCACGCTCACACACTCGTCTCACTTGGTTAGTAGCTCTCCTCACTCGAAGATGCACATGGAAAAATCTAGTGTTTTGGTCCCCCTCTTTCACCCACTGCACTCTTGACTTTTGCCGAATAATGGACTCCTCCCAAGCAAGAATCCGTGCAAGGAATTCATTTGCTACTCCCTCAGCAAGGTACAACTCAGCATCATGTGGGTTCTCCACCCTTTTTTTCCTAACTTCCTCAAGTGTAGCATGGGCCTCTCCCACCTTTTGATTAACGTTTCCAAACGTAGATGCGCTCCACCAGATAAACCATTTCTTTACTTCGTCCAACTTGCCCACCACCCTAAACATGGTCGTGCCTCTCATATACTTGGTCCAAGCTTGTCCTACAATACCACGAAATTCCTCATGTTCAGCCCAATGGCTTTTGAAACGGAACATCTTCCTCTTTAGTCTTTCATTTCCTTCCGTCTTCATGATGAGCATGGTGTGTCACTTAGGTCCTTCTCACCGGCAAGGTAGTACGATTCCGGGAACAACTCAAGTCATGCATTATTAATTAGAATCCGGTCAATCTGTGTCTCAATGCAAGCACTTCCATCAGAAGATTTTGACCATGTGAACTCGCTACCGGTGGATGGCATCTCAAGGAGTTGGAGTGCATCAATACACACATTAAATTCCGACATAGCAACCTCATTTCCAGCAGCACCTCCCCATTTTTCGCTCGCCCTTCGGATGCAATTGAAGTCTCCCCCCACTATCCATGGCCTTGAATCATTTGAGGCCACTTGTAAAGATCATTCCACCATGCTCTCTTATCCACATGCCCGTTCTCTCCGTAGACAGCCGTGATATCATACTCGGTTCCATCTCTTTTCAAGCTGACCTTAAAGTGGAGCAATTGTGATGTTTCAAACGTGACACTCATGCCCAATATTTGATCATTCCAAAGCACTAGATTTCATCCCGAGTCTACAATCAAGCTATTCGACATCCATGCATGGGGCCAAATGACCGGTTTGAACCGTTCAATCTTCTTGTACTTGACCTTATCGTCCACAATACACACCACGTCCGGGTTTACCTCCTTTATCGGACCCCTTATCATTAGTGCACGGCTGGGTCCATTTGCACCGCACACATTCCAAAAGAGGATATTCATGGGTTCAAAGGTGCAGGGTGACCCCCTTTACCTCCACATGAGATCATTTTGCTACTAGTTTTCCTCCCGGAGCTACTAAGTGGTGGTGGTGGAGAGCTACCTTTCTTCATGCAGTTATCCCTCCCCTCTTCACCACATATCCCCGACTCCAGCCCACAACCAAAAATCTCAAACCTCCCCCCACTTCGTGTTTCTAGTTGCTGCATAGGTTCCTTCCATGTGCCACTCTTGAGGGGGAAGCCCAACCCGTATCCTAATGGACCAAGGAGGCGAGCCCACTTGGTTCTTTGTCTCCATCCTTTGAGATGCATTCCCTCTCCTCGTTTCCTTGAAGCCTATCCTCTAATTCAAATTGTGTGGCCTTCACCTTTCTAGATTTTGTGTCCCCACGAGTTGCCTTTTCCCATCCATGCACCTCTCATTCACGAATTTGTTGTGAATCCAATTCATGCACCAACCCCATTTCACATTGCCCACTCACGTTTTTTGAGGAGTCTCCACTAAGTGCCCCCAAACATATCCACATGGTCCCCCATTTTGTATTTACCACAAGAGAATTGCCACTCCTCATTTGCCCAAGAAAGTGTAGAGCACTCAAGTCTCCCCTCATTGGCTGGTCCAGAAATGGGTGTAGCACTTTTCCCACTCACTTTGGTCCACCAATGGATTTCCTCCCTTTTGCACCCTTGCTAGAAACCGTTGGGGAGGTTTGAGGGCTAGCCATTTTGTCTCCACATCCCATGCCACATGGCGTGACCTCATTTGCTCCCTCCAAAATTTCGGAAGAGCAAAGTTGTGTCTCAATTAATCCATTTCCTACCAAAGCTGCCACATCACTTGGCCTCTCCCCATCTTCTCCACCCTCCACCTCAGTTTCCCCATCCTCCACATCATTGTCCCTTCCCCCCTCTCTTCCCTCCCCTCCCTCACCATCCGCCTCGTCCTTAGCCTCCACCACAACTAAGGCCCCCCTTGTTTCATGAATTTTTCCACAGCCACCTGTCCCTTGCAAGGAGCTCTCATCTCGCACTTCATGCTTGCCCGTCTTTCCACGAATAACCACGACCCATTTTTCAGCAATCCTTTGTGGGGGAGGAAGCATACAACTAGGCACCCTCCACTTTGGGCATTTCTCCACATCATGACCAAACTCAAGACAATCCTTGCAATAGTTGGGGCACCATTAATACTCCACAAGCACTCCATGTGTCCCACCTTCTTCCACATCAATATTACCCAACTAGGATATGAGAAATCATGACTTACCTCAATGCATACTCGTGGAAAGGCTAACCTTCGTCCATGAGCCGTATGTTCAACCATGTAGAGCGGTTTCCCTAGCACACTTGCAATATTGCTTAACATTCTTTGCGACCAAAATCGTAGGTCGAGCTCCGACAAACGAACCCAAATAGGAACCATGGTAATATGTGCCTTCTCCAAGCTCACCTCCGGAAGCAACTCTTGGACCACAAGTGGAGCCCCTCTAACAAAGAAAGGCCCCCCTTCAAGCACTTTCTTCCTATCTCCAAGTGTATGAAGCCTTGACTCCTCCTAATGATCTCTAAGCCTCCAACTAAGCCCTACAATTTGTGGAGGTGGTTTTCCAACGTTGGTAAATGAGGTTTGAAGCCTATGAAGTGGCCTACCAAAACCGTGTCCCACCTTTTCAACGCCTCTACTTCTTCAATCTTTGAGCAAACAATAACCTTTTCCCCTCCATTGATTGCCGGAGGGATGAACTCAAGGGCCATGGATGCCCTTGGGCTATCCCCAAAGAGGTTTGACCTCTTCCTTGGGGGAGTTACAACACTCCCTAGAGGTGGCGTAGGAGTTTCACCCTCCAAAGCTGAGGATGAGGCTTTCTTTGTAGCATGATGGAGATCCTTTTCGGTGCCACAATCTCCATCTTGTTGTTGCAATTGTATAGAACTAGTCTTAGGATCAATTTTGGTGAAGAAATCAAGATATATGGTGGAAAAAAGAGGTTGGAAACCGTAGAGAACCCTAGGTTTCCCATGCGTCTTCCCTTCTATCTTCTCTCTCCTTATCCTTCACTCTTCGTCTTCAATCTTCTTCACCATTTCTCCTTCTCCTCTACCTCAATCCCTTACCTCTTTCCCCATTTCCTTATCCATCTCTATCATCTTCTAGTCTCTCCTCTCCCTCACACTTGCCTTCTCCTTCTCTTTCTCCTCTTGCTTCTCTCTCTCTATCTCCATCCCATCTCCGCTCTTTCTCTCTCTCCCTTTCTCCGTCACCTTCTCTCTCCTCCTCCCTCCTCCATCTCCCTCTACTTCTCTCGAGGGAGATGTCCAACCCTTCTCCTTATGCATCAATGAAGCTAGCCCACTTGGTTCACGCTCCTCCTCCTTGGTTTGTCCCCCACATTCAACTAGCCCACTATCTTTGTGCGTGATTTGTTCCTTTCCCATTTCATTTGTATTGTGTGCATGACTCACACTCCCATCACGTGTTCTTCTATTTTTCTCCAGCCCATGCAAGCATACCACTTCTCTATACTCACTCCCTTCACCTTGAAAGGCCCCCACTAAGTGTCCCCCACCCAATCCCAAACCATCTTCACGTGAGGCAAGTGCTTCTAAAGCAACCCCACTAACACGTTTGGAATGTGGCCCACTTTCTTCAGCTAGGACGTCCTCCACTAATGAGACCCCAATCATTTCCACCTGGTCCCCCCTTCATTCTTTGCAAGAGAGCTGCTCCTCTCCTTATTGGCCCAGCTTTGTGTAGAGAACTCACCTCCCTCCCCATTGGTTGGTCCAGAAATAGGCCTAGCATTTTTCCCACCCACTTCTTTTTGCCCTATTTGTCCACCAATGAGGTCTCCCCCTTGTAATCCCAAGCTACAAACCGCTGGACTCCTTGGAGAGAGATCCAAATTGTCTTCACACATGATATGTCTTATACCACTAAGCCTCTCCTCATGTTTCCAAATGGATTTTTCCTCACTTAGTTGATTACGTCCAAATGCATTTTGTGCCACCTCACCCGCCTTTCCACATGGCATCTCCACACTCGTGTCTATCTCCACCTCAGCTCCCCCTCCATCCACGTAACCATCCCTACCATCCTCTCCTCACTCCCTCTCCCTCCGACCAGCAAGCTCAAGGTTGCCCACAATGTCCTCAACGTCGTTTTCTTGATCAAGCACTCTCTCGAGCGGGCCCTCCTCCCTACTTCCTCTAGCATTCTCATTTCCAGCCCCTCCTTTGCTAACCACAACCCATCTTCCAACCTTCTATTTTGGGGCATCCACATGCTTCATGACAGCAACTCGTACCCTTGGACACTTCTCCAAGGTGTGGCCGAACTCCCTACAACCCAAGCAATAACCGGGTCGCCATTCATACTCAACAAACACTTGATGTGTTTCGCCTTCCTCAACTTGAACGTCCACCCAAGTTGGGTATGTGAAATCATGCCCAATCTCCACACAAGCCCTAGTAAAGGCCAACCTCCTTCCCGAAGCGGTGTGCTCATCCATGTACAACGGCCGCCCGAGGACACTAACAATGTTGCTCAATATCTTGCTTGACCAAAACCGGAGGTCGAGCTCCGGGAGACGGTTCCAAATTCGAACAGTGGAGATGCTGGCCCTCTTCAAGACTACATCTGGAGCCCACTCTTGAACCACAAGGGGACACCCACGAATGAACCATGGACCTCCTTCAAGCACACGTTTCCTATCCTCTCCAAGGGTAAATCGGAAGAGAAGGAAACATTGTCTCGTTTTGATGATCTCCATGCATCCAACCAAACCCCACATCTTGTGTAGGTGCTTCTCAAGTGTTGGCAAATGTGGTTTAAAAGCAATGAAGTAACCAACTTACACCTTATCCCATCTCTTCAAAGCATCTAGCACTTCTTGCTTGGAGCACAATGCCACTTTTTCTCCTCCCTTGACAGCCGGAGGAACGAACTCTAGGGCCATGGAAACCCTTGGGCCAGCCTTGAACAAATCACTCCACGTCCTTGGGGGAGAAGAAGAACTCCGTAGAAGTGGGGCATAGCTTTATCCCCACGTTTGGGGTGAAGCCATGCGAAGTTTGGGGACGGAGATCCTCATTTGTGCCACAATCTCCACCCTCAAGAAAGACATTAGTAGAACTCAGCTTGCGAACCATTTTGGTGCAAGAATCAAGAGGTTTGCTGGGGAAAAGAGGTCGGAACCCTAGAGAAAGCTAGGTTTCCCACAATCGCCACTCCTTCTCTCTCCTCCTCTCATTCTCCTTCGCCTTATCTCTCTTTCCTTCTCTCTTTCCTTCCCTTCTATCTTCTCTCTCCTTATCCTTCACTCTTCGTCTTCAATCTTCTTCCCTCTCTCTCCTTCTCCTCTACATCAATCACTCACCCCTTTCCACTTTTTTTTCTCCTTCTCTCTCATCTTCTTGTCTCTCCTCTCCCTCACACTTGTCTTCTCCTTCTCCTTTTGCTTCTCTCTCCCTATCCTCATCCCATCTCCGCTCTCTCTCCCTTTCACGTATCCTTCTCTAACCTCCCTCCTCCATCTCCCTCTGCTTCTCTCTCCTTGTCTTTTTTTTGCCAAAGCAAAAGGGAGGCTTGGCCTCTAAATTTATTAAATGAAAGAACCGAGTTTACAACTAGAGAACCCGAACAGAAAATTTGAACCACAGGCATGCTAAGATGCATACCAGCCACACACACTAAAAGTATTGCACCACTCAAGCTATGTAGTTAAAACCATTTCCGAGTATCCCTAAAACTAGCAGCACGTGGTCTGAAAATTTTTCTCCTCGCTATCTTTATCCGCAAGCTTCTTGATTTTACCCCAAAGACACCCAACCATGTCCTTGATTACAACCACAATGTCTCTGGCTCCTTCTTCTCTCCCTCGAAAATCCGTCGGTTTCATTCCAGCCAACACTCATTAATCATTTCACTAAGAGCCCACCTTCGCACCACCTATGCAATTCGGCTTCCTCTCGCGTGTGATAAGCGTGTGGCTTCACCTTCGAGGGATCTTGCAATCCGAGATCCCAACATCATGAGGAGGAGTGTTGTTCACACCCCTCTAATGTACGAACACCTCCAGAAAAGATGGTCCATGTCCTCTTCCTCCCTCTCACAAAGGCTGCACACCGGATCATGCTTTTCTCCTCGTAAATTCATAAGCTTCTTTGTTAGGAGGTGCCCCCTCATTGCACGCCAAGCTGTGATAGAATGCTTGGGAATTGCATGTTTGTGCCAAACCACATCCGCCCAAGTGACCTTCCTCCCCGGTTTCACCACCCATTTCCACACTTCCTTGATTCCTACTGTAGCCCCTTCCCTTCTATGCACATAGGCTTGGTCCATACCTCCATGAATGCGTGTATTTGTGATCTTCAATGGGCTTCCTCTGTTATCGTTGATCTTGGGGGAGGGGGGAGGTTCCATTTCCCCTCTCTTGTGAAGTAGGAGACTTGGTATCCCAAGGCACTCCCAATTCATGATGAAGACGAGCCCACCAACTCTCGCATTGAAATGGTTCGCCACACCACGGATATTGGAAGAAGCGTATCTCTTGCCCACTTCCCACCTCATATTGGATGTGCTATTGGGCAATGTCAGGAACGCGGAGAATCCCTCGCCATGCCCATGATGATGTTGATGGTGGCCTCTCTAGCCAAATAGACCAATTTTTAAGGTATTTTCTTCTGACACACTTCACCCAAAGAGAGCTTCCTACCGCCACAACCAGCCATAATAGTCGAAGGAGGCCCACAACATTCCAGCTCGTTAGTCTTTTGAGACCGAGCCCTCCTTCATCCTTTGGTGTACACACATCCTTCCATGCCACAGCAACCCACTTCTTTTGCCCTCCCCAAATGAATTGAGCCATGAGGCTCTCAATCTCTTTCAGCACCTTCCTTGGAATAAGGAAAACAGAGGTCCAATAGATACTAAGCGAGACAAGCACGCTTCTCACAAGCTCTACCAGGCCGGCAATGGATAGGAAATTCTGCTTCCAAGTGCTAAGACGTTGCTTGACCTTGTTTACAAGTGACATACAATGAGTTCTCCCCATCCTCCCGGAGAATAATGGCAGCCCGAGGTAAATCGCCGGAAATTCCTTTCGTTCCATACCAAGGTGGGTTGCGATCCAAGCTCCATGTGGCACGTCCCCTCCGATGAATACATGGCACTTTGCCGTGCTAAATCTCAACCCGGAACATGCCGTGTCCTCTAGGACAGCCCTTATGGCCCGAGCATTAGCCTTCGTTGCACTAGCAAAGACTAGGACGTCATCGGAGAAAAGCAAGTGAGAAACGGGCACCTCCCCACAAGATAATGGCTCAATCCTTCCATCCCTCACCGCATTTTTTAGCATCTCACTTAGGACTTCCATACACATAACAAACAAGTACGGTGCCAATGGATCACCTTGCCTCAAGCCATTTTTCGCAACAAAAGCGGTTGAGTTAGCTCCATTTACCGTCACTGCAAAAGATGCTTTGACACAACTCATAATCAGCCTTCTCCACTTCAAAGGGAAACCAAAGCGAGTCATTACCTCATCAAGGAAGGCCCACGAGATGGAGTAATACGCTTTCCGAATATCTAGTTTAGGCACACGCGTCCCCTCCCTTTGTCAAGATGTAGATTGTGGCATAGTTCATGTGCGAGGAGAATATTGTCACCAATTTGCCTTCCTTTGACAAAAGTACTTTGGTTCTCCCCAATCAGCCTTGGTAGCATCCGCTTGAGACAGTTTGTAAGGACTTTGGAGGTGAACCAATAGGTCATGTTGCATAAAGAGAAAGCAAGGTCTCTCTCCTTGTCCTTCTCTCCCTCCCCTCCTCCCCCACACCTAGATTTTGCTAGTCCCTAGCAAAACAAAATATAAGAAAAATGAAAACAGGGAAATCCTAACTCACTTTCGTAGGAATCACGGTTGCACTTAGCATGTGCAACAAGCCTTTAAACCCCTAAGTTTCCTTAGAGGACGAGTTTTGTCTCGTGAGGGTTTTAAGTTGACACCCACAAAGTCTTAATTCAACATTTCATTACTAACTCTCAATATCTCCACCTCAACCTTATACATGTCACTTAGAATTCTTGCATGCTCATTATATAAATCTAACTCATAAAAAAAATCTGACTTGGTCTTCATTCCTCCAATATTCACACCACTAACCCTTCTACACATGTTATCACTTAAATTATTTTGCATGCCTCCTCTGGTGGTGAAGTATCATTCGGATCAACCATGGCATGGATCATTCTTTTAACTTTGGGCCTTGAGTATCTTAAAGTATTTTTTTCCCATGATTCAACACATTTGCTTTTTTGACACTTTTACCCTTTTTGCATTCGTGTAGCGAGTTTGGTCGATAATCCCGAGCTGGCAGACTCAAGTTACCGGGTTTTAAGATACCCCTACGGATCAGTGACTCGAAGGCTTGGGTTTTTGTAATCATTTTGCAAAATGTGCTTTCCTCACATTATTCCTTTATTTTTATTTTTATTTTTACTTTTATTTTCCTCAAGGCTTAATTGCTATTAGAAGTCCACACTTCCTGGTATATTTTCCTCAACCTCTGCTTTTTATCAACCACTTCAAAGATTTGATTCATCCAATTTAAGTGCATACATGTCTTAATGGGGAATGGGTTATTTCTTTGGAACTTAGATTTATGTCATAGTTTCTACAAGCAGAACTATATAATAAGGAACAAAAACTCAATGCAATTTGTACACGGCTTTTGGTAGTTCAAACTTAAGCTATGTCATGGAGCATTGAATTTTTTTTTTGAAGAATATATAGACAGATAGATAAACACCCCCCCCCCACACCTAAATCATGCATTATCCTCAATGTATGCAAAGATAAAGCAAATGCATTTATTACCTGAGTCAACTTGCGGTAGAGGGATTGAATTTGCTCAGAGTCAACCATAGTCAGAACTGGATTGAATGTCACCATGTTGGTGCATGTATCCAGTTGAATTGTTCCCCATGTTGCCCTGAGAGTCATGAGGTAAAGATTCCACACCCCTCACATGTGTTGGTTCTCTTATTTGCTCGAGTGATGGTGGTTGGGTAGATGAAGTACTCCTCTTTTTCTCACTTTCTTTTTGATTTTGTGATGATTTATTTGATTCAGAAATCTTATAGATACGCGATCTCATCACAACATCACTTTGATTGCATACTATTTCTGGTTCACTATCAACATGAAAGATATTAAATTCAGCTTTTAAGTTTCCAAAAGATAGTTGCATGAGCCCATTTCGACAATTTATCAAAGCTTCAGAAGTTGCTAAAAAGGGTCTGCCTAGTATTACAGGGATTTGTCTCCTAGGATTGACAACAAGTTTAGTGTCTAGAATGAAAAAATCCACTGGGTAAATGAAGTCACCAACCTTAATCAAAACATCCTCTACTATACCTCTTGGTTTCTTAATAGAGCAATCAGCAAATTGAAGGGTTGTCTTAGATGGTTTTAGTGGACCAAGGTTTAGTTGTTCATAGACAGAGAACGGGAGTAAGTTAACACTAGCACCAAGGTCTTGAAGGGCTTCGTTGATAAAAGTATCTCCAATCACACATGAAATTGTGGGACACCCAGGGTCCTTATACTTTATAGGAGATGCGTTGGACACAATAGAGCTTATGTTTGCAGTCAAGAATGCCTTCTTTGGTACGTTCGTTTTTCTCTTCTTAGTGCACAGATCCTTTAAGAATTTAGCACAAGCAGGTATTTGTTGAATCATATCTAGGAGTGGAATATTCACCTTAACTTTCTTAAATACTTCCAAGATTTTCTCCATTTGTGCACTTGAGCTCTTATTGAGTCTATTGGGGAATGGGGCTTTAGGAACATAGACTCGCTCAGGTTGAGCTATAGGGTCAGGTTGACTAGGTGGGTTGGGCTTTTCAAATTGGACTTCAGGTTCAATGGTCTGGTCACATGTGGGTGCTTGACGGTTAGATTGGTTAGGAGCCCTAGGATTTACCACATTGTTATCAACTTGTTTTCCATACCGTAATGATACAACTGCATTTATTTGTTGGAACGATCCCTCCTCATGAACCATTTGAACCGGTGTAGGGTTGTTACTTCCTAGAGGTGGTTGATAGGGCTGATATTGATTATTAGGTCTTGGATTCAACTCAGGTTGACTTCGAAAATGACCCTTTTCTCTTTCACCTACAATTTGTGGTAGTTGGCTGAGTTGTGTTTCTAGCTTTTCGAAGGATTAGGTGGTTGTTTGCATAAAAGTCTTAACCAAATTTTCCAAGCTTGTCAATCTAACATCATAATCTCCATTGTTACTAAACCCAGATGATGTATTATTTTGGCTATACGGGTTTGGTTGTTGTCTAGGAGGTTGACCTTGTTGGTTCCATGAAAAATTGGGATGATTACGCCAACCCGGGTTATAGGTTGATGCGTATGGGTCATTTCTAGAATGGTTAAATGCGGCATTAACTTGTTCCAAGTCTGCAGAAATATGTGCACAATCCTCCATTATATGACCAGTTTGACCACATCTAGAGCAGGGGATAGAAGAGGCTTGATTCACTAGGGGTCGGGGTTTTAGTTATAGACTTTCCATTCGACGCATAAGGGTAGCTAGTTTTGCTTCAGCAGCTACAGTAGCATCTACAACTAAGACACCTGATTTGGGTTGACTTGCTATTCTAGATCCATTACTCGGGTTAATCGGTGCTCTTGCATTGACCCATTGATTACTATTTTCGGCTAAATCCTCAAGAAAAGTCCAAGCATCATTCTCATTTTTGGACATAAAATTTCCTTGGCTTACAGATTCTAACATAACCCTAGATGTAGGTGTTAATCCCTCTTAAATAATTTGGTACACTTGCCATCTTGGAGTTCCATGATGACGACATTGGGTCAACAGGTTCTTAAATCTTTCCAAATAGGAATAGAATGGCTCGCTCTCATATTGAACGAATGCAACAATTTCATTCCTAATCCTAATAGTCTTATGGTTGGGGAAATATTTCTTTAAGAACACTTGAACAAACTCGGCCCAACTCCTAATAGGTCTTTCGGCTAGACTATATAGCCATTTCTTAGCGTCGTCCTTCAGTGCAAGAGGCACGAATTTAAAGACGCACTGCCTCCTCAGAGATATGCTGGTATTGCCTAAGGGAGCAGATTTCCTGAAATTCTCTAAGGAAGAGATATGGGTCTTCCTTAGAGGTGAACTTGGGCAACATACTCATGTATTGTGCCTTTAGTTCGAAGTCGCGACCCGGTATGATGTGTTAGATCGTATGGGTCGGCTATGCTAATCACTTTTAAACTAATTACCTACTCGTTTTATCGATCAAGTTATAAGCAGCTGAATTTAAACAACTAAACGAGCAAGTAAGAAATAAGCAAACCACAATGGACGCCGAGGTTTTTATAGAGGTTCGGCCACCGCCTACGTCCTCTCTTGCAAGCTCCGCTCGACACTTCGGGCTCCGCTCGCGTATTCACTATCCACTCCCCGTTCCAGGCCGGGAGAGAACGCCTTTTACAAAACAAGCTCCGCGAACAACCTCGCGAGCTTGACTTTCTTCTCTCACAATCCAAGAGGAACACTTCGGGCTTTCACCGAAGTCCTTGCTTCTTGAACAAACGAAATCTTGAGTGGAACACACTCTCTAAATTTGAGCACACTTGAATGAGATTGAAATTGATTCTAAGTGTGGAAATTTGAGGCTTTGAGTGTTTGGGATTCTCTCTAATGTTTGGGACAAGTTTGTAGTGGGAGAGCTGTGTTAAAATGTGTTTTCCAACTCCTTATATAGGCATTAGAGAGAATAGAGCCGTTGGGATTGATTGGGTATGAGTTGATGTGTGATTACACAAAACAGAAACTGAGGACCCAATTCTGGATAAATTCGGTCGACTGAAACGGGAAGAACGGTAGACCGTTTGGCAGTTTTGCACAAAGTTCGGTCGACCGCCCAACGCTACGAGTTAGGTACACTTAAGTCATCGGTCGGACACCTAAAGGGGAACGGTCGACCGATTTGTACCAGGCACTTTGGGTTCGACAAACAATTGGATATTCGGTCAACCGAAATAGGTCTACCGGTCGACCGTTTTTCAACATGAGATTCGGGTTTGTCAAGAGATGGACAAACGATCGACCGATCTTGCTCCTCGGTCAATCGATACATGAAATGTATTTGGGGTACAATTGGTTTAATACGAATACGACCGTTGGTTATATACGATAAAACTAACGGTCGGAAAATTTACTTCAAACGGTCGACCGAAAGAGATGGTTCGGTCGACCGAACCCATACAGGGAAACATAAGCAGAATACTTGATCATCCGGTCGACCGAACGGCCTATTGTGGTCGACCGAATGTGGGCAGACAGTTAGGGTTCAGGTTTAGTGTTTTCCGGTCTAAGTTTGGGTGATCTATTGAAGTCCAAATTATGTGAAATTTCGTTTGTGACTTCTATAAGGAACATAGTGTGTGTTTAAGTTGATTTTAGCTCAAGTATGCTCAATATACACAAGTTCCTAAAGACTCAAAGAAATACAAAATACATGTCTTCAAATGAGCTTGATTACATGTCTTGACTTGATTTCCTTTCTTCCTTGAGTCTTGATCACCTGTAGATGTTAGCACAAAGGAAAATATATGCAATGCAATATCTGTGCTACTCTGCATGATTATAATTAAGATTCGGTTGATTAAATCATCAAAACATAGATTAATGCCAAAAAGCCAACAATCTCCCCCTTATTGATGATGACAACCTATATCTTAACTATATCTTAATACATGGAATTTGTATTTGTAAACTACGCGTAATAATGTTCCCCGTATTTATGTGTATAGTTTTTGTTCAATTTTATTACAAAATTCCAAGTTACCCCCTTAATTATCTCTCCCCCTTTGACATCCATAAAAAATTGATATTAGTAACACAAAGATTATACAATTGAAGGCAATTGTGGATGTCTTGTAATGAAGTTGCTCCCCCTAAATTTTGCACTTCATTACTCTACTAAAAGATATAACATATAAGCTCCCCCTATCAATAAGGTTATATGGAAACTAAGAGTATGATTCAAGTTAAGTTCATTTAAGTTTCTACTCAAGCCTTATTCTAACATCCATTCAAAATTTGACATTTATAATCAATGGATGTGATATATGATTTGCAATGAAAAGGGTTTATGATTTGCAATGAATTAGACTTTAAGGATATGACAATTAAGCATATAGACTATATTAGAGCTAATTTTTCAGAAAATTTAATGATAGAAATTTTATACCAAACTTGAATATTGATTAGCTCCAATCTTGACTTGGTGATGCAACCGGATTCGAATTTGATACTTTGGCTCGTCCGGTCACCACCAATCTCCTCCTCAAGCACCAACAAGTGTAGATTTCGGTACCCAAACAACTTTGGGTCCTTGAATGTTAGCTTTGGGAACCCAAACCACTTTGGTTTTAGGAGCCCACACACTTGAGGAACTATGGTTTACAACTAAGTGCTTTCCATTTAATGTAGTGTGAGATACATGGTTTTTCAATTTAGCATTGTATCCTAAACCATGTTTTTGCAAAGATTGCCTTTGACTACCTAAAAGCATGTTAAGCATCTTAGTTCCATTTGTGAATCTTTCTAAATCTTTTCTTAATTGCACATTGCAAGCTTGAAGATCTAGGTGTTCACAATCTATAGGTGTTGCTTTTAATTTATCAAAATTTGATGCATAGTTTTCTAGTTTAGCAACCACCTAATTTTTCTCATTCATGCATGTTTCAATTTGGCTTTGGAGGTCTTTGATTATCTTTTTAGCATTCTTATTTTTATCACAAATGATGTCATATTGTTTAACTAAGTCATGAAATGCATTTTGAAGCTCATCATGTGTATAAGTTTCTTCATTAACATTAGAATGTGAGCTATCACTACAATATGACTTAGTTGAGCATGAATTATTAGAACAAGAGTTAGAATCTACCTCACTTTGATCTTAAACAGCCATGAAGCATGAGTGGGCCACTTCTCTTCTACTTTGCAAGGAAGATGACGACGATGATGGTGATGAAGAATCATCCCATGTAGCCTTGTGTGCTTCCTCCTTCCTTTCTCTTCTCTTCTCTTGCTCTTCTCCTTTTCTCTTCTCCTCTCCCTTCTCTCCTTTTTATTCTCCCCTTCTTTTCTCTCATTTTCACTCTCCTCCTTCTCCTTTTCTTTTTCTCTCTTTTCAATTCTTCTACCTCTTCTTTCATTCTTTTCTCCCTTATCCTTCTTGAGGTATTTGAAGAAGTCTTTTGCTAGGACTTCAATGTCCTCATCTTCTACACTCCTCCTTGGTTGGTCAATATTTGCATGTAATCCCAAGGTGAATTGTTCTTGGATGCTTCCTTCTCCTTCCGATGGTTAATTTGGAGCTCATACGCCATGAGATTTCCAATTAACTCCTCCATCTTGAGTTGGGAAAGGTCGTGTGCTTCTTCAATTGCGACCACCTTATCTTCCCAATCGTGGCTTAACGACCGGAGGAATTTCCTTGTCATCTCTCCTTCATTTAATTTTCTTCCAAGAACCAAAAGAGAGTTAGTGATATCGGTGAAGCGAGTGTTCATTTGGCTTATGTTTTCACGGATTTGCATGGAAAAAATCTAATATTTATGCATGAGGAGACTAATGCGGGTTTCCTTAGTTTTGCTATCCCCCTTATGATGCATTTGTAGTCTATGCCAAATTTCATATGCACTAACACAACCTCTAATCCTATTATATTCACCCTCATGAAGGCCACAAATACAAGATGTTCATGATTTTCGAATTCATTTCGATTTCTTTCATTTTGGGTCTTGTAAGTTTATCTAATTCATCTTCATTTGGAGGTGTGTATGGATTTTGAAGAAACATCCAATACTTAAGGTCATTAGAAATTAGGAAAATCTTCATCCTATTCTTCCAATAATCATAATTTGACCCATTAAGCAAAGGAGGTCTAGTGGTGCATAATCCCTCCACATGATTAGATGTGCTAGCCATGCTAAAAATACGATGAAGTATAGAATTTAGCGCACAAGGCTCTGATACGAAATGTTAGATCGTATGGGTCGGCTATGCTAATCACTTTTAAACTAATTACCTACTCGTTTTATCGATCAAGTTATAAGCAGCGGAATTTAAACAACTAAACGAGCAAGTAAGAAATAAGCAAACCACAATGGACACCGGGGGTTTTTATAGAGATTCGGCCACCGCCTACGTCCTCTCTTGCAAGCTCCGCTCGCAGCTTCACTATCCACTCCCCGTTCCGGGCCGGGAGAGAACGCCTTTTACAAAACAAGCTCCACGAACAACCTCGCGAGCTTGACTTTCTTCTCTCACAATCCGAGAGGAACACTTCAGGCTTTCACCGAAGTCCTTGCTTCTTGAACAAACGAAATCTTGAGAGGAACACACTCTCTAAACTTGAGCACACTTGAATGAGATTGAAATTGATTCTAAGTGTGGAAATTTGAGGCTTTGAGTGTTTGGGATTCTCTCTAATGTTTGGGACAAGTTTGTAGTGGGAGAGTTGTGTTAAAATGTGTTTTACAACTCCTTATATAGGCATTACAGAGAATAGAGCCGTTGGGATTGATTGGGTATGAGTTGATGTGTGATTACACAAAATAGAAACTGCAGGACCCAATTCTAGATAAATTCGGTCGACCGAAACGGGAAGAACGGTCGACCGTTTGGCAGTTTTGCACAAAGTTCGGTCGACCGGTAACGAAACGGTCGATCGCCCAACGCTACGACTTAGGTACACTTAAGTCATCGGTCGAACACCTAAAGGGGAACAGTCGACCGATTTGTACCAGGCACTTTGGGTTCGACAAACAATTGGATATTCGGTCGACCGAAACAGGTCTAGCGGTCGACCGTTTTTCAACAGGAGATTCGGGTTTGTCAAGAGATGGACAAACGGTCGACCGATCTTGGTCCTCGGTCGACCGATACATGAAATGTATTTGGGGTATAATTGGTTTAATACGAATACGACCGTTGGGTATATACGACAAAACTAACGGTCGGAAAATTTACTTCAAATGGTCAACCGAAAGAGATGGTGCGGTCGACCGAAACCAGACAGGGAAACGCAAACAGAATACTTGATCATCCGGTCGACCGAATGGCCTTTTGCGGTCGACCGTATGTGGGCAGACAGTTAGGGTTCAGGTTTAGTGTTTTCCGGTCTAAGTTTGGGTGATCTATTGAAGTCCAAATTATGTGAAATTTCGTGTGTGTGTTTAAGTTAATTTTAGCTCAAGTATGCTCAATTTACACAAGTTCCTAAAGTCTCAAAGAAATACAAAATACATGTCTTCAAATGAGCTTGATTACATGTCTTGACTTGATTTCCTTTCTTCCTTGAGTCTTGATCACCTGTCGAGGTTAGCACAAAGCAAAATACATGCAATGCAATATGTGTGCTAGTCTACATGATTATAATTAAGATTCGGTTGATTAAATCATCAAAACATAGATTAAGGCTAAAAAACCAACATGATGGGCATAACGATGCACGATGGCTGAGCAGCCATCGTTGGGTAGCACCGATCCCTCAGAGTCCTAGGCGGGTCAACTACATTCTCACCCATTGGTTCCGGGTGAGATGGTGCAACAGGTGGATTGGGGGCTAAGCTCTAGACTGGAATCTAGATGAACTCGTGAGAGTTGATTGTTCAAGTCCTGAACCCAATTCTGAGTGCACCGGTTTCAATCAATTTTTGAATTCAAATTTGAAATTTAAATTCCAAATTCAATTTCAAGAATCAATTATTTTTTTTTTTAATTTTTTTTAAAAAATGGAAACAAACAATAGAATAGGGAAAAATGAGAAAAGAATCTTAATCTAGAGAATTGAGGTGAGAAGAGAAAGAAGACTCAGATGAGAAGGGAAACTTAACTCTAAAAGATAGATGAGAGGGTTGGTCAGAAGTTTCCTAAACAAGCACGGTTCAAACAATCCTAGACCTAATGTAGCTTAAATCTAGACGACTCCTAACTTGTTGAGTCGAATTGGCTTGATTTACCTCCCTCACTAATCAAACCAAATTGGCCAGACAGTGTATAGCTTCCGACAGAGTCGGTGACAATTAGACAACCACTTCGTTTGGAAGACTTACGTCAACACAAAAACACTTTCTAGACACCAAATTAAATTTGATCAGCTTCAAGTCATAGCAAATCAAACCAATATTCTCCTTAATTGAGTCTGAATCCTTAGGGGCCAATGTCTAATTGATTTTAATTTGGTGACACTTTAGGATTGTGATTTGTGGGCCACAGAAGGGTGATGCAATCCCCATCGTATCTTTTCCTATGGAGTTGCCCTTAAGATAGTTTAATTTAAATCTAGCAAATATAGTCAAACATTGGTCTTTAATGGGGGACAATTGCAAGGTTGTATGCAAACTAAATTATATGCTTAAATGCAATAGATAAAAATCACAAACGTACCTTGCCTCCAGCACTCTTCAACAAAAAATAATATGCAAGAATTTAGCAATAATAATGCAAACAAAACACTATATGATGCATGCACTAAGTCCTTCTAATTCTGCCAATTTTTAGGTGAGAGTTGAATTATTGCCAATTATGGAATTTGAGCCTATAACGTGCAGTTCTACAAAAAGGAAACTTTCCAAAAATCGAAAAATTGCGCAAAAGGAAACAAAGGTTACCTACGCAATGCTAAGACGGGTTCGCCGCCCGCTCACGAAAATTTCCAGTTGCTCTACGTGTCCACCCAGAGATGGAGACGACCCCAGAAAATTTTGAAGCGCAGATGCTCCAGACGTGCGGCGAATCCGCCGCAGGTTGTTCTTTGGGTGCGGCGATTTCGCTGCTCTTCTTGCTCCAACTGTGCCCGGATTTCACTCCGTTGTCTCCTGAAACGCAAACCCAAATAGTTAGCTCGCGCACACGATAAACAGAATAGAGTCAAAATCACCAAAAATAAACAAAATCTTCGTCGCCTCCCCGGCAACGGCGCCAAAAACTTGATGAGAATTCTATTTATACCGCAAGTGCACGACGTCGATGAAGACGCGACAAGTACGGGTCGAACACAAGGATAGAGAGATTTTTGTTATTTTTGTGATTTTTTGATTAAGGAAGAAACAGAGAGAAATAAGTTTGGTTTGAGATTTTTGGTTTTTAATTTTCTAAAGCAAGAACAACAAAAAAAAAGAAAACAAATAAGGATGAGAGTCCAGCGGGTGGGAGTTTAGATATCGGGTTTTGTTTAGAGAAATCTGAAACTTATAATAAATCACATTAGTTATAAATCATTACATGATAAATGACTCAACATAAACTCAAGTAATCAAAATATACTAACACGAAATTAAAATAATAACATAATTCTTCTTCTCATCACCCTAAATCCATTACCACCACCCGTTGGAGAGAGTTTGAAACTCATGGATGGAGGGAAGGAGAAGGGGTCCTAGAGAAACTACGAAAGAAAACTAAAAACACGAAATAAACGAACAGAATTTTATTGCTAAAGAATGGAATAAAAACAAGTTCTCCCATACAACATAATTTCGGGGCTATTTATAGCCGATCAAAGTGACCCACGTATGAATAAAGCAAGGACACGTGTTATGACACGATTGGAAGAAATCTGGGGGCACGGATCGATGACCATGTGGCGTTTGCGCCGCACATTGACCGTCAGATGCGGCGGATTCACCGCCTGGATGACTCAGATTCGATCCGGATTTTTCCTATGTGTTTATGGTATGTTTTAGCTGTCCTTTACGTGTCCAAATTGATTTCTTTCCTTTGTTTTCAGCTCCGAATTATTTTCTTTATAAATTTGGAGATCCAAATTGATTTTTCTTTAGAACTTCTCCAAAATAATATTTTGGTACTCGTAATTTGCAGTCGGGTCCTCGGCTTTTTGCAATTAAGTCCCTGACTACTTTTTTGCTTAAGTCCCTGGCATTTTTGTAATTAGGTCTTTGAATGCTTTTATGCTTGGATGGACTTCAATTTGAACCCTGATAATCTTGAACTTGGTCTTTATGACAGAAATGAGTCTCTTGTACGCGTTTATGCTCGGGATATGGGTAATTTGCATTCAGATCCCTGTATTTGTAAATAAGACTAAACACATACCTTAGTAGCATTTATTGATATAAAATTAATCTAAATGAAAGACATATGATGCAATGTATGCAATGCATCACTCGTCTCTTCGCCCTCAACTATCCTACGCAATGTGTTGGTGGCTCTCCTCACCCTAAGAGAAGCATGGAAGAACCTCGAGTTAGAGTCACTTTCCCTCAACCATTTCACCATAGATTTTTGTCTAATGATTGACTCCTCAATCACCAATTTGTGGGATAGCTTATCCACCGCCTCGCTCTCCTTCATTCTCAGTCCCTCCCCATCCAGAAGGCGTTCCATCTCCATTCGAATCTGCTGGAGCTCATTCCTTGCCTCATTAAGACGCTCGGTTATATTCCCAAACACCTCATCACTCCACGTCTTAGGCGCCCTCTTTACAGCCTCCAACTTCCCCAGCACCTGATACATTGGGGTACCTACAATGTAGGTCAACCACGCCTCCTTTAGCACCCCTAAAAACTGATCATGCCCAGCCCAAGCATTCACTAACCGGAACATCTTCTTCTTTCGCACACAATGAGGCGCGAGATCCACCATCAAGGGATAGTGGTCGCTGAGCTCTTTACCTTCCACAAGAAATTGCGTCCGGGAAGCATTCGAACCACACCTGGGAGCTAAGGGCTCGATCAATCCACGTCTCTATCCGTCCGGGCCCATGCGTCGAATTCGACCATGTGAAATCTCCTCCTTCTGTTTGTACCTCGATCAAACTACTTATGTCAATCCCATGGTTAAACTCCTCCATTGCCACTGTATTCAACCCACCCCCTCTACGCTTATCCCATACACTTCTAATACAGTTGAAATCCCCCAAGACCATACATGCTACTTCAGCAACAGGTTTGCACCCACGCAAGGCCTCCCAAAGTGTTCTCCTCGTAACATAGTTGTTATCCCCATACACAAAGCTGATCGCGACTTGTTGGCCTGTGGCCCGAACTATACCCTCCGTGTGAATCAGCTGATCTGTCTCCCGGGTCTTCTGAAGGTGATATTCTGAATCTTTGCACAATACAAGGATCCTCCCAGAGTTTACCACGTCACTATTTGACTCCCAATTGTCCTGCCATATAGATTTAACAAATCTCGATAGCCTCTTCTTCTTAAATTTGTGCTCAATGAAACAAGCCAAATCCACTCTCCCCCGGTGAATTTTATCTCGGACCATGTACGGGCGCCCCCGGGTTTTTGCACCACGTAGATTCCAGCAAAGGCACTTCATCGGTGTGAGGTTGGGGAGCGAACTCCCTTTTTTCCACGATTGCTTTTCCTTTGCTTTGCAACTTCCACCACTCTCACATGCCGGAAGGAGTAAGGAGGTGTAGCTTCCTCGAGGCTGAGTTCTGATGGTCCCCTCATGCGTTCTTGATTACCCTTACTAGTCAGCAGATCACTCTCACCCTCCCCCTCCATCTCAGCAAAGAGGTGGAACTGATTTGGTGAGCGAGCCTTTTCGTCCATCCTCAAGATACCCCCATGCAGCCCATGCACCATCGCCTTACGTGAATTTCCTTAACCCTCATGTGCATACTCCCCCATAAGTTGATGGGGTCCACCCTTGTGCAACCATCCACTCCGTATCTCCCTTTCTTCAAGCTGCGAAACACCACTCCTTTGCAGCCCATGCAAACCCTCTAGCTCCCCACGTGAACCACTCTCCACTGGTGCACCTACACCAACTTCCTCCATTAAGCTTTGCCCATATTTCTCTTCCACACGTGACACAAGAGTGACTCCCTTGGATGGAGAGGCATTTTTGCTATTCTCGGCACTACATATACCTTCCTCCACTAAGCCTTTCCCACTTTCCTTTTCTACACCCAACAAGGAATGTACTCCCTTGCAAGATGAGGCCTCTTTGCTATTCTCAGCGATACACAAACCTTCCACTCCACCTATCTCAATTCCCATTGGATTCTCTCCATTCCCTCCACCTATCACAGCTTCTATTGGTTCCCTCCCTTCTCTAGACCCCTTCCCATTGGCTCCCATCTCCCTAGGTTTATCTTTTGCAACCCCAACCTAACGATTTCCTTCTTTGGTATGGCTCTTATTAGAGACAACAAAGGAGGCACCCATCTCTCTTCCAGAACTGAACTCACTCTCCTCCTCTAACGGAATACCCTCAATTCCGTTAGTCAAAGTACCCATGCACCTCCCATCAGCCCCCACTCCATTACACCCTTCCATTGCACTTGCTAGGCCTGCTGGAGCAGCACCCTCGAGCAAAACTTCCAACTCCGGCAGCCCACACGTCCCATTACTTCCATCACCAGCAACACCTCCTCCAATACTCCCATTCTCGCCTTCCTACTCCTTTTTCTCCACCAACCTATTCCTTTGTCGCATAGCTTCCCTTCCCATGATGTACTTCTCCTTTGATCCCTTGCTAGGGCATCGAGCTTCGGAATGACCAAACATGGAGCACAACTTACAAAACAAAGGCTTCCATTCGTACTCCACAAAGACTACCTCACCGTCCTCCTTCTCATTTTGCACCAATATTTGTGACGGATAATCGAATTCACTGCTTACCTCCACACACACTTGGGCATAAGCTAACCGATGCCTCGTTGCCGTGTTCTCATCCATGTACATCGGTGACCCTAACACACTTGCACTCGTGCCTAAATGTTTCCGTGACCAGAACTTCAGATCCAAGTCGGGGAACCTCACCCAAATGGGAATCGTGCAAACCATGTCCAAGGTTTTAATGCCAACCGACCATGGTTGGAGGATAAGTGGTGCCCCCCTCAAAAACCATAGACCATTATCAAGAGAGAAAATCCGATCGGTGTCTAGCGAGAATATGAAAATCATCATATTGGACCCCTGTCGCACAATCTCTAACTCCCCCCAGATCCTCCATACCTTTGCTAAGTGCCTCTCAAGTGTGGGTAAGTGGGGAGAGAACCCCACGAAATAACCCATCAGCACCTTCTTCCATGCACCACTAGCTTCCTCTTGCTCTTGACTCGAGATAATAGCAACCCTAGCACCTCCCTCCCTAATAGTTGGTGCAACGAAATCCAGGGAAGTGCTCGGCTTGACCCTCTTCTCAAACAGATCAGACCACTTGCGGGGCTGTGCACTCTCCCTAGGTCGCTCCACATCCACACCTTTTGCTCCTTCACATCCTTTTGCAGCACTCTTCAGACTTGGGAACTCCTCCAAGTCGGTGAGGCCTACTTTAGCACTCAAGGATTCTCCGATACCAAGAATGGAGAACAAAAACCAGATCCAAAACACGATTTAGGTTGAGAAATGGTGAAGAACTACCCTAGAAACCCAAGGCTCTCACATCCTCTCCCTCCTTCTTGTTCTCTTTTTCTCTCTCCGTCTCTTGTCTCTCTTCTTCACTCTCTCTCTTATCTCAATCTTTCTAGTTCCACTTCTCTTTCTCTCCCTCTCCTTCTCCTTCTCCTTCTCTCTATTTGTTTCCTTCTCTCTCTCACTCTCCGTCCCATTCTCCTCCCTCCCTCTCTCTCGTCTCTTTCTCTCTCTTCCCTCTCTCTTTCCACCTTTTCCTTCCGTGTTGCTCTTTCTCCTTCTCCCGCTCTTTCTCCCTCTTCTTGTCTCTCATATCTCCCCCTCTCTCATTATCTTTCTATTTCTCCTCCTTCTACATCTCTCTTTATTTTTATCCTTCCTTCTCTCCCCTCTCTCCTTCTCCTTCCTTCTCTCATTCTCTCTCCCTCCTTCTCCTTGTTCTTCACTCTCTCTTATTGCCCCGCTCTCTCTCCTTCACTCCTCTCTCTTATTATCTCTTCCCTTCTGTCTTCTCTCTCCTTATCCTTCACTCTTCGTCTTCAATCTTATTCCCCCTCTCTCCTCCTCTACCTCAATCCCTCCTCTCGCTCGCTCCTCTACCTCGAGTTTTTCAACTCAGTCATTTTTCCTGCTTTTAGTTCTTTTTATGCTTCTGCTCTTCAAACCTATTTATTTATTAAATTCAAACATAAAACTCGTCACGTTTCATTGTTTAGGTGAAAGATAATGGATATAAGACACAAATATAAGCATGAAATGATGACAATCACTCTCCATCTCCGTCTCTCATATTCTTCACTCTCCCTCTGTCCTTGTTTCCCCATTTCCTTTTCTCTAGTCCTACACTCTCCATCTCTGTCTCTCCCCTTCTCCTTCTGCTTCTCGCTCCTTCCTCTCGCTCTCACCTCTCTCCTTCCCCTCTCCTCCTTCCCTCTCCCCCTCCTCTGTCGATCTCTCCTACTTTTCTCTCCACTGCTCTCCATCTCCTTCTCCATCTCTCTCCTTTTCCTTGTCCTTTTCCTTTTCCTTCTCCTTCTCTGTCTCTCTCTGCTTCTTCAGTCTTTCTAACCCTATGAATCTCTTTCTCTCTCTGTCTCCTTCTCCTTATCCCTTTTTTTTCTCCTTCCATACTACACTTCGCCTTCTCTCTCTTTTTCTCCTTTTGTCCTTCTCTTTAGTACCTCTCTCTCTCTCTCATTCTCTCCTTCACCATCCAACTTCTCTCCTTGTCCCTCTCACTTCTCTTTAGTACCTCTCTCTCTCTCTCCGTCTCTTGTCTCTCTTCTTCACTCTCTCTCCTTATCCCAATCTTTCTAGTTCCACTTCACTTTCTCCCCTTCTCCTTCTCCTTCTCTCTATCCGTTTCCTTCTCTTTCTCATTCTCTGTCTCATTCTCCTCCCTCTCTCTCGTCTCTTTCTCTCTCTTCCCTCTCTCTTTCCACTTTCTCCTTCCTTGTCCCTCTTTCTCCTTCTCTTTCTCCTTCTCCCCCTCCTTCTCTCTCATATCTCCCCCTCTCTCCTTATCTTTCTCTCTCTCCTCCTTCTACTTCTCTCTCTATTCTTATCCTTCCTTCTCTCCCCTCTCTCCTTCTCCTTCTTTTTCTTTTTCTCTCTCCCTCCTTCTTCGTGTTCTTCACTCTCTCTTATTGCCCCGCTCTCTCTCCTTCCCACCACTCTTTAATTCTCTCTTCTCTTCTATCTTCTCTCTCCTTATCCTTCACTCTTTGTCTTCAATCTTGTTGCCCCTCTCTCCTTGTACTCTACCTCAATCCCTCACCTCTTTCCCCTTTTCCTTCTCCATCTCTCTCATCTTCTTGTCTCTGCTCTCCCTCACACTTGCCTTCTCCTTCTGTCTCTTTCTCTCTCTCTCTCTGCCTCTCTCCGTCTCCTTCTCTCTCCTCCTCCCTCTATCTCCCTCTACTTCTCTCTTCTTGTCCTTCTCTCCCACCCATCCTCTCTCACTCTATCTCACTCTTTCGTTCTTTGTCCCCACTTCTCTCTCTCTTTCCTTCTCTATCTCTCCTCTCTTCCACTCCTTCTTCTTCTCGGTCTACTCCCCTCTCTCTCCCCTTGTCCTCCGCTCTCTCTCCTTATCTTCTCTCCACCATCCCCTTCTCTTTCTCTGTCCTTGTCCTCTCTCTAGTTCCCTTTCTCATCTCCTTCTTCTTCTCTCGTCTTCTTCTCCCTCCTTCTCTTCCTCCTCTCTCTCATTTCTCTACTCCTCCCTCTTCCTTTCCTCTCCGTCACCTTCTCTCTCTCACTCCTCTCGTTCTCCTCCTTATCTCTCTACTCTCTCTTTGTCTCTCCATCTCTATCTTTCCCCTCCTCCTTTCTCGTTCTCCTTCTCTCTCTCTTCCCCTTCTCTCTCCTCACTATTTCTCTCTCGTCTTACCTCTGGTCTGTACTTCTCCTTCTCCCTCTCTCTTTCCTTCTCCTTCTAGCTCTCTCTCTCTCTCTCTCTCTCTCTCTCTCTCTCTCTCTCTCTCTCTCTCTCTCTCTCTCTCTCTCTCTCTCTCTCTCTCTCTCTCCGTCTCCGTCTCTCATCTGCTTCCCTCTCCCTCTCTCCTTGTTTCCCCATTTCCTTCTCTCTCATCCTACACTCTCCATCTCTATCTCTCCCCTTCTCCTTTTCCTTATCTCTCCCTCCTCTCTCTCACCTCTTTCTCTCCTCTCTTCATCTCCTTCTCCTCCTTCCCTCTCTCCCTCCTCTGTCGATCTCTCCTCCTTTTCTCTCCACCTCTCTCCATCTCCTTCTCCTTTCCCCTCCTTTTCCTTGTCTTTTTCCTTCTCCTTCTCCTTCTTCGTGTCTCCCCGCTTCTTCAATCTTTCAAACCTTCTCCATCTCGTTCTCTCTCGCTCTCTCCTTCTCCGTCTCTCTTTTTCTCGTTTTGTCCTTCTCTTTGGTACCTATATTTGTCTCTCTGTCTCTCTCATTCTCTCCTTCACCATCCTACTTCTCTCTTTCTCCCTCTCCCTCGTCGTTCTTCTGTTTCTCTCTCTCTCCGTCTCTTGTCTCTCTACTTCACTCTCTCTCTCCATATCCCAATCTGTATAGTTCTACTTCTCTTTCTCTCAGTCTCCTCCTTCTCTCTATACGTTTTCTTCTCTCTCTCACTCTCACTCTACATCTCATTCTCCTCCCTCTCTCTCATCTCTTTCACTCTCTTCCCTCTCTCTTTCCACCTTCTCCTCCCTTGTCCCTCTTTCTCCTTCTCTCGCTCCTTATCCCTCTCCTTCTCTGTCATATCTCTGTCTCTCTCCTTATCTTTCTCTCTCTCCTTCTTCTACTTCTTTCTCTATTATTATCCTTCATTCTCTCCCCTTCCTCCTTCTCCTTCCTTCTCTCATTCTCCCTCCCTCCTTCTCCTTGTTCTTCACTCTCTTGTTGCCCCACTCTCTCTCCTTCACTTATCTCTCTGATTCTCTCTTCCCTTCTATCTTCTCTCTTCTTATCCTTCACTCTTCATCTTCAATCTTCTTCTCCCCCTCTCCTTCTCCTCCTTCTCAATCCCTCACCTCTTTCCCCTTTTCCTTCTCCATCTCTCTCATCTTCTTGTCTCTCCTCTCCCTCACACTTGCCTTCTCCTTCTCCCTCTCCATCTCCTCTTGCTTCTCTTTCTATCCCCATCCCGTCTCCGCCCTTTCACTTTCTCTCTCTCTCCCTCTCTCCATCTCCTTTTCTCTCCTCCATAATACTCCATCCCCCTCTACTTCTCTCACCTTGTCCTTCTCTCGCTTCCCTCCTCTCTCACTCTATCTTACTCTCTCGCTCTCTGTCTCCCTCTTCTCTCTCTCTTTCCTTCTCTATCTCTCCTCTCTTACACTCCTTCTCCTTCTCGGTCTCCTCCCCTCTCGCTCCCATTGTCCACCTCGCTCTCCTTATCTTATCTCCACTCTCCCCTTCTCCTCCTCTCTCCTTGTCCTTTTTTTTGCAAGGCAAAAAGGGAGGCTTAGCCTCAAAGTATATTACTGAAGTAAAGATTACATCCTACTAAAAGTTTTTTTTAAAAGAAGTGTGAGGGGCATACTTCATGCATACTTCATTCATTATCTCTGTCCTCTCTCTCTCTTTGTCTCCATCTCTCTCTTTCCCCTCCTCCTCCTTTCTCGTTCTCCTTCTCTCTCGTCTCTATTTCTCTCTCGTCTTACCACTGGTCTCTACTTCTCCCTCTCTCTTTCCCTCTCCTTCTAGCTCTCTCTCCATCTCCGTCTCTCATCTTCTTCCCTCTCCTCCTCTCCTTGTTTCCCCATTTCCTTCTCTCTTGGTGTACACTCTCCATCTTTGTCTCTCTGCTTCTCCTTCTGCTTCTCTCTCTCCTTCTCTCGCTCTCACCTCTCTCTCTCTCTCTCCACTCTCCCACCTCTGTCGATCTCCTTTTTTCTCTCCACCTCTCTCCATCTCCTTCTCGTTATCTCTCATTTTCCTTGTCTTTTTCCTTCTCCTTCTCCATCTCTCTCCGCTTCTTTAGCTTTTCCAACCCTCTGCATCACCTTCTCTCCCCTTCTGTCGATCTCTCCTCCTTTTCTCTCCACCTCTCTCCATCTCCTTCTCCTTCTCCGTCTCTCTCTGCTTCTTCAGTCTTTCTAACCCTCTACATCTACTTCTTTCTCGCTCTCTCCTTGTCCTTATCCCTTTCTTTCTTTCTCCTTCTCTACCCCTCGCCTTCTCTCTCTTTTTCTCCTTTTGTCCTTATCTTTAGTACCTCTCTCTCTCATTCTCTTGTTCACCATCCTACTTCTCTCTTTGTCCATATCCCTTCTCCTCCTTCTTCTCTTTCTCTCTCTCTCCATCTCTTTTATCTTTTATTCACTCTCTCTCCTTATCCCAATCTTTCTAGTTCTACTTCTCTTTCTCTCACTCTCCTTCTCCATCTCCTCCTTCCCCCTTTCTCGTCTATTTCACTCTCTTCCCTCTCTCTTTCTACCATCTCCTTCGTTGCCCCTCTTTCTCCTTCTGTCGCTCCATCTCCCTCTCCTTCCCTCTCATATCTCCCCCTCTCTCCTTTTCTTTCTCTCTCTCCTCCTTCTACTTCGTTCTCTATTCTTATCCTTCCTTCTCTCATTCTCTCTCCCTCCTTCTCCTTGTTCTTCACTCTCTCTTATTGCCCCGCTCTCTCTCCTTCACTCCTCTCTCTGATTCCCTCTTCCCTTCTATCTTCTCTCTCCTTATCCTTGACTCTTCGTCTTCAATCTTCTTCCCCCTCTCTCCTTCTCCTCTACCACAATCCCTCACCTCTTTCTCCTTTTCCTTCTCCATCTCTCTTATCTTCTTGTCACTCCTCTCGCTCACGCTTATCTACTATTTCTCTATCTCCTTCTAATCTTGCTTCTCTCTCTATCTCCATCCCATCTCCGCTCTCTCTCTCTCTCTCTCTCTCTCTCTCTCCATCTCCTTCTCTCTCCTCCTCCCTACCCCATCTCACTCTACTTCTCTCGCCTTGTCCTTCTCTCCCTCCCCTCGTCTCTCACTCTTTCTTACTCTCTCGCTCTCTGTCTCCCTCTTCTCTTTCTCTTTCCTTCTCTATCTCTCCTCTCTTTCACACCTTCTCATCTCCTTCTTCTTCTCTATTCTCCTCCCTCTTCTTTTCCTCTCTGTCACCTTCACTCCCTCTCACTCGTCTCGTTCTCCTCCTTATCTCTCTCCGCTCTCTTTGTCTCTCCATCTCCCATTTTCCCCTCCTCCTCATTTCTCGTTCTCCTTCTCTTTCTCTCTTCCCCTTCTATCTCATCTCTATTTCTCACTCGTCTTACCACTGGTCTGTACTTCTCCTTCTCCCTCTCTCTTTCCTTCTCCTTCTAGCTTTCTCTGTCTCTCTCCATCGCCGTCTCTCAACTTCTTCCATCTCCCTCTCTCCTTGTTTCCCCATTTCCTTCTCTCTCGTCCTACACTCTCCATTTCTGCCTCTCCCCTTCTCCTTCTACTTCTCTCTCCCTCCTTCTCTCGCTCTCACCTCTCTCCCTCTCCTTCAACTCCTTCCCTCTGTCCCTCCTATGTCGATCCCCTCTCCTATTCTCTCCACCTCTCTCCATCTCCTTCTCTCTCATTTTCCTTTTCCTTGTCTTTTTCCTTCTCCTTCTCCGTCTATCTCCGGTTCTTCAGTCTTCCTAACCCTCTGCATCTCCCTCTCTCTCTCCTTCTCCTTATCCCTCTCTTTCTTTCTCCTTCTCTACCCTTCGCCTTCTCTCTCTTTTTCTCCTTTTGTCCTTCTCTTTAGTACCTCTCTCTCTCATTCTCTCCTTCACCATCCTACTTCTCTCTTTCTCTCTCCGTCTCTTGTCTCTCTTCTTCACTCTCTCGCCTTATCCAAATCTTTCTAGTTCTACTTCTCTTTCTCTCACTCTCCGACCTACTTCTCTCTTTCCCTGTGCTTCTATCTCTCTCTCTCCATCTACGTCTCTCATCTACTTCCCTCTCCTTGTTTCCCCATTTCCTTCTCTCTCGTCCTACACTATCCATCTCTGTCTCTCCCCTTCTCCTTCTGCTTCTCTCTCCCTCCTTCTCTCTCTCTCCTTCTCCTTCTCCTCCTTCCCTCTCTCCCTCCTCTGTCGATCTCTCCTCCTTTTCTCTTTATCCTTCTCCATCTCCTTCTCCTTATCCCTCTCTTTCCTTCTCCTTCTCTACTACCCTTCGCCTTCTCTCTTTTTCTCCTTTTGTCCTTCTCTTTATTACCTCTCTCTCTCATTCTCTCCTTCACCATCCTACTTCAGTCTTTCTCTCTCTCTCTCCTCCTTCTTCTCTTGCTCTCTCTCTCCGTCTCTTGTATCTCTTCTTCACTCTCCCTCTCCTTATCCCAATCTTTCTAGCTCTACTTCTCTTTCTCTCACTCTCCTTCTCTCTATCTATTTCCTTCCCCCTCTCACTCTCACTCTCCGTCTCATTCTCCTCCATCCCTCTCTCTCGTCTCTTTCACTCTCTTCCCTCTTTCTTTCCACCTTCTACTTCCTTGTCCCTCTTTCTCATTCTCTCGCTCCTTCTCCCTCTCCCTCTGTCTCATATCTCCCCCTCTCTACTTATCTTTCTCTCTCTCCTCATTCTACTTCGTTCTCTATTCTTATCCTTTCTTCTCTCCCCTCTCTCCATCTCCTTCCTTCTCTCATTCTCTCTCCCTCCTCCATGTTCTTCACTCTCTCTTATTGCCCCGCTCTCTCTCCTTCACTCCTCTCTGTGATTCTCTCTCTCCTTCACTCCTCTCTCTGATTCTCTCTTCCCTTCTATGTTCACTCTTCTTCTTCTTCAATCTTCTTCTCCCTCTCTTCTTCTCCTCTACCTCAAACCCTCACCTCTTTCCCCTTTTCTTTCTCCATCTCCCGCATCTTCTTGTCTCTCCTCTCCCTCACAATTGCCTTCTCCTTCTCTCACTCTTTGTCCTCTTGCTTCCCTCTCTCTCTCTCTATCTCCATCCCATCTCTGCTCTTTCTCTCTCTCCCTCTCTCCGTCTCCTTCTCTCCCCTCCTCCATCCTCCATCTCCCGCTACTTCTCTCTCCTTGTCCTTCTCGCCATCCTCTCCTCTCTCACTCTATCTTACTCTCCCACTCTCTGTCTCCCTCTTCTCTCTCTCTCTCTCTTTCCTTCTCTATCTCTCCTCTCTTCCACTCCTTCCCCTTCTCCGTCTCCTGCGCTCTCACTCCCCTTGTCCTCCTATCTCTCCTTATCTTCTCCTTCTCTCTCCTTGTCCTCTCTCTTGTTCTCCTTCTCATCTCCTTCTTCTCTCTCCTTCTTCTCCCACATTCTCTTCCTCCTCTCTCTCTCATCTCTGTCCTCCTCCCTCTTCTTTTCCTCTCCGTCACATTCACTCTCTCTCACTCCTCTCGTGCTCCTCCTTATCTCTCTCCTCTCTCTTTGTCTCTCCATCTCTATCTTTCCCCTCCTCCTCCTTTTCTTTCTCCTTCTCTCTTTCTCTCTCTTCCCCTTCTCTCTCCTCTCTATTTCTCTCTCGTCTTACCACTGGTCTCTACTTCTCCCTCTCTCTTTCCTTCTCCATCTAGCTCTCTCTCTCTCTCGAACTATGTCTGTCAACTTCTTCCCTCTCCCTCTCTCCTTGTTTCCCCATTTCCTTCTCCCTCGTCCTACACTCTCCATCTCTGTCTCTCCCCTTCTCCTTCGGCTTCTCTCTCCCTTCTTTAGCTCTCACCTCTCTCTCTCCTCTCTTCCTCCCCTTCTCCTCCTTCCCTCTGTCAATCTCTCCTCCTTTTCTCTCCACCTCTCTCCATCTTCTTCTCCTTCTCCGTCTATCTCCGCTTCTTTAGTCTTTCTAACCCTCTGCAACTCCTTCTTTCTCGCTCTCTCCTTCTCCTTATCCATCTCTTTCTTTCTCCTTCTCTACCCCCTTTTTCTCCTTTTGTCCTTCTCTTTAGTACCTCTCTCTCTCTCATTCTCTCCTTCACTATCCTACTTCTCTCTTTCTTCCTCTCCCTCCTTCTTCTCTTTCTCTCTCTATCCGTCTCTTGTCTCTCTTCTCACTCTCTCTCCATATCCCAATCTTTCAAGTTCTACTTCTCTTTCTCTCACTCTTCTTCTCCTTCTCTCTATATGTTTCCTTCTCTCTCTCACTCTCACTCTCTGTCTCATTCTCCTCCTTCTCTCTCTCTCTCTCTCGTCTCTTTCACTCTCTTCCCTCTCTCTTTCCACCTTCTCCTTCCTAGTCCCTCTTTCTACTTCTCTTGCTTCTTCTCCCTCTTTCTCAAGCTCCTTCTGCCTCTCCTTCTCTCTTATATCTCCCCCCTCACCTTATCTTTCTCTCTGTCCTCCTTGTACTTCTTTCTCTATTCTTATCATTCCTTCTCTCCCCTCTCTCCTTCTACTTCCTTCTCCCATTCTCTCCCTCCTTCTCTTTGTTCTTTACTCTCTCTTATTGCCCCACTCTTTGTCCTTCACTCGTCTTTCTGATTCTCTCTTCCCTTCTATATTCTTTCCCCTTACCCTTCACTCTTCATCTTCAATCTTCTTCCCCCCCTCCTCCTCTACTTCAATCCCTCACCCCTTTACCTTTTTCCTTCTCCATATCTCTGATCTTCTTGTCTGTCCTCTCCCTCACACTTGTCTTCTCCTTCTCTCTCTCCTTCTCCTCTTGCTTCTCTCTCTATCTCCATCCCATATCCTCTGTCTATCTCTCTCCCTCTCTCTATCTCCTTCTCTCTCCTCCTTGCTCTTGCATCTCCCTCTACTTCTCTCTCCTTGTCCTTCTCTCCTTTTTTTTGCAAAGCAAAAAGGGAGGCATAGCCTCTAGTATTGATGTATTGTAAATTTTACAACCTACAAAAAAGTTTCTTTTACAGCCCTCGAGTTATGCTATGTACAAAAATAGACTCTACTGTTGGCTACCATGTTCTCGTGACTATCTAACAAACGTCATACCTAAGTCCACCTAATCTCATATAACCTCAAAGCTTCGAGATCCTCTCAAATTTCTTGAATTCTTGTGCCCATTGTTCACACCGCCTCCTTGATGGTCATGCTTACATCTCTATGTTGGCGCTTCTCATTATCAAATATCCTTCAAATTCTCTCTTGCCAACACTCATAAACGGTTGCAGCAAGAGCTAGTCATACGGTGGTTCGTTGCCCAATATCTCCCCGGATTCCCTTCAGCCTCATCACCTCCACGTCAAGTGTTGTTCCCATTCTCGTGTTCAGCTCTAGTGTTCTTAAAATTTGTTCCCATATATGCCTAGTGAACTTGCATTCCCAGAAGAGGTGCAGAATATCCTCTTCCTTCTCTTCGCACAATGCACACTTGGGGTCATGAGCTGCACCCCTAGCTCGCATGAAGGCCTTGGTCAGCAGCTTTCCTTGCAAGGCTCTCCATAGTGTGAGAGTGTGCTTTGGGACATGGTACTTATGGCACACCAAATCTGACCAGCCCACTTGCCTACACCCCTCCATTTATGTTGATATGTAATATGCGAGGCCACAATACCGCCATCTTTAAGGACCTCGGATCAGGAAGAATCCATGTCCCCTCATGGATAAAATACGATACCAACGCATCCTTTGGAACTCCCATATCATAGTAAAGGCGCTCTCCCCCCGGTGATGAAAGTAACGGTTGTCCACACCATGGATCGGTGAAAAACTTAAGTTCTGTCCCATCTCCCATCTTGTGTTGGATTTTTTCCTTTGCCAACTCCCGGACACTCAAGATGCCCCTCCATGCCCATGAATACACCGAAGGTGGCCTTGCTAGCCATATATTTCGAGTCCTTAAATACTTTCTTCTCACGCAGCGAACCTAATGTGAGCCACCATCCTCCACTACTACCCAAAGGAGACGCAATAGCCCGACATCATTCCAATCCTGAAGTCTCTGCAACCCCAATCCACCCTCCAAGCTACAACCACCCACTTGGTAGGTCCTCCCCATACAAAGTGGGTCATGATGCTCTCTACTTCCTTCAAGACTTTCCGCGGGATGAGAAAAGCCGAAGTCCAATAGATGCTCATAGACACAAGCACACTTCTGACGAACTCCACACGACTCGCCATCGAAAGAAAATTCCTTTTCCACGTGCTAAGTCGCTACTGGACCTTGTCGATAAGCCCTATGCATTGGTGCCTACCTAGACATTTGGAGAATAGAGGAAGGCCCAAGTATGTGACCGGGAAGGTAGCTCTTTCCATGCCTAGATCTACACAAATCCAGGTGCCCTTATGAGCTTCGCCTCCCATGAATATTTGACTCTTCGATGAATTCAGCTGTATCCCGGAAGTAGATGAGAAATCTATAAGGATGCGTTTGATTGTCCTCGTATTAGCTCTAGTAGCAGCAGCAAACACCATGACATCATCCGCAAATAGAAGATGAGAAACTTGTACATCCCGCACCTTGTTGGTTCGAGGGTGCCCCTCTCCACCTCACTTCTAAACATAGAGCTAAGCACCTCCATACAAAGAACAAAAGGTAAGGTCAAGCGGGTACCCTTGCCTTTATCCATTTGTTGCATGAAACAGTCGTTAGTTTGCTCCATTCACAGTGACCACGAAAGATGCTCGGACACATGCCAACATAAGCTTACACCAATGGGCTGGCAATCCAAAATGCTGCAGCACTTCCTCGAGGAATTGCCATGATATAGAGTCATAGGCCTTTCGAAGGTCCAACTTCAAACACATCCGCCCTCTTCCTCCTCCCAAGTGCATATTATCGCATGAGCAAGTAAAATGTTATCGCTGAGAAATTCTAGATAATGTTTGTTACCCCGAAATTTTCTTGTCTTTTTCGAATGATAAGGAGAAATCTGCCTTCCACTCATGAATGCACTTTGCGTTTCCCCAACCAAACTCGGGAGAAGCACCTTCAATCTATTTGCCAAAATCTTGGATACGCACCTGTACACCTATTACAGAGGGAGATGGGCCTATAATCATCAACCGTGGCTGGTGTCGTCTTCTTTGGAATAGTGGTGATAGATTTATAGTTGACCCACTTTAGTAGCTTACCACTCCTCCTGAAAGAGTCGATAGCTTTTAACAAGTCACCTTTCACACACTCCAAAACGGCTTTGAAATTTTTTGCTAAACCCATCCGGTCCTGGGGCTTTGTCCACATTCGAATGCATCACCAAGGCTCCTCCCTTGATTTCTGTCGCAAAAGAGCCTCCTCCCTCACCAAGGCTCGGTGAAGCCCCACCTTACAAGAACCCTCATGCTGAATTAGGCTCTCATTGGTCGGGTATTCCTCCATTTGTTTCCTGATTTCAGCAAGTGAGAGTTGGGCTTCGCTTACTCTCCTCTCAACGTTGCCAAATGTCTCCTCTTTCCACTTCTTTAAGGGCTCATTCGCCTCACTTAACTTTGCCATCAATCTAAACATGGGGGTTCCTACCACCCTTTTAGCCCACGCCTCCTTCACCACATCGTTAAACTTCTCATGCTCAGCCCAGAAATTAACGAACCTAAACACCCGCTTCTTATGATGTCCCTCTTTCTCCGTGGCCATGATGAGCATCGAGTCATCGCTCAAATCCCTATCCCCCACAACATAGAACGAGTCAGGGAAAGCCTCAAGCCATGCGTGAGACATGAGAAATCTATGAATGCGTGTCTCAATGCATGCCTCCACGTGCGAAGAATTTGACCATGTAAACTCTCCACCTGTTAAAGGAACCTCCAAAAGCCGAAGTCGGTCTACACAAGCATTGAGTTCATCCATAGCCACCAGGTTTAGGCCCGCACCCCCCTCTTCTCATGTGCATTCCTAATGGAATTGAAGTCACCACAAACCATCCAAGGCGTCGAGTCCAGAGGTGCTGCTCGGATAAGATCATCCCAAAGTGAACACCTCTCCAAGTGCCATTTTCAGCATAGACCGCCGTGATAACCAAGTTCTTCCCGTTCCTTTTCTCACTACCCTCCAGCTGTAGCATTTATGTGGTGTCATATGTTACCTTCAAATCCACATTCAGCTCATTCCACAAGACCAGAATTCTCCCGGAGTTTATTACCAAATTGTTCGATGCCCACTCATGCCCCCAAATTGCTTTCCTGAAATGCTCCATCTTCTTAAGCTTCACCTTATGTTCGAGGAGGCACACAATGTCCGCCTTTGCCTCCTTTATTATACCCCTAATCATGTGCACTCGGCCGGGGAGATTTGCACCGTGCACATTCCACACGAGTACATTCATGGTTTTGCAATATGGGATTGTCGTCCCTTTTCGCTTCGATTTGCTTTTTGTTGTTCCAACCCCTTCTTACAAATAGCACGGAAAGCCTCGGGTTGTGGAGATAGTACTTCAAGATCCACCAGAGGTGGTGTGGATAAGTCCTTGCTGCCATTCCTCTTCTTCCCACCCACACGCTGAAAATGAGCTTCAATTGTGCTTCCCAAATTCATTTCCTCGGTTGCAATGTGTTCTTCCTCCCCTCCTCCTTCAAACTCAACAAGAGCTTCGAATCTATCCAATCCCCTTATGGTTGTTTTATCCCTCATAGCCCTCGTTCTAGTGATGATATTTCCCCTTTGGCATAGATGGTTGGGATCGGAGGTGCATTCTATACACTCCACTAAGCCCATTCCGATTTGGCTCCCCACAACCCCCAATTTCTTTTCCCCCTAGCACCTCATAAGCTGGCCTTGAAACCCTAAGCTTGTTCCCACCTTGCACCTCTTCAGCCCACTTTCCCTCTCTTGGAGCAAAAGACACCCCACTAAGACCCTCTCCAGCAGAAACCTATTTTTGCTCCCCTCCAAGTTGTTGTCCGCTAATTGTTTGCTCCCATCTCTTGGTCATAGAATTTGTTGCTTGCACCTTTTTTGCAGCAGCCTTTGTCCCCCCCAAAGGAGAAAACTCCTCCTTGGTTGGTACATTCAAACACACTCCACTATTACAAGCTCGGATTGGTTCTTCCACTAACATACTTTGTTGCTTTTCCGTTGGTTCAGCCACTACCAACTCCGTTCCAAGGCTTCCCCTTACCGTTTGAGCCTCCTTCTCCGTTATGAGCTCCACTTCCATTATGGCATGCCCTTGTGCCTCCAAACCCTCTTCTCCCTCCTCCCCAGTCTCGCCCTGCTCAAGCTCATGCACCATTTTTCCTGGGCTCTCTCCGCCCCTTACCTCCAACAAATCATCTCCTTTTCCTTTGCCAAGTTTCTTTGGCCCTCCTCTCTGACCTACATGCACCCATTCGTGGGTCTTTGATATATGTTCTGCTATCACTTTCTCAGCCACTACATCCTTCTCCCTCAGCCTTCGTGGGCAATGGGCTAGCTTGTGTCCGAAGTCCAAGCAAGTTTCGCAATACCTCGGTTTCCACCCATACTCGATATCCACCTTTGTCGAAGCACCAACTTCAATTTGAATCATCAAAAAATCAGGAAAGTCAAAAGTTCCTTCAACCTCCACGCAAACTCTTGCATAGGACAACCTCCTTCTCGTAGTCATATTATCATCCATGTATAATGGTTTTCCAATAACACTAGCAATTGTGCTCAAGATCTCCGGTGACCAAAATCGAAGGTCTAGCTGTGGAAGCCTTATCCTTATCGGAATGGATGAAATTTTACTTCTCTCCATGACCATTTCAGGCGTCCATTGCTGGAGCACTAAGGGGGTTCCCCTCATGAACCAAGCTCCACCCTCAAGCACATGTTGGCCATCTTCTTCAAGTGAGAACCTAAAAAGTAGGAACCCATTCCGGCGGCGGATCACCTCTACTCCCCCTGTAGCTCCCAAAGCTTGTGGAGGTAATTTTCAAGAGTTGGTAAATGGGGTTTAAACTCCACCAAATAACCAAAGTGAACCTTATCCCAACATTGTAGAGTAGCCACCACTTGTTGCTTGGTGGACATCGCAACTTTGACGTCGGACATGCTTTATCCGACGTCTATTCCTAAATAATAGACGTCCGTTGTATGTATCAGCCGACGTCTATACTTATAGAATAGACGTTGGCCCTTATATAGAATCGACGTCTATTCTTTAGGTATAGACGTCAGTGAAATAACAGACGACGTCTATTCTTTAGGAATAAACGTCGTCTAATACATACAACCGACGTCTATACCTTTCTTCAGGGGAATAGAGGTCGTCTAATACAAACATCCAACGTATATTGCTAAACCTGGACAAAAAAAATTAATGGCATCCTGCACATTTGTATTTAGTCATCGTATTTGTAATTCGTGTACATACAACCTGCACCAAATTCATTCACAAATACTTACACACTTTCATCCACATGTACATACAAGCATACAAGCACAAGCACAAGCATACATGCACAAACATAAACATACAAGCATACATACACAAACACAATCATTCAACATACTTGGAATTAATTCATACATAAACAATTGGCATTCATTCTAAAATTGAGGCAATTATATTAAGGCATAAATTGTATGTTTGTAATACAAGTGAACTTGTTAACTAAATTACAAAATAGGCTAGTGACAGGAGAACCTCTTAGTTCATCAACATGTTTCTGATAAAATAGCGAGCCCATTGGTCGTGAGTTTCATCGAGCTCATGTTGCGAGAAGAGATCACTACTTTTTGGGAAGACCAATCAAAATACAAGTAAAAATTTTCATATTTAAATATTGAAACTACAACTATATAAGCGAATATCGATCTATATTACCTCGGATACGCATACGTCGTGAGTTGCCAATTCGAGGATTTCCTCCATGTATCTCATCACGTAGTAACCACATTCCGTATTTTCAACCTGCTTACGGTACTACAAACATAGAAATTCGCTAACTATATGTTCCTAACTTAATTAACAAAAATGGGAGAGAACGTACTCTCAAACTAATGATACAACGAGGCGTCCCAAACCTCGCAAAGATGTGTTCTTTAAGAAATTTGATCACAACCTTGCGATCGTTAGTGCGAGTGGGGATTGCTTCAACCCACTTAGACATATAATCAACCACCACAAGAATGTAGGTGTTACCGTGGGACACCGGGAAACGACCCATGAATTCAATTCCCCAAACATCAAAGACGTTGACCACTAAGATAGGATTGAGTGGCACCATATCACGTCTTCCAATGCGACCCACACATTGGCACCTATCACATGCTTTGCAAAATGCAAAAGAGTCTTGGAACAACGTGACCCAGTAAACACCGCATTGGAGCACTTCGGCAGCGGTTTTCTTCGCACCGAAGTGCCCACCACATGGCAGCGGTTTTCTTGACTAACGACTTGAACTTTGCTTTCTCACTGTGTGTCCAATGAGCCGGCACATCCCCGGTTGCTAAATATTTTACAATGTCAGCAAACCAGGGGGTGAGGCTATTGTTGCCAGGTTCTCATGAGGGAAGAACTCGTTCACCGGTGGGTACGGTGAAAGATCAACTCAGGGTAGCGAGAGAGGTGATCTGCCACGACATCCTCACATCCCTTCTTGTCCCGTATTTTAAGGTCGAACTCTTGCAACAACAAGATCCAACGCAGGAGATGGGGTTTCGCATCCTTTTTAGACAAACGGTAGCGAAGAGCTGAGTGATCAGTGTAGATGATGATGTGCGACCCAATGAGGTACTGGAAAAATATGATCGCGAGGAACTCTTTCTCAGTAACGGAGTATTTGAGCTGGGCGTCATTGAGAGTACGACATGCATAGTAAATCACATGAGGCAATTTGTCGACTTTCTGACCTAAAACTGCTCCTATCGCATAGTCAAATGCATCACACATCAGCTCGAAAGGTAGAGTCCACACCGGTGCATTAATAATAGGAGTGGAGGTGAACTCATGTTTCAGAAACTCAAACGCAGTCATGCACTCAGGTGTGAACTCAAAAAAGGTACCTTCAGCAAGTAAGCTCGTCAAGGGGCGAGCTATCTTGCTGAAACCCTTAATAAACTGTCGATAAAAACTGGCATGTCGAAGGAATGACCGAATTTCTTTTACCGAGGTGGGTGGCAGAAGCTTAGAAATAAGCTCAATCTTATCCCTATCCACCTCGATACCATAACGACATACCACGTGACTCAATGCGATGCCTTTTGTAACCATGAAATGACACTTTTCCCAATTAAGGGCTAAGTTCGTTTTCGAACACCACTTGAGAACAAGGCTCAGGTGGTGCAAGCACTCATCAAAGGAGGTGCCATGAACCGAGAAATCATCCTTGAAAATGTCGAGGAAGTTCTCAACCATATCGGAAAAGATACTCCACATGCAACATCGGAATGTTTCCCGTGCATTACATAGTCTGAAAGTCACCCGCCTATAAACAAACGTCCCAAAACGACAAGTGAACGTGGTTTTCTCCTGGTTTTCAGGGGCAACTGGGATTTGATTGTACCCCGAATAACCATCGATGAAAGGTAGAGGGAAGTGGTCCAGTAATACTCTTGACATCTCCAACATCTCCAGTAACATCTCCAACATCAAGGAAATAGTAATACGCTTGACCGCGTTCAACTTCATATAGTCAATCCAAACTCGCCATCCAGTTTGACGTCGTGTCGGTACAAGCTCATTGTTGTCATTCTGATCAACGGTGATACCCGATTTCTCGGGCACAACCTGGACAGGACTTACCCAAGCAGTCTCCGAAATAGGAAAAATGATGTCATGATCTAAACATTTGATGATCTCTTTCTTAACTACTTCGGTCATGGCTGGATTTAATTGCCTTTGTGGGTCGCAACGTTGTCGTGCCTCATCCTCCATAAAGATGTGGTGTTGCACGACGTTGAGACTTATCCCTTTAATGTCCTTCAAGGACCACCCAATGGTTGATTTTTCCTCCTTTAGGACTCGAATCAGACGTTCTTCCTGATCACCAGTCAACGTCAATGAGATAATCACCGGAAATTACCTATTAGGACCAAGAAAAATGTTTTTCAGTTCCTTAGGGAGTTCTTTAAGCTCAATTGTGGGTGGCTCCTCAAGGCGAGGTGTGATATCTAGCTCAAGATGTAAGATAGGAGGAGCTCGCATGTACTGAATAGAATGCACATCATTGCTCAACTCGCCCCCGTCCTCTTCATGATCGAAATCATCCATGGTGTAAGCATTTCGATTTTCAAGAATCAGGGGGTACACTTCTTCTATTTCTTCTTCCACGTCCCGGAAAAGATTGATTTCTATGTCCCGGAAACAATTCCAATGTCCCGATGGGGGTCCTCGAAAGATGTCGACTGCCTAGCATATTGAACACATGGAATATCACGGTCAAGTTCCCGAACGACAATTTCATGAGTCCAGTTCGACAATTGATCAAGACATTTGACGTTGCCAAAAAAGGCCTACCCAAAATCAATGTAATCAGAGATTGGGTAGTCATGATTGGTTCAGTCGCAAGGACGACAAAGTCAACAGGAAATATGAAATCGCCAACATTGATTAGGACATCTTCAATGACCCCCATCGGGACATTGATCGAGCGATCAGCCAACTGCAAAGTTGTTTTCGTAGGTTTGAGCTTGCCTAGGCTTAGTCATTGATACACAAAAGTTGGTAAGAGGTTAAACGCTGACCCTAGATCTAGCAAGACATTATTAATGTGAGAGTCCCCAATGACACATGAAATTGTTGGACTACCTGGGTCCTTCAATTTTACGTACGTTGGGTTCGAAATAATCGAGCTCACATTAGCCGCCAAAAAGGCTTTGCTAGGGACGTTGGTTTTCCTCTTAGTCGTACAGAGATCCTTCACGAATTTTGCATAGGGAGGTATTTGTTGAATCATGTCTAACAAAGGAATGTTGACATTAACTTTCTTGAATATCTCTAACATTTTATCAACACTGTCACTCTGTTTCTTAGACAACCTACTAGGATAAGGATCTTTTGGCAGGTATGTCTTCTGCGGTGCCAGAGAAGGAGGCGTTGGTGTATTTACTCTCACCTTCGGACTCTTTCTCACCATCATTCCCACAAAGAGGCTGCACAGATGGATTTACTGGTAAGGAAACATGGTTATTGACCTGCTTCCCATTTCTCAGGGTCACAATGGCATTGACATGGTCCACAAGTTCTTCCACGTAGTTCACTTGCCCCCTGCGGTCTTCAACTTGCATTTTGCATGTTCGAGTGATGTTTAAGCACGGGGGTTAGCCACAGGTTGGCTAGGTAGACTCCCTCTGTCTCTCATACATAGACTGAGCGACTTCGCCCATCTGAAGTTCAAGATATTTGATGGTCTGCTGGTTCAAAGTGAGGACTTGACTCGTGGATGACATAAATTTTTTTACAGTGTTCTCAAGTCCACGAGTTAAGTTCTCAAGCTAATTAAACTGGGTTTCCAAGTTGTTAGAATTTGGGAAACCTGGTGGGTTGGTTGTTTGAGCTTGGGGTTGCTGATCAGACTATGAATCCATGGGAGGTTGTTGTGGTCGGTTAGGTGGTCGATAGAAGTTCGAAGGACCACCTTGGGCATTGTTATGGTTCCATACAAAAATAGGGTTATATGATGATGAATATGGGTATTCCTGGATCTATCATAGATGACATTGACATGTTCCATCTCAGGAGGAATGGATGCACACTCACCTCCTATATGACCTGTCATACCACATAGATTACAGGGAACTAGACCAGATGCAGACACATGTGACACATGGTTAGGGGAGAGCTTCGGTCCGAACCCGGACCGGACCCGGACTGGAGTGGACCCGGACCGGACCCGGATTCTCTCTGGGGTCTGGACGGACGACCATACCGGTCAGATTCGGTCTGGACCGAATATTTGTGGGGCTTTTTGGGTTTTGGACCGCGATCTGACCGGACCGGACCGAATCCCGAATCCCTCCAGAGGTCCGGACCAAAACCCGGACCGATTGGTTTCGGTCCGGACCGAACCCGGACCGAATTCTGCTCTCCCCTAGTGCTGGTTTTGGAGGTCAATCGAATCCATACGGCGCATTAAGGTTGTCATGCACGCCTCGGTGGCCGTACTGATATCAACAACAAATGTGGCACCCGATCTAGTCGAGTTTGCATTTGTGATCCTTGCTCCTATGCTAGATGATGCTGGTGGGTCCCTCACACTCTCCCACTGCATGGTTTTCTCAGCGAGGTCTTCTAGGAAGGCCCATGCCTCCCTTTCATCCTTTCCTAAGAACTCTCCTTGACACATGGACTCAAGGAGCGTTCGGGACGAGATGTGAAGACCCTCGTACACAATCTAACACATGTGCCACAACTCAATGCCATGGTGAGGGCAAGAGGATAGTAGCTCCTTGAACCTCTCTAAGTATGCATGAAATGATTCGGTCTCACGCTGATAAAACGAATTTATTTCATTCCTCAGTATTTTAGTACGATGATTTAGAAAGTACTTCTTGAGGAATGCAGATTGAAACTCATCCCACTCTTAATCAAACCCTTAATTCTAAAAGCAAGTACACATTGGCCCTAGGATTTTCGAGGCACTAGGATACTGATCGTGTTGAGACAGTTATCACCTGATCGGCGTCACCTTCCTTGTCGATAGTAGCATCGATTACGGAGTGGATGGGAGCAAGAACAGGATGAATAGGTGGGACAGGTGGGTCCAACAACTACTCCTCCTCGTGGTACTAAGCAGCCATAGAACCCAGACCGTGTGCGACAAGAGAAGATGAAGGCGTCGAGAAATCGACTACCGAGGCAGGATTGACGACACGCCTCGTCAAACGGCCACTCTCATCTCGTGCCCACAGAAGCATGCACAAAAGTGCACACACAAAAACGAAAACGTTTTTTCCCGACAACTAAGATAGAATGTGCACAGAGGAGAAAACGGGAGGACACAAAAGAGAGAGAATGACTCCGGAGAGAAGAGAAGAAGTCCTTATGCTACGTTGGGTGGGTACAAGTAGAAGCACAAAAGCAAACAAGGCTCAAACAATCCTAAGGTCGCTAAAGGTACTTACAGCTAGACGATGCCTAACTACGAGGTCACACGACCTCAACACACCTCACGTCCCCACGACGAGGACCACAAAGCCCAACAAGTGAGTCAAGACGCCGATCAGGCCATGACGGTCGTGACCGAATCACTCTCCTAATGCGCCCGAGATCCTTAGGGCCAACATGTACTTGATTTTAAAATTAGGCTCTTAATTAGTGTGGTTTTTCGGGTGAAGGAAAGGGTGATGAAATCTCCCACCTTATCATATGTGGGACAACCCCTCCTTAGTAGCGTTTTGGAGTCTTAATCTAGCAATCAACTCTCCAAACAAACGCTGAACTCACACTTGGTGCAATGCAATTCCTACTAACTAATGCATGTTCATACGAAATGTATGAATGAGAGTAGGAAATGTGTACCTCACGCCAGCACTCAGCAACTGAAACTAGAGCTAAAAGAAAATACAATCTACATGCCTAAGTCAAGTACATGATGCCTGACCTAAACAAGAAATAATGCCTAATCTTTTATTTTGGGTTTTAGGGTCCAAGTTGCTTAAAGGGAGATTGATTACTGATCAGGGGACAAACGAAAAGTCAGAACAAGCCAAATTAATCCCCTGACCCCTATATCAGATAAAGAAACAAGAGACAGAAAGAAGTACTGGAGAGGAGATTACTAGACCTCTAGTTGGTGGTCTTAGGCCGTTGATTGGTGGTGCAACAAGCTCAGTTTGCCTCCAACTTCTCCAGTTGCCTCCCCTTCCGTCTCCAAGTCTTCTAAAACCAAAAAAACTACAACCAAATTTAAATCCACCCGAATCGTCAAAACCAGAGTCTGGATTGGCACCTCCCCGCGAACGGCGCCAAAAATATGTTTAAACATTTTAAATTTAGATCGCAAGTGCACAGTTGTCAGTGAAGACAGGGCAAGTACGGGTTCATCCGAAGGGAGGTGTGTGGACTCTGGTTCTTCAGAAATCATGTGGCAAATAAGGGAGAAGAGATGTGATCATGCTAACTGATGAGAATTTAAATTTATTTATACCGCAAGTGCACGGCGTCCATGAAGACGTGGCAAGTACGGGTCGAACACAAGGAGGGAGAGATTTCGTTGTTAGTGTGATTTCGATTTAGGGGAAGAAGGGAGAAGAAATAAGTTGGGTTTTTGGTATTTTTGATTTAATTATCTAAAGTACGAAACAAAAGCAATTAGAACTAAAATAAGAAATAAGAAGAGAAATCCGTTGGGTGGAGGTTTAGATGTAGGTTTAGATCAGAGAATTACTGAAACTTATTGTAAATCATGTTAGTTATGAAGCATTACAAGATAAATGACTTAACATAAACTCAAGTAATCAAAATAAACTAATCATGAACTTAAAATAATAACATGCAATTCATCTTCTCTAACCCTCATTCCATCACCTCCACCCTTTGGAAAGAGTTAGAAACTCATGGAGGGAGGAAGAAGAAGGGATCCTAGAGACATTAAAATAAAATAAAAACAAAACAAAATAAAACAGAATTTTATTACTAATGATCCAAGACCAAAGGTTCAAAGATGTGTTACATTCGTCCTACAGGGCTATTTATAGCTGATACAGGGGATACCAATACATAAAAGGATAGTACACGCGTCGACCCGACACTGGACGAAAATCGGGCACACAGATCACCTCTGGTGCGGCGAAATCGCCGCACAATGCATGGGAGGTGCGGCTAATTCGCCGCCCAGGTTGATGGGATCGGGTCCGGATTTCTGCGGTGCGTTTATGGCATGATTTGATCTTTATTTGCGCGTCTGGATGATTTCTTTCCATTGTCTTGAGCTCCGGATTAATTCCTTCCATTGTTGGGGATTTATTTTTTGACTTTTCTTTTGACTTTTCCAACAAAATAACTTGATCCTTTTCTTTTGCAATCAGGTCCTTGACATTTTGCAATTAAGCCCTTGACCTTTTTGTGATTAGCTCCTTGAATGCTTTTATGCTTGGATGCATTTCCAATTGAAACCCGATAAACTTGAATTTGGTCTTTATGATAGAAATGAATCTTTTGCATACGTTTATGCTCGGAATGTGGGTAATTTGCATTCAGGTCCCTGTATTCTGTAAATACGACTAAACACATACCTTAGTGGCTTTTATTGATATAAAAGTAATCTAAATGAAAGACATATGATGCAATGTATGCAGTGCATCACTAACCTAAGCTACACTAAACTAGAAACTAACAAAGGAGAAAGATGAAAGCACAAGACTGCTAAAAGTAAGATAAACAACTAACAAAAGGAAGATGGAATTCAGTAAGGAAACCCCTAAGGGGTGAAGTGTGTGCACACATGTAATAAGATGGTGAAGAATGCAATCAATAGGCACAAATGTAAGTAGTATTTTCATGTATAGAAAGTGTCTAATGGTTATGGCAAAACCTATCAATCCAATCACTAACCTAGTTGATTAACATTCACATACACAAGTTGGTTATTTCAGAACCTAAACAAGCATGATAGGTGTCTAATAGTTGGGGCAAAACTCATCAAGTGAAGTGTTCTACTCTAAACAAGCAAGCATACATTCACATTTATGAACACATTTCAAAATCAAGCATTCATTTCCATTCTTTAATGCATGTATGAACATCATCTTCACCCCAAAGGGGGATGGAACTACTCACTAATCATTAATCTAACAACCATATAAAGAAAGGAGGGTATTCTTATTATACTATGACAAAGAAAATAAACAAAGTAAGCATGTAAGCATCAAAATAAAGACAATATAAAACTAACAAAACTATGAAAAATTATTTTATTTACATGACTCACATTACATGTTGAATTTCTCTACCTTGAGTTTTTGTTCCAAGGCTTACTCCAAGTAGAGAGAATGCCACCAAGCAATGAGTTAATAGAAATGAGGAGGAGGAGTTCTAGTTATAGGCATGAAAAAAGGTAACCAGAGACAATCCCCCGGTATGCGACCAAACACATACTATAAATGGACATACAACAACATAATACACAACCCAAATCAACGAAGTCGCATTTGGACACATTTGGTCTGCTGATTGGCGGTCTATATGTGTCTAATTGAGTCTGGATTTTAGTGGCTCAGTTCAAACTTGATTTCGTGTTGTTTGATGAACCCGATTTGGTTGTTGCTGGTTGGGACCGGATTTAATTGCCAATATACTCCTCATTAAGGGGTGGAGCTTCTTGATTTGTTCATTGATCGTTTTGGTTTTACATCTAGGTCCTTCTCTCTTTCATCTCAGTCCATAAGTCTTGCAACTTAGTCATTTTCCTTGCTTTGAGTCATTTATCAATCTTTTCTTGTCAAACCTATTTATTCTTGAAACTTAAACATAAACTCGTTACATAGCATTGCTTAGGCTAAAATAGAGGATATCAGACACAAATATATGCATGATATGACGTCAATCACTCATCCGTCGATCTCTCCTCCTTTTCTCTCCACCTCTCTCCATCTCCTTCTCCTTCTCTCTCATTTTCCTTGTCATTTTCCTTTTCCGTCTCTCTCCGCTTCTTCAGTCTTTGTAACCCTCTACATATCCTTCTCTCTCGCTCACTCCTTCTCCTTATCCATCTCTTTCTTTCTCCTTCTCTACCCTACGCCTTCTCTCTCGTTTTCTCCTTTTGTCCTCCTCTTTAGTACCTCTCTCTTTCCTTCACCATCCTACTTCTCTATTTCTACTTCCTTTTCTCTCTGTTTGTCTCTTCTCTCTCTTTCCTTTTCTATCTCTCCTCTCTTCCACTCCTTCTCCTTCTCGGTCTCCTCCCCTCTCTCTCCCTTTGTCCTCCACTCTCTCCTTATCTTCTCTCCACTCTCCCCTTCTCCTTCTCTCTCATTGTCCTCTCTCTTGTTCTCCTTCTCATCTCCTTCTTCTTCTCTCTCCTTCTTCTCCACCCTTCTCTTCCTCCTCTCTCTCTTATCTCTCTCGTCCTCCCTCTTCTTTTCCTCTCCGTCACCTTCACTCTCTCTCACTCCTCTCGTTCTCCTCATTATCTCTCTCCTCTCTCTCTTTCCCCTCCTTTCTCGTTCTCCTTCTCTCTCTCTCTCTCTCTCTCTCTCTCTCTCTCTCTCTCTCTTCCCCTTCTCTCTCCTCTCTATTTCTCTCTCGTCTTACCACTGGTCTCTACTTCTCCTTCTCCCTCTCTCTTTCTTTCTCCGTTTAGCTCTCTATCTCTCTCCATCTCGGCCTCTCATCTTCTTCCCTCTTCCTCTCTCCTTGCCTCCCCATTTCCTTCTCTCTCGTCCTACACTCTCCATCTTTGTCTCTCCCCTTCACCTTCCCCTTCTGCTTCTCTCTGCCTTCTTCTCTCACCCTCACCTCTCTCTCCTTTTTCCCTCTCTCCCTCCTTTATCAATCTCTCCTCCTTTTCTCTCCACCTCTCTCCATCTAATTCTCCTTATCTCTCATTTTCCTTGTCTTTTTCCTTCTCCTTCTCTGTCTCTCTCCGCTTCTTCAGTCTTTCTAACCCTCTACATCTCCTTCTCTCTTGCTCTCTCCTTCTCCATATCCATTTCTTTCTTTCTCCTTCTCTATCCTTCGCCTTCTCTTTGTTTTTCTCCTTTTGTCCTTCTCTTTATAGTACCTCTCTCACTCATTCTCTCCTTCACCATCCTACTTCTCTCTTTCTCCCTCTCCCTCCTCCTTCTTCACTGTATCTCTCTCTCTACGTCTCTGTCTCTCTTCTTCACTCTCTCTCCTTATCCCATTCTTTCTAATTCTACTTCTCTTTCTATCACTCTCTTTCTCCTTTTCTCTATCTGTTTCCTTTTCTCACACTCACTCTCCGTCTCATTCTCCTATGTCTCTCTCGTCTCTTTCACTCTCTTCCCTATCTCTTTCCACCTTCTCCTTCCTTGTTCCTCCTTGTCCCTCTCCCTCTCCTTCTCTCTCATATCTCTCATATCATGCATACATTTGTGTATTATATCCGTTATCTTTCACCAAAAGAATGCTGCATAACGAGTTTTATGTTTGAGTTTCAAGAATAAACATGATTGAGGAAAAGAGACATAAAAGGACCTTAAAGTAGGAAAAAGGACTGTGTCGAGAGACATAGGGACTAAGATGCCAGGGAGAACGACCTGAATGTAAACCCAAAGGACCAATGAGCAAATCAAGAAGCTCCTCACCGTCAAGGGGAGTAATTTGGCAATTCGATTCGGGTCGGAGCTCCAACAACCGACTGGGATACATCACACATGAAGAAAGCCATCCAAGAAATCCCACACAAAATCTAGACCGGATCGAAACCCTGTAGACCGCCATATGGCGGTCTAGGACCGCTGATTGGCGGTCCGGGTTGCTCCAGATCCGTTGTGGTTTAGTCTGGTCTTGTATAATTGTGTATTATGTCTATTTTTGGCATTGTATTATTCCCATACCGGGGGATTCTCCTGGATTACCTTTTTCTAGGGCTATAAATAGAACTCTTCCTCCTTTGTATCCTATCTCTCTCTTGGTAGCCTTCCTCTCTACTAGGAGTAAAAGCTTTGGAGGAAAAACTCTGGTGGAGAGGGGCGACTTGTAATTGAGTGAGTAATAATAGATGTTTTGTTAAGTTTTCTTCATATTGCTTCTTTTCAATTCTTGCATACTTAGTTAACTTTTTTGTTTTAGTCTTCTTAAATTAGTTTAAGCATGTTTTCTTTTCTTAGTATAAATGTTAGTTTAAATATGTGTGAGTAGTTTCATCCCCCTTTAGGGGTGCAGTAGATGTCTATACATGTTATGTAGATGGTATGAATGCTAAACATTGTCGTGTGTGAGAAATGTTAGTATGCTTGTTTGAATTAATAAGAACTCTTACTTGATGGTTTCTTCCATAATGTTTAGGTACATTCCACGCTTGTTTATGTTCATAATAACAAACTTGTCATTCTCATATTAATCACCTAGTTTAGTGCTTTGAATGATAGGTCTTGTGATTAGGTACTTTTTATTCATTAACAAACACTAACTACACTTGAGCTTATTGTATGCATTCACCGCACTTATTTCATGTGTACACACACTCCACTCCTTAGGGGTTTTCCATTCCTCATTTCTATCTTCTTTTATTAGTAGCTTAGTTTAGTTCGTTTTGTGCTTTCATTTCCTTCTGGTTTACTAGTTTAGTGTAGTTTACTTTAATCAATTTTTTCTTCTCCTTCTTTCCCATTCGCCTTCGAATAAACTACAGTCAACACACCTCCCTGTGTATCGACCCGTATTTTCCACCGATTCAATGCGGCCTTGCACTTGCGGTTAATTATAACTAAATCAATCATGTTTTTGGCATCGTTGCCGGGGAGGTGTTCTTTCCATACTTTGCTTTGGACGATTCGAGTGGTTTTAATTTTTCTTTTTTAGTTTTGTTTGTTTTAGGGGTCCTCGGGATCAAGGGGAGGCAACTGGAGGAATTGGAGATGGAAGAACACAACAGTGATCGCCAATTAGCGGTCTCGGACCGCTAATTGACGGCCTGGTGAGCTTCATTTGCTCCCATTTTTGTTCTGCTTGTTTAGTGTTTCAGTGTAGTTGTCTGGGAGCGCAATCTTGCATGTTGTGACTTTTAGTTTGATCCCAGATTAACAATCAATCCCCTTTAATCAACTTGGCCACTAAAATCCAAATAAAAAGATTAGGCATTTTTACTTGTTTAGGTCATGCATCATATACTTGACTAAGGTACGTAGTTGTCTTTCATTTTAGCTTACTTTCAGTTGCTGAGTGTTGCCGTGAGGTACGCATTTCATTATCTCATTCATGCATGTTTAAATGATGCATTAGTTAGTAAGGTGCATCGGGACAAGAGTGAGGTGAGCGTTTGATTGGAGAGTTGATTGCTAGATTTAGGATCAAAACGCTACTAAGGAGGGGCTATCCCATACAAGATAAGGTGGGGGATTTCATCCCATTTCCTTTTCCCCAAAAAATCACTCTTAATCAAAGCCTTAATTCTAAAAGCATGTAGACATTGGCCCTAGGATTTTCGACGCACTGGGAGACTAATCGAGTTGAGACAGTTATGACCTGATCGGCGTCGCCTTCCTTGTCGATAGTTGGAGGTATTGGATCTCCGGATCTGCTATCACTTGCTGGGCATTGTGGTCTTCGTTGTAGGGAGGTCTGGCGTGTCGAGACTAGTGACATCGAAGTTAGGCGTCGTCTAGCCTAAGGACCCATAGCCATAAGTTGTTTGAGCTGTGCTTGCTAGATTAGGCTTCTAACTTCACCCATTACCCACACAAGTTCTAAGGATTCTTCCTTCCTCATCTGAGTCCTCTCCTCACCTATATTCTACGGGTAGTCTCCTCCTCTGAGTACACCTTCTATTGTGTGTTAGTTTAGAGTCGAGTCGAGCGTTTTTATGCGAGGTTGGGCTCATTCTGGTGAGAGCGCTCGACTTGAGAGAGTGCATTTTTCTGGGATGGACGGTGTAGGTGATCATCCATCTCCACCTTGTGCTCCTTTGGAGCATGAGGCCGATTCCTCTCGTGGGGATGGGGGAGACCGGGTTCCATACATGGATTACCTTGATCCACTCCCGCCACCACGTGGACCTTCTCCTCCTCCTCTGACTCGAGAGGACGAGGGATTCGGTCAGGATTGAGTTCTTGGTGCACCACCAACTTTAGCTCGACAAGATAGGCCAATCATTTCGTGGGAGCAGACCAATCCAATTCGGGCCGTGTAGCCTTCTTACATAGTTCTTCCCCCACCTCTCGGGAACAACTATGAACTGAAACCTCAATATGTGAGCAAGCTTCCTACCTTCACCTCAATAGTTCTTCCCCCGTTGAAGGATAACACGAAGATATGGATGTATAGTCTCGCAGAGAGCTCTATTCGGTCTTGGGATGACTTTGTAACCGTCTTTCTGAAGAGATTTTTCTCTCAAAGGAAAACTCAATAGATACGGCACTAGATACATCAAACGTATCAGACTGAGACCGAATCTTTTCGTGCTTTCTTTGAGAGGTTCAAGGACCTTCTCCAGCAGTGCTCTCATCATGGACTTCAGCTGTCGTAGCTGTGCCAGATTGTTTGTGAGGGCCTCAACTACAACACCCGCACATTCTTGGAGTCGATGTGTCAGGGGGATTTCCAAATGAAACCCATCAATGAGGCATGGGACACTTTTGAGTTAATGGCTAAGCGTACCTTTGAGTGGGACACCATGAGAGAGCCACCAGCCGTCATGTCTTCTGGTGGAGCTGGATCATATCAAGTTGAGTCAACTATTGCGTCTAAGGCAAAATTGGTTGCTCTCATACATAGGATTGAGAGTTTAGAGTTGAACCGAACTCCTATAGCTCACGTCGCTACTCCTGGGTGTAGTAGGTGCGGACTTATGGGCCATGTGACTTGGAATGCGTACACTGTAACCGAGAAGGAATTCTTAGCGATCATATTCGCTTTGGAGAAATTCCAGTCATACTTGATTCGCTCCCACGTGATTATCTATTTTGATCACACAGCCATCAAGCACCTCATGGCGAAGAAAGATGCAAAATCCCGAGTCTTGAGATGGATCTTGTTGTTACAAGAATTCAATCTTGAGATTCAGGACAAAAAAGGGTGTGAAAATGTTGTAGCAGACCACCTGTCTCGTCTTGAGACGACCAACCCACCGGACCAAATTATTACTGACAATTTTCCAGACGTGCAGTTTTCACGATCGAAGATAACCCTTGGTTTGCCAACATCGTGAACTACCTCGTGACCGAGCAACTTCCTATGGGTTGGTCAAAATCTGACCAAACCAAATTTAGATCTTATGTTAGATTCTTTCACTGGGACAACCGCTACCTATTCAAATACTGCTCTAACCAAATTTTCAGGCAGTGCGTCCCCGATAACGAGTTCCAAAGTGTGCTCCATTTTTGCCACTCTGAGGCATGTGGAGGACACTTTGGAGTAAGGAAAACTGCCGCCAAGGTGCTGCAATCTGGATTCTACTTGCCTTCTCTTTTCAAAGATGCTTACGACTTTTGTAAGCATTGTGATAGGTGCCAACGCCTTGGCAGAATTAGTCGACTTGACTTGATGCCATTGCAAAATATCCTTGTCGTCGACTTTACGGGTCCTTTCCCGAATTCGTTCGGGAATGTTTACATTATGATGGTCGTTGACTATGTGTCTAAGTTGGTTGAGGCTATCACCACAAAGACCAATGACAACAATGTGGTCACCAAATTCTTAACGGAAATTTTTGCGCGATTTGGTGCTCCTCGTACCATAATCAGCGATAGGGGTACTCACTTCTGCAATCGCTCATTTGAAGCGCTTATGAGGAAATATTCTATCACCCACAATCTTGCAACCTCATATCATCCGCAAGCTAGTTGGCATGTCAAAGTCTCTAACCGTCAATTAAAGCAAATCCTTGAAAAGACGATTAATTCCTCGAGGAAGGATTGGTCAACTGAGTTGAATGACGCATTGTGGGCGTTCCGCACCACGTATAAGACCAATTTGGGTATGTCCCCATATCGGGTAGTGTACGGCAAGGCTTTCCACCTACCGGTCGAACTTGAGCATCGTGCTTTCTGGGCGATCAAGAACCTGAATATGAATCTTGATCAAGCAGGGGTGCAGCGTAAACTAGACATTGTGGAGTTGGAAGAGCTACACAATGATGCATATGAATATGCCAAAATTCATAAGTCCCAAGCCAAGTTGTTTCACGATCGCATGATTATGCGAAAGGTGTTTACGGCTGGGCAGAAGTTGTTGCTCTACAATTCCCGGCTTCATCTGTTTGCGAGTAAGCTCCGCAGTCACTGGTCTGACTCTTTTATTGTCGAAACCGTATTTCCTCATGGAGTGGTTGACATCCTGAACCCAGGGAATGGGGACATGTTCAGAGTTAATGGACAACGCCTCAAACCATACTTGGAGGGGGCACCAGCTGAAGTCGAGGAGGTCATGTTCCTTCATGAACCTCTCTCGCACTCAACCATTCATGTTCCTTCATGAACCTCTCTCGCACTCAACCATTCATGTTCCTGCATGAGTAGTTGAGCTTTCATGTTTGTATAAAGTTCAATTTGACAAAAAAAAGACAAGAAAAAAAAGAAATAAAAGACTTATTCAGTGAGCTTTTATTGTTGTGGGCTCCAACCCTTGGGTAGTTAACCCAAAAGGACTAATTTGTATCCCATTTCTTAGGGACTAAGATGTATTGAGCCCCATTTCTTTCACGTATTTGTATCCCTTCTTTAGCATCTCACAGGTTTTGAGGGAATTCGGGTTTGTGTCCATCAACATAACCATGAACTTCCTTTTGCACTTCATGTTGGGGAGATCTTCCCTTTTTCATGCATAAATCCATGTAGTATCATGCTAACATTTATTGAGGACAATGCATGTAGTAGGTGTGGGGGGTGTTTTACGTGTGTACATAGTCGAGTCTTTTCCTTTGATTTTGTTATCTTTTGTGTGCATTGTTAGGGTCATGTTAGTATGCTGCATTTAAGATTGATATATCCGCTTGCCATGATCCAAGGGTGACTTGTCTTATGTTGCTTGCCTAGTACTTTAAAATTTTCACATTTCTTTCAAAATCTTCAGGTGTTTGCGAAAGAAAAGGTTTTGTCGGTTTTTGCGTTTGTTTAGCATGTGCAAAACCATTGAGAGACAAAGTAAAAGGAAGCTCCGAAAATTGTCTTGAACTTGATGCATTAGGATATCTAGTGCAGTGGTTTTAGCACTTATCTAGTCGTTAGGATGCACCCCGGTCTTCCCTCTGGGGGCGGGTAATCATAGGGTTTCAGAACTCAGATAATTAAAGAAGTCCACCCTAAACCTAGTGAGTCAATAATTCATGTCTATTAATATAAGGACGTTTATTGTAGTCCAGGACCCTTTAAATCTCGTTGTGAGACATTAAGTGTAGGGGTTTTGGTTCATGTGTAGATAAGAAATAAGTGAGTAGGTGTTCTCTCTTCTCGCACGGCTCCTAAAACTTGGGAAATTTGGTCCGAGGCGACTTTGTGTCTGGTGTTTTCGAGTCATCTGACTTGGGATGCACCGACCGAACTCCCGTTACACGGGTGGTACGGATTGCCCTATGTGGAGATGTGGGGAAATGTGTACATGATAATGTAAGTCCTCATAGGCAATGATGCACGAAACCTGACCCTGGGAGAATCAAACACCAACTAGGCAGAAAAAAAAGAAAAAAAATTGGTAATGCAAATAAGAACTTTAATGAACATTACACTTTGTATCACTTGAAGAGGTTAAGGTTGTCCATGTCTTTCACTTAAGTCCTTAATTAACTTGCACGAATGATTCATTAGGCTAGGTGTGTGGACTGGATACATATATAGAGTCAGCCCGTAGGATTACCGCGTCCAATGATCGATAAAACTGAGTCTATCAAGTCGAGTTTCTAGATTGAATAATGCATCTATGTTCGGATTTTGTGGGTATATCCGCTGAAAACCCTCAGGAGACAACACTCCTCCTCCTTGGCGACAAGGACGTTTAACGGCTTGTTGCACGTGATAAGTGCAACCGTGATTCCTAAGAAAGTGAGTAAGGATTTCCTTGTTTTTCGTTTTCTTTTTCCTTTCTTTTATTTTACTCTTTCTTTGTTTTGCTGGGGACTAGCAAAAGTTAGGTGTGGGGGTATTTGATTGACATCATATCATGCATACATTTGTGTCTTATATCTGTTATCTTTCACCTAAAAAATGTTGTGTAACGAGTTTTATGTTTGACTTTCAGGAATAAACAGGATTGAGGAGAAGAGGCATAAAAGGACATAAAAGTAGCAAAAAGGACCGAGTCAAGAGACAAAGGGACTAAGATGCAATGGAGAAGGACCTGAATGTAAACACAAAGGACCAATGAGCAAATTAAGAAGCTCCACAATATCATGAGGAGTAATTTGGCAATTCGATTCGGGTCAAAGCTCCAACAACCGACTGGGATACATCACACATGCAGAAAGTCATCCGGGAAAGCCCATACAAAATCCAAACCGGATCCAAACCCTGCAGACCTCCAATTGGTGGTTCGGCTTGCTCCGGAGTCGAAGTGGTTTAGTCTGGTCTTGTATAATTGTGTGTTGTCTATTTTTGGTATTGTATTAGTCCCATACGGGAGGATTGTGCCGGATTACCTTTTTCTATGGCTATAAATAGAACTCTGCCTCCTTTGTGTCCCATCTCTCTCTTGGTGGACTTCCTCTCTACTAGGAGTAAATGCTTTGGAGCAAAAACTCTGGGGAGATTTTTGGCTTTTTGGCTAATAATCGTTAATCCGTTTTGATGAGTAATCAACTTCTCAATAAAAACATGTATCAATTGAAATATTATTGCTCGCATATATATGTGTTATCTAACATTTCAGGATTCAAGTTTGCGTTAAATTAATAATGAAGATTGAAGAGTAGATAGGTTTCAATTAAATATATATTTAGGCTTCAAATGTAACTTGGCACTTGAAATTCATGATTCATTGCATTACATATCACTTAGGATACTTATAGAAGTCTCACATTAATTTCCATATATCGTAGACTTCATTAGAAACTCAGCCAAACTCATTAGAACCGAAGAACAGGAAACTGCATATAATCGGTCGACCGGGAGAGCCTTTTGGTTCGACCGTTTTCCACCAGTCTTTTCCAGGCAACGAATATTTGTCCCAAACGGTCGACCGCGTTACCTCATCCGTTCGACCGTTCTGCCTATCCTTTTTGCCTATTAGGAATCGTTCGACCGACACATACTTTGTGTTCGACCGTTTCTTCATATCCTGTTTTACTGTCATATTTTCGGTCGACCGAAAGTCCATATCTGTTTGACCGTTTGTTTTCCGTATTTGTATTTATTATGACCGTTATACTTGTCGTATACTCCAACGGTCGTATACACATTTTTCTAACAAACCTAAGTTATAATTTAGTCTTCCGGTCGACCGGAATTCCCTTTACGGTCGACCGAATGTTGATTCTTCCTCGTCTCCTTTCTACTGGGCATATTCGGTCGGACGTTGCACTTACCGCGTTCGACCAATTACACCTGTTGTTATCAGGTCTCAAATCAAATATGCATACCGGTCGACCGAAACTCTTGTCACAGTCGACCGAACCATAAGTTTTTTCCAGATCCAGAGCTACTGCCTCTTTTCGGTCGAACTGGTATTCCAAACCGTTCGACCGATCACTTAAGTTCGAGCCCAGTTGGATTGACCGTTATCATTTTCGGTCGACCGAATGAAGCACTGCCTTTAATCGGTCGACCGTGTGACGCGATATGGTCGACCGTTTGTCACCAGAAACTTGTCCTGTCTTTTTGGATTTGTGTTTTCTTACACATCTTATCATCACTTAAATCCCAACGGCTAGAACTTGTTTGGAGCATATAAATAGAGCTTAGAACACTCTTACCAAGACACCAATCTTTCTCTAAGCTCACAATCTCATTACTACTTCCAAAGTGCTCTAAACCCTTGTGCTCATAATCTTCTCACTTGAAACCATCCTCACTAGATTGCATCATCCCTTTCAAGTGCCAAGATTCGTTGCTGAAGTTTATTCTTCAAGAGTTGTACAAGCTTCCGGAGTGAAGCTCTTCTCGGGTTGTGAGAAGGTGGTCCAAGCTAGGCGAGGGTGTTCGCAAAGCTTGTGGTTTAAAGGCGTGATCTCGGCCCGCAATGGAGATTGGATTAGTGGAGGACGCGAAGTTGCTCGAGTAAGAGCAATTTGTAAGAGAGGACTAGGATCCGGTGGTTGGATCCAAACCTCTATACATCCGGAGTAGTGGTTTGTTTGTTCCCTTTTTAATATTACTGTTTGATCTTTGAATTTGACATAGTTATCTTTATAACCGTAATTAGTCTATTCACCCCCCTTTAGACTAAGTTTAGGGGCTAGTAGATCCTACATTTGGTATCAGAGCCATGTTAATTGCATTTACACAAATTCACGTTTGTAGCAATGGCCCAACAAAGAGAGGGATTTCACACCGGAAGACCTCCTTTGTTTGATGGAACAAACTATGCCATTTGGAATAAACGTATGACCACATTCATACAATCTTATGATGTTAAATTATGGGTGTTCTTTCAAATACCTTATACACAAGACAAACCATTAGAACGTATGGATATTGATGAATTAGCCATGATTCAAATGAATATTAAACTCATGAACATAATTATGTGTGGCTTGACCGAAGAGCAATATAGTAAAATTATTGCATGTGATTCCGCATTTGAAGCTTGGCATATGTTAGAAAGTCACTTCGAAGGTCGATCATCCGTTAAGGAAACTAGAATAGATTCATTTATGCAAAAGTATGAAATGTTTGCTATGAAACCGAATGAATCCATTAGCGAGATGCATACTCGCTTTACTCTTATTACTAACTCTTTGAAGAACCTTGGTAAGGTTGTGATTGAAAGTGATAGGGTACGAAAGTTTCTTAGGTCTTTGACTTTGGATGGGGAGAAAAAGACTACGGCTATTGAAGAAGCCAAAGATCTCTCAAAGTTGAAGATGGAGGATCTTATTGGAAGCCTCATGACGTATGAGATCCAAATGGAAGAAAGAAGAGAGAAGGAGAAGGAACGGGAAGGATATAAGCGTAAAGAAAAACAAATTGCCTTAAAAGCAACCTCGGATTCGGACACAATCGAAGACGAGGACACTGATGAAGATGTTGCTTTCCTAACCCGCAACTTCAAGAAGTTCCTTTCCAAGAGAAAATTTGCAAAAGGAAGAGGAGAATCCTCTTTGACATTCACTTGCTATGAGTGCAATAAAACCGGCCACATGAAAAAGAATTACCTCTTGCTTAGGCCGAGGAATCGTGAACGAAGAGAAGAAAGGAGATATCCTCCTAGAAGAGAAAGGGATGAGAGACCAAGAAAAGATAGAGATCAAAGGCCACCCCAATAGGAAAAGGAAGAAAGGACTAAAAGACGTGATGATTACAAAAGAAGGGATCGTCGCGAAGAGGATGGGAAAAAGGCTCTCAAAGCCACTTGGGATGACTCAAGTTCATCAAAGGACTCCAACTCCGAATACTCCCAAGAAGAAGAAGCACACATGTTTTTCATGGCATCTAATATTGATTCCGACTCGAGCCCTCCTCCATCACCAAAGACAAGTGATCAACCTCACGTGGTGGAAATCGACGACGATGAGGTATCCCTAAACGAAACACCCCCGTATGATGATCTATTAGATGCTTTTCAACAACTTGCCGAACGTTATGAAATAATTTGTCATAAAAACAAATTAGCCAGAAAAGTTAATCTAGATCAATCTATCAAATGTGATATGCTAACCAAAGAAACTGAGGTTCTAAATGATGAGATTACAATTCTGAAATCCACAAAAGATAATCATCTAAATGAAGATCTCATTGCCAAGAATATGCAACTCACGAAAGACTTAGAGAAATTCACCTTAGGTAGAAAGATGCTTGACATGCTTCTTGGAACTCAAACTCAATCTCTAATGAAACATGGTCTAGGCTATAAGGGAGGTAAACAAAAGAAACCCACTTCCTACTTTGTTAAAATGAATAACTTTTTTGTTAAGAAGACAAATTATTCAAATGTTTGGGTACCTAAGACTACTCAAGTTTGGGTACCAAAAGCTAACCCTCAAGGACCCAAACAAATTTGGGTACCAAAGTCTTCACTTGTTTCCTTGATTGTAGATAAAAGCAAGGAGAAAGGGGAAGTGGATTCTCGATAGCGGGTGCTCGAGGCATATGACGGGAGACTCCCAAGTTCTATCCCACTTAAAGCCTAAGCAGGGAGGAATCGTCACATTTGGAGATAATGCTAAAGGACTCATTGTCGGCATCGGCAATGTTGGTAATTCTAATACTCCTAACATTGAAAAAGTTTTATTAGTAGATGGGTTAAAACATAGCTTGCTTAGTGTTAGTCAATTAACCGATAAGAATTTTGTAGTTGTATTTGACAAAGACGCTTGTCATATCATCTCTAAAAATGACATGAAAGTTGTCTTTAATGGATATAGATCAAATAACATCTACATTGTGCATGTTGATAATCTTAGAAACCTAGGTGTTGAAACATGTTTAGTTGCCTCACATGACGAAGCTTGGTTATGGCACAACCGGTTGGGAAATATTCGTAGGTCACAATTGCACAAATTATCCAAACTTGAATTGGTAAGAGGACTACCAAAAATTGATTTCAAAAAGAACAAACTTTGTGATGCATGCCAATTTGGAAATAATTTGAATCTTCTTTTAAATCTCTAAATGTGGTGTCAACTTCAAAACCTATTGAGCTTTTACACTTAGATCTTTTTGGACCCTCAAGAATCGTAAGTCTAGGAGGGAAAAGATATGCATTTATGATTGTTGATGACTTTTCGAGATTCACCTGGGTTTTGTTTTTAGCTAACAAATATGATGCTTTTGAAAGATTTAAAATTTTTTGCAAACGTGTTCAAAGGGAAAAAGATTCTAACATAATCACTATTCGTAGTGATCATGTAGGAGAATTTGAAAATGAATCATTTCAAAACTTTTGTGAAAAGTATGGAATTGAGCACAATTTTTCGTTTCCTCGCACTCCTCAACAAAATGGGATAGTTGAGAGGAAAAATAGAACTCTTGAAGATGGCAAGAACAATGCTTGTGAAAAAAAGACTTCCGAAATATTTTTGGTGCGAAGCCGTTAATACTTCTTGCTATGTGTTGAATCGTGTTCTCATTAGACCTATTTTGAAGAAAACTCCATTTGAACTTTGGCATGACCGGACTCCTAAAATTTCATATTTTAAAGTTTTTGGTTCAAAATGTTTTGTCCTCAATACTAAAGACAACGTGGATAAATTTGATGCAAAATTTGATGAGGCTATCTTTTTAGGGTATTCCGATAGTAGTAAAGCATATAGAATCTATAATAAACGAACAAGTTGTGTTGAGGAATCTCTACACGTTAACTTTGACGAGTTAGCTTGTGTGGATAACTCCTCTCTTGATGATGACTGCATGGATATAATTAGACATGTATCATCACAAGATGCTCCTCTTGAGTCTCATCAAGAGTCTCCAACTCTTCCACAAGAGGACGTGGAGGATCTTCCTAAGGATTGGACCTATAGAAAGGATCATCCGAAGGACTTTTTGATTGGAGATGTTTCTCAAGGTGTGACGACACGATCTAAAGCACATGTAGTTTGTGATTCTTATGCATTTATCTCTTCATTAGAACCTAAGAAAGTTGGACAAGCATGTAATGACGAATTTTGGCTAACGGCTATGCATGAAGAGCTAAATCAATTTGTTCGAAATAATGTTTGGGAACTTGTTGAAAAACCTTCTAGCCAAATGGTTATTGGCACTAAATGGATATTTCGAAATAAACTTGAGGAAGATGGGAATGTAATAAGAAACAAAGCTAGACTCGTCACTCAAGGCTATCGCCAAGAGGAGGGTATAGACTTTGATGAAACTTATGCCCCCGTCGCTCGAATGGAAGCCATTCGCATGTTATTAGCTTATGCATCTTACATGGACATAAAATTATTTCAAATGGATGTCAAAAGTGCTTTCCTAAATGGCTTTATAAATGAAGAAGTTTATGTGGCACAACCCCTCGGATTTGTAAATGAAACTTACCCAAACCATGTGTTTAAACTTAAGAAGGCTCTTTACGGCCTCAAACAAGCTCCTAGAGCTTGGTATGAGCGATTAAAGAACTTCCTAATCGACAAAGGTTTTTGTGTGGGTAAAGTGGATACCACTCTTTTTGTTAAAACATATGATCATGATTTACTAGTGGTACAAATCTATGTTGATGATATAATATTTGGTGCAAGTAACCCGCGTCTTTGCAAAGAATTTTCCAAGTCTATGCAGGGGGAGTTCGAGATGAGCTTAATTGGTGAACTAAACTTTTTCCTCGGACTTCAAATTAAGCAAACTAAAGATGGGAACTTCATACACCAAGCAAAGTACACAAGATAGCTTTTAAAACGCTTTGGTCTTGAAGATAGCAAACCACATAACACTCCGATGAGCACTAGCACTAAACTAGACAAATATGAAAATGGCAAGGAGGTGGATATCAAGAAATATCGAGGTATGATCGGATCCTTGCTTTATCTTACAGCTAGTCGTTCGGATATTATGTTTTCCGTGTGTTTGTGTGCACGTTTTCAAGCTTGTCCTAAGAATCTCATTTCAATGCTTTAAAACGTATTTTTCATTATCTTAAAGGTTCTCAAGAATTTGGTTTGTTTTATCCCAAAACTAGAGCTTTTAATCTTGTTGCCTATAGTGACGCCGACTATGCCGGTTGCATTTTAGATCGAAAAAGTACTTGTGGCACTTGCCAATTCTTGGGAAATCTCTTGTTTCTTGGTTTAGTAAGAAACAAAATAGTGTTGCATTGTCAACAACCGAGGCCAAATACATTGCCGCCGGTTGTGCATGTGCACAAGTCTTGTGGATGAGGCAAACCCTCAAGGACTTGAAACTTGAGTTTCAAACTACTCCTATATTATGTGATAATACTAGCGCAATAAATCTTTCGAAAAATCCCATATTGCACTCTAGAACAAAACACATTGAGGTTAGACATCATTTTCTTAGAGATCATGCTACAAAGGAAGACATTAAGCTTATATTTATTCCCACTAATGATCAACTTGCGGATATCTTCACAAAACCTTTAAACGTTGATCAATTCATTCATATAAGGCTAAATCTAGGCATGTGCAACTTAAATGACGTATAACTTGAACAATTCATGTGACTCTGTCGTATTTTGATACTTGGTTGTTATTTATTTCAAAATGCTGGCGGATTTATTGGGTGTATTTCAAAATTACGCTTTTCAGACGTGTTTCGGTCGAACCGAAATCAAGTTTCGTTCGACCACTGTATCTTGTTCGGTCGACCGGTCACTTGTTGTGTCGTTTTTGAGTTTCCCTAGTGTGTTTGGTCGCCAATTATTCCATTTCGTTCGACCGTTTCTCACTTGGTCGACCCTGACTTAAGTTCACTTAAGTGTCCGGTCGAAGCATTGTTGAGTTTCGGTCGACCGTAGTGGTTTTGCGGTCGACCGTATGTGTGTTTTTGTCCAACCGACTTTCACCCAACAGCTTTCACGTATTCTTTCGGTCGACCGTCGTCCTCTTTTCGTCCGACCGAAATTCATCAGGACTTTCTCGGTTGTTGAATCTTTCTTGTCGGTCGAGTGATACCTCCTTTTAGTCCGACCGGATCACGCCAGTAGCTTCCCTGGTCGTCAATTTTTTTCGCGCGGTCGACCATTCTGTAATGTTCGTCCGACCGTTTTTGACCAGTAGCTGTGCGGTCGTGGTAATTTTTTTTCAATTTTTCCAACCGGTCGACCGGGAGTTGCAAGTGGTCGACCGTTTGGGTCGTTTTTAGCGCATATTAGGGCTTTTTGTTAAAGGAATCACTGCACTTCTTCTCTCCTCCTTCAAAACCCTAATTGTCGTCCCTCCTCTCCCTGTCCCTCCGGTCGACCGTCCGACCTTTCCAGCCGCAAAACCCCTAATTTTCCTCCACCTCTCGACCACCTACACCCATTCCGGCCATCTTCTACCATCTTCCTCCAAAATGGTTCGCTCAAAACTCACCAACTCCAAAAAACATCCCTCTCAAGAAAAGGCTTCCGAGCGTCGCTCCAAGAAGAAACAAGACGCTCAACCTTCCTCTTCTCGTGCTCCGGCTTCTCCGGTACCGCACTTGCTTCACTTCTTCCCGGTTGATGACGTCGCTCAGAAAGCTTGGGACAAATATTTTCCGTTGCCAATGTCATACCTTGTCGGAAAATTGAGGTAGCCGATTTCACCACATTTTCGTTAAAATCTCTTTTAGATGCAAATCGGTTAACCTATTTACTCACAAAGATTGCATCTAAACCTTACTATCCCTTCCTTGTCCAACAATTTTATTGCAATCTTAGAGAAGTCCCACATCATCAATATCTTACCACCATGATTAATGGCAAGAATTATTGTGTTACCCCCGTCCTTTTATCCGACGCTCGTCATCTTGATTCGAGGGGTATCCACATTTACCTTCAACATCCTCTCGGTGCTCTTCCTCTCATTGAACTTGATAAAATTGTCACCAACTTAAATGCCACTCCACCTCCTTTAGTGAACGGTCGATTCAAACACAACGCCTCACTTTTAAATCCTGTTCCTCGTATCCTTGCCCAAATCATGTCATACAATCTTCTTCCCAAATTTGGTCATAGGAATGAGATATCCAACATGGCACTCATGTGCATTTACTATCTCTACAAAGGAATCTTGGTGGATTGGCCAGCGTTTATGATTTTACATATGACAAATCGTAGTGGCTCATACCTTCCCATTCCTATGTGGCTCACTGCTGTGTTTGAGCATTGGCAAATCGATGTGAAACAATATCCTTCCTTGGTCTACAAATTTCCTATTTGTAAGACCACTCTTTCTAAAATGAAGTCCATTGCTCCATCTTCTCCATCTCTTTCCTCTGCTGAGGATTCAGACCATCTTTTCGAAGAGGAAGGTGAAGAAGAGGAAGAAGAGGTCTCCGAAGATCCGAGATGGATGCCTCGTAATGTCCCTCACGACTCTTGCTCCTGGTGGGGTGAGGGGGACTCTACTGCTTGGGCTCAAGGGCAGTGGTCATCTTCCTCTTCCATTGATCAGTATCGTTTTCAACAACTTTCGGATCAAGTTCAATCCTTTGAGGCCTCCACATCTGCTCTCTTTGATGTGCTTGAGGCGTCCACTTCTGCTCGCTTCGATGCGTTTGAGGCGTCCACATCCGCTCAGCTCGGACGGATTGAAGCTTCTCTTGACTCTATCTCCTCGTTGCTCCATGATCAGAGGCTTGGGTGATTTGATGTTGTGTTTTATGGAGCGTGTGTGTCGTTTTGTCGTTGCATTTCGGTTTATGTTGTTGGTTCACACTTTAACAACATCGATAATGTTGTATTTTGTTTTGAACCGATGTGTAGTATTTGCTTTCAACGTTGTTATCGATGTTTGTTATGAATTCTAAGTTAAATACATGGTTTATTGTTGTCTCTTCTATGTTTTGGCTTGGCTAAATAATCTCGCTTCCCGTACCATATCTTATATGCTTAAATCGCTTATCACATTAGCTTATGGGTCTTTTTGCTTACGCCAAAGGGGGAGAAATAAATACATGGTTATAGATAGGGGGAGCTATAAAATAGAGGGAGCTTTAGTTATTGATTATGTGTGATAAAAATCAAATCTAAACATGTATTTAGGTTGACAAGTTATCATCATCAAAAAGGGGGAGGTTGTTGGCTTTTTGGCTAATAATCGTTAATCCGTTTTGATGATTAATCGACTTCTCAATAAAAACATGTGTCAATTGAAATATTATTTCTCGCATATATATGTGTCATCTAACATTTCAGGATTCAAGTTTGAGTTAAATTAAAGATGAAGATTGAAGAGTAGCTAGGTTTCAATTTCATATATATTTAGGCTTCAAATGTAACTTGGCACTTGAAATTCATGATTCATTGCATTACACATCACTTAGGTTACTTATAGAAGTCTCACATTAATTTCCATATATCCTAGACTTCATTAGAAACTCAACCAAACTCATTAGAACCGAAGAACAGGAAAAATGCATATAATCGGTCGACCCGGAGAGCCTTTTGGTTCGACCGTTTTCCACTAGTCTTTTCCAGGCAACGAATATTTGTCCCAAACGGTCGACCGCGTTACCTCATCCGTTTGACCGTTCTGCCTACCCTTTTTGCCTGTTAGGAATCAGTCGACCGACACATACTTTGTGTTCGACCGTTTCTTCATATCCTGTTTTACTGTCATATTTTCGGTCGACCGAAATTCCATATCTGTTCGACCGTTTGTTTTCCGTATTTGTATTTATTATGACCGTTATACTTGTCGTATACTCCAATGGTCGTATACACATTTTTCTAACAAACCTAAGTTATAATTTAGTCTTCCAGTCGACTGGAATTCCCTTTACGGTCGACCAAATGTTGATTCTTCCCCGTCTCTTTTCTACGGGGCATATTTGGTCGGACGTTGCACTTACCTCGTTCGACTGATTACACCTGTTGTTATCGGGTCTCAAATCAAATATGCATACCGGTCGACCGAAACTCTTTTAACGGTCGACCGAACCATAAGTTTTTTCCAAACCAAGAGCTACTGTCTCTTTTCGGTCGAACTGGTATTCCAAACCGTTAGACCGATCACTTAAGTTCGAGCCCAGTTAGATCGACCGTTATCATTTTCGGTCGACTGAATGAAGCACTGCCTTAATCGGTCGACCGTGTGACGCGATACGGTTGACCGTTTGTCACCAGAAACCTGTCCTGTGTTTTATGATTTGTGTTTTCTTACACATCTTATCATCACTTAAATCCCAACGGCTAGAACTTGTTTGGAGCATATAAATAGAGCTTAGAACACTCTTACCAAGACACCAATCTTTCTCTAAGCTCACAATCTCATTACTACTTCCAAAGTGCTCTAAACCCTTGTGCTCATAATCTTCTCACTTGAAACCATCCTCACTAGATTGCATCATCCCTTTGAAGTGTCAAGATTAGTTACTGAAGTTTATTCTTCAAGAGTTGTACAAGCTTCCGGAGTGAAGCTCTTCTCGGGTTGTGAGAAGGTGGTCCAAGCTAGGAGAGGGTGTTCGCAAAGCTTGTGGTGTAAAGGCGTGATCTCGGCCCGCAACGGAGATTGGATTAGTGGAGGACGCGAAGTTGCTCGAGTAAGAGCAATTCGTAAGAGAGGACTAGGATCTGGTGGTTGGATTCAAACCTCTATATATCCGTAGTAGTGGTTTGTTTGTTCTCTCTTTAATATTACTGTTTGATCTTTGAATTTGACATAGTTATCTTTATAACCGTAATTAGTCTAGTCACCCTCCCTTTAGACTAAGTTTAGGGGCTAGTAGATCCTACACATTGGTCTTACGTTCAGGTCCTTCTCCCTTGCATCTTAGTCCCTAGATCTTACAATTCAGTCCTTTTTCCCAGATTTTGGGGCCTTTTATGCATCATCTCTTCAAACCTATTTATTTCTGAAATTCAAACATAAAACTCGTAACGTAGCATTGTTTAGGTGAAAGATAATGGATATAAGATACAAATATAAGCATGAAATGATGTCAATTAAATACCCCCACAAAAAAACTTTTGCTAGTCCCGCGCAAAACAAAGAAAGGAAAAAGCATACGAAAAACAAAATCTTACTCACTTTCGTAGGAATCACGGTTGCACTTAGCACGTGCAACAAGCCGTTAAACCCCCTTGTCGCCAACGAGGAGGAGTGTTGTCTCCTGAGGGTTTTCTGCGGATATACCCACAAAATCTGAACAAGATGCATTAATCAATCTAGCTACACGACTCGTTGGACTTATTTTGTCGATCGTGGGACGCGGTAATACCACGGGTCGACTCTATATATGTAATCGGTCCACACACCTAGCCTAATGAATTATTCGTGGAAGTTAGTAAAGGACTTAACTGAAAGACGTGGGCAACCGTAACTTCTGAATGTGATACAATGTGGAAAGTCCATTTTGGTTCTTATTTGACTCTTTTTTTCTTTTTTTCTTTTTCTTTGGAGCAGTTTATTGGTTGGTGTTTGATTCTCCCAGGGTCCGGTTTCGTGCATCATCGGCTATGAGGCCTTACACTATCACGTACACCTTCCCCCAAATCTCCACATAGGACGATCCCTTCCACCCGTGTAACGGGAGTTCGGTCGGTGCATCCCAAGTCAGATGACTCGAAAGCACCAGGCACAAAGTCCCCTCGGACCTACTTTCCCGAGTGATAGGAGCCGTGTAAGAAGAGAGAACACCACTTATTTATTTATCTACATGGGAACCAAAACCCCTACACTTAAGTTTCACAAAAAGAGATTAAGGGCCCTTGACTACGACAAACTTCCTTATACTAAAAGACACGAATTATTTGGCTCGCTAGGTTCAGGGTGGACTTCTTTAAATGTTTTAGTGCTGAAACCCTATAATTACACACTCCCCAAGGGAAAACCGCGGTGCATCCTAAAGACTCGGTAAGACCTAAAGCAGTAAACTAGATATCCTAATGCATCAAGTTCAAGACAATTTTGGGAGCTTTCTTTTTACTTTGCCTTTTAACGGTTTTGCACTTGCTAAACACACGCAAAACCTACAAAAACATTTTCTTTCGCAAACACATGACGATTTTGAAAGAAATGTGAAAATTTTAAAGCACTAGGCAAGCAAAATAAGACAAGTCACCAAGGATCATGGCAAGCAGATATATCGATATTAAATACACACAAAAGAAAACAAAATCAAAGGAAAAATATTCAACTATGTACACACGTAAAACACCCCCCACACCTACTTCATGCATTGTCCTCAATGAATGTGAGCAAGATACTACATGGATTTATGCATGAAAAATGAAAGATCTCACCAACATTAAGCGCAACAGGAAGTTCATGGTTATAGTGATGGACACAAACCTGAATTCCCTCAAAACCTATGAGATATTGAAGAGGGGAGACAAAAACGTGAAGAAATTGGACCCAAGTACACAAGGGTTGGGGCCCACAACAATCAATGCTCGCTCATGGAGTCTTTTATTACACTTTTTTTAACATGATATGTACAGCAACAATGATATTCTCATAATCATTTGGTCAAGGAACATCAAATGAGAACATCAAGTCATGAGGACCAGAGACATGCCGAGATGGGAAAACCTCACCGGTACTCTGAGGTGTAATGAGGGGTGAAAAGCCAAAGCTGAAAGGCTCGAACCCCTCATGATATTGGTTGGGTGTGGGCAACATGAATGAATGAAGTTGTGTTGCCTCACTAGGGTTTAGTTGCTCATCGAACAAAAACCTCCAACCAATAGGTGGGTGCATCGGAATGAGTTCCTCAAGCTCATTTGATGGATGCAGCAGACCTGCATCACTAAGAATGGGGCTTCTCCCCAAGTCATCCAACAAGGACGTCCCACCATCATTTATATCATCAAGCATAAGCTCGGTCGTAGGTGGGTCCTTGTTGGAGTCAAGATGAAGCTCAAATGCCTCAATGGCCATGGGACATGAGGTAGAGACACCTTCTCGTATAGGCATATGATGATGTCTCTCACTCTCACTAGTAATCTCAACTGAATCATGTAACGAACACTCCTTTTGGACATTCATGTTTGATGCCAGCTCACTCTGTTGCATTGCAAAGACAGGCAATGAGTTTTCGCTGGCCCCACAAACATTCTCAATGGGTTGCATTGGTGTTAGGGCTGTTCGTTGATTTTGCGATGCTTTCTCTAATTGGCGGATGAGATTGAGATTTAAAGGTTGATCCATGGGCTCTTGTTGCCTACCAGAGTTGAACACATGAAACTCGGCACTCATGTTACCGAAATCCATGAGAGCCTCATCAGACCATTTCTACAATTAATTAAGGCATTGGAGGTTGCCAGAAATGGTCTCCCAAAATCAAAGGTATTTGAGAGTGGGTGCTCGCAACAGGATTGGTATCGAGGATGACAAAATCGACTGGAAATATAAAATCTCCAACTTTGATAAGCACGTCTTCGATAATCCCCTTTGGAATACGAATGGATCTATCCGCCAATTAGAGGGTGATGTTAGTTGGTTTCAAGTCTCCCAAATTTAACAGTTGATAAACAGAAAATGGGAGGAGGTTGACCGCTGATCCTAAATCAAGAAAACATTACTCATGCTAGTGTCCCCTATCGTACACTGAATAGTAGGACACCCATGGTCCTTGTATTTTGTGTAGGCGGGAATGGAAAAACGTTAGCTTACATTTGAAGCCAAGAATGCTTTCTTAGGAACATTGGTCTTCCTCTTGGTTGTGCAGAGATCCTTCAACACTTTGGCATATTGAGGTATTTGTTGGATGACATCCAACAAGGGGATGTTAACCTTAACTTGTTTAAACACCTCTAATATCTTGTCCATTGTGTCACTCTGCTTTTTGGTTAACCTACTTCGATATGGAGCTTTTGGCAGGTTGGTTTTCTGCGGTGCCTAAGAAGGAGGCGTTGGTGTATTACTCTCACCCTCGGCCTCTTTCTCACCATCATTCCCACAAGGGGGATGCACAGATGGATTTTCTGGTAAGGACACGTGGTTGTTGACCTGCTTCCCATTTCTCAGGGTCACAATGGCATTAAGATGGTCCACAGGTTCTTCCACGTAGTTCACTTGCCGCCCTTGTGGTCTTGAACTTGCATTTTGCAAGTTCGAGTGTTGTTGTGCACGGGGGTTAGCCATAGGTTGGCTAGGCAGACACCCTCTCTCTCTCTATCATGTACAGACTGAGCTAGCTGACCCATCTGAAGCTCGAGAGATTTGATGGTCTGCTGATTCGAAGTGAGAACTTGACTCGTGGACGACATAAAGTTTTTTACAGAGTTCTCAAGTCCACGAGTTAAGTTCTCAAGCGAATTAAACCGGGTTTCCAAGTTGTTTGAATTTGGGAAACCTGGTTGGTTGGTGTTCTGACTTTGGTTTGGCTGATGAGACTGTGAATGCATGGGAGGGTAGTGTGGTCGGTTAGGTGGTCCAAAAACGTTTGAAGGACCACCTGAGGCAGTGTTATGGTTCCATGAAACATTAGGGTTGTTACTCCATCAAGGGTTATATGATGATGAATATGGGTCATTCCTGGATCTATCATAGATGGCATTTACATGTTCCATCTCAGGAGGAATGGATGCACACTCACCCCCTATATGACCTATCCTACCACATAAATGACATGGAACTGAACCATATGCAGACACATGAGATACATCGTACTGGTTTTGGAGCTCAATCGAATCCATACGGCGCATTAAGGCCATCATGCGTGCCTCAGTGGCCGTAGTGGTATCGACGGCAAATGCGGCACCCGATCTAATCGAGTTTGCATTTGCGATCCTCGATCCTATGCTAGATGATGCAGGTTGTTCCCTTACACTCTCCCATTGTATGGTTTTCTCAACGAGGTCTTCTAGGAAAGCCCATGCCTCCCTTTTCATCCTTTCCTAAGAACTCTCCTTCACACATGGACTCAAGGAGCGTTCGGGAAGGGATATGAAGACCCTCGTAAACAATCTGACACAGACGCCACAACTCGATGCCATGGTGAGGGCATGAGGATAATAGCTCCTTGAACCTCTCTAAGTATGCATGGAATGATTCAGTCTCATGTTGATAGAACGAATTGATTTCGTTCCTCAATTTTTGAGTCCAATGATTTGGAAAATACTTTTTGAGGAATACAGACTGAAACTCATCCCAAGTCCTAAAGGCATTCGCCAGGTTGCTGTACAACCACTTCTTGGCATCATCCTTCAGCGCAAAGGGGACAAGCCTAAGATGAAAGGAGTCTGTGCTAAGTTGTTGCAGTTTGAACATCGCACAGACCTCCTCAAATTCCCTGAGAAAGATATAGGGGTCACCTTTCCCAGTGAAATGAGGGAGCATGGAAATAAACTGAGGCTTAACCTCAAAATGGTTCCCATTTGCCTCTAGCAATACGATGCATGAGGGTAGAGTTGTACGGCTCGAGTAGCATCGATCACGGAGTGGTATGGGAGCAACAACTGGAAGAACAGGTGGGTCCAGCAACTGTTCCTCTTCACGGAAATTAGCAGCCATTGAACTCGGACTGTGTGCGACATGAGAGGAGGAAGGCGTCGAGAAACCGACTACCAAAGCCGGATTGACAACGCGCCTCGTCAAACGACCACTCTCGTCTCGTGCCCATGAAAGCATGCACAAAGGTGCATGCACACAAACTAAATCTTTTTTTATAACAAAGAATGTATGTAGAGGAGAAGACGGGAGGACACAGGAGAGAAAGAATGACTCAGGAGAGAAGGGGAGAAGTCCTTATGCTACGACGGATGGGTACAGGTAGAAGCACACAAGAAAACAAGGCTCAAGAAATCCTAAGGTCGCTATCGGTCCTTACAGCTAGACGACGCCGAACTGCGAGGTCACACAGCCTTAACATGCCTCACCTCCCTACGACGAGGACCACAAAGCCCAGCAAGTGAGCCAGGATCCGGAGATCTCGTCTCTCCTACTATCGACAAAGTGGGCAACGCCGATCAGGTCATGATGGTCGGGACCGGATCACTCTCCTAATGCGCCCGAAATCCTTAGGGCCAACGTCTACTTGATTTTAAAAATTAGGCTATTGATTAGTGTGGTTTGTGGGGCGAAGGAAAGGGTGATGAAATCCCCACCTTATCTTATATGGGACAGCCCCCCCTTAGTAGCGTTTTGGAATCCTAAATCTAACAATCAACTCTCCAAACAAACGCTCAACTGACACTTATTTCAATGCATTTCCTACTAACTAATGCGTGTTCATACGAAATGCATGAATGAGAGTAGACGGTGCGTACGTTACGCTAGCACTCAGAAACTAAAAATAAAACTAAAATAAAAGACAATCTACATGCCTAAGTCACATACATGATACATGACCTAAACAAGAAAGAATGCCGAATCTTTTGCTTTGGGTTTTAGGGTCCAAGTTGCTTAAAGGATGTTTGATTATTGATATGGGAACAAACTATAAGTCAAAACATGCCAAATCAAGTCCCAGATCACTACATCAATTATGAAAACACGCCAAAGAAAGAAGAGAGTAACGGAGCTCACCAGACCGCCAACTGGCGGTCTCAGGCCGCTGATTGGCGGTCTACAGTGCCCAGGTTGCCTCAAAACTTCTTCACTTGTTCCTCCTAGAGACTCCCAGTCTCCTGAGACAAAGAACAACTACACAACACAAATTAAATCCACTCGAATCGTCAAAACAAGAGTCTGGACTGGCACCTCCCCGGCAACGGCGCCAAAAACTTGTTGAACGTTTTAATTAAACCGCAAGTGCACGGCCGCGTTGAAGCGGTTGCAAATACGGGTCGTCCTATGGGAGGTGAGCAGCCTCTCGTTTCCACGAAATCAAGTCGCAAAAATAGGGAAGAGAGTTTGATTATCCTACTCTACGCTACACTACACTACGAAATACGAAATGCGAAAGAAAGCAACAAACGATTAACTAAAACTTAACTAAGAACGAAAGAAGAGTGCTGGAATTCAGAAGTGGAAAACCCCTAACGTGTGGAGTGAGTGCACACATGCAAAGAGGTGGGTGTTGAACACATTCTTTAAGCACAAATAAAGGTGGTATTATCATGCATAGGAAGTGTCTAAATGTTATGGCAAAACCTATCAATCCATTCACCATCCTAGTTGATTAACATTTACATATACAAGTTGTTTATTTCAGAACCTAAACAAGCATGAGAGGTGTCTAATCATTTTGGCAAAACTCATCAAGTTATAAATTCTACCTAAACAAGCAAGCATACATTCATGTTTTATCAACACATTGTAAATAAAGCATTCATTTCATTCTCTAATACATGTATGAACATCAACTCCACCCCCAAAGGGGATGAAACTACTCACTACACATTAGACTAATTATTAAACTAAGCAAGGAAATCATATTAACTAAGCTACTAAAACTAATAAAATGAAATTAAGCGAAGTAAAACAAGCAACATGAAACAAACAACATAATAAAGAAACTTTTATTAAAATGACTCACAATTCAAGTAGCATCCTCCTACTTTAGTGTGTGCATGAAGGCCTCACTTCTAGTAGGAAGAATAGCCACTTAAAATGTGAAGTGATTACAATAGAAGCTGAAGAGTTCTATATATAGCCAAAGAAAAAGGCAATTCGGGGCAATCCCCCGATGTGGGACTAAACAAATTCCAAAAATAGCCTAAACATCCTCTAATACATGTACTGGATAAATTTGAGCGGATTCAGAAAGATCCAGACCGCCAATTGGCGGTCCATAAGATCTGGATCCGGCTAAATTTCATTCTGGGCTTTTCTGGATTCCTTTGTCGGTCTTTGATGCATCTACTTTGTTTATTGGAGCTCCGACCCGAATATAATTGCCGAAATACTCCCCAAGATGGTGTGGAGTTTTCTGTTTTGCTGTTTGGTCCTTTGGTCTTACGTTCAGGTCCTTCTCCCTTACATCTTAGTCCCCAGATCTAACAATTCAGTCCCATTTCCCAGCTTTTGGGGCCTTTTACGCTTCATCTCTTCAAACCTATTTATTTCTGAAATTCAAACGTAAAACTCGTAACATAGCATTGTTTAGGTGAAAGATAATGGATATAAGATACAAATATAAGCATGAAATGATGTCAATCATACTTTTTATGCATTAACAAACACTAACTACACTTGAGCTTATTGTACACATTCACCACACTTATTTCATGTGTACACACACTCCACCCCTTAGGGGTTTTCCATTCCTGATTTCTCTCTTCTTTTATTAGTAGCTTAGTTTAGTTCGTTTTGTGCTTTCATTTCCTTCTTGTTATTTACTAGTTTAGTGTAGTTTCCTTTAATCAATATTTTCTCCCCTTTCTCTCCCACTCGCCTTCGAACAAACTAAAGTCGACACACCTCCCTATGGATCGACCCCTATTTGCCACCACTTCAACGCAGTCGTACACTTGCGGTTAAATATAACTGAATCAACCATCTCTCCTCTCCCTCTCCCTCACACTTGCCTTCTCCTTCTCTCTCCTTCTCCTCTTGCTTCTCTCTCTCTATTTCCATCCCATCTCCACTCTTTCTCTTTCTCTCCTCTCTCCGTCTCTTGTCTCTCTTCTTCACTCTCTCTCTTATCCCAATCTTTCTAGTTCTACTTCTCTTTCCCCCACTCTCCATCTCCTTCTCTCTATCAGTTTCCTTCTCTCTCTCTTACTCCCACTCTCTGTCTCATTCTCCTACCTCCCTATCTCTCTCATCTCTTTCACTCTCTTCCGTCTCTCTTTTCACCTTCTCCTTCCTTGTCCCTCTTTCTCCTTCTCTCGCTCCATGTCCCTCTCCTTCTCTCTCATATCTCCCCCTCTCTACTTATCTTTTTCTCTATCCTCCTTCAACTTCTTTCTCTATTTTTATCCTTCCTTCTCTCCCCACTCTCCTTCTCCTTCCTTCTCTCATTTTCCCTCCCTCCTTCTCCTTGTTGTTCACTCTCTCTTTTCACCTTCTCCTTCCTTGTCCCACTTTCTCCTACTCTCGCTCCTTGTCCCTCTCCGTGTCTCTCATATCTCCCCCTCTCTCCTTATCTTTCTCTCTCTCCTCCTTCTACCTCTTTCTCTATTTTTATCCTTCCTTCTCTCCCCTCTCTCCTTCTCCTTCCTTCTCTCATTCTCCCTCATTCTCCTTGTTCTTCACTCTCTCTTATTGCCCCGCTCTTTCTCCTTTTCTCCTTCTCTTTAGTACCTCTCTCTCTCATTCTCTCCTTCACCATCCTACTTCTCTCTTTCTCCCTCTCCCTATTCCTCCTCCTCATTCTCTTTCTCTCTCCGGTTCTTGTCTCTCTTCTTCACTCTCTCTCCTAATCCCAATCTTTCTAGTTCTACTTCTCTTTCTCTCACTCGCCTTCTCCTTCTCTCAATCTGTTTCCTTCTCACTCTCACTCTCCGTCTCATTCTCCTCCATCCCTCTCTCTCGTCTCTTTCACTCTCTTCCCTCTCTCTTTCCACCTTCTCCTTCCTTGTCCCTCTTTCTCCTTCTCTCGTACCTTCTTCCTCTCCTTCTCTCTCATATCTCCCCCCTCTCCTTATCTTTCTCTCTTTCCTCTTTCTACCTCTTTCTCTATTCTTATCCTTCCTTCTCTCCCCTCTCTACATCTTTCTCTCTTTCTCTCCCTCCTTCTCCTTGTTCTTAACTCTCTCTTATTACCCCACCCTCTCTCCTTCACTCCTCTCTCTGATTCTCTCTTCCCTTCTATCTTCTCTCTCCTTATCCTTCACTCTTCGTCTTCAAGCTTCTTGCCCCTCTCTCCTTCTCCTCTACCTCAATCCCTCACCTTTTTCCCCTTTTCCTTCCCCATCTCTCTCATCTTCTTGTCTCTCCTCTCCCTCACACTTTCCTTCTCGTTCTCCTCTTGCTACTCTCTCTCTCTCTATCTCCATCCCATCTCTGCTCTCCATCTCTCCATCTCCTTCTCTCTCCTCCTCCTCCATCTCACTCTACTTCTCTCTCCTTGTCCTTCTCTCCCTCCCCTCCCCTCCTCTCTCACTCTATCTTACTCTCTCACTCTCTTTCCTTCTCTATCTCTACTCACTTCCACTCCTTCTCGGTCTCCCCCCTCTCGCTCCGCTTGTCCTCCTCTCTCTTCATATCTTCTCTACACTCTCCCCTTCCCCTACCCCTTCTCCCTCACACTTTCCTTCTCCTTCTCCTCTTGCAACTCTCTCTCTCTATCTCCATCCCATCTCCGTTCTTTCTCTCTCTCTCTCCCTCTCTTCGTCTCCTTCTCTCTCCTCCTCCCTCCTCCATCTCCCTCCACTTCTCTCTCCTTGTCCTTCTCTCCCTCCCCTCCTCTCTCACTCTATCTTACTCTCTCGCTCTCTGTCTGCCTCTTCACTCTCTTTCCTTCTCTATCTGTTGTCTCTTCCACTCCTTCTCGGTGTCCTCCCCTCTCGCTCCCCTTGTCCTCCTCTGTCTCCTTATCTTCTCTCCACTCTTCCCTTCTCCTTCTCTCTCCTTGTCCTCTCTTGTTCTCCTTCTCATCTCCTTCTTCTCTCTCCTTCTTCTCCATCCTTTTCGTCCTCCTCTTTCTCTAATCTCTCTCCTCCTCCCTGTTCTTCTCCTCTCTGTCACCTTCACTCTCTCTCACTCCTCTAGTTCTCCTCATTATATCTCTCCAATCTCTTTGTCTCTCCATCTCTCTCTTTCCCCTCCTCCTCCTTTCTTGTTCTCCTTTTCTCTTTCTCTCTTTTCCCTTTCATTCTCGTCTCTATTTCTCTCTCATCTTACCACTGGTCTCTACTTCTCCTTCTCCCTCTCTTTCCTTCTCCTTCTAGCTCTCTCTCTCTCCAACTTTGTCTCTCATCTTCTTCGCTCTCCCTCTCTCCTTGTTTCCACATTTCCTTCTCTCTCGTCCTACACTCTCCATCTCTGTCTCTCCCCTTATCCTTCTGCTTTACACTCCCTCCTTCTTTCGCTCTCACCTCTCTCTCTCCCTCTCATTCCCTTCCGTCCCTCTCTCCGTCGTCTGTCGATCTCTCCTCCTTTTCTCTCCACCTCTCTCCATCTCCTTCTCCGACTCTCTCATTTTCCTTGTATTTTTCTTTCTCCTTCTCCGTCTCTCTCCACTTCTTCAGTCTTTCTAACCCTCTGCATCTCCTTCTCTCTCGCTCTCCCCTTCTCGTTCTCCTTATCCCTTTCTTTCTCCTTCTATACCCTTTGCCTTCTCTCTATTTTTCTCCTTTTGTCCTTCTCTTTAGTACCTCTCTCTCTCTCTCATTCTCTCCTTCACCATCCTACTTCTCTCTTTCTCCCTCTCCCTCCTCCTCCTTCTCTTTCTCTCTCCGTCTCTTGTCTCTCTTCTTCACTCTCTCTCCTTATCCCAATCTTTCTAGTTCTACTTCTCTTTCTCTCACTCTCCTTCTCCTTCTCTCTATCTGTTTCCTTCTCACTCACACTCTCCGTCTCATTCTCCTCCATCCCTCCCTCTCTCTCGTCTCTTTCGCTCTCTTCCCTCTTTCTTTCCACCTTCTCCTTCCTTGTCCCTCTTTCTCCTTCTCTCGCTCCTTCTTCCTCTCCTTCTCTCTCATATCTCCACCCCTCTCCTTATCCTTCTCTCTCTCCTCCTTCTACTTCTCTCTCTATTCTTATCCTTCCTTCTCTCTCCTCCATCTCCCTCTACTTCTCTCTCCTTGTCCTTCTCTCCCTCCCCTCCTCTCTCACTCTATCTTACTCTCTCACTCTCTGTCTGCCTCTTCTCGCTCTCTTTCCTTCTCTATCTCTACTCTCTTCCACTCCTTCTCGGTCTCCTCCCCTCTCGCTCCCCTTGTCCTCCTCTCTCTCCTTATCTTCTCTCCACTCTCCCCTTCTCCTTCTCTCTCCTTGTCCTCTCTTCTTCTCCTTCTCAACTCCTTCTTCTTCTCCCTCCTTCTCTTCCTCCTCTCTCTCTCATCTCTCTCCTCCTCCCACTTCTTTTCCTCTCCGTCACCTTCACTCTCTCTCACTCCTCTCGTTCTCCTCATTATCTCTCTCCTCTCTCTCTTTCCCCTCCTTTCTCGTTCTCCTTCTCTCTCTCTTCCCCTTCTCTCTCCTCTCTATTTCTCTCTCGTCTTTTACCACTGGTCTCTACTTCTCCCTCTCTCTTTCCCTCTCCTTCTAGCTCTCTCTCTCCATCTCCGTCTCTCATCTTCTTCCCTCGCCCTCTCTCCTTGTTTCCCCATTTCCTCCTCTCTCGTCCTACACTCTCCATCTCTGTCTCTCCCATTCTCCTTCTGCTTCTCTCTCCCTCCTTCTCTCGCTCTCACCCCTCTCCCTCTCCTTCTCCTACTTCCCTCTCTCCCTCCTCTGTCGATCTCTCCTCCATTTCTCTCCACCACTCTCCATCTCCTTCTCCATCTCCCTTCTTTTCCTTTTCTTTTTCCTTATTCTTCTCCTTCTCCGTCTCTCTCCGCTTCTTCAGTCTTTTCAACCCTCTGCATCTCCTTCTCTCTTGCTCTCTCCTTCTCTTTATCCATCTCTTTCTTTCTCCTTCTCTACCATTCGCCTTATCTCACTTTTTCTCCTTTTGTCTTTCTCTTTAGTACCTCTCTCTGTCATTCTTTCCATCACCATCCTACTTCTCTTTTTCTCCATCCCCCTCATCCTCCTTCTCTTTCTCTCTCCCTCTCTCTCCGTCTCTTGTCTATCTTCTTCACTCTATCTCCTTATCCCAATCTTTGTAGTTCTACTTCTCTTTCTCTCACTCTCCTTCTCCTTCTCCTTCTCTCTCTCTCACTCTCGCTCTCCGTCTCATTCTCCTCCCTCTCTCTCTCTCGTCGCTTTCACTCCCTTCCTTCTCTCTTTACACCTTCTCCTTCCTTGTCCCTGTTACTCCTTCTCTCGCTCCTTCTCCCACTCCTTCTCTCATATCTCCCCCTCTCTCCTTATCTTTCTATCTCCTCCTTCTACTTCTTTCTCTATTCTTATCCTTCCTTCTTTCCCCTCTCTCCTTATCCTTCGTTCTCTCCTTCTCTCTCCCTCATTCTCCTTGTTATTCACTATCTCTTATTGCCCCGCCCTCTCTCTGATTCTCTCTTCCCTTCTATGTTCACTCTTCATCTTCAATCTTCTTCCCCCCTCTGCATCTCCTCTACCTCAATCCCTCACCACTTCCACTTTCTAGACAAGAACTCATGGCATTGAATATGTCTCGCTTGATTATTTCCCATGTGGCTTTGAAGAACTTTGCATTGAAGCCATCCGGGCCCGGTGCTTTATCTACATTTGCATTCAGCACCACCATTTCGAGTTCCTTCATCTCAAGAGTCCGTGTTAACTTCGTCCCCTCCGCCGGTAGGATTTGTGGTAGGTTGACGGAAGGGGGGAGGGGTTTGACCTGCAATTCATTAGCAAACAAGTTAGCATAAAAATGCCAGAAAGCGTCCCAGATCTCTCCCTCTTCTTCCACGAAGGTGGCACCCTCAACCACTCGTCTCACTTGGTTGGTGGCTCTCCTCACTCTATGGTGCGCATGGAAAAATCTAGTGTTTCGGTCTCCCTCTTTCTGCCACTTCACTCTTGATTTTTGTTAAATAATGGACTCCTCCCAAGCAAGAATCCGAGCAAGGCAATCCTTTGGTACTCCGTCAGCAAGGATAACCGCAACATCATGTGGGTTGTCTTCTCTACTCCTCCGAGCTTCCTCAAGTGCAGCCCTGGCCACTCCCACCTTTTGGTTCACGTTCCAAAACTTAGAGGCACTCCACCGGATAAGCCTCTTCTTTACTTCATCCAGTTTTCTTACCATCCGAAACAAAAGGGTGCCTCTCACATACCTTGTCCAAGCTTGTCCCACAATACTCCGAAACTCTTCATGCTTAGCCCAATGATTTTCGAACCGGAACATCTTTTTCTTTTGTCTTTCGTTTCCTTTTGTCTTCACGATGAGCATGGTGTGGTCACTTAGGTCCTTCTCACCAGCAAGGTAGTAGGATTTCAGGAACATTTCGAGCCAAGCATTGTTAATTAGAATCCGGTCAATCCGCGTCTCGATACAAGCACTACCCCTAGAAGAGTTTGACCAAGTGAACTCGCTACCAGTAGAAGGCATCTCAAGGAGCTGAAGTGCATCAATACACTCGTTAAATTTTGACATGGCAACCTCATTTCCAGCAGCACCTCCCCGTTTGTTACTCAGCTTACGAATGCAATTGAAGTCACCCCCAGTATCCACGGCCTTGAAACATTTGGAGCAACTTGTAGAAGATCATTCCACAATGCTTTCCTATCCACATGCCCATTTTCACCGTAGACCGCTGTGATATCATACTCGTTTCTATCTCCTTTCAAGCTGGCCTGAAAGTGTAGCAATTGTGACGTTTCAAATGTGACCCTCATGTCCACTTTTTGGTCATTCCAAAGCACTAGAATCTGCTCCGTGTCCACTATCAAACTATTTGACATCCATGCATGGGGCCAAATGGCTCTTCTAAATCGTTCAATCTTCTTGTACTTGACCTTATGCTCCATTATACACACCACATCCGGGTTGACTTCCTTGATTCGACCCCTTATCATTAGTGCACGGCCGGGTCCGTTTGCTCCGCGCACATTCCAAAATAGGATATTCATGGATTTAAAGGTGTGGGGTGACCCCCTTTACCTCCGCAAGAGATTGTTTTGCTGGTTATCTTTCTCCCGAATCGCCTATGTGGTTGTGGTGGCGAGTTGCCTTTCTTCTTGTTGGTCCCCTCTTCACCACTTATCCCCAAATCCAGCCCTCCTCCTAGTATCTCAAATCTCCCCCACAATATGTTTTTGAATTCAGTATAGGTCCCTTAGCACATGCCACTGTTGATGGAGACATCCAATTCAGATCCTCTTGGACCAAGGACGCGAGTCCACTTTGCTCCTTGCTACATTCCCTCTTCTCATGCCCTTGATGCCCACCAACTAACTCCATTGTCGTGGCCCTCTCCCTACTACTTGGTTCATCCTCACCAAGCACTTCCCCATTACGTGAATTCCGGAGCTCCATTTCATGCACCAAATTTGACTCACATTTCCCACTCCCCTCACTTTGAGTAGCCTTCGCTAAGTTTCCTCATACCCTTGATGCCCACCAACTAATCCAAATGTTGTGGACCCCTTCTAACAGAAAACGCGTCCCCACTCATTGACTCAAGCTCAATCACCACTTCCCCATCACGTGATGGTTCCACTTCATGCAACACATGCCCATCACATTTTTTACTACCATTCCCTTGAAAAGTCTCAACTAGGTATGTCCCACGCAAACCCTCATGGTCCCCTACTTTGTCCTTTGCACAAGAGAATTCCCTCTTCTCATTGGCCCAAGTGAAAGTAGAGCACTCAAACTCCTCCTCATTGGCTGGTCCCGAAATGGGTGTAACACTTTTCCCACCCACTTCCACATGCTTCTTTTGGCTCCCCCATAGACTTCCTTCCTTTTGCACCCTTTGCACCCTTGCTGGAATTTGTTTTGGAGGAAGAAATTTCTTTGCCACATGGTGTGGCTTCATTGGTTCCCTCCATGGAGCAAATAATTGTCTCATTTTGTTCACTTCCTCCCAAAGCTGCCACATCACATGAGCTCCCACATGGCCACTCCCCATTTGCTCTTCTTGCCACCTCAGTTGTACCAAACTTCACCTCATCATCCCTTCCAACCTTTCTTCCCTTCTCTCCCTCACCACCAACTTGTTCCTTCTCAGCCTCAGCCTCTCCCACCCACACCAAACCTTCTACCCTATCCCCACACCCACTCCCACTCCCACTCGTCCCTCCCGCACCCGCTCATCACGTCCTCCAAGTTTCCCCCCTTACCACGAGTGACTACCACCCATTTTTCAGCCAATTTTAGTCGGGGAACAAGCACCTTCGAAGATAGCTTCCTTCGTGGGCATTTCTCCTCCTCGTGCCCAAACTCAAGGCAATCCTTGGAATAGCCAGGATGCCACTGATATTCCACGAACACTCTATGTGTTGCACCTTCCTCCACTTGAACATCTACCCAACTAGGGTATGAGAAATCTGGACTTACCTCAATGCACACGCGACAAAAGCTAACCTCCGTCCATAAGCCGTGTTGTCATCCATGTAGAGTGGTCTCCCAAGGACACTTGCAATATTTCTCAACGTTCGTCGCGACCAGAATCGAAGTTCAAGCTCCGGCAAATGAACCCATATGGGAACCGTTGTGATATGTGCCTTCTCCAAGGTCATCTCTGGGAGCCATTCTTGAACCACAAGTGGAGCTCCTCTAAAAAAATATGGCCCTCCTTGGAGGACTTTCATCCTGTCTTCTCCAAGAGAAAAACGAAATAACAAAACCCTTGTCCTCTCCCCTCTCCTTCTCTTCCTTCTCTCATTCTCTCTCTTTCCTTCTCCTTGTTCTTCGCTCTCTCTGATTCTCTCTTCCCATCTATCTTCTCTCTCCTTATCCTTCACTTTTCGTCTTCAATCTTCTTCCCCCTCTCTCCTTCTCCTCTTCCTCAATTCCTGACCTATTTCCACTTTTTCTTCTCCATCTCTCTCATCTTCTTGTCTCTCCTGTCCCTAAAACTTGCCTTCTCCTTCTCTCTCTCTATCTCCATCCCATCTCCGCTCTTTCTCCCTCTCTCCGTCTCCTTCTCTCTCCTCCTCCCTCCTCCATCTCCCTCTACTTCTCTATCCTTGTCCTTCTCTCCCTCCCCGCCTCTCTCACTCTCTCTTACTCTCTCTCTCTGTCTCCCTCTTCTCTCTATCTTTCCTTCTCTATCTCTCCTATCTTCCACTCCTTCTCCTTCTCCTTCTCGGTGTCCTCCCCTCTCGCTCTCCTTGTCCTCCTCTCTCTCCTTATCTTCTCTCCACTCTCCCCTTCTCCTTCTCTCTCCTTGTCCACTCTGTTGTTCTCCTTCTCATCTCCTTCTTCTCTCCCCTTCTTCTCCCTCCTTCTCTTCCTCCTCTCTCTCATCTCTCTCCTCCTCCCTCTTCTTTTCCTCTCTTTCACCTTCACTCTCTCTCACTCCTCTCGTCCTCCTCCTAATCTCTCTCCTCTCTCTTTGTCTTTCCATCTCTCTTTTTTCCATTCTCCTCCTTTCTCGTTCTCCTTCTCCCTTTCTCTCTCATGTTGCCATTGGGTTCTACTTCTGCATCTCCCTCTCGCTTTCTTTCTCCTTCTAGCTCTCTCTCTCCATCTCCATCTCTCATCTTCTTCCTCTCCCTCTCTCCTTGTTTCCCCATTTCCTTCTCTCTCATCCTACGCTCTCCATCTGTGTCTCTCCCCATCTCCTTCTGCTTCTCTCTCCCTCCTTCTCTCGCTCACACCTCTCTCTCTCTCCTCTCTCCCTCTCCTTCTCCCATTTCCCTCTCTCCCACCTCTGTCGATCTCTCCTCCTTTTCTCTCCATCTCCTTCCTCTTCTCTCTCCTTCTTCTCCCTCCTTCTCTTCCTCCTCTCTCTCTCGTCTCTCTCCTCCTCCATCTTCTTTTCCTCTCCGTCACCTTCACTCTGTCTCACTCCTCTCGTTCTCCTCCTTAACTCTCTTCTCTCTCTTTGTCTCTCCATCTCTCTCGTTCCCCTCTTCCTCCTTTCTCGTTCTCATTCTATCTTTCTCTATCTCTTTCCCTTCTCTCTCCTCTCTCTTTCTCTCTTGTCTTACCACTGGTCTCTACTTCTCCCTCTCTCTTTCCTTCTCCTTCTAGCTCTCTCTCTCTCCCTCTCCGTCTCTCATCTTCTGTCTCCCTCTCTCCTTGTTTCCCCATTTCCTTCTCTCTTGTCCTACGATCTCCATCTCTGTCTCTTCCCTTCTGCTTCTGCTTCTCTCTCCCTCCTTCTCTCGCTCTCACCTCTCTCTCTCTCCTCTCTCGCTCTCCTTCACCTCCTCCCTGCCTCCTACCTCTATCGATCTCTCCTCCTTTTCTCTTCACCTCTCTCCATTTCCTTCTCCTTCTCTCTCATTTTCCTTGTCTTTTTCTTTCTCCGTCTCCTTCTCCGTCTCTCTCCACTTCTTCAATCTTTCTGACCCTCTGCATCTACTTCTCACTCGCTCTCTCCTTCTCCTTATCCCTCTCTTTCTTTCTCCTTCTCTACCCTTCGCCTTTTCTCTCTTTTACTCATTTTCTCCTTCTCTTTAGTGCCTCTCTCTCCCTCATTTTCCCCTTCACCATCCTACTTCTCTCTTTCTCCATCTCCCTCCTCCTTCTTCTCTTTCTCTCTCTCTCTCTCTCTCTCTCTCTGTCTCTTGTCTCTCTTCTTCACTCTCTCTCCTTATCCCAATCTTTCTAGTTATACTTCTCTTTCTCTCACTTTCCTTCTCCTTCTCTCTGTCCGTTTCCTTCTCTCTCTCACTCTCACTCTCCGTCTCATTCTCCTCCCTCCCTCTCTCTCGTCTACTTCAATCTCTTTCCACCTTCTCCTTCCTTGTCCCTCTATCTCCTTCTCTCTCTCCTTCTCCCTCTCATTCTCTCTCATATCTCCCCCTCTCTCCTTATCTTTCTCTCTCTCCTCCTTCTACTTCTTTCTCTGTTCTTATCCTTCCTTCTCTCCCCCCTCTCCTTCTCCTTCCTTCACCCATTCTCTCTCCCTTATTCTCCTTGTTCTTCACTATCTCTTCTTCTCCCTTCTTCTACCCTCTACATCTCCCTTTCTCTCTCCTTCTCATTATCCCTCTACTTCTCTACCCTTCGCCTTCTCTCTCTTTTTCTCCTTTTGTCCTTCTCTTTAGTACCCCTCTCTCTCATTCTCTCCTTCACCATCCTACTTCTCTCTTTCTCCCTCTCCCTCCTCCTCCTTCTATTTCTCTCTCCCTCTCTCTCCGTCTCTTGTCTCTCTTCTTCACACTCTCTCTCCTTATCCCAATCTTTCTAGTTCTACTTCTCTTTCTCTCACTCTCCTTCTTCTTCTCTCTATCTGTTTCCTTCTCACTCTCACTCTCCGTCTCATTCTCCTCCATCACACTCTCTCATCTTCTTGTCTCTCCTCTCCCACACACTTGCCTTCTCCTTCTCTCTCTCCTTCTCCTCTTGCTTCTCTCCCTATCTCCATCCCATCTCCGTTCTCTCTCTCTCTCTCTCCCCCTCTCTTTGTCTCTTTCTCTCTCCTCCTCCCTCCTCCATCTCCCTCTACTTCTCTCCCCATGTCCTTCTCTCCCTCCCCTCCTCTCTCACTCTATCTTACTCTCTCGCCATCTGTCTCCCTCTTCTCTCTCTCTTTCCATCTCTATCTCTCCTCTCTTCCACTTCTTCTCCTTCTCGATCTCCTCCCCTCTCGCTCCCTTTGTCCTACTCTCTCTCCTTACCTTATCTCCACTCTTCCCTTCTACTTCTCTCTCCTTATCCTCTCTCTTGTTGTCCTTCTCATACCTTCTTCTCTCTCCGTCTTCTCCCTCATTCTCTTCCTCCGCTCTCTCTCATTTCCCTCGTCCTCCCTCTTCTTTTCCTCTCTGTCACCTTCACTCTCTCTCACTCCTCTCGTTCTCCTCCTTATCTCTCTCCTCTCTCTTTGTCTCTCCAACTCTCTCTTTCCGCTCCACCTCCTTTCTCGTTCTTCTTCTCTCTTTCTTTCTCTCTTCCCCTTCCCTCTCCTCACTATTTCTCTCTCGTCTTACCACTGGTCTCTACTTCTCCTTCTCCCTCTCTCTTTCCTTCTACATCTAGCTCTCTCTCTCTACATCTCCGCCTCTCATCTTCTTCCCTCTCCCTCTCTGCTTGTTTCACCATTTCCTTCTCTCTCGTCCTACGCTCTCCATCTTTGTCTCTCCCCTTCTCCTTCTGATTCTCTCTCCCTCCTTCTCTCACTCTCAACTCTCACCTCTCTCCCTCTCCTCCTCCTTCCCTCTCTCCCACCTCCGTCGATCTCTCCTCCTTTTCTCTAGACCTCTCTCCATCTCCTTCTCCTTCTCTCTCTTTTTGCTTGTCTTTTTCCTTCTCCTTCTCCGACTCTCTCTGCTTCTTCAGTCTTTCTAACCCTCTCCGTCTCTCATCTTGTTCTCCTTCTTCTTATCTCTCCTTCTTTTCCCTCCTTCTATTCATCCTTTCTATCTCTCATCTCTCTCTTCTTTTCCTCTACGTCACCTTCACTCTCTCTCACTCCTCTCGTTCTCCTCATTATGTCTCTCCTCTCTCTTTGTCTCCATATCTCTCTTTCCCCACCTCCTCCTTTCTCGTTCTCCTTCTCTCTTTCTCACTCTCTCTTCCCCTTCTCTCTCCTCTCTATTTCTCTCTCGTCTTACCACTGGTCTCTACTTCTCCCTCTCTCTTTCCCTCTCCGTCTTTCTCTCTCTCCATCTCCGTGTCTCATCTTCTTCCCTCTCCCTCTCTCTTTATTTTCCTATTTCCTTCTCTCTCCTGCTACACTCTCCATCTTTGTCTCTCCCTTTCTCCTTCTCCTTTTGCTTCTCTCTCCCCCTTCTCTCGCTCTCACCCCTCTCTCCTCTCACCCTCCTCTGTCGATCTCCCCTCCTTTTCTCTCCACCTCTCTTCATCTCCTTCACTCTCCTTTTCCCTGTCTTTTTCCTTCTCCTTCACTGTCTCTCTGTGCTTCTTCAGTCTTCCTAACCCTCTACATATCCTTCTCTCTCTCCTTCTCCTATCCCTCTCATTCTTTCTCCTTTTGTCCTTCTGTTTAGTACCCGTCTCTCTCATTCTCTCATTCACCATCCTACTTCTCTCTTTCTCCCTCTACCTCCTCCTCCTTCTCTTTCTCCCTCCCTCTCTCTTCGTCTCTTGTCTCTCTTCTTCACTCTCTCTCCTTATCCCAATCTTTCTAGTTCTACTTCTCTTTCTGTCACTCTCTTTCTCCTTCTCCTTCTCCTTCTCTATTGGTTTCATTCTCACTCTCACTCTCGGTCTCATTCTCCTCCATCCCTCTCCCTCGTCTCTTTCACTTTATACCCTCTTTCTTTCCACCTTCTCCTTCCTTGTCCCTTATTCTCATTCTCTCGCTCCTTCTTCCTCTCCTTCTCCCTCATATCTCCCCTCTCTCCTTATCTTTCTCTCTCCTCCTTCTACTTCTTTCTCTATTCTTATCCTTCTTTCTCTTCCCTCTCTCCTTCCTTCTCTCATTCTCTCTCCCTCCATCTCCTTGTCCTTGACTCTCTCTTATTGCCCTGCTCTCTCTCCTTCACTCCTCTCTCTGATTTTCTATTCCCTTCTATCTTCTCTCTCCTTATCCTTCACTCTTCGTCTTCAAGCTTCTTCCCCCTCTCTCCTTCTCCTCTACCTCAATCCCTCACCTCTTTCCCTTTTTCCTTCTCCATCTCTCTCATCTTCTTGTCTCTCCTCTCCCTCACACTTTCCTTCTCCTTCTCCAATTGCTACTCTCTCTCTCTCTATCTCCATCCCATCTCCGCTCTCTCTCTCTCTCTCGCTCTCTCTATCTCCTTCTCTCTCCTTCTCCCTCCTCCATCTCCCTCTACTTCTCTCTCCTTGTCCTTCTATCCCTCCCCTCCCATCCTCTCTCACTCTATCTTACTCACTCGCTCTCTGTGCCTCTTCTCTCTCTCTCTCTTTCCTTCTCTATCTGTACTCTCTTCCACTCCTTCTCGGTGTCCTCCCCTCTTGCTCCCGTTGTCCTCCTCTCTCTCCTTATCTTCTCTCCACTCTCCCATTCTCCTTCTCGCTCCTTGTCCTGTCTTGTTCTCCTTCTCATCTCCTTCTTCTTCTCTCTCCTTCTTCTCCCTCCTTCTCTTCCTCCTCTCTCTCTCCTCTCTCTCCTCCTCCCTCCTCTTTTCCTCTCCCTCACCTTCACTCTCTCTCACTCCTCTCGTTCTCCTCATTATCTCTCTCCTCTCTCTTTGTCTCCATCTCTCTCTCTTTCGCTCCTCCTCCTTTCTGGTTCTCCTTCTCTCTCTGTTACCGAGAATGTCATACCTTCCTCCACTAGTGTGTGATGTGAGGCTCGTGAAATCCTTACTCTTTGCTACTCGTGTTGGTGAATTCCACTCCACCTCCTCATTTACCAAAGAAGCTAGCCCACTCACACGATTTTCACATTGTGGGCTGGTCCTCTTGCTTTCTTCCATGCCTAAGATTTCGTGACCCCTATCTCCATGATCTCTTGTGAACAAGTTTGCCCACACTTCCTCTTGTTGAGCCTGTTCAGCCCCCATGTTGCCCTTAGTATTGTCTTCTAGAGTTGCCTCTCCCATAGAGACCAACTCTTCTCCACCCATAATTCGTGGGGACCTCTCTTGCAAAAGTCCCTCTTGCTTTTCCCTCCTCTTCTTGCTCTCTGAAATTTGTCCCCCAAGAGGAGGATAATTTTCTACCTCCCTCTCAATTCGTGGGGGGCTTTCTTGCAAAAGTTCCTCTTGCTCTTCACTCCTCTTCTTTCCTCTAAGTGGGGTGCTATCTGAAATTTGTCCCCCAAGAGGAGTCAAGTGGTCCAACTCCCTCTGTTTTGAAAACAAAATTGGTGCCTCCTCATTTGCCCATTCAAACCTAGAGCACTCAACTCTCTTCCCATTGGCTCTTCCCGAAATAGAACAACTACTTTCCTCTCCCACTTCCTTTTGCGCTTTTTGTCCACCAATAGGCTCACTCTCTTGTGCACCCAAGGGGAAAACCGTTTAGAGCTCATCCAACATGTCTCCCATCTTGACCCCAAGGCAAAGCTGGTCCTCCTCACATGCTACTTGCACCAATTGGCTCCCTCTCTCAAGAGAGAAAAACACATCCTTCATGTCTTTGCAATTTCCCTCCACTTGTGCACCCTCACATAGCTCTCCACATGGCACTCCATGACTTGCTCTCACTTCCACATCCTCACTCCTTTCCTCCACATCATCATCTCTTCCATCCTCTCCTTTCTCCTCTTGCCCTCTGATTGATCTCGTTTTATATTAACCGCAAGTGCACGACCGCGTTGAAGCGGTGGCAAATACGGGTCGTCCACTAGGAGGTGTGTCGACACTTTGTTTGTTCGAAGGCGAGAGGTAAAAAGAAGGAGAGAAAGGTTGGTTACACTAAACTACACTAAGATGCAAAAAGGAAATGAAGATAAGCAATAAACTAAGCCCCATAGGGGGTAGAGAAATAATGTGAACATAAAGAAGTGTGTGTGTGTGTGTTCATTAAGCTCCTCACAACATGTAGTGCATGAAATCATAAAACTACATCCAACTTTGCCTCCACATGAATTAAGATAAGACTATATCATTAAAACATACAAGACAATAATTGGAATGAAGCTACATGAACTCAAGTATAAAGACTAGACCCTACTATGCCTCCACATGAATTAAGATAAGACTACATCATTAAAACATACAAGACATTAGCTAAGGTAAAGGCAACAAGAGCACATACACTACAAATTATGTTTCCAATATTAACTTCATCCATATCCTAACCTTATCATTCCTCAAAAAATAGGTCCACTAATCAAAGCATAAGCTAAGCTTCATTCAAGAGCATTAGCATATCAAAGATAAGAGTGAAAACCCATTAGATGGTTATGGAAATCATATAAAGCTCAAGGGATAAAAATAACACACACTTAATACACTACATGATTATATCACATATTTCTCCACCCCCCAAATGGGGATGGAACTACTCACTACTCATTACTCTAACTATATTAGCAAAAGAAAGCATAATACTGAAATGAAAGTTATACTAATCAAGCAAGAAATATTTAAAGAAGCATAAAACAAAACAAGCACCAAAGTAAACACATTAACTAAGCAAGAATTAACAAGCTAAAAAAACTTCTATTATGAACTCACTCAGATTACAAGCAGCCCTTCCTCCACTAGAGTTTTGCTTCAAGGCTTCACTCTTAGTAGGGAAGAAAGCCACCAAAGAGAGAGATGGATACAATGGGAGGTGAAGAGTTCTATTTATAAGCATGGAAAAAGCTAATCCGGGACAATCCCCCGATGTGGGACAAAACCAATACCAAAAATAGACTAAGAACACATTAATACAAGTCCAGGAGAAAATTAGGTGGATCTGGGCCAATCCAGACCGCCAATTGGCGGTTCCAGACCGCCAATTGGCGGCCTATATGATCCAGATCTGTCTGGATTTGTTTGTGGGCCTTCCTTGTTGTGTGTCTTGGTCTTGGATGCATCTGGTTGGTTTGTTGGAGCTCCGACCCGAATCGAATTGGCAAAATACTCCCCATGATGGTGTGGAGTATTCTGTTTTGCTCTTAGGTCCTTCTGTCTTGCAATTAGGTCCTTCTTCCTTGCATCTTGGTCCCCAGATCTCACAATTCAGTCCTTTTTCCCAGCTTTTGGGTCCTTTTATGCTTCATCTCTTCCAACCTATTTATTCCTGAAAACTAAACATAAAACTCGTGACATAGCATTGTTTAGGTGAAAGATAATGGATATAAGATACAAATATAAGCATGAAATGATGTCAATCAAATACCCCCACACCTAACTTTTGCTAGTCCCGAGCAAAACAAAGAAAGAGAAAAGCATATGAAAAAACAAGAAATCCTAACTCACTTTCGTAGGAATCACGGTTGCACTTAGCACGTGCAACAAGCCGTTAAACCTCCTTGTTGCCAAGGAGGAGGAGTGTTGTCTCCTGAGGGTTTTCAGCGGATATACCCACAAAATCCGAACAAGATGCATTAATCAATCTAGCTACACGACTCGTTGGACTTATTTTGTCGATCATGGAATGCGGTAATACTACGGGTCGACTCTATATATGTAATCAGTCCACACACCTAGCCTAATGAGTTATTCGTGAGAGTTAACTAAGGAATTAAGTGAAAGACATGGGCAACCTTAACTTCTGAATGTGATACAACGTGTAAAGTCCATTTTGGTTCTTATTTGACTCTTCTTTTTTTTTTTTCTTTTTTTTTTTCTTATTTTTTTCTTTTTCTTTGGAGCATTTATTGGTTGGTGTTTGATTCTCCCAGGGTCAGGTTTCGTGCATCATTGCCTATGAGGACTTACACTATCACGTACACCTTCCCCCAAATCTCCACACAGGGGATCCCTACCACCCGTGTAACGGGAGTTCGGTCGGTGCATCCCAAGTCAGATGACTCGAAAGCACCAGGCGCAAAGTCCCCTCAGACCTACTTTCCCGAGTGATAGGAGCCGTGCGAGAAGAGAGAACACCACTTATTTATTTATCTACATGGGAACCAAAACCCCTACACTTAAGTTTCACAAAAAGAGATTAAGGGCCCTTGACTATGACAAACTTCCTTATACTAACAGACACGAATTATTTGACTCACTAGGTTCAGGGTGGACTTCTTTAAATGTTTGAGTACTGAAACCCTAGGATTACACGCCCCCCGAGGGAAAACCGGGGTGCATCCTAACGACTCAATAAATCCTAAAGCCACGTACTAGATATCCTAATGCATCAAGTTCAAGACAATTTTGGGAGCTATCTTTTTACTTTGCCTCTCAACAGTTTTGCACATTGTCTTGAACTTGATGCATTAGGATATTTGGTGACCACCTTGTTGTCCTTGGTCTTTGTGGGTATAGCCTCAACCCACTTAGACACATAGTCAACGGCCACCAGAATGTAAACATTCCCGAACGAGTTCGGGAAGGGACACATGAAATCGATGCCCCACACATTGAAGATGTCGACAACAAGGACATTTTGCAAAGGCATCATGTCACGTCGACCAATCCTGCCAAGGCGCTGGCACCTATCACATTGCTTACAAAAGTTGTAAGCATCCTTGAAAAGACTGGGCCAGTAGAATCCAGATTGGAGCACCTTGGCAGCAGTTTTCTTTGCTGCAAATTGTCCTCCACATGCCTTAGAATGGCAGAAGTGGAGTACACTTTGGAACTCGGCATCTGGGACGCACCGCCTGAAAATTTGGTCAGAGCAGTATTTGAATAGGTAGGGGTCGTGCCAGTGAAAGAATCTGACATACGATCTAAAATTGGATTGGTCAGATTTTGACCAACCCACAGGAAGTTGCTCGGTCACGAGGTAGTTCACGATGTCGGCAAACCAAGGGTTATCATCGATCGTGAACAACTGCTCGTCAGGAAATTTATCGTCAATGATTTGGTCCTGTGGGTTGGTCGTCTCTAGACGAGACAAGTGGTTACCTACAACGTTTTCACACCCTTTTTTGTCCCGAATCTCGAGATCGAATTCTTGTAACAACAAGATCCATCTCAAGAGTCGGGATTTTGCATCTTTCTTCGCCATGAGGTGCTTGATGGCTGTGTGATCAGAATAGATAATCAGGTGGGAGCCAATCAAGTACGACCGGAATTTCTCCAAAGCAAATATGATCGCTAAGAATTCCTTCTCGGTCACAGTGTAGTTCAATTGGGCATCATTGAGTGTTCTACTGGCATAGTAGATCACATGAGGCAATTTGTCCAATCGTTGCCCAAGCACTGCTCCCACAACGAAGTCAGATGCATCACACATTAACTCAAAGGGTTCAGTCCACACCGGTGCCTTAATAATGGGAGCTGAAGTCAACTCTTTCTTCAAGGTCAAAAAGGCATGGTGGCAATCTGGTGTGAACTCAAAAATGGCATCCTTAGCCAACAACGCGGTGAGAGGTCGAGCGATTTTGCTAAAATCCCGAATGAACCGCCGATAGAATCCAGCATGCCCCAAAAAGGCGCGGATATCCTTCACATTACGTGGCGGTGGGAGATTAGCAATGATACCCACTTTGGCGGGATCGACCTCAATTCCCCTACTTGAGACCACATGTCCAAGTACAATCCCTCGCTTCACCATGAAGTGACATTTCTCCCAATTGAGAGCGAGGTTCTTCTCACGGCATCGCTTGAGGACAAGGCTCAAGTGATGAAGGCACTCATCAAAGGAAACGCCAAATATGGAAAAGTCGTCCATGAAGATCTCAAGGAAACGCTCAACCATATCGGAGAACATGCTGATCATACACCTCTGAAACGTTGCCGGCGCATTGCATAACCCAAAGGGCATGCGACGGTAGGCAAACGTGCCAAAGGGACAAGTGAATGTGGTTTTCTCTTGGTCCTCGGGGGCGATGGGAATTTGGTTGTAACCGGAGTATCCATCAAGAAAACAATAGTACTCATGTCCGGCCAACCTTTGCAACATCTGATCAATGAATGGCAACGGGAAATGATCTTTCCGCGTTGCCGCATTGAGCTTGCGATAATCAACGCAAACTCCCAGCCAGTTTGCAGGCGTGTCGGGATAAGCTCATTATGCTCATTCTCCACAACCGTCACGCCTGACTTCTTGGGAACCACATGGACAGGACTCACCCACGAACTATCAGAGATAGGATAGATTAGGCCATGATCCAAGCACTTAAGAACCTCCTTTCGGACGGCTTCCTTCAGTACAGGATTCAATCTCCGTTGTGGGTCCCTGCGGGGCCGAGAATCCTCTTCCATGTGGATCCGATGCTGAACTATACCAGGGCTAATTCCCTAGATATCCTTCAAGGACCACCCGATTGCCTCTTTGTTTTCAAAGAGTACTCTTTTGAGGGCAACCTCTTGATCTTTTTCAAGATCAGAAGCAATAATGAGTGGCAAGGTCTCATTATCCCCTAAAAAGATGTACTTTAGGTTATCGGGGAGCGGTTTAAGCTCGACTAGAGGTGGGTTCTTGTCGGATTCAGAGTTACTTTCAAGTGGCTCAAGGGCCACGGGGTAAGAGGAGCACGCACCCAGATGTGCCTCCTCGTCCAGAGATATGCTAGCGGATTCCTCAAGATCCTCTTCACTCGCAACCTGATCATTAGGCACCTCAATAATATGTCGATGTGAGTCGAACATGCCTAATGAGTCAGGCTCATCCGTGTCCTGGATGAAATTGGCTCCGACGGTGTCGTCGAAGAGCCCAGGTTGCTTACCAAGAGTGAAGATGTTGAAATCCGCCGTGAGGTTTCCAAAAGACAACCTCATCAAGCAATTGCGACAATTGATCAAAGCATTAGATGTCGCAAGAAATGGCGTCCCAAGGATCACAGGAATCTATCCTTGTGGGTTGGACACGGGTTCGGTATCCAAGATGATGAAATCAACTGGAAATACGAACTCACCCACTTTGATAAGGACATCCTCCACACTCCCTCGTGGGATTTTGATGGATCTATCAGCCAACTGGAGGGTTGTCCTCGTTGGTTTAAGATCGCCTATCCCAAGGTTGACATAGACTGAGTAAGGCAGGAGATTCACAGATGCCCCCAAATCCAATAGAGCTTGAGAGATGGTCACATTCCCAATCAGGCAAGAGACAGTTGGACAACCAGGGTTCTTGTACTTGACATTCATGGGTTGTGTCAATATGGAGCTCACATTGGCGGCCAAGAAGGCCTTTTTGGGCACATTTGTTTTTCTCTTAGTGGTGCAAAGGTCCTTGAGGAACTTGGCATACGGTGGCATTTGTTGAACAACGTCCAACAACGGGATGTTCACCTTTACTTGCCTAAGTACCTCAACGATCTTATCCCAATGCTCATCACGTTTTTTAGTCAACCGATGAGGGAATGGTGCCTTGGGGACATAAGAATCACGAGGAGGAGTCTCAGAATTAGGTTCCTTGACAGGCTCAAGACTCTCCTCGGAAGTCTTGCCAACAGGGTTGGCTTCCGGCATGTTCACATTGTTGTCAACGACCCTTCCTGATCTCAAGGTATGAATAACATTAGCATGTTGGGAAGGGTCACTTTCAACATTGTGTACATTCTGCCTGGTATTAGCAGGCTGACCCCTGGGATTAACCACAGGTTGACTCGGGAACTGACCCTTCTCGCGTTCATGGAATTGATGAGCCAATTGGCTAACTTGCATTTCCAAAGCCTTGACTGTACTTTGCATGCTCTGCATGAACGCTTGAAGGGTCGGATCACTAGAAGGGTCCTTGGGATCAACCCGCTGAGGTGGTGGAGTCTGGTTGGAATAACCCGACGATGAGGCATGAGCAGGTTGGTAATTTTGGTGCTGAGACCTTTGATGTGGGGGTTGGTAGGTCGCCGATGGGCGTGGAGGTTGATAGGGTGGAGGTTGAGGTTGAGGTTGAGCGTGCGAGCTCTGACCGTGACCCCCGCTAGGCCCCCAAGAGAAGTTAGGATGGTTACGCCATCCCGGGTTGTAGGAGTGACTGTACGGGTCGTTACGGGGCCGCTGTTGATACATCACATTTGCATGCTAAGTATCCCTTGGAGCGTAAGCTCATTCCAAGTCATCATGGCCCGTAAGTCCACACCTACCACACCCGGGAGTAGCGACCTGAGCTACAGGAGCTCGGTCCATCTCCAAACTCTCAATCCTACGCATGAGAGCAGCCATTTTCGCCTCAGACGCGATAGTTGACTCAACATGATATGATCCAGCTCGACCAGAAGACATGGCGGCTGGTGGCTCTCTCATGGTGTCGCACTCGAAGGTACGCTCAGCCATAGCCTCAAAAGTGTCCCATGCCTCCTCGATGGGTTTCATTTGGAAGTCACCCTGACACATGGACTCCAACAATGTGCGGGTGTTGTAGTTGATGCCCTCATAAACAATTTGGCACAACTGCCAAAGCTCAATCCCATGATGAGGGCAGTGCTGGAGAAGGTCCTTGAACCTCTCAAAGAAACCATGAAACGATTCGGTCTCGGTCTGATACATTTGATGTATCTGGTGCCGTATCTGTTGAGTTTTCCTTTGAGGGAAAAATCTCTTCAGAAAGACGGTCACAAAGTCATCCCATGACCGAATCGAGCTCGCCGGGAGGCTATACATCCATTTCTTCGCATTATCCTTCAATGCGAAAGAAATCATCCTCAACCGGACTGAATCCTCGTCAAGCTGTTGAAGCTTGATCATGGAGCATACTACCTCGAATTCGCGTATAAAGATATACGGATCCTCCTTATTGGCAGTAAAGGTTGGAAGCATGCTCACATATTGAGGTTTCAGTTCATAGTTGTTCCCACGAGCAGGGGGAACAACTATGCAAGAAGGCTGCGCGACCCGAATAGGATGGATCCGCTCCCACAACGTCATCGGTCTATCATGTCGAGCTAAAGGTGGTGGTGCACCAAGAACTTGATCCTGACCGAATCTCCCTTCCTCTCGAGTCAGAGGAGGAGGAGAAGGAGGTCTACGTGGTGGTGGAAATGGACCGAGGTAGTCCATGTATGGAACCCGGTCTCCCTCGCCACCACGAGACGACTCGGCCTCTTGCTCCATAGGAGCACGAGGCGGAGATGGTCGATCATCAAGATCTTCCATCTCAGAAATAAGCACTCTCTCGAGTCGAGCGCTCTCACCAGAACGAGCCCAACCTCGCAAAAAAAATGCTCGACTCGACTCTAACAAACACACAACAGAAGGTGTACTAGAGGAGGAGACTAAACGTAGAGAATAGATGAGGAGAGGACTCAGGTGAGGAGGGAAGAATCCCTAGAGCTAGCGTGGGTAGTGGGATCACGAAGAAGCCTAACTAGCAAGCACGGCTCAAACAATGTAAGGCAATGGGTCCTTAGGCTAGACGACGCCTAACTTCGAGGTCACTAGCCTCGACACGTCTCACCTCCCTACAACGAGGACCACAATGCCCAGCAAGTGATACCATATCCGGAGATCCAGTACCTCCTACTATCGACAAGGTAGGCAACGCCGATCAGGTCATGACGGTCTCAACTAGATTACTCTCCTAGTGCGCCCGCACTCCAAGGGCCAATGTCTACTTGCTTTTAGTTAAGGCTTTATTAAGAGTGGTTTTTGGGGCCAAGGAAAGGGTGATGAAATCCCCCACCTTATCTTTTATGGGACAACCCCTCCTTAGTAGCGATTTGATCCTAGATCTAGCAATCAATCTCTCCAATCAAACGCTCTCTCACTCTTGTCCCGATGCACCTTACTAACTAATGCATGAACGAAACATGGATGAATGAGGGATGTGGGTGCACGTACCTCACGCCAGCAATCAACGACAAAATGTAAAGCAAAGAAAAGACAAATGCATGCAAGGTCTACCAATGGTGCATGACCTAGATGGCAAGAAGTCTAATCTTTTGCTTTGAGTTTTATGGTCCAAGTTGATTAATGGGGGAGTGATTAATGATCTGGGAGCAAACCAGAGGTCAAAGCATGCAAAATAGGGCTCCCAGATAACACAAATTTCAAGACTAACTACCAAATTTTTTTTCAAGGAAAGCAACTCTCACCAGTCCGCCAATTGGCGGTCTTCCACCGCTGATTGGCGGTCTGTTTAGGTCGTCTCTTCCTCAAACTTCTCCAGTAGCCTCCCCTTGATCTTGTGGTTCCCTGAAACTAAGAAAAACTGAAAACAAAAAATTAAAAACCCCTCGAATCGTCCAAACCAAGGTCTGGACAGAGCACCCCCCGGCAACGGCGCCAAAAACTTGATTGATCTCGTTTTATATTAACCGCAAGTGCACGGCCGCGTTGAAGCGGTGGCAAATATGGGTCGTCCACTGGGAGGTGTGTCGACACTTGGTTTGTTCGAAGGCGAGAGGTAAAAAGAAGGAGAGAAGGGTTGGTTACACTAAACTACACTAAGATGCAAAAAGGAAATGAAGATAAGCAATAAACTAAGCCCCATAGGGGGTAGGGAAATAATGTGAATATAAAGAAGTGTGTGTGTGTGTTCATTAAGCTCCTCACAACATGTAGTGCATGAAATCATAAAACTACATCCAACTTTGCCTCCACATGAATTAAGATAAGACTACATCATTAAAACATACAAGACAATAATTGGAATGAAGCTACATGAACTCAAGTATAAAGACTAGACCCTACTATGCCTCCACATGAATTAAGATAAGACTACATCATTAAAACATACAAGACATTAGCTAAGGTAAAGGCAACAAGAGCCCATACACTACAAATTATGTTTCCAATATTAACTTCATCCATATCCTAACCTTATCATTCCCCATAAAATAGGTCCACCAATCAAAGCATAAGCTAAGCTTCATTCAAGAGCATTAGCATATCAAAGATAAGAGTGAAAACCCATTAGATGGTTATGGAAATCATATAAAGCTCAAGGGATAAAAATAACACACACTTAATACACTACATGATTATATCACATATTTCTCCACCCCCCAAATGGGGATGGAACTACTCACTACTCATTACTCTAACTATATTAGCAAAAGAAAGCGTAATTCTGAAATGAAAGTTATACTAATCAAGCAAGAAATATTTAAAGAAGCATAAAACAAAACAAGCACCAAAGTAAACACATTAACTAAGCAAGAATTAACAAGCTAAAAAAACTTCTATTATGAACTCACTCAGATTACAAGCAGCCCTTCCTCCACTAGAGTTTTGCTTCAAGGCTTCACATTAGTAGGGAAGAAAGCCACCAAAGAGAGAGATGGATACAATGGGAGGTGAAGAGTTCTATTTATAAGCATGGAAAAAGCTAATCCGGGACAATCCCCCGATGTGGGACTAAACCAATACCAAAAATAGACTAAGCACACATTAATACAACTCCAGGAGAAAATTAGGTGGATCTGGGCCAATCCAGACCGCCAATTGGCGGCCTATATGATCTAGATCCGTCTGGATTTGTTTGTGGGCCTGGGCCTTCCTTGTTGTGTGTCTTGGTCTTGGATGCATCTGGTTGGTTTGTTGGAGCTCCGACCCGAATCGAATTGGCAAAATACTCCCCATAATGGTGTGGAGTATTCTGTTTTGCTCTTAGGTCCTTCTGTCTTGCAATCAGGTCCTTCTTCCTTGCATCATGGTCCCCAGATCTCACAATTCAGTCCTTTTTCCCAGCTTTTGGGTCCTTTTATGCTTCATCTCTTCAAACCTATTTATTCCTGAAAACTAAACATAAAACTCGTGACATAGCATTGTTTAGGTGAAAGATAATGGATATAAGATACAAATATAAGCATGAAATGATGTCAATCACCCTCTAGCTTCAAACCTCTCCAAACAAGTGTGAATGCCACGACTAGACAACTTCAAATTTACTGCCTTTCCATTGCCATTTCCAGCCTTTCTCCTATTAACAACGAGCTACCTCTCCTCCTTTCCTTTCTGAGTCTCACTAACCTTGTTTATGGCCCCTCTCCTCAGCTTTCAACGTTCCAAGTAATGGCCAACTCGCTACAATCCGTGCAATAGCCGGGCCTATTGAGAATTGAATTTAATCCTAGGTGGCATCCTAGTCACTTGCCACATCACCTATGGAGGGTGAGTCATCTAGGAGTTGATGACTCAACAAGAAGGAAGGAAAAAGGTTGTAGGAAAGGAAGAGACAACGGACTCTTCATTTTTTCCATGATTTTCGTCCTATTTTATGATGCAATTTAAGTAGAGGTTGTAATGATCTTGAATGATCATCTTTGTATAGTTTATGTTGTGTTTGTGTTATACGGTAAGTTGAAGAGTCTTTTTAAGTGCCTATGTAAGCTCAAGACTACTCCATTTGCAATACAAGCCAAAAACAAATCAAGTCAAGTGAGAAAGAAGAAACAAAAGATGAGTGTTTGGTGCAAAATCTCGTTTTGCTTGTAAGTGTTAAGCAGTTTGTTTTCTTCTTTCATTCGTGTCCACCAATTACGTATATCAAAGTATGGATCTAGTGATGGCAATAGAAGGCCCTCAACATGGAGAAGAAGGCGAGCCGAAGCAGCCCACCAGGCGCAACTTCGGAACCGCCAATTGGCAGTTTGGGACCGCTGGTTGGCGGTCCAGGTGTGTCTGGTGGAGGTATGCTTTCTGGGGTGGCTTGTTGTGGTGCTCCCCATCTTTCTCCCGCATCTAACATCTGGTATCAGAGCCTCGTCTCATGGGGAGCTCAGGGATGACCTCGTTTGGTCATGTATCGTTCCCTTGCCTTTTGAAGGGGAACTATGACAATTGGAGTATCCAAATGCGTACCCTGCTCGGTGAGCATGATGCTTGGGATCTTGTGGAGAGCGGCTTCGAGGAGGAGGCCATGACGGGGCTGGCAACCGTCGCACAAATCAAAGGACAAAAGGAGAAAAGAACCAAAGACAAGAGTGCTCTCTTCCTTCTCTTCCAAGCGGTGGATGAGAGTGACTTTGAGAAGATCGCTGAAGCGAAGACGTCGAAGGAGGCGTGGGACACCCTTGAGCAGAGCTACAAGGGTGCTGATCGAGTGAGGCAAGTGCGCCTCCAAATGCTTCAAGGTGAGTTCGAGGCGTTGAAAATGAAGGAATCAGAAGGTGTTGCCGATTTCACGATGAGGGTTCACATGGTGGTGAACAAATTGAAGAGAATTGGGGAGGCGTTGACTGAAGGAAGAGTGGTGGAGAAGGTGTTGCGTTCTCTCACCGAAGACTTTGAAAATGTCATGTGTGCTATCGAGGAATCAAATGCCCTCGAGAAGATGACCGTCGACGACCTAGCAAGCTCGTTGGAGGCACATGAGCAAAGGAAGAAGAAGAGGCAAGATGTCTTGGAGGAGGCGTTGCAAGCGAAGATGTCGCTTAAGTTGGAGAAACCTCGCAACGTAGATCGTGGAAGCGGTCGTGACTATGGACGCCGTCCAAAAAAGAAGGAGGCCGAGTGCTACAAGTGTGGGAAGCGTGGCCATTTTGCGAAAGAGTGTTGGTCACAAAAGAAGGTGGAGGAGAGCTCCAGCCATGGCCGTGGTGATCGTGGGTCAAAGAAGGAGATCGAGTGCTTCAATTGTGGGAAGCATGGATACTATGCAAGCGAGTGTTGGTCAAAGAAAAGGGTGGAAGAAAACTCCAACCTTGTTGCCGTGGAGGAGAATGTTTGTGATGATGGAGTGGTTTTGCTTGCCGACCAAGGAGCCGAAACCGAACAAGAAGGTATTTGGTATCTCGATACGGGAGCAAGCAATCACATGTGTGGGAATAGACACATGTTCGCACACTTGGAAGAGGGAGTGCATGGGCACGTCTCGTTTGGAGATGCATCAAAGGTGCGTGTGGAGGGGAAAGGGCACATCATGATTCAAGTGAAGAATGGATCACAAAAGCTTATCTCCAACGTCTACTTTGTGCCCGATATGAAGATAAACATACTAAGCATGGGACAACTCTTGGAGAAAGGGTTCACGATCTTGATGAAGGATGAACACATGACCGTCCGAGGACAAGATGTGCACTTGATTGCAAAGGTGGAGATGCCCAAAAATCGAATGTTTAAATTGAATCTAACATGTGCTCGTGCTAGATGTTTGAATGCATGCATCGAGGGAGATTGGTTGTGGCATATGCGACTTGGACACTTGAACTTTGGTGGGCTCCACGAAATGGCACAAAAGGGAATGGTGCAGGGCTTGCCGATGATCGAATATAAAGAAGGATTTTATGAAGGTTGCATTGTAATATCCCTAACCTTGTTTAGGTTTTAATTGTGTTTAGGGAGGCTTAATGGTGGTCTTTGCATGGGAATGGAGGAAGACTAGTGGAGGAGTGATGTGAACAGTGCAGCTGGAGTAGGGTGCGGCTGTGGTGTGTTGAGTTGATGTGAGGGGAGTAGGGTGTTGTTGGGGTTACTGTTGGTGGCTTGGTTGGTGAAGAAAACACATCTCCCTCTCCTTTCTTCTCATTTTCTCTCACGTTCCTTCCTCTCTTTCTTTTCTTCTTCTTCTTCAACCTCTCTTCCTCTCCAAGTCTTGAGCTCCGGTGGTGAGGGTTGTGGAGCAAGGAGGACGTGCAAGTGAGTGTGTCGGGCTTGGTGCGGACTGGAGAGGTGCAAGGTGGTGATCGTCGGAGGCGTGGTCGTGTGAACTCCGGGATTCGTCGTTGTCGATCTTCGAAGAAGGTATGCCAAGTTCTTGCATTAGAGGCCTTAGTTGATCACCCATGTTGGGGTGAGGTTGGGGTCGGTCGCGCGAGGTCGGAGGCCTCGCCGGCGACGAGTTTCAACGTCAAAACCTCGGCTGGCGCGACGTTGAAGACGTCTGTCGGTCGACCGGGTCCCTTGGACGGTCGACCGATCGTGGTGTATTTTCATTGTCTGTCGTGTTTCGGTCGACCGCGTCCCTCGTTCGGTCGACCGAAACTTGAGTGTACCGGTAGGATACGTAAGCTTCGGTCGACCGTTTGATGACATAGAAAATATTAGGTTGACCCTGTAAGTGTTCGGTCGACCGAGACCCCTGAGTCGGTCGACCGATAGATTTGATTTGAGCGTTGACCAGACTCCGGATTTTGACCTCGTTCGGTCGACCGATTTTAGACCTTCGGTAGACCGTTGGGATTTATGTGTTGCGCAAATAGTTCGACCGTGACAGACGCTTCGGTCGACCGATTCCCTTGTGGAAACGGTCGACCGAGTTGTCACTTTCGGTCGACTAATTCCCTTGTGGAAGCGGTCGACCGGTTGTCACTTCGGTTGACCGAATTCCCTTGAGGAAAACGTTCGACCGTGTCTCTTTCGGTCGACCGTTTTGCACAGGACAGGATTCCTGGTTCCACTTAGGATGCCAACTCTGTCCACGGAAACCCGTGTCCTCGCCTTGTGCGTGAGCCGGGAGGTGACGGTGGGCGCGTTATGCGTGCCTGCCCAGGGACCGCCGTGTGGAAGAGTGTGGGTGTCCGGAACGCGTCACTTCCATGTATGGATCGTGACTATATCTGGTGGATCGTTTGACTCGCGTTAGAGTAGCGGCCTGAGGGATTGCGGATCCCATTGCTTCCGCAACACGCAACTGCCGACGGGTGCAGTGACTACCGGCCGATGGCTACGGAGGCACAGAGACTACGGGCCAGGATTGGCGACGGAGGTCCAGAGAGGTACCGGCCTATTGACGGCGACGGAGGTCGCGACCCTGCTCGGTTGGAGCCGGAGTTGGTGTTGCACGTGGAGCTCGTTGACCCTGCGGACTTCGGTTCGGATCTGTCGATTGTCTGGCCACGTGTGACGGATATGTTCGACTGGCCTTGTTGGCAGTTATTGCACGTGTCGTGCGGCCTGTGTGGCGGCGGTAGGGCCCCTGTGCGGTCTGTGTGGCGGCAGGGAGGATCGCGCGTGGCCTGTGTGGTTGCGGCGATGGACTGCCGATGATGTGTTCCGGCAGGTAGCTCGATTGGGCACCTATCGAGTGATATCCCGTGCGGTCTGTGTGGCGCCGGTTGATGGACCGACCTGAGCGACGACTCCGTTGGTGTGGTGGTGGTGGACCACGATGTATTCAGATCTGATTTCTACCTTGCGCGGAAGTGCGAACGTATCCTCACCGATCCCTTGGCTCGTGTAGTCGCGTGTGGGGATGTGTTGCGTATTGTCCGTTAGACCGTATGTGCCTACGGTAGGTCTCTACGGAGACCCGATGTTTGGACCGTGCGGCCTGTGTGGCGGCAGTGAGGTTGGACCGTGTGGCCTGTGTGGTGCCGGTGTTTGTGGACCGTGCGGCCTGTGTGGCGACGGCGATGTTGCGGACCGTAAGGCCTGTGTGGCAGCGGTGGCGATTGTAGACCGCGGGGCCTGTGTGGCAGCGGAAACGATCGCGGGACGGATGTCCGGTTTGGCCCTTGGTGGCGTTGTTGTTTTACTGCTTTGTATTCCATGCCATGCTATACTAGTATGTTAGGGCATATAGGTGAGCTTTGCATACGGGGTTTCCTTATGGAAACTCAGGCATTGTTGTTATGATTATTTTCAGGACCGCGTTAGGTTCCGGCGGGTGGTGACCGAGGGAGATTGCACTTTGGGACTGGATCCTGTCGTCTGCCTACTTTTAGGTTGTTGTGATTACATGTACCTTGTGTTTCGTGTTGTAATGTAATCACTCTTTTGGCAAACTCGTATTGTATTATGGTGCACCAGACTTATTTATGTATTTCTTTCAGTAATGTCCCCACTCTTGATGGTTTGTCCACGTGTTTCTTATGATTTAAAAAGTTTAAATTTTCCGCTGTTCGGGGATGTTACATGCATGGTTGGAAAATTACCAAGGAAGAGTTTTCCAAAACAAGCTGAATATAGAGCAAAGAAGGTGCTAGAGTTGGTACATACTGACATTTGTGGACCGATCACTCCACATTCGATTAGTATGAATCGCTATTTCTTAACCTTTATTGATGATTTTTCACGCAAGATGTGGGTGTACTTCCTGAAGGAGAATTCCGAGGCATTTCGCCTATTCAAGAAGTTCAAGGCATATGTGGAGAAACAAAGTGGAAATAGCATCAAGACATTGAGGTTTGATCGAGGAGGAGAGTTCACATCAACCGAGTTCAACAACTTTTGTGCGGAACATGGCATAAAATGCCATTTAATCACCTCATACTCGCCACAACATAATGGTGTAGCCGAGAGAAAGAATAGAAGCATCATGGACATGGTTCGAAGTATGTTAAAAGCAAGAACGTGTCAAATGAACTATGGGCCGAGGCGGTGCCTTGTGCGGTGTACACGTTGAATCGCTGCAAAACCGCAAGCTTGGAGGAAGTAACTCCACAAGAAGCTTGGAGTGGCTACAAGCCAACTGTGGCCCATCTGAAAGTGTTTGGGAGCGTTGCCTATGCACATGTACCAAAGGAGAAAAGAATAAAACATGATGATAGGAGCACAAAGCTTGTGTTCGTTGGCTATGATGAACGATCGAAACCTTATAGGCTTCTCGATCGCACTAACAACAAAATTGCAATTAGCCGTGATGTGCAGGTTAACGAGGAGGTAACATGGGACTCCAAAGAGGAGATTTCAGAAGTGCCAAATGAAGAACAGTAAGAGGAGATTGCAAACCCCACTGAACATGAAACAGTTCCATCCGACAAACAAGACAAGATGAGCCCAAGGAGGTTCAAGACACTTCGTGAGATCTACAAGACGACAAATGAGTTGCACATGGTGTGTCTTCTCACACAAACCAAAAGCCCTTCCAATCCGTTTGTATGTGAAGTTGCGCAACCTACTTGGGATGGTGGATGGAAGAGGATTAAGTTCAAGGAGGAGTATTTAGAATTGAACTTAATCCTAGGTCGCATCCTAGTCACTTGCCACATCACCTATGGAGGGTGAGTCATCTAGGAGTTGATGACTCAACAAGAAGGAAGGCAAAAGGTTGTAGGAAAGGAAGAGACAAGGGGCTCTTCATTTTTTCCATGATTTTCGTCCTATTTTTTTATGCAATTTAAGTAGAGGTTGTAATGATCTTGAATGATCGTCTTTATATAGTTTATGTTATGTTTGTGTTATAGCGTAAGTTGAAGAGTCTTTGTAAGTGCCTATATAAGCATATGAGTTCTCCACATGTAATACAAGCCAACAACAAATCAAGTCAAGTGAGAAAGAAGACAGAAAAGATGAGTGTTTGGTGCAAATCTCGTTTTGCTTGTAAGTGTTAAGTAGTTTGTTTTCTTCTTTCATTCGTGTCCACCAATTGCGTAGATCAAAGTATGGATCTAGTGATGGTAATAGAAGGCCCTCAGCATGGAGAACAAGGAGAGTCGAAGCAGCCCACCAGGCGCAACTTCTGAACCGCCAATTGGCGGTTTGGGACCGCTGGTTGGCGGTCCAGGTGTGTCTGGTGGAGGCGTGCTTTCTGGGGTGGCTTGTTGTGGTTCTCCCTGTCTTTCTCCCGCATCTAACAGGGCCTCCATTCATACTCCACGTTTACTCTATGTATGTCGGCTTCTTCTATTTACACCTTCACCCAGCTTGGGTAACTGAAATCAAAGGCCACTTCCACGAACACCCAAGCATAGGCTAGTCTTCTCCCCGATGCGGTTTGCTCATCCATGTATAATGGACTCCCAAGATCACTCACACTGTTGCTCAACGTTTTTTGAGACCAAAAACGAAGGTCTAACTCTGATAGATGAATCCAAATGGGAACCGTGGTGATGTTTGCCCTTTGCAAAGCCACTTCCGGAGCCCATTCTGTAGGATCGTGTGGGTCGGGTTAATCTAATCACTTTTACGCTAATTCCTAACTAATCAAACATTAAACGCAGCGAAAACAATTTAAAGACTAGTAGGGAAAAGGAACAAGCAAACCACAAATCGACTCGGCGTTTTTATAGAGGTTCGGCACCCCACCCGGGTCCTAGTCCTCTCTTGCAAGCTCCGCTCGACTCCGTTGGCTCCGCCTACGACTTCACTATCCGCTCCCCGTTCCGGGCCGGGAGACAACGCCTTACAACCGTCAAACTCGCGAACAACCCTCGCCGAGCTTGGAATCCTCTTCTCACAATCCGAGAAGGATGCTTCGGGCTTTTACCGGAGCCTTTACTCTTTCGACAAACTTTGTAACTGAGTGGGATTCACTCTCTAATTGAGCACACTTTGAGTAGGATGAGTGATTGAACAAGTGTGTGTAGTTTAGGCTTGTGGAGTGTAGAAATGGGAGCTTTGAGGATTGAGGTTTCTCTCTAATGTATTGGGACAATTGGAGTTGGAGAGTTCTGTTAACGACAAGTCTTGATCCTCTATTTATAAGCTCCTATGGTATTCTAGCCGTTGCGGATAGATTTGGTTGGGTTTTGTGTAAGATACACAAAGCAAAAAATCGGGCTGCAAATTTGTCCAGAACCGGTCGACCGAAACTAATAAACCGGACGACCATTCACTTGATTTCAAGGAGAACGGTCGAACAAAAGAATATTCAGTCGGACAAACGAGCTAGAACTTAACTCTACTTAAGTGAATCGGTCGAACCAAAGTATGGGGCGGTCAACCGTTAAAGGGATTCGGTTGACACAAAGTTGGATCGGTCGAACGAAGAGTGTGTCGACCGATAGCAGGGACAGAATAAGTGTTCAACCGGTCGACCGAAACAAGGTCGTCGTTCGACCGGTTACCGAATGTATTTTGGGTTTAAGTTTGTTTTATACGAATACGACCGTTATAGGAATACGACAAAGAAAACGACCATATTAAAATCCAGGATCGGTCGACCGGTAGAGTTCGGTAGAATCACTGTGGAGAGTCTATTATAAACCGGTCGAACTGAGAACTGGTTCGGTCGACCGGTTCACACAGGAATTCTGGGATTAGGTTTTAATTGATTTCCGACTAAGGTTTGGGTGATCTAATGAAGTCCAAATAAGGTGAAATTTTGTGTGTGACTTCTCTAAAGAACCTAGTGTATATGTGATAAGTTTTTAGCTCTTGTATGCTCAATTTACACATGTTCCTAAGACTCAAAATAACATCAAGATTACAAATCTTCATATAGCTTTATTACAAATCTTGACTTGATTTCCTTCCTTCCATGAGTCTTGATCACCTGTAGAGGTTAGCACATGCAATATATATGCAATGCAATATGTGTGCTACTCTACATTACTTATGATTAAGATTAGGTTGATTAAATCATCAAAACAAGGATTAAGGCCAAAAAGCCAACAATCTCCCCCTTTTTTATGATGGCAACCTATATCTTAATACTTGAAAATTTTAGGTGTAAACTATGCATATAAATGCTCCCCTATGGATGTGCATAGTTTTTGTTCAATTTTAACAAATTTTGAAGTAACTCCCCTTTAATTATCTCTCCCCCTTTGACATCCATGAAAACAAAAATAATTATGTCTTTAAGCATAGAATATGGATGTCTTGTAATGAAGTTGCTCCCCCTAAATTTTGCACTTCATTACTCTAATAAAAGGTACAACATTTAAGCTCCTCCTATCAATAAGGCTATATGGAAACTAAAAGTATGATTCAAGTTAAGTTCATTTAAGTTTCTACTCAAGCCTTATTCTAACATCCATTCAAAATTTGACATTTATAATCAATGGATGTGATATATGATTTGCAATGAATAGGGTTAATGATTTGTAATGAATTAAACTTCTAAAGATATGACAATTAAGCATATTAAACTAGATTAGAGCTAATTTTTCAGAAAATTCAAAGATAGAAATTTTATACCAAACGTGAATATTGATTAGCTCCAATCTTGACTTGGTGATGCAATCGGATTCGAATTCGACGCTTTGGCTCACCCGGTCACCACCAATTTTATCCTCAAGCTCCTACAAGTGTAGATTTAGGTACCCAAACAACTTTGGGTCCTTGAACATTAGCTTTTGGGATCCAAACCATTTTGGTTTTGGGTGCCCACACACTTGAGGAAATAGATTTAACAAAGAAATGCTTGCCATTTAAAGTAGTATGAGATACATGGTTTTTCAATTGCACATTGTATCCTAAACCATGTTTAGCTAAGTATTGTCTTTGACTACTTAAAAGCATATTAAGCATTTTTGTTCCTTTTGTGAACATTTCTAGATCTTTCCTTAGTTGCATATTTGAAGCTCTAAGATCTAAATGTTCATCAACAGTCGGTGTTTTACTTAGACTAGCAAGTGATGATTCATTTGATTCAAGTCTAGCAATCACCACATTCTTTTCATTCATGATTAATTCAATTTGGCATTTGAGATCATTTATAGTTTTTCTAGCATTTTTGTTCTTTTCACAAATGATCTCATATTGTTTAACTAAATCATGAAATGCATTTTTTAGCTCATCATGTGTATATGATTCATCATTAGCATTAGATTTAGAGCTAGCACTAGAATATGATTTACTTGAACATGAATTACTTCTAGTGGAATAAAATTTAGAGGAGTTAGAAGCTACCTCACTTTGTTCATCTTCAATGGCCATGAAGCATGAATGGGCAACCTATTTTCTACTTTGCAAGGAAGAGGATGATGATGATGGAGATGAAGAGTCATCCCAAGTGGCTTTGTAAGCTTCCTCCTTCCTTTCTTTCCTCTCCCTCTTCTCCTTTTCTTTCCTCCTCTCTGTTCTCTCATTTTTCTTCTCCCTCTCTTTTCTCTCATTTTCACTTTCCTCCTTCTCCTTTTCTTTTTCTCTTTTCTCACTTCTTCTACCTCTTCTTTCATTCTTTTCTCCCTTATCCCTCTTGAGGTATTTGAAGAAGTCTTGGGCAAGGACCTCAATGTCCTCTTCTTCCACTCTCCTTGGCTCATCAAAGTTTGCATGCAATGCCACCGTGGAGTTTTTCTTTGAGCTTACTTCTCTTTTCGATGACTCAATTGGAGCTCATAGGCCATGAGATTTCCAATGAGTTCCTCCATCTTCAATTTTGAAAGATCGTGCGATTCTTCAATTGCGACGACATTGTCTTCCCAATCGTTGCTCAATGACCGGAGGAATTTTCGAGTCATCTCTCCTTCATTTATCCTTCTTCCAAGAATCAAAAGAGAGTTAGTAATATCGGTGAAACGAGTGTTCATGTCGCTTATGTTCTCACCGATTTGCATAGAAATATTTCATATTTATGCATGAGGAGACTTATCCTAGTTTCTTTGGTTTTACTATCACTCTCATGATGCATTTGTAACTTATGCCATATTTCATTTGCACTTTCACAACCCCTAATTCTATTGTATTCTCCCTCATTAAGGCCACAATAAAGAATGTTCATGATTTTAGAATTCATTTCAATTTCTTTCATTTGAGCCCTAGATAGAGAATCAAACTCATCTTCATTTGGGGGTATGTATGGATTTAGAATAAACTTTCAATACTTAAGGTCATTTGATATTAAAAAGATTTTCATTCTATTTTTCCAATAATCATAATTTGACCCATTAAGCAAAGGAGGCCTTGTGGTGCATAAACCCTCTAAGTGATTAGATGTTGAAGCCAAGCTAAAATTACGGTAAAGTAATGAAATTTAGCTAACAAGGCTCTGATACCAAATGTAGGATCGTGTGGGTCGGGTTAATCTAATCACTTTTACGCTAATCCCTAACTAATCAAACATTAAACGCAACGGAAACAATTTAAAGACTAGTACGGAAAAGGAACAAGCAAACCACAAATCGATTCGGCGTTTTTATAGAGGTTTGACACCCCACCCGGGTCCTAGTCCTCTCTTGCAAGCTCCGCTCGACTCCGCGAGCTCCACCTACGACTTCACTATCTGCTCCCCGTTCCGGGCCGGGAGACAACGCCTTACAACCGTCAAAGTCGCGAACAACCCTCGCCGAGCTTGGAATCCTCTTCTCACAATCTGAGAAGGATGCTTCAGGCTTTCACCGGAGCCTTTACTCTTTTGACAAACTTTGTAACTGAGTGGGATTCACTCTCTAATTGAGCACACTTTGAGTAGGATGAATGATTGAACAAGTGTGTCTAGTTTAGGCTTATGGAGTGTTGAAATGGGAGCTTTGAGGATTGAGGTTTCTCTCTAATGTATTTGGACAATTGGAGTTGGAGAGTTGTGTTAACAAGTCTTGATCCTCTATTTATAAGCTCCTAAGGTATTCTAGTCGTTGGGGATAGATTTGGTTGGGTTTTGTGTAAGATAGACAAAGCAGAAAATTGTGCTGCAAATCTGTCCAGAACCAGTCGACCGAAATTAATAAATCGGTCTACCGTTCACTTGATTTCAAGGAGAACGGTCGAACAAAAGAATATTCGGTCGAACAAACCAGCTAGAACTTAACTCTACTAAAGTGAATCGGTCGAACCAAAGTATGGGGTGGTCGACCGTTAAGGGGATTCGGTTGACACAAAGTTGGATCGGTCGAATGAAGAGTGTGTCGACCGATAGCAGGGACAGAATAAGTGTTCAACCGGTCGACTGAAACAAGGTCGTCGTTCGACCGGTTACCGAATGTATTTTGGGGTTAAGTTTGTTTTATACGAATACGACCGTTATAGGAATACGACAAAGAAAACGACCATATTAAAATCCGGGATCGGTCGACCGTAAAGGTAGAACCGGTCGACCGGTAGAGTTCGGTAGAATCACTGTGGAGAGTCTGTTATAAACCGGTCGAACTGAGAACTGGTTCGGTCGACCGGTTCACACGGGAATTCTGGATTTAGGTTTTAAGTGATTTCTGACTATGGTTTGGATGATCTAATGAAGTCCAAATAAGGTGAAATTTTGTGTGTGACTTGTCTAAGGAACCTAGTGTGTATGTGATAAGTTTTTAGCTCTTGTATGCTCAATTTACACATGTTCCTAAGACTCAAAATAACATCAAGATTACAAGTCTTCATATAGCTTTATTACAAGTCTTGACTTGATTTCCTTCCTTCCATGAGTCTTGATCTCCTGTAGAGGTTAGCACATGCAATATATATGCAATGCAATATGTGTGATACTCTACAATACTTATGATTAAGATTAGGTTGATTAAATCATCAAAACAAAGATTAAGGCCAAAAAGCCAACACATTCTACAACCACAAGGGGGCATCCACGAATGAAACATGGGCCTCCTTCATGCACACGTTTTCTGTCTTCAGCAAGGGTGAAACGAAAAAGGAGGAAACCTTGGCTCCTCTTTATGACCTCTATTGCTCCAGCCAAGCCCCACATCTTGTGGAGGTGCTTCTCAAGTGTAGGGAAGTGTGGTCTAAATGCAATGAAATAACCAACAAGTACCTTATCCCATCTCTTCAATGCCTCAACTACCTCTTGCTTGGAGCATATAGCCATCTTCTCTCCCCCCTTCTCAGCCGGAGGGACATACTCTAGGGTTGTGGAAACCCTTTGTCCAGCCTTGAATAATTCGCCCCACTTCCTTAGGGGGCAAGACCACTCCCTAGAGGTGGTGTGGAACCTTCAACTCCTTCATCTCCAAGAGATGAGGATGAAACTATCAATGGTGCTGGATGGAGACCCTTAGACGTGCCACAACTTCCTTGGGATCCATTTTGGTGAAAAACCAAGAGATTTGGTGGAAGAAAAAGTCAGAAACCCTAGAAACACCTTGGTTTTCCATGTTGCGCCACTCCTCTCTCCTCTCATCATTTTTTCCTCTCCCTCTTCTTCCTTCTCTACTCTCCTCCTCTCTCTCTCTATCTCCATCTCCATCCCATCTCCGCTCTTTCTCTCTCTCCCTCTCTCTGTCTCCTTCGCCCTCCTCCATCCCCCTCTACTTCTCTCTCCTTGTCCTTCTCTCCCTCCTCTCTCACTCTATCTTACTCTCTCGCTCTCTATCTGCGTCTTCTCTCTCTCTTTCCATCGCTATCTCTACTCTCTTCCACTCCTTCTCGGTCTCCTCCCCACTCGCTCCCCTTGTCCTCCTCTCCCTCCTTATCTTCTCTCCACTCTCTCCTTCTCCTTCTCTCTCCTTGTCCTTTCTTGTTCTCCTTCTCATCTCCCTCTTCTTCTCTCTCCTTCTTCTCCCTCCTTCTCTTCCTCCTCTCTCTCTCATCTCTCTCCTCCTCCCTCTTCTTTTCCTCTCCATCACCTTCACTTTCTCTCACTCCTCTCGTTCTCCTCATTATCTCTCTCCTCTCTCTTTGTCTCCATATCTCTCTTTCCCCTCCTCCTTTCTCGTTCTCCTTCTCTCTTTCTGTCTCTGTCTTCCTCTTCTCTCTCCTCTCTATTTCTCTCTCGTCTTACCACTGGTCTCTACATCTCCCTCTCTCTTTCCTTCTCCTTCTAGCTCTCTCTCCATCTCCGTCTCTCATCTTCCTCCCTCTCCCTCTCTCCTTGTTTCCCCATTTCTTTCTCTCTCGTCCTACACTCTCCATCTCTGCCTCTCCCCTTCTACTTCTACTTCTCCTTCTCCTTCTCACTCCCTCCTTCTCTCGCTCTCACCTCTCTCGCCTCTCACCCTCTCCTTCTCCTCCTTCCCTCTCTCCCTCCTCTATCAATCTCCCCTCCTTCTCTCTCCACCTCTCCATCTACTTCACTCTCCTTTTCCTTCTCCTTCTCCGTCTCTCTCCGATTCTTCAGTCTTCGTAACCCTCTACATCTCCCACTCTCTCCCCATCTCCTTATCCCTCTCTTTCTTTGTCCTTCTCAACCATTCGCTTTCTCCCTCTTTTTCTCCTTTTGTCCTTCTCTTTAGTACCCCTCTCTCTCTCATTCTCTCCTTCACCATCCTACTTCTCTCTTTCTCCCTCTCCCTCCTCCTCCTTCTCTTTCTCTCTCCCTCTCTCTCCGTCCCTTGTCTCTCTTTTTCACTCTCTCTCCTTATCCCAATATTTCTAGTTCCACTTCTCTTTCTCTCACTCTCCTTCTCCTTCTCTCTACCTGTTTCCTTCTCACTCTCACTCTCCGTCTCATTCTCCTCCATCCCCCTCTCTCGCCTCTTTCACTCTCTTCCCTCTCTCTTTCCACCTTCTCCTTCCTTGTCCATCTTTCTCCTTCTCTCTCATATCTCCCCCTCTCTCCTAATCTTTCTCTCTCTCCTCCTTCTACTTCTTTCTATATTCTTATCCTTCCTTCTCTCCCCTCTCTCCTTCTGATTGAATGTTTTAAAATACCGCAACTGCACGACCGCGTTGAAGCGGTGGCAAATACGGGTCGATCAACAAGGAGGTTTGTAGACTCTGGTTTGTTCGAAGGCAAGTGGGAAAAGAGGGGAAGAAGTTGTGATTACACTAAACTAAACTAACTACACTAAACGAGTAAGCATCAAACAAGGAAAACGAAAGCGAGGGAAATTGAAAGCTGGAAATCAGAAATGGAAAACCCCTAAGGGGTGGAGTGTGTGCACACATGTAAAAAGATGGCGAATAATGCATTCTATAGGCACAAATGTAGGTACTGTTTCATGCATAGGAAGTGTCTAAAGGTTATGGCAAAACCTATCAATCTATTCACTAACCTAGTTGATTAACATTCATATACACAAGCTAGCTATTTCAGAACCTAAACTAGCATGGGAGGTGTCTAAGATTTGTGGCAAAACCCATCAAGCGTAGTATTCTATTATAACAAGCAAGCATACATTCACATTTATCAAGACAATCAAAATATAAAGCATTCATATCCATTCTTTAATGCATGTATGAACATCATCTCCACCCCGAAAGGGGGATGGATCTACTCACTACACATTACTCTAAGAATTAAACTAAAGAAGAAAAGAAACATTCTAACTACTTTAGCCTAGAATCAAAGAAATAAAACTAAGCTAAGCATGCATAAAGAAACAACATAAGAACAAAAACAATGAAAAAATTATTTTATTAAATGACTCACATTGAAGGTAGCATTTTTCTCCACCTTGAGATTTTGCTCCAAGGCTTACTCCAAGTAGAGAGAATGCCACCAAGCAATGGGTGATTACAATAGAAGGTTAAGAGTTCTATTTATAGCCATAGAAAAAGGTACTCTGGGACAATCCCCGGTATGGGACTAAACAAATACCATAAATAGACTAAATACACACTAATACACGCTCCACATAGATGTTAGCGGATCCGGACCAAAAGTGACCGCCAATTGGCGGTCTGGCGGTCTACAGTATTCGGATCGCTATGGAATTTCTTGTGGGCTTTTCTGGAAGGCTTTGTTTGTCATTGATACATCTACTTCGCTTGTTGGAGCTCCGACCCGAATAGAATTGTCAAAAAACTACCCATGATGGTGTGAAGTATTCTTGTTTGCTCATTGATCCTTCAATCTTACGTTCAGGTCCTTCGATCTTGCATCTTAGTCCTTGAGTCTCTCAACTCAGTCATTTTACATGCTTTTAGGTCCTTTTATGCCTCTTCTATTCAAACCTATTTATTTCTGAAATTCAAACATAAAACTCATCATGTAGCATTGTTTTGGTGAAATATAATGGATATAAGATAAAAATGTAAGCATGAAATGATGTCAATCACCTTCCTTCTCTCATTCTCTCTCCCTCCGTCTCTTTGTTCTTCAATCTCTCCTCTCCCTCAAACTTTCCTTCTCCTTCTCCTCCTGCTACTCTCTCTGTCTATCTCCATCCCATCTCCGCTATTTCTCTCTCTCCCCGTCTATCCGTCTCCTTCTCTCTCCACCTCCCTCCACCATCTCCCTCTACTTCTCTCTCCTTGTCCTTCTCTCCCCCCTCCTCTCTCACTCTATCTTACTCTCTCGCTCTACGTCTGCCTCTTCTCTCCCTCTTTCCTTCTCTATCTCTACTTTCTTCCACTCCTTCTCGGTCTCCTCCCCTCTCGCTCCCTTTGTCATCCTCTCTCTCCTTATCTTCTCTCCACTCTCCACTTCTCCTTCTCTCTCCTTGTCCTTCTTCTTCTATCTCCTTCTCCCTCCTTCTCTCTCATCTCTCTCCTCCTCCCTCTTATTTTCTTCTCTGTCACCATCAGTCTCTCTCACTCCTCTCGTTCTCCTCATTATATCTCTCCTCTCTCTTTGTCTCCATCTCTTTCTTTCCCCTCCTCCTCCTTTCTCGTTCTCCTTCTCTCTTTCTCTCTCTCTCTTCCCCTTCTGTCTCCTTTCTATTTCTCTCTCGTCTTACCACTGGTCTCTACCTCTCCCTCTCTCTTTCCTTCTCCTTCTAACTCTCTCTCCATTTCCGTCTCTCATCTTCTTCCCAGTCCCTCTCTCCTTGTTTCCCCATTTCCTTCTCCCTTGTCCTACACTCTCCATCTCTGTCTCTCCCCTTCTCCATCAACTTCTCCTTCTTCTTCTCTCTCCCTCCTTCTCTCGCTCTCACATCTCTCTCCTCTCTCCCTCTCCTTCTCCTCCTTCCCTCTCTCCCTCCTCTGTCGATCTCCCCTACTTTTCTCTCTACCTCTCTCCATCTCCTTCTATCTCCTTTTCCTTGTCTTTTTCCTTCTCCTTCTCCGCCTCTCTCCACTTATTCAGTCTTCCTAACCCTCTGCATCTCCCTCTCTCCCTCCTTCTCCTTCTCCTTATCCCTTTCTTTCTTTCTTCTTCTTCTCTACCCTTCGCCTTCTCTCTCTTTTTCTCCTTTTGTCCTTCTCTTTACTACCCCGCTCTCTCTCATTCTCTCCTTCACCATCCTAGTTCTCTCTTTCTCCCTCTCCCTCCTCCTCCTTCTCTTACTGTCTCCCTCTCTCCGTCTCTTGCCTCTCTTCTTCACTCTCTCTCCTTATCCCAATCCTTCTAGTTCTACTTCTTTTTCTCCCACTCTCCTTCTCATTCTCTCTACCTGTTTCCTTCTCAGTCTCAGTCTCACTCTCTCTCATCTTCTTGTCTCTCCTCTCCCTCACACTTTCCTTCTCCGTCTCCTCTTGCTACTCTCTCTCTATCTCCATCCCATCTCTGATCTTTCTCTCTCTCCCCCTCTCCGTCTCCTTCTCTCGCCTCATCCCTCCTCCATCTCCCTCTACTTCTCTCTCCTTGTCCTTCTCTCCCTCCCCTCCTCTCTCACTCTATCTTACTCTCTCGCTCTCTATCTGCCTCTTCTCTCTCTCTTTCCTTCTCTATCTCTACTCTCTTCCACTCCTTCTCGGTCTCCTCCCAACTCGCTCCCCTTGTCCTCCTCTCTCTCCTTATCTTCTCTGCACTCTCCCCTTCTCCTTCTCTCTCATTGTCCTCTCTTGTTCTCCTTCTCATCTCCTTCTTCTTCTCTCTCCTTCTTCTCCTTCCTTCTCTTCCTCCTCTTACTTTGTCATCTCTATACTTCTCCCTCTTCTTTTCCTCTCCGTCACCTTCACTCTCTCTCACTCCTCTCGTTCTCCTCATTATCTCTCTCCTCTCTCTTTGTCTCCATCTTTCTCTTTCCCCTCATCCTTTCTCGTTCTCCTTCTCTCTTTCGCTCTCTCTCTTCCCCTTCTGTCTCCTTTCTATTTCTCTCTCGTCGTACCCCTGGTCTCTACTTCTCCCTCTCTCTTTCCAACTCCTTCTAGCTCTCTCTCCATCTCCGTCTCTCATCTTCTTCCCTCTCCCACTCTCCTTGTTTCCCCATTTCCTTCTCTTTCGTCCTACACTCACCATCTCTTCCTCTCCCCTTCTCCTTCTCCTTCTGCTTATCTCTCCCTCCTTGTCTCGCTCTCACCTCTCCCCTCTCTCCCTCTCCTTCTCCTCCTTCCCTCTCTCCCTCCTCTGTCAATCTCCCCTCCTTTTCTTTCCACCTCCTTCTCCCTCCTTTTCCTTTTCCTTGTCTTTTTCCTTTTCCTTCTCGGTCTCTCTCCGCTTCTTCAGTCTTCCTAACCCTCCACATCTTCCTCTCTCTCTCCTTCTCGTTGTCCCTCTCTTTCTTTCTCCTTCTCGACTCTTTGCCTTCTCTCTCTTTTTCTCCTTTGTCCTTCTCTTTACTACCCCTCTTTCTCATTCTGTCCTTCACCATCCTACTTCTCTCTTTCTCCCTCTCCCTCCTTCTCATTCTCTTTCTCTCACTCTCCTTCTCCTTCTCCTTCTCTCTACTTGTTTCCTTTTCACTTGCGTCTCATTCTCCTCCATCCCTCTCTCTCGTCTCTTTCACTCTCTTCCCTCTCTCTCCACCTTCTCCTTCCTTGTCCCTTTTTCTCCTTCTCTCGCTCCATCTTCCTCACCTTCCCTCTCATATCTCTCCTCTCGCCTTATCTTTCTCTCTCTCCTCCTTCTACTTCTTTCTCTATTCTTATCCTTCCTTCTCTCCCCTCTCTCCTTCCTTCTCTCATTCTCTCTCCCTCCTTCTCCTTGTTCTCTACTCTCTCTTATTACCCCGCTCTCCCTCCTTCACTCCTCTCTCTGATTCTCTCTTCCCTCCTATCTTCTCTCTCCTTATCCTGCACTCTTCGTCTTCAATCTTCTTCCCCCTCTCTCCTTCTCCTCTACCTCAATCCCTCACCTCTTTCCCCTTTTCCTTCTCCATCTCTCTCATCTTCTTGTCTCTCCTCTCCCTCTCACTTTCCTTCTCCTTCTCCTCTTGCTACTCTCTCTCTATCTCCATCCCATCTCCGCTCTCCCTCTCTCCGTCTACTTCTCTCTCCTCCTCCCTCCTCCATCTCCCTCTACTTCTCTCTCCTTGTCCTTCTCCCCCTCCCCTCCTCTCTCACTCTATCTTACTCTCTCGCTCTCTGTCTGCCTCTTCTCGCTCTCTTTCCTTCTCTATCTCTACTCTCTTCCACTCCTTCTCGGTCTCCACCTCTCTCGCTCCCTTGTCCTCCTCTCTCTCCTTATCTTCTCTCCACTCTCCACTTCTCCTTCTCTCTCCTTGTCCTCTCTCTTCTTCTCCTTCTCATCTCCTTCTTCTCTCCCCTTCTTCTCCCTCCTTCTCTTCCTCCTCTCTCTCATCTCTCTCCTCCTCCCTCTTCTTTTCCTCTCTTTCACCTTCACTCTCTCTCACTCCTCTCGTCCTCCTCCTAATCTCTCTCCTCTCTCTTTGTCTTTCCATCTCTCTTTTTTCCATTCTCCTCCTTTCTCGTTCTCCTTCTCCCTTTCTCTCTCATGTTGCCATTGGGTTCTACTTCTGCATCTCCCTCTCGCTTTCTTTCTCCTTCTAGCTCTCTCTCTCCATCTCCATCTCTCATCTTCTTCCTCTCCCTCTCTCCTTGTTTCCCCATTTCCTTCTCTCTCATCCTACGCTCTCCATCTGTGTCTCTCCCCATCTCCTTCTGCTTCTCTCTCCCTCCTTCTCTCGCTCACACCTCTCTCTCTCTCCTCTCTCCCTCTCCTTCTCCCATTTCCCTCTCTCCCACCTCTGTCGATCTCTCCTCCTTTTCTCTCCATCTTCTTCTTTCTCCTTTTCCTTGTCTTTTTCCTTCTCCATCTCTGTCTCCCTCCGCTTCTTCAGTCTTTCTAACCCTCTGCATCTACATCTCTCTCGCTCTCTCCTTCTCCTTATCCCTCTCTTTCTTTCTCCTTCTCTACCCTGCACCTTCTCTCTCTTTTTCTCCTTTTGTCCTTTTCTTTAGTACCTCTCTTTCTCTCTCATTATCTCCTTCACCATCGTACTTCTCTCTTTCTCCCTCTCCCTCATCCTTCTCTTTCCCTCTTTCTCTCTCCATCTCTTGTCACTCTTCTTCACTCTCTCCTTATCCCAAACTTTCTAGTTCTACTTCTCTTTCTCTCACTCTCCTTCTCCTTCTCTCTATCTGTTTCCTTCTCTCTCTCACTCTCCGTCTCATTCTCCTCCCTCTCTCTCTCTCGTCCCTCTCTCTTTCCACCATCTCCTTCCTTGTCCCTCTTTCTCCTTATCTCGCTCCTTCTCCCTCTCATTCTCTCTCATATCTCCCCCTCTCTCCTTATCTTTCTCTCTCTCTCGTCCTGCTACTTCTTTCTCTATTCTTATCCTTCCTTCTCTCCCCCTCTCCTTCTCCTTGCTTCTCCCATTCTCTCTCCCCCCTTCTCATTGTTCTCCAGTCTCTCTTATTGCCCCGCTCTCTCTCCTTCACTCCTCTGTCTGATTCTCTCTTCCCTTCTATCTTCTCTCGCCTGATCCTTCACTCTTCGTCTTCAATCTTCTTCCCCCTCTCTCCTTCTCCTCTGCCTCAATCCCTCACCTTTTTCCTTCTCCATCACTCTCATGAATGTACTAATGAGGAATGTGCGTGGAGCAAATGGACCCGGCCGTGCACTCATGATTAGGGGTCGAATAAAGGAGACAAATCCGGCTGTGGTATGTCTTATGGAACACAAGGTAAAATACAAGAAGATGGAATGATTAAAACGAGCAATTTGGCCTCATGCAAGGATTGCAAATAGCTTGATCGTGGACTCGGGACAACTTTGGTGTAGTGGAATGACCACATTATCGATCTTCATGTTACTTTCGAAACACCACAACTACTCCACTTCAAGGGTTGTCACAAGAATGATGGGACAGCATTTGATATCACGGCTGTGTATGGTGAAAATGGGCATGTCGATAGGAGAGCCTTGTGGAGCGATCTTCATCTTGTGGCTCTGGAGGTTTCGCGGCCGTGGATTGTAGGAGGTGAGTTCAATTGTAGTCGTCTTGCTAGTGAGAAATGTGGTGCTGCTGCTGGAAATGAGATAGCGAAGAAAGACTTTAATGAGTGTATTGATGCACTTTAGCTACTTGAGGTGCCCTCTACGGGAGGGGACTTCACGTGGTCAAATTCCTCCGAAGGAAGTACGTGTATTGAGACAAGGATTGACCGTATACTTATGAACAATGTGTGGCTCGAGATGTTTCCGAAATCCTACTACATCATCTGTGATAAGGATCTAAGTGACCATGCCATGCTAGAAATGAGGACGGAGGGAAATGAGAGATGGAAAAAGAAGTTGTTTCGTTTCAAAAACCATTGGGCGGAGCATGTGGAGTTTGAAGCCGTAGTGGATCAAGCTTGGTCTACTTTTGTGATTGGCACGCCTATGTTTCGTGTTGCTGAAAAGCTGAAACAAGTCAAGAAGGCACTTATAGGATGGAGTGGAAGAACCTTTGGAAACATTACAAACAAAGTGGGTGAGGCCCGGATTGCCCTTGAGGAGGTGAGGAAGGAAAGGCAAAACCTACCAAATGACCAAGCTCTAGCCGCTGCTGAAGGGACAACAAAGGAGGAATTTAAGCGTGCCCTTGCTCAGGAGGAGTGTCTTATCCGTCAAAAATCAAGGGTGAAGTGGCTGAAAGAGGGGATCGAAACACTAGTTTTTCCATGCGCAACTACGAGTAAGGAGAGCCACCAATCAAGTGAGGAGAGTATGTGAGGGAGCGCATATCGTGGAGGAGGAAGGCGAAATTCGGAACGCCTTTCAGGTACAACCACTTGACCCTTCCCTCCTTTTCCCACAGATCCTGCCGGAGGAAGGGAGAAACCTCACACGAAAGCTGGAATTAAAAGAAATTGAAGAGGTGGTGTTACATGCAAATGTGGACATGGCACCGGGCCCCGATGGCTTCAACGCAAAAATATTCCAGGCCACGAACTCTTGTTTGGATAGCGGAAGAGTGTTAACCCAATGGAACTCTACCTCAATTACAGTTATCCCGAAGAAGAAGGCACCAAATTTGATTGGGGAGAACCAAAGTGCTTTTGTCAAAGGAAGGCGAATTGGTGATAATATTCTCCTCGCACATGAACTATGCCACAATCTACACCTTGACAAAGGGAGGGGACGCATGTGCCTAAATCTTGATATCCGGAAAACGTATGACTCCATCTCGTGGTGCTTCCTTGATGAGGTGATAAGTCGCTTTGGTCTCCCTCTGAAGTGGAGAAGGCTGATTATGAGTTGTGTCAAAGCATCTTTTGTGGTGACGGTAAATGAAGCTCACTTCAACATGAATTGGTAGTGCCTTGGGATACCAAAGTATCCTACTTCATAAGAGAGGGGAAATGGAACTCCCCCCCCCCAAGATCAATGATAACGGAGGAAGTTCACTTGAAGATCACAAATACACGCATTCATGGAGGTATGGACCATACAAACCGCATAGAAGGGAAAAGGGCTACATTAGGAATCAAGGAAGTGTGGAAATAGGTGGTGGAACTGGGGAGGAAGGTCACTTGGTCAGATGTGGTTTAGCACAAACATGCAATTCCTCTCTCCATCTCCTTCTCTCTCATTTTCCTTGTCTTTTTCCTTCTCCTTCTCCTTCTCCCTCCGCTTCTTCAGTCTTTCTAACCCTCTGCATCTACTTCTCCCTCTCTCTCCTTCTCCTTATCCCTCTCTTTCTTTCTCCTTCTCTATCCTTCGCCTTCTCTTTTTTTCCTCCTTTTGTCCTTCTCTATCCTTCGCCTTCTCTTTTTTTCCTCCTTTTGTCCTTCTCTTTAGTACCTCTCTCTCTCATTCTCTCATTCACCATCCTACATCCTCTCGTTCTCCTTCACTCTTTCTCTCACTCTCTCCCCTTGTCCTTCTCTCCCTCCCCTTCTGTCTCACTATGTCTTACCCTCTTCTCACTCTCTCTTTCCTTCTCTATCTCTCCTATCTTCCACTCCTTCTCCCTCTCGGTCTCCTCCCCTCTCGCTCCCTTTTTCCTCCTCTCTCTACTTATCTTCTCTCCACTCTACACTTCTCCTTCTCTCTCCTTGTCCTCTCTTGTTCTCCTTCTCATCTCCTACTTCTCTCTCCTTCTTCTCCCTCCTTCTCTTCCTCCTCTCTCTCTCATCTCTCTCCTCCACCCTCTCTTTTCCTCTCCTTCACCTTCACTCTCTCTCACTCCTCTTGTTCTCCTACTAATCTCTCTCCTTTCTCTTTGTCTCTCCATTTCTCTCTTTCTCATCCTCCTCCTTTCTCCCCTTCGTTCTCTCTTTCTCTCTCGTCTTACCACTGGCCTCTACTTCTCCTTCTCCCTCTCTCTTTCCTTCTCCTTCTAGCTCTCTCTCTCTCTCTCTCCATCTCCGTCTCTCATCTTCTTCCTCTCCCTCTCTCCTTGTTTCCCCATTTCCTTCTCTCTCATCCTACGCTCTCCATCGCTGTCTCTCCCCTTCTCCTTCTGCTTCACTCTCCCTCCTTCTCTCGCTCCCACCTCTCCGTCTCTCCTCTCTCCCTCTCCTTCTCCCCCTTCCCTCTCTCCCACCTCTGTCGATCTCTCACCCTTTTCTGTCCACCTTTCTCCATCTCCACTTCTCTCTGTTTCCTTGTCTTTTTCCTTCTCCATCTCCGTCTCCCTCCGCTTCTTCAGTCTTTCTAACCCTCTGCATCTACTTCTCTCTCGCTCTCTCTTTCTCCTTATCCCTCACTTTCTTTCTCCTTCTCTACCCTTCGCCTTCTCTCTCTTTTTCTCCTTTTGTCCTTTTCTTTAGTACCTCTCTTTCTCTCTCATTCTCTCCTTCCCCATCCTACTTCTCTCTTTCTCCCTCTCCTTCCTCCACCTTGTTCTTCACTCACTCCTATTGCCCTGTTCTGTCTCCTTCACTCCTCTCTCTGATTCTCTCTTCCCTTCTATCTTCTCTCTCCTTATCCTGCACTTTTCGTCTTCAATCTTCTTCCCCCTCTCTCCTTCTCCGCTACCTCTATCCCTCACCTCTTTCCCCTTTTCCTTCTCCATCTCTCTCATCTTCTTGTCTCCCCTCTCCCTCACACTTGCCTTCTCCTTCTCTCTCATTCTCCTCTTGCATCTCTCGCTATCTCCATCCCATCTCCGCTCTTTCTCTCTCTCCCTCTCTCTGTCTCCTTCTCGGTCCTCCTCCCTCCTTCATCTCCCTCTACTTCAATCTCCTTGTCCTTCTCACCCTCTCCTCCTCTCTCACTCTATCTTACTCTCTCGCTCTTTGTCTCCCTCTTCTCTCTCTCTCTCTCTTTCCTTCTCTATCTCTCCTATCTTCCACTCCTTCTCCTTCTCGGTCTCCTCCCTTCTCGCTTACCTTGTCCTCCTCTCCCTCCATATCTTCTCTCCACTCTCCCCTTCTCCTTATCTCTCCTTGTCCTCTCTCTTGTTCTCCTTCTCATATCCTTCTTCTTCTCTCTCCTTCTTCTCCCTCTTTCTCTTCCTCCTCTCTCTGTCATCTCTCTCCTCCTCCCTCTTCTTCTCCACTCCGTCACCTTCACTCTCTCTCACTCCTCTCGTGCTCCTCCTTATTTCTCTCCTCTCTCTTTGTCTCTCCATCTCTCTCTTTTTTGCAAATCAAAAAGGGCGGCTGAGCCGCGAAATTCATTGATAGCTCGAAAATTACAAAGTTCGGATGACGCTGACTTGCGTAATCGGATACACTGCATTAGAAAATACACATTTTCGGTAACAACTAGGTTATGCTATCTAACATGAAGCCCTAAGTCTTACATTGTTTCCACATTGTCGTGTGGTACCAATTATCATCGTGCTTTCCCTTTCTTCTTCTCCTTCTTCTTTTCCTGTGACCTCGGTCTCGGTTTGGGATCACTCACACAAAGCTCACTCTCCCCAGGGTCATCAGAGTCATAACACCATGGCTCCTCCACACGTGTCCTCACATCTCCATGCTTGGTCTTCAAGCGTACGTACTCCTTATGATCTTGTCCCATCAGAGCGGTATCTTCAATATCACTCATCGTAAGATCCTCACGCATCGGCGTCGATGACCCTCCAGTCTTCACAATATTTTGTTGTCTTAACAAAGCCTCGTGTACGCCTTGAAATGTTGATTGAGGTGATAGGTCATTTAGGTCCATCTTTGGTGGGGGGACCCTCTACTTAATCCTCTCATCCCAGGGTCTCCTTGCAATTTTGCCTCCATAACCCGCGCACATTGCACTTCACGTGGGCAGCCCATTGTATTTTTGTCTTGTGCAAATGGGTCCCTAGGCAATGATTGGTTCCCATTTGGTTTCATACGCCCTTCTTTTTGTCCTATGCAATCAAGCGAAATTTCGTTGGTCCCATGTGCATGCTCCAAAGGTCCCCTCCCCATGCATCCATTCTTATCCAATGGTCCAAAAGAGGAGGTATTTGTCTCATATGCAAGCTCCAATCGTCCCCTTCCATTGTCCCCCCACTTTCCATGTGGCACCATTCTCATTTGCCCCCATGCTTTTGGAAGCACATGCTCTCTCATGGTTTGTCTCATGTGCCGATTCTTGCTTTCCACATGGCACTTGGAGAAAACCTCCTTCCTCCTCCCTTGTCTCATCTAGCCAACCCTCCTTTCCACACGTGTCATGGTGTCATTTGGGTCATGGCTGGCTTGTCCACGTGGTGAGAGGGGAGAGGTGGACAAAACATCCATGCTTTTTGGTACCTCCCATGATCGGCTCTCCCTCTTCCCTTGCTTTAACCCTTTCCACGTGGCATTGACTCTTTGATGCCAAGTGCAGCACCCATTCCGTCCACTCGCTTGGGCTGGTCCATGCCTCCATGAATCTTGGTACTAAATATTCTTTGGTGGACTTCTTCAATAAAGGTGCAGCGTGGTGGGGGGAGGTTCCACTTTCCATCTCTAATGAAATATGACACTTTCGTGTCCCACAACACTCCCAATTCATAGTGTAGTCACTCCCCCTAACTTTCGTTTTGAAACGGTTCTCCACACCAAGCGTATTGGAAGAACCGAATGTCTTCACCATTTCCCACCTCGTATTGGATGTGTCGTCGAGCAATGTCTCAGACTCAGAGTATCCCTTTCCATGCCCATGAGGAGGTGGATGGTGGTCTTGCAAGCCAAATGGATCGAGTCCTCAAGTACTTTCAGCGGATACACTTCACCCAAAGTGCATTTCCACTCTGAAAAAATAGGCGGAGGAGGCCTACATCATTCCACTCTGACAAACACTTCAAACCAAGGCCCCCTTCCTCCTATGGTGTACAGACGTCTTTCCAGGCTACTGCTACCCACTTCTTTGGGCCACCCCAGATGAAGTGACACATAAGGCTCTCAATCTCCTTTAACACTTTTCGAGGAAGTAGGAAAGAGGACGTCCAATATATGCTAAGGGAGATGAGCACACTTCTCATGAGCTCCACCCATCCCGCAAGTGTCAAGAAGTTCTGCTGCGAAGTACTAAGTCGTGCTTTCACCATATTGATCAACATCACACAGTGGTTTGTCCCAATCCTCCCGGAGACAATGACAGCCCAAGGTAGGTCACCGGAAACTCCTTTCTCTCCATGACAAGATGTGTTGCAATCCACGACCCATGTGGCACTCCATTTCCCATGAAAATTTGACTCTTCGACGCACTAAAGCTTAGCCCCGAGCAAGCTGTAAACTCCTCAAGTACACCTCAGATGGCTCTTGCATTTTCCTTCGTTGACTTTGTAAATAGGAGAACGTCATCAGCAAAGAGAGGTGCGAAACAGGAACATCTCCACACAATAGTGGGTGGATACATCCCTCCATTACCTCCTTCATCATCTCGCTCAATACCTCCATACATAGCACAAACAAATAGGGGGCCAAGGGGTCACCATGTCTCAAGTCGTTGCTGGCCACAAAGGATGCTGAATTTGCACCATTGACCGTCACCACGAATGAGGCTTTAACACAACTCATGATAAGCCTCCTCCATTTGTTGGGGAATCCAAATCTGGTCATCACTTCATGTAGGAAGACCCAAGAGATGGAATCGTAGGCTTTCTGGATGTCGAGTTTAATGCATTTTTGTCCCATCCCTTTGTCGAGATGTAGGTTATGGTATAGTTCATGGGCAAGGTGGATGTTGTCCCCAATTCTCCTGCCTTTGACGAAGGCACTTTGACTCTCCCCAATGAGGCGTGACAGCAGCCCCTTCAAACAGTTCGCAAGAACTTTTGATGTGAACCTATATGTCATGTTGCACAATGAAATGGGTCGGTAATCCTCCACAAAAAGTGGTGATTTCTTCTTAGGGATAATCGTAATTGATGTGGCATTCCATTTGGCTAGCACCTTCCCGCTTTCTAAACAGGAACTCATGGCGTTGAAACATGTCTCGCTTGATTATTTCCCATGTGGCTTTGAAGAACTTTACATTGAAGTCATCCGGTCCCGGTGCCTTATCTACATTTGCGTTCAACACCACCGTTTCGAGCTCCTTCATCTCAAGAATCCGTGTTAACTCCATCCCCTCTGCCGGTTGAATTTGTGGTAGGATGACGAAAGGGGGGAGGGGTTTCACCTGCAATTCATGAGCAAACAAGTTAGCATAAAAATGCCGAAAAGCGTCCCGGATCTCTCCCTCCTCTTCCACGAAGGTGGCACCCTCACCCACTTGTCTCACTTGGTTGGTAGCTCTCCTCACTCTAAGATGTGCATGGAAAAATCTAGGGTTTTGGTCCCCCTCCTTCAGCCACTTGACTCTTGATTTTTGTCGAACAAGGGACTCCTCCCAAGCAAGGATCCGAGCAAGGCAATCCTTTGCTACTCCCTCAACAAGAAGAAGCTCAGCATCGTGTGGCTTGTCTACCCTACTCTACTGAGCTTCCTCAAGTGCAGCCCGGGCCTCTCCCACCTTTTGGTTAACGTTCCCAAACTTAGAGGCGCTCCACTGGATAAGCCTCTTCCTTACTTCATCCAGCTTTCGCACCATCCCAAACATTTGAGTGCCTCTCACATACTTGGTCCAAGCTTGTCCCACAATACTACGAAACTCTTCATGCTCAGCCCAATGGTTTTTGAACTGGAACATCTTTTTCTTTTGTCTTTCGTTTACTTCCGTCTTCATGATGAGCATGGTGTGAGTTTATAACGATCTACAGGTTCAGGAGTACCTTCTTGGAGAGAACCTGTGGCAGCAGAATGGATCGGCGATCACCTCACGGAATCCTCTGGAGCACCGGTCGGTCTTCTACTCTCTTGGAGAAGAAGCACGAGTCCACAACCAAAGAGTCCACGGATTGACTTGGTGGAGGTGGAGGGACGAATGGAAGAGAGAGGGAGGGGTGGCGGCTAGGGTTTGGTGGGGCTAGGGTTTGCACACATGATCATCCATCCAATGGAAGGCTCCCCTCCTTATATAGATGGCCCCACCCTAAACCCTAAGTGTGTAGTCCAATGGGGACGCGCCATGTGTAAGTGCTTTGGGCAAATATCTTATTAATCCTAGATTAATCTAATATCTCCCACTTGCGCAATAACACGATAACAACATGTCATCTGCTTTTGTGTCCCTGACACATATGCATATATCATTGATACATACAATCACACAATGGCAATATATCACCTCTCTATATGTCCCCGACACACATGTATACATCCGTTATATATACAACTATTCCTCTCTCCAAGAACGCATCCACAACACGCAAGTCTTTGATCATGTATCCCTGATACAAGATCATCTGTGTCCCCGACACATGCACTCTTCCGATCATACGGACAAATGGGTCGTGCGACCGGTGATGCACCTGCAATTAGGAGTCTCAAACTAGAAACCTTACTAGAAGGCCAGAATGACATCATCCTCACAAAAATAATAAGTAAGCAGTCAAATGCACATCATTGTTCCCCAGGTTTACTTAGAAACTCACTTGACATGAACGGTATCTCGATCCCTCGGAGAGAATACCTTCTTGTCCTCAAGGTACTTGCTACTGTATCCAATACAGTTGGGTCCAGCAAATACTTTTAGTGCAGTCGAGTCAAACCTTTCCCCTCGCCCCAGACCACCATTACACTCAGAGTTGAATCCTTTCCCGAAGATGCCTCTTTAGACCGAATCTCTCATGGTCATAGATAACATCCCAAAGTAGCCACATCAACCCTTTGCTTCATGGTGTCGTCGAAGGTCACTGAGGGTAACTAATGACAACCAAGTCTTGGACTCACATAGTGAAGGCGCAGGGATCCATACTTTCACTTCCCAATGGTCGCTCAACACATGTTGTATGACAAACATGTTATGGTGGATCATACTGTACACAACAACATGTCTGTCTCTCAACACCATACAAGTCATAGTCCAGTCGCACCCCCTCTGCGCCAGACCTAAGCTTCATCATTGTCGCCTTAACACCACACAGGTGCCACCTGGCGCCACATGTGATGCTCGCACTTGGCTTCTATAGGTCACAGGAATCGTGGGAACATTCATGTCAATCCTCACAAACATAGAGGATCTCATCTTGATTCCTAATCAAGGCGACTGTCCTATAATGAACTGCTCTGGATCTATCATACAAGATCTCTTCATGATCCCTCTCATCTCTGCTCGCTATCAAAAGTGCCAAAGGCGAATGCTCGTGTAAGTGAGCATTCTTCAGCCTATTGACAGAATGATATTTTATGCTAGAACAACTACATCAACCAAAACATATATAGTCGAAAGGAAAACACAATCACTCATAAAATGAAGTTAGACATGTCAATGCATCAAAGTCTGCGTAAGCCTAACGACTTCACATGGGACACAAACGAGTCCTTAGCTATAGCCTTGGTAAGAGGGTCAGCTACCATAAGACTAGTAGACACATGTCTTAACATAACTTCCTTGCTCGCTATAATGTCCTTCACAAAGTGCTCCATGCTTGGGTTGGACTGGTATCGACTCACAATGCCCACAACATAACAAATGTCTGGCCTAGTACACATCATAGAGTACATGAGGCTTCCCACAACATTGGAGTATGGAACCTTGTCCATTTTGGCCTTCTCTTCAGGAGTCTCAGGATGCTTATCAAGGCTTAAGTGCAAACCCTTCTGAACAGGAGTGTCGATTGGTTTGCATTTGTCCATATGGTATTTCTTTAAGATGTCGTTAATGTAAGTCTCTTGAGACAATCCCAGATGTCTCTTGGACCTATATCTAACAATCTTGACACCAAGGATGTAGCTAGCTTCACCATGTCCTTTATATCAAACATGGAGGACAACCACTCTTTAGTGGATTTCAGCAACTCTTTGCTATTTCCAGCCATGAGTATGTCATCAACATACAAGGTCAGAATGACAAATTTACCATTGGATCTCTTAACGTACACACAGTGATCTTCCTGAAGCATAGAGAACGCATTCTATGATATAGCTTGATGGAAGCGAATGTTCCACTGTCTAGACGCTTGTTTTAAGCCATACAAGGACTTATTGAGCTTGCACACTTTGCGCTCTTCTCCTTTGACTTCAAAACCTTGACGTTGATCCATATAGATCTCCTCCTCAAGTTCTCCATTGAGAAAAGCAATCTTTACATCCATTTGGTAAAGCTCTAAGTCCATCTGAGCTACAATAGCTAGTAGAAGGCGGATGGAGGCAAACCTAACCACGGGTGAAAAGGTTTCCTCAAAATCCATGCCTTCTCTTTGGGTGTAGCCTTTAGCTATCAGTCTAGCCTTGAATCTATCAATAGATCCATCCACCTACCTCTTAATCTTGAGGATCCACTTGGCCCCAACGGCCTTTCGGTTCGGCGGTAAGTCGACCATGTCCCAAACTCGATTAACGTTCATCGACTCCAACTCTTCCCTTATAGCTTCTAACCACTCTTTAGCATTTCGACCTTCCAAAGCCTCTTTCAAGGTCTCCAGTTCTTGCTCATCGATTACTGTCATCCCGGATGATTCATAATCAATTTCTTCTTGAGGTATCATGAGGGCCTCTTCCTCTAAGCGAAATCGCCTACAAGGAATGAGCCCACGTTTACTTCGACGCAGATGGGTATCTAATGGCTCAACCTCCGTGAGAGCTATCAGATCCTCAGCATTGCTACTCCCACTAGGATTGACTGGTGGAACCTCATGTTCAACTTCCAGATCCTGATCTCGTGGAGTGGCAATGTCCTCATCTTGTTATTCAAAGAAGTCCACTGACTCTTTGATAGCTCCAGCTAGAGTTGGAAAAACATTTTCCAAGAATGTGGCATCCCTAGACTCCAGTTCCGTCCTTCTTTCATTCTCGTCTAACCCGATAACAGCACAACCTTTGGAGAGATCACTGTATTTTACAAAGATACACTTTTTCCCACTAGATCCTAGTTTTCCATATCGGTGACTAGTAGAATGGATGTATGCCGCGCATCCCCAAGGACGCAACAGACTAAAATTAGGCTTCCGTCCTGTCCATAACTCATATGGAGTTGAGGGAACTGATTTTATTGGAACTCTATTGAGGATATATGCAGCAATCATTAGAGCATCTCCCCAAAACGAAATTGGCTAGCTCGCATGTGTCATCGTGGATCTAACCATGTCTAGCAACGTTCTATTCCTTCTCTCAGCAACACCATTTTGCTGAGGAGTACAAGGCATAGTGAGTTGTCTAGATATCCGATTTTCATCACATAACTCTTTACACATTATGGAGAAATACTCCCCACCTCTGTCCGTTCTGAGAGTTTTTATCTTATTATCTAATTGATTCTCTACCAAGCTCATGAATCTCTTAAAGCATTCTAGAGCTTGTGACTTGTGAGAAATAAGATAAATATGACCATATCTAGTGTAGTCATCAATAAATGTGATGAAGTAACTTTGCCCGTGTCTAGTACGCACATTCAAAGGTCCACAAATATCCGAGTGAATTAGTTCTAAAGGAGAAGTAGCCCTAATGGGTTTTTCGAACGGTTTTATAGTTGCCTTTACAGCTAGACAAGATTCACAGGTTGGCAATTCAAATTAGGAGCATTCTCCTAATACCCCCTCGTTTGCCAACCTGTTCATCCGGTCAACACCAATGTGACCTAGTCTAGCATGCCACATAACTGAATCTTTATTCATGGAACTTTGGCTCATAAAGGCACTAGTATTACGATTGAAATCATAAATTGCATCCAACACAATAAAACCGTCTAAAAGAAAGGCACGTCCATGATAAATGTTAGCAAGGTATAAACTCATATCATTGTTCTCAAAAACAACTTTAAAACCATGTCTCATCAAACCAACAACAGAAATAATATTTCGCCGTATAGCTGGTGCATACAACACGTCGTGAGGTAATAGGATCCGGTCACTTCGCAAAGCCACTTTGCATGTGCCAACTCCAAGAACTTCAATGCTAGTGTTGTTCGCCATGTTTATTCGCCTTCCACTTGGAACATGGCGATATTCCACGAAGGCAGAACGATCATTTGTTACGTGGTCCGTGGCACCTGAATCCACAATCCACACAGGAGAATGATCAGTGAGCATCACAGAACTAGTCACGTTACCATTCGAGGGATTACACACAGTAATTACCTTTTGCTCAGTGCACTCAAAAGCAAAAAGTCCAGTCTTTCGGCAGTTAAAACAAGTCACATTAGACTTATCTTTCCCACCTCTGGATCCTCGAGGTCGTTTCTTTTCAGCTTTGGTTTCTGTTTTGTTCTTATTTGCACCCTTCTTGCCTTTAAAACCCTGAGCTCTATCTCTTTTGCGCATAAAACCTGCACTCCTCTGAGGAGCGCCAACTTCAGCAGCAAACACTTGAGTTAGAGGGGCTTCCGCAAGCGTGCGGTCCTCCTCCAGCTCTAGGTGTTTTGCGGCCTGGTCAAATGACCTGATGTCATCAGCATGGGTCAGATGGACCTTCATATGCTCCCAACTCTTCGAAGGCAATGATCTGATGAGAGCATACACTTGCTCCTCATCGGTCTTAGCACGACCAGCAGCGCTCAGCTCGCTAATCATGTTTGACATTGCGGTAATATGCTACCTCATTGTGTGACCTTGGCGCATTTTATACCCATCAAACATGAGCCCAAGCTGGCGGGCCCTTGTGACGGAGGTCACTCCGTACTGAAACTTCACAGCTGCCCACAAGGCCTTTGCAGTTCGCAATTTTTCGAACCGCAGTAACAGATCATCTCGCATCGAACTCAGAATTGTAAAGCGAGCATTACGGTCTTTCTTTTTCCATGCCTTATAGACATCCACATTTCTGCGATGCTGCGCAATGTTCCCTTCCTTGGGGGGATACATAGTTTGGGTTATATTTTCTAACATGACCTGATCCTCTAAGAGATACTCAATTTTACGATGCCACAGATCGTAATTCCTTTCATTGAGTTTATCTCCTCGAGTCAGATCAGCGACAATGCTTTTGGAAGCAACCATAAAAAATCTAGGACAAAAACACATAGCAATACATGAGTTCTAGCATAAAATACAACGAGCTACAATAGTCATAAAAAAATAAATTGACTTAATAGCTATAACATTCAGACCAAAGGAAAACATAAAGAATTCGATCAAATCCTCATGCAATAGTTAATAAAGCCATTTTACTAATCTATATATTGAGCTCCATCATGATTTAGAGACCCCAAAAAAACGTTTAAATCATGGCAAATCGGCAAATAAAGAAAGTATTGCCGCCGGTTGCAAGGTGGTTTACACAAAACACTTCTACCTTGCAACTGCCACTAGGCGTGTAGGTTCCAAAAAAAGTGTTTCCTTTCAAAAAAAATCAATCAAGATCACACAGAAATCGATTGCTACATTACGTCCATATCAAGCTAAGGATACCCCATAGGGATTTAGCCTTTTAGACGGGAACCTGCATGAGCCTTATAGCAATAATATCGCAATAATAAAAAAATAAAATAAAGGAGCCCCACGTCTCCTTAGTGCAATAAACAGTCCACAGTCCATAATTATTACAGTCCATAAATATTACAGTCCATTGCGATATCTATTGCAAATGGAAATGAATGAAAGAAGTTACGCTCAACTCTCAATAAGGCAGTAAATAAAATCAACAACCATTCATTCCATATAAGCACAATCTTTCCATACGTTAGCACAATCCGACGTATGAAAAAAATTACCATAAAGTGTGCACCTCTTTCAATCAAGAAGGAAGTTAAGCATAAGGAAACAATGCATTTATGGTGCACGAATATTGGTAAAAAACGTGTTAGGTAATAACAACCAATCTCCACAATAATCATTCTCAAAACAGAATTTTTTTTCTTCTTTCCCTAATCAATATAATCATGATAGCACAAAAAATTATCCTACTTTTATTAGGAAAGAAAAAATCCGAAATTCTATGGTGGGGAGCAACACATATTTGTGCATCAAAGGAAAGCATTCAAAAATACTTTTAAGGCAATAAAACTCTAGCCCATAATATCCCCTCAAAAAAATTCAGAATTACCCAATCTTTCCTTAATCAATATAAGCATGCAATCAACAATAATTATGCTACTTGTATTGGAAAGAAAATTTCGAAATTCTTTGGTGGAGGGTAACACATAAATGTGCATCAAAGGAAAGCATTCAATAATATTTTTAAGGCAATAAAACTCTAGCCCATAATATCCCCTCAAAAAATTTCAGAATTACCCAATCTTTCCTTAATCAATATAAGCATGCAATCAACAATAATTATGCTACTTGTATTGGAAAGAAAATTTCGAAATTCTTTGGTGGAGGGTAACACATAAATACACATATGATGAAAAGGAAATATTTCAAATGAAATGCATGTTATCATTCCCAAAAAATCCGAAAATCCTTAATGAGATCAACATATATGTGCATTTAATCATAAAGAAAATATTTCAAATGAAATGAATGCTATCATTTCAAAAATTCAAAAATCCTTAATGAGATTAACATATATGTGCATTCAATCATAAAGGAAATATTTCAAATGAAACGCATGCTATCATTCCAAAAAAATATTTCTGAATTATACAATATGGTAACTCAATATTCATGTATGTGCATGATTTTGCAATCAACATCTAATCCTAGATGCATGCACATGTGATTAAAAATTACATATACATGAATAAGGCAACAAGCATCTAACCTTAGATGTATGTACAAGAGTTTAGAAAGAAAAATGCACAATCAAATCATACCATCCGAAATGTATGATCACATTATATGATACATGCAATAATTAACTCTTGTAAAATTATCATCATATTTCAAACAACATATATGCGCATATTATCAAGAACAAACAAACTCTAGCCGCAAGCTTCAAGGATGAAAGAAATTTGCGCAACAAACATAGATTAACATGTAACCCTAGGTACATGCATAAAATGAAATGTAAGCTATGCGCAAGAATGACATAATGATGAAACTTGTAATGCAATTCGCATATAATGAAATGAATCAAGAAAACATGCGCAAGGGTGAGGAAAAATGCCATCAAACCCTAGGCACATGATGAAGAGAAAAAACTACACATGTATGCGATTTCTCTCGAAAACAACCGAAATTATTTCAACATATATGAAATAAGAAAGTGCTCAAAAAATTCGGAGGTGACCAAGATGGTTCTAGTACCAATGTGAGTTTATAACGATCTACAGGTTCAGGAGTACCTTCTTGGAGAGAACCTGTGGCAGCGGAATGGATCGGCCATCACCTCACGGAATCCTCTGGAGCACCGGTCGGTCTTCTACTCTCTTGGAGAAGAAGCACGAGTCCACAACCCAAGAGTCCACGGATTGACTTGGTGGAAGTGGAGGGACGAATGGGAGAGAGAGGGAGGGGTGGCGGCTAGGGTTTGGTGGGGCTAGGGTTTGCACACATGAACATCCATCCAATGGGAGGCTCCCCTCCTTATATAGATGGCCCCACCCTAAACCCTAAATGTGTAGTCCAATGGGGACGCGCCATGTGTCAGTGCTTTGGGCAAATATCTTATTAATCCTAGATTAATCCAATACATGGTGTGGTCACTTAGGTCCTTCTTACCAGCAAGGTAGTAGGATTTTGGGAACATCTCGAGTCATGCATTGTTGATTAGAATCCGGTCAATCTGAGTCTCGATACAAGCACTACCCTCAGAAGAGTTTGACCATGTGAACTCGCTACCGGTTGAAGACATCTCAAGGAGCTCAAGTGCATCAATACACTCGTTAAATTTCGACATGGTAACCTCATTTCCAGCAGCACCTCCCCGTTTTTCGCTCCGCTTTCGGATGCAATTTAAGTCCCCCCCCCCCCACTATCCACGGCCTTGAAACATTTGGAGCCACTTGTAGGAGGTCATTACACAGTTCTCTCCTATCCACATGCCCGTTCTCCCGGTAGACCATTGTGATATCATACTCAGTCCACTCCTTTCAAGTTGTCCTGAAAGTGTAGCAATTGTGACGTTTCAAAGATGACTCTCATGTCCACTTTTTGGTCATTCCAAAGCCCTAGAATCTGCCCCAAGTCTACTATCAAACTATTTGACATCCATGCATGGGGCCAAATGGCTCTTTTGAATCGGTCAATCTTCTTGTACTTGACCTTATGCTCCATTATACACACCACATCCGGGTTTACTTCCTTTATTCGACCCTTTATCATTAGTGCACGACGGGGTCCATTTGCACTGTGTGCATTCCAAAAGAGGATATTCATTTATTTAAATGTGCGGGGTGACCCCCTTTACCTCCACAAGAGATTGTTTTGCTACTTATCTTCCTCCCGGATTGCCTAAGAGGTGGTGGTGGCTAGTTGCATTACTTCTTGTTCGTCCCCTCTTCACAACTTATCCCAAATTCCAGCCCAACTCCTAGTATCTCAAATCTCCCCCTACAATTGTTTCTGAATTCAGTAGAGGTCCCTTAGCACGTGCCACTGTTGATGGAGACATCCAATTCAGATCATCTTGGACAAAAGATGCGAGTCCACTTTGCTGATTTCTACATTCCCTCTCCTCATGCCCTTGATTCCCCCCAACTAACTCAAGTTTCGTGGCCCTCTCCCCACATAGTACTTCCCCATCACGTGAATTTTGTAACTCCATTTCATGCACCAAATTCCAATCACATTTCCCACTCCCACCACTTTGAGGAGCCTTCACTAAGTGTCCCTCATGCCCTTGATGCCCACCAACTAATCCAAGTGGCGTGGCCCCCCTTCCAACTGAAATCTTGTCCCTACTCCTTGACTCAATCTCACTTACCACTTCCCCATCACGTGATGACTCCACATCTTGCATCACATGCCCAACACGTTTTCCACTACCATCCCTTTGAGGAGCCTCCACTAGGTGTGTCCCATGCATGCCCTCATGATCCCCCACTTTGTCCTATGCACAAGAGAATTCCCTCTCTTCATTTGCCCAAGTGAAAGTAGAGCACTGAAACTCCTCCTCATTGGCTGGTCCCGAAATATGTGAAACACTTTTCCCACCCCACCCACTTCCACTTTCTTCTTTTGGCCTCCACTAGACTTCCTTCCTTTTGCACCCTTTGCATCCTTGCTAAAAATCATTTGGGAGGGAGAATTTCCCTTGCCACATGGCGTGGCTTCATTTGTTCCCTCCATGTAGCAAAGAATTGTCTCATTTTGTTATCTTCCTCCCAAAGCTGCCACATCACATGAGCTCCTACATGGCTTCTCCCCATTTGCTCCTCTTACAACGTCAGCTGCCCCAAGATCCACCTCATCATCCCTTCCAACCTCTCTTCCCTTCCCTCCCTCACGACCAACCCCTTCCTTTTCAGCCTCCGCCTCTCCCATCCTCACCAAACCTTCTAACCTATCCCCACACCCACTCCCACTCGTCCCTCCCACTACCCCATCATCTCGGACTTCGTGTTTTCCCCCTTTCTAAGAGTGACCACCACCCATTTGCAGCAACTTGTAGGTGGGGAACAAGCACCTTCGAAGGTAGCATCCTTCGTGGACATTTCTCCTCCTCGTGACCAATCTCAAGGCAATCCTTGAAATAGCCGGGATGCCATTCATATTCCACAAGCACTCTATGTCTTGCACCTTCTTCCACTTGAACATCTACCCAACTAGGGTATGAGAAATCAGGACTTATCTCAATGCACACCCGAGCAAAAGCTAACCTTCGTCCATAAGCGGTGTTGTCATCCATGTAGAGTGGCCTCCCGAGGACACTTGCAATATCGCTCAACGTTCTTTGCGACCAAAATCGAAGGTCAAGCTCCGACAAACGAACCCATATAAGAACCGTTGTGATATGTGCCTTCTCCAAGGTCATCTCCGGGAGACATTCTTGAACCACAAGTGGAGCTCCTCTTACAAAATATGGCCCTCCTTGAAGCACTTTCTTCTTATCCTCTCCAAGAGAAAAATGAAATAACATGAACCCTTGCCCCCTCCGAATGATTTCAAAGCCTCCAACAAGAACCCATAGCTTTTGGAGGTGCTTCTTCAACGTTGGTATATGAGGTTTGAACCCGATGAAATGAACTACCAAAACCATATCCCATCTTTTCAGCGCCTCCACTACTTCCAACTTTGAGCAAACAACCACCTTCTCCCCTCCCTTAACAACTGGTAGGATGAAGTTTAGGGTCGTGGATGCCCTTGGCTTTTCTGAGAAGAGGTCTGACCACTTCCTTGGAGGGCTTTCAACACTCCCTAGAGGTGGCGCAACAACAACTCCTTCCAAAGCTGCGAATGAGCTTTGCTTTGCGACGAAATGGAGATCCTTTGTGGTGCCATAATATCCATCTTGTTGTTGTAAACGTGTAGAACTAGTCTTTGCCTCTATTTTGGTGAAGAAATAAAGAGATTTGGTGAAGAAATGGGGTCGAAATCCTTAGAGAAGCCTAGGCTTCCCATGCGCACCAGAAACTCTCTCTCCTCTCATGTTTTTTCCCAACCCTTCTCTCTCCTCTCTTAAATTCTCTTCTCCTCCCTCCCTCTCTCTCATCTCTTTCACTCTCTTCCCTCTCTCATTCAACTTTCTCCTTCATTGTCCCTCTTTCTCCTTCTCTCGCTCCTTCTCCTCACCTTCTATCTCATATCTCTTCCTCTCTCCTTATCTTTCTCTCTCTCCTCCTTCTACTTCTTTCTCTATTCTTATCCTTTCTTCTCTCCCCTCTCTCCTTCTCCTTCCTCCTCTCATTCTCTCTCCCTCCTCCTTGTTCTTCACTCTTTTTTATTTGCCCCGCTCTCTCTCCTTCTCTCCTCTCTCTGATTCTCTCTTCCTTCTATCTTCTCTCTCGTTATCCTTCACTCTTCGTCTTCAATATTCTTCCCCCTTTATCCTTCTCCTCAACCTCAGTCCCTCACCTCTTTCCCCTATTCCTTCTCCGTCTCGCTCATCTTCTTGTCTCTCCTCTCCCTCACACTTGCCTTCTCCTTCTCTCTCTCCTTCTCCTCTTGCTTCTCACTCTCTCTCTATCTCCATCCCATCTTTGCTCTTTCTCTCTCTCCCTCTCTCTGTCTCCTTCTCTCTCCTCCTCCCTCCTCCATCTCCCTCTACTTCTCTCTCCTTGTCCTTCTCTCCCTCCCCTCCTCTCTTACTATATCTTACTCTCTCGCTCTCTGTCTCCCTCTTCCCTCTCTCTTTCCTACTCTATCGCTCCTCTCTTCCACTCCTTCTCGGTCTCCTCCCCTCTCGCTCCCCTTGTCCTCCTCTCTCCCCTTATCTTCTCTCCACTCTTCCCTTCTCCTTCTCTCTCCTTCTCCTCTCTTGTTCTCCTTATCATCTCCTTCTTCTTCTCCCTCCTTCTCTTCCTCCTCTCTCTCTCATCTCTCTCCTCCTCCCTCTTCTTTTCCTCTCCGTCACCTTCACTCTCACTCCTCTCGTTCTCCTCCTTATCTCTCTCCTCTCTCTTTGTCTCTACATCTCTCTCTATCCCCCCTACTCCTTTCTCGTTCTCCTTCTCTCTTTCTCTCTCTCTTCCCCTTCTCTCTCCTCTCTACTTCTCCTTCTCCCTCTTTCCTTCTCCTTCTAGCTCTCTCTCTCTCTCTCCATCTCTGTATCTCATCTTCTTGTCTCTCCCTCTCTCCTTATTTCCCAATTTCGTTCTCTGTCGTCCTACACTCTCAATCTCTGTCTCTCCCATTCTCGTTATGCTTCTCTCTCCCTCCTTCTCTCGCTCTCGCCTCTCTCTCTACTCTCTCCCTCTCATTCTCCTCCTTCCCTCTCTCCTTCCTTTGTCGATATCTCCTCCTTTTCTCTCCACCTCTCTCTATCTCCTTGTCCCCCCATTTCCTTGTCTTTTTCCTTCTCCTTCTCTGTCTCTCTCCCCTTCTTCAGTCTTTCTAACCCTCTGCATTTCATTCTCTCTCGCTCTCTCCTTCTCCTTATCCCTCTCGTTATCCTCCTTATCTCTCTCCTCTCTCTTTGTTTGTCCATCTCTCTATTTAACTTCCTCCTTTCTCGTTCTCGTTCTCTCTTTCTCTCTCTTTTCCCCTCCACCTTTCTGGTTCTCCATCTCTCTCTTCCCCTTCTCTCTCCTCTCTATTTCTCTCTCGTCTTACCACTGCTCTCTACTTCTCCTTCTCCCTCTATCTTTCCTTCTCCTTCTAACTCTCTCTCTCTCCATTTCCGTCTGTTATCTTCTTCCCTCTCTTTCTCTCCTTGTTTCCCTATTTCCTTCTCTCTCGTCCTACACTCTCCATCTCTTTCTCTCCCATTCTCCTTCTGCTTCTCTCTTCTCTCGCTCTCACCTCTCTCTCTCCTCTCTCCCTCTCCTTCTCCTCCTTCCCTCTCTCCCTCCTCTATTGATCTCTCCTCCTTTTCTCTCCACCTCTCGCCATTTTTTTTTGCAAAGCAAAAGGGATGCTTAGCCTCTCAATTCTATGGATTAAGTGTTCTTTACAACCTTCAAAACATGAAAATTTTGGTCGCGAGTTTATGCCTTATGCATAACCGGCCACTACTACTAAGTATTACAAGCAAGATTACATCATTCGAAAGGAAATTGCTATCCTATCTCCACGTATGTTCAAATTTCTGGAAATGCTCCTTGTTCTTTGCTATGTCCTTCACTTTACCCCCTATGCACCGGATCATGTCCTTTACGACTTCAACTATATCCCCCCGTTGCTTCTTTTGCCCCTCAAAGATTATTCAGTTGCGTTTTTGCCAACATTCATGAATCATGGCATGCAACGCCCACCTTCTTTCTAGTATCTCTATGTGCCACCCTCGTGCATGGATAATACGGTTTTCGTCTCCCACAATAGAGCTTGCAATGCCGGGGCTGACATGAAGGTGTGCTAGGGGGCTTCCCCAAACCGCTCTAACAAACGAGCACCTCCAAAACAAGTGCTCCATATCCTCCCTCATATCCTCACAAAGGGCACAAACGGGATCATGCTTCACTCCCATTTGGTTCATGAGCTTCTTCGTGAGTAGTTGACCCCTCATTGCTCGACAAGTCGTTAGTGAATGTTTGGGGATGCAATGCTTGTGCCACACCATGTCGACCAAACTAACTTTGTATCCCAATGCCTTTACCTACGTCCAAACCTCCTTCATGCTGAGGGTGCCTCCATTTCCATTCAGCCTTGTCGGTTTGTCCACGCCTCCTAGTATAGGGATGCATTTTATCTTGGCCCAAAGTGCTTCCATTATGCTCGACCTAGGAAAAGGAAGGCTCCACTCACCATTTCTAATGAAGTATGAGACTTTAGTGTCCCATGGCACTCCCAACTCGTAGTGTAGTCGCTCCCCCCATGATTCGACTTGGAATGGTTTCCCGCACCAAGGATATTGGAAGAATCTGATTTCTTCCCCATTTCCCACCTTGTATTGAACATGCCTTCTTGCAATCTCTGGCACTCGTAGTATCCCGCACCAAGCCCACGAGGATGTAGTCAGCGGTCGTGATAGCCAAATGGACCGATTTTTGAGATACTTGTGACGCATACATTTCACCCACAATGAGGTACCATCTTCTACCGCAAGCCAAAAAATCCTAAGGAGACCCACATCATTCCATTCTGTGAGGTTCTTGAGACCAAGCCCACCTTCACCTTTAGGGGTACAAACATCCTTCCAAGCTACCACCACCTACTTTTTTGGACCACCGAAAATAAAGTGACTCATGAGACTATCCAACTCTTGAAGTACTTTCCGAGGAACGAAGAACGTGGATGTCCAATACATGCTAAGTGAGACGAGCACACTTCACACCAGCTCTACGCACCCGGCTAAAAATAGAATGTTTTGTTGCCACGTGCTCAAGCGGGCCTTTACTTTACTAATGAGCGCTCCACAATGACTCCTCCCCATCCAGCCCGAGAATAGAGGGAGGCCAAGGTGAATAACTGGGAAATCCTTGCGTTCCATCCCTAGATGCTCCAAGATCCATTCTCCATGCGTCACTTCTCCACCCATGAATTTTTTTGTCTTTGAAGCACTAAATTTCAGCCCCGAACACGCCGTAAATTTCACTTCTCCTTCGTTTCTTCCATCCTCCATTGTCATCTTCACATCTTGCTCAACACTTCCATACACAAAACACACAAGTAAGGTGCCAACGGGTCCCCTTGTCTCAATCCGCTACTTGCACAAAATGGAGTAGAGTTTGTTCCATTTACCATAATTACAACGGAAGCTTCCCCACATGCCATAATGATCTTCCTCCACTTTGACGGAAATCCGAATCTCACCATAACTTAGTCTAAGAAAGCCCATGAAATGGAGTCATAAGCTTTCCTAATATCCAATTTACTACACATGTGTCCCCGTCCTCTCGCAAGACGAAGGTTGTGGCAAAGCTCATGCCCAAGTAGTATGTTATCACCAATTATTCTTCCTTGGACAAAGGAACTTTGATTTTCCCCAACAAGCCTTGGTAACAAGCCCTTCAACCGGTTCGCAAGCACCTTCGCGATGAACCTATACATCATGTTGCATAGAGCTATAGGTCTATAATCTTCTACCAACATGGGTGCCATCTTCTTTGGAATGATTGTGATGGAGGTGTATTTCAATTGCATCAACATCTTTCCATTGCCAAAGCATGAGTCTACGGCTTTGAAAACATCTCTCTTGATTATCCCCCAAGCTGTCTTGAAAATTTTGGCATTGAACCCATCCGGACCTGGTGCCTTGTCCACATTTGCATTCAACACCATTTCCTCCAACTCCATTTCCAACTTGCGAACTAAGCTCTCTCCTTCCCTTGTTTTGAGTTGGGGCAAAACACGGGAAGTCGTGAAGGGGTGAACTTGAAAACCATTAGCAAACAAGTTAGCAAAAAACCACCGGAATGCTTCCCGGATTTCGCCTTCCTCCACGAAAGTATGATCACCCTCACACACTCTCCTCACTTTATTGGTGGCTCTCCTCACTCGAAGGTGCGCCTGAAAGAACCTAGTATTCCGATCACCCCCCTTTAACCACTTAACTCGCGACGTTTGACGAATAATGGACTCCTCACGCTCGAGGACCTTTGCTAGTTCATCCTTAGCCTTCACCTCTGCATGGGCAAGAGCTTCAAGCCCCGGAAAGGCCAGCCTTTGCCTTCTCACCTCCGCAAGGTTATTTGTGGCTTCCCCCACCTTATGTATAATGTTTCCAAACTTCACAATACTCCATCGTTTATGCGCTTCTTTCACTTCCTTCAACTTTGCCACTACACGAAACATCAGGGTACCATTCACAAGTGTAGTCCACTCCCCCTGAACCACCTCACCAAAGTCCTCATGCTCTACCCAATGATTCTAGAAACGAAACATTTGCTTCTTTCTAGCCCCCGTCCCCTCCGTATTTAAGGTGAGCATTGCGTGATCGCTCAAGTCCTTTTCCCCCACTAAGTAAAATGACTCTGGGAATGCCTCAAGTCATGCATTTGTCATCAATATGCGATCAATCTTGGTTTCAATGCGTGCACTTCCTTCGGATGAATTTGACCATGTTAATTCCCCACCCATCGAAGGCATTTCTAATAATTGGAGAGAATCGACACATTCATTGAACTCCTTAGTTGCAACCTCATTCATTCCTCCTCCACACTTTTCACTCGCCCTCCGGATACAATTGAAATCCCCCTCCCTCCACGATCCAAGGCTTCTCAATACATGGACCAACGGAGGAAAGGTCCTCCCACAACACCCTCCTATCCACATGTCCATTTTCACCATAGATTGCCGTAAGATCAAATTCTATCCCATCCCTTTTCATCAGCCCTTGAAAGTGGAGAAGTTGTGTGGTTTCGAATGTAACATTGAGGTCAACAACTTGGTCATTCCAAAGGACTAAAATTCGGCCAGAGTCCACAACAACAATATTTGCCGCCCTTGCATGTGGCCAAATTGCACGCTTGAATTTATCCAACTTCTTCAATTTAACTTTGTGTTCAAATAGACATACCACCTCCGCTTGTACCTCTTTAATTCGACCCCATATCATGAGTGCACGACCGAGTACATTTGCACCGCACACATTCCACATAAGGAGATTCATGGGTTTAAGGTGTGGACGGGCCCCTTTACCTCCTTGTGTTGTGTTTTGTTGCACCAACCCTTTCTCCCTTATAGATTTAAATACCTCGGGTTGTGGTGAGATGGAATCCAAATCAACCGATGGTGGAGGAGAGCCTTTCCTCCATGAAATTTCGTTACTCATGTCCTTGTGCCCATGCGTTTTCTCCCCTCCTTGCGAACCTTCTTCCGGTGTTGAAAGAGTGGTGGTCATCGCCATCCCATGCTCCACCATATTTTCCAACGCATTGAACATCCCTCCATCAGTCCAAAATACTTTGTGCAACATCTCCTTCTCTTTCATCACGCGCCTAGGTGATTCCCACTTTTCTTCTTCTCCCATCAATGAAGTTAGTCCACTTGGGCCCCCATGTTCCCCCTTCTCTTGCATGCGAGGCTTCTTTCGCCCCATATTTCCTAGATGCATGCTTCTCAAGTTCTTTTCCCTCCCTTGCATCTCCTTAAGTCTTTTTCCCTTCACCACTAGTGCACCTTTCTCATGTGCCTCACACATGATTTCCTCATTTGCACCAAACTTTGATAGTGTGCCTAGAAAGTGTGTTTGTTTCCCCTTGTTTCCACCTCTTCCACCACATGATGTCTCCTCATTGGCCCCTTTCAATCTAGAGCACTCATCCCTCTCCTCATTGGTTCGTCCAAGAGTGAAACACCCACTCAAGTTTTGCATAGCCTTGCCCTCCTTGTCTTGTTGTCCACTTGGCATACTCTCATTTACCTCTCTTCTCTTGACCGTTATTTCTTGGTCACCAACCTGTACCTCCCTCAGTCCACGTGGCACTCCTTCATTTTCCTCCCCAAAAATTACACAAGAGGTATCTCCTCTCATCTCTCTCATGTTTCCCTCCAACATTTCCCTCCTACTCCCACTTCCATGTGTCACTACTCCATATGCCTTGCATCCACGTCAACCTCTCCCCCTCCACGTCACCCTCGCCCTCCTCCACGTCCCCTTCTCCCCCTCCACGTCCCCTTCCTCCCCATCCCCTCCACTCTCCACATTCCCACCGACGGTCATCTCCTTCTTCCTCCGTCCATCCTCCACCTCCAACCTGGGATGACCATGCATTTGTTCCTCTACTTCTCCTATCTCCCCATGGTCGGGACCCATCCCTCCATTAACTTTCTCTCCCCTTCGCTTAATTACAACCCATTTCTCCACCGGATTTGGTGGGATGACAACCTTCTCGGTCCTAGCAAGCACCGTCTTCCGCCGGCACCTCTCCTCATGATGCCGAAACCGGGTCTCCATTCATATTCAACATACACTCGTTGTGGTTCTCCTTCCTCCACTTGAACTTCAACCCAACTAGGATAAAGGAAATCATGGGCTACCTCAATACAAACCCTAGAATACGCCAACCTTCGGTCGGTGGTGGTTTGCTCATCCATGTACAATGGCTTCCCAAGCACACTTGCAATGTTGCTCAATGGCTTTGGTCCCCAACACTTGAGATCGAGCTCCGGCAATCGAACCCATATTGTTACCGTGGTGATGTTAGCATGCTTCAAGATTACATCTGGTGCCCAAGCTTGGACCACTAACGAGGAACCCTTGACAAACCACGACCCTCCCTCTAGCACCCTCTTCCTATCTTGCGCAAGTGTAAAACAGAATAGCAAGAAACCTTGGCTTCTCTTAATCACCTCCATGCCACCAACTAAACTCCATACCTTTTGTAAATGCATCTCCAATGTCATCAAATGCCGCTTGAAAGCAATAAAATAACGTACTTAAACCTTGTCCCACCACTTTAAGGATTCGACAACTTCAGCGTTGGAACACACCGCCACCTTCTCCCCTCCTTTGATGGCCGTTGGGATGAACTCTAGCACCTTAGAAGGCCTATTACTTGCTTGAAAGTGGTTGGACCACTTCCTTGGGGGAGATTTTGCACTCCGTAGAGGTGGTATGTGGGCTTCATCCTCTACATCCGAGGTTCAAGCTTTTTTCCGTGCTTGATGGAGATCCTTATTCATGCCACAATCCCCATCTTGTCGTTGCAATCGTGTAGAGCTAGTCGTAGGAGCCATTTTGGAGTAAAAATCGTGAGTTTTTGTGGTGAAACGAGGGTGGAGAGCCTAGGGAACCCTAGGTTCCCCATGCGCACACCCCAGAGTTTCTCTCTCCTCTCAGGACTTTTCCTACACCATCTCTCTCCTTATCTTCTCTCCACTCTCCCCTTTTCCTTCTCTCTCCTTGTCCTCTCTCTTGTTCTCCTTCTCATCTCCTTCTTCTCCCTCCTTCCCTTCCTCCTCTCCCCCTCATCCCTCTCCACCCTCTTCTTTTCCTCTCCGTCACCTTCACTCTCTCTCACTCATCTTGTTCTCCTCCTTATCTCTCTCCTCTCTATTTGTCTCTCCATCTCTCTCTTCCCTCCTCCTCCTATCTCGTTCTCCTTCTCTCTTTCTCTCTCTCTCCCCTCCACTTCTCTCTCGTCTTACCACTGGTCCCGACTTCTCCTTCTCCCTCTCTCTTTCCTTCTCCTTCTAGCTCTCTCTCTCTCTCTCTCTCTCTCTCTTACTCTCACTCTCCATCTCCGTCCCTCATCTTTTTCCCTCTCCCTCTCTCCTTGTTTCCCCATTTCCTTCTCTCTCATCCTACACTCTCCATCTCTGTCTCTCCCCTTCTCGTTCTGCTTCTCTATCCCTCCTTCTCTTGCTCTCTCCTCTCTCCTTCTCCTCCTTCCCTTTCTCCCTCCTCTGTCGATCTCCCCTCCTTTTCTCACCACCTCTCTCCATCTCCTTCTCCTTCTCTCTCATTTTCCTTGTCTTTTAACTTCTCCTTCTCTGTCTCTCCCTCTCTCTCTCTCTCCTTCTCCTTTTCCCTCTCTTTCTTGCTCCTTCTCTACTACCCTTTGCCTTCTCTCCCTTTTTCTCCTTTTGTCATTCTCTTACCTCTCTCTCTCTCACACACACACACACACACATTCTCTCCTTCAGCAACCTACTTCTCTCTTTCACCCTCTCCCTCTTCCTTCTTCTCTCTCTCTCTCTCTCTCTCTATCTCTCCGTTTCTTGTCTCTCTTCTTCACTCTCTCTCCTTATCCAATTCTTTCTAGTTCTACTTCTCTTTCTCTCAATCCGCTTCTCCTCTCTCTCACTCTCACTCTCACTCTCCATCTCATTCTCCTCCCTCTCTCTCGTATCTTTCTCTCTCTTCCCTCTCTCTTTCTACATTCTCCTTCCTTGTCACTCTTTCTCCTTCCTCTCCTTCTCTCTCATGTCTCCCCTGTCTCCTTATCTTTCTCTCTCTCCTCCTACTTCTTACTCTATACTTATCCTTCCTTCTCTCCCCTCTCTCCTTCTCCTTCCTTCTCTCATTCTCTCTCCCTCCTCCTTGTTCTTCACTCTCTCTTATTGCTCCGCTCTCCCTCCTTCAGTCCTCCATCCCTCTCACTCGTCTCTTTCACTCTCTTCCCTCTCTTTCCACCTTCTCCTTCCTTGTCCCTCTTTCTCCTTCTCTCGCTCCTTCTTTCTCTCCTTCTCTCTCATGTCTCCCCCTCTCTCCTTATCTTTCTCTCTCTCCTCCTTCTACTTCTTTCTCTTTTCTTATCCTTCCTTCTCTCCCCTCTCTCCTTCCTTCTCTCATTCTCTCTCCCTCCTTCTCCTTGTTCTTCACTCTCTCTTATTGCCCCGCTCTCTCTCCTTATCCTTCACTCTTCGTCTTCAAGCTTCTTCCCCCTCTCTCCTTCTCCTCTACCTCAATCCCTCACCTCTTTCCCATTTTCCTTTTCCATCTATCTCATCTTCTTGTCTCTCCTCTCCCTCACGATTTCCTTCTCCTTCTCCTCTTGCTACTCTCACTCTCTCTATCTCCATCCCATCTCCGCTCTTTCTCTCTCCCCGTCTCTCTATCTCCATCCCATCTCCTCTCCTTCTCTCTCATATCTCCCCCTCTCTCCTTATCTTTCTCTCTCTCCTCCTTCTACTTCTTTCTCTATTCTTATCCTTCCTTCTGTCCCCTTTCTCCTTCTTTCTTTCATTCTCTCTCCCTCCTTCTCCTTGTTCTTCACACTCTCATGTTGTCCCGCTCACTCTCCTTCACTCCTCTCTCTGATTCTCTCTTCCCTTCTATCTTATCTCTCCTTATCCTTCACTCTTCCTCTACAATCTTCTTCCCCCTCTCTCCTTCTCCTCTACCTCAATCCCTCACCTCTTTCCTTTTTTCTTCCTTCTCCATATCTCTCATCTTCTTCTCACTCCTCTCCCACACACTTGCCTTCTCCTTCTTTCTCTCCTTCTCCTCCCATATCTCCATCCCATATCCGCTCTTTCTCTCGTTCACTCTCTCCCTCTCTGTGTCCTTCTCTCTCCTTCTCCCTCCTCCATCTCCATCTACTTCTCTCTCCTTGTCCTTCTCTCCCTCCCCTCCTCTCTCACTCTATCTTACTCTCTCGCTATCTGTCTCCCTCTTCTCTCTCTCTTTCCTTCTTTATCTCTCCTATCTTCCACTCCTCCTTCTCGGTCTACTCTCCTCTCGCTCCCCTTGTCCTCCTCTGTCTCATTATCTTCTCTCCACTCTCCCCTTCTCCTTCTCTCTCCTTGTCCCCTCTCTTGTTCTCCTTCTCATCTAACTCTTCTTCTCTCTCCTTCTTCTCTTTCCTTCTCTGCCTCCTCTCTCTCTCATATCTCTCCGCTTCCCTCTTCTTTTGCTCTCTGTCACCTTCACTCTCTCTCACTCCCCTCGTTCTACTCCTAATCTCTCTCCTCTCACTTGGTCTCTCCTTTTCTCTCTTTGCCCTCCTCCACCTTTCTCGTTCTTGTTCTCTCTTTCTCTCTCTTCCCCTTCTCTCTCCTCTCTATTTCTCTCTCGTCTTACCACTGGTCTCTACTTCTCTTTCTCCCTCTCTCTTTCCTTCTCCTTCTAGCCCTCTCTCTCTTCATCTTTGTCTCTCATATTCTTCTATCGCCCTCTCTCCTTGTTTCCCCATTTCCTTCTCTCTCGTCCTACACTCTTCATCTCTGTCTCTCCCCTTCTCCTTTTGCTTCTCTCTCCCTCCGTCTCTCGCTCTCACGTCTCTCAATCCTCTCTCCCTCTCCTTCTCCTCCTTCCCTCTCTCCCTCCTCGGTCAATCTCTCCTCCTTTTCTCTCCATTTCCTTCTCCTTCTCTCTCCATGTCCTTCTCCTTCTCTCTCCTTTTCTCTCCTTCTCCATGTCTTTTTCGTTCTCCTTCTCCGTCTCACTCCGCTTCTTCCGTCTTTCTAACAGTCTACATCTCCTTCTCTCCCTTTTTTTCTCCTTCACCGTATCCCTCTCTTTCTTTCTCCTTCTCTACTACCCTTCGCCTTCTCTCCCTATTTCTCCTTTTGCCCTTCTCTTTAGTACCTTTCTCTCTCTTATTCTCTCCTTCACGATCCTACTTCTCTCTTTCTCCCTCACCCTCCTCCTTCTTCTCCTTCTCTCTCTCTTCGTCTCTTGTTTCTCTTGTTCACTCTCTCTCCTTATCCCAATTGTTCTAGTTCTACTTCTCTTTCCCTCACTCTCCTTCTCCTTCTCTCTACCTGTTTCCTTCTCACTCTCACTCTTCGTCTCATTCTCCCCCATCCTTCTCTCTCGTCTCTTTCTCTCACTCCCCTTCTCCTTCTCTCTATCTATTTCCTTCTCTCTCTCACTCTCACTCTCCGTCTCCTTCTCCTCCCTCTCTGTCGTATCTTTCACTCTCTTCAGTCTTTCTTTCCACCTTCTCCTTCCTTGTCCCTCTTTCTCCTTCTCTCGCTCCTTCTTCCTCTCCTTCTCTCTCATATCTCCCCCCTCTCCCTATCTTCTCTCTTTCTTCTACTTCTTTCTCTATTCTTATCCTTCTCTGCCCTCTCTCCTTCCCCTTCCTTCTATCATTCTTTCTCCCTCCTTCTCCTTCTCCTCGTTCTTCACTCTCTCTTATTGCCCCGATCCCTCTCCTTCTCTCCTCCCTCTGATTCTCTCTTCCCTTCTATCTTCTATCTCATTATCCTTCACTCTTCGTCTTCAATCTTCTTCCCCCCCTCTCCTTCTCCTCTACCACAACATCTCACCTCTTTCCCATTTTCTTCCTTCTCCATCTCTCCCATCTTCTTGTCTGTCCTCTCCCACACACTTGCCTTCTCCTTCTCTCTCTCCTAATCATCTTGCTTCTCTCTATATCTCTATCCCATCTCCGCTCTTTCTCTCTCTGTCCCTCTCTCCATCTCCTTCTCTCTCCTCCATCTCCCTCTACTTCTCTCGCCTTGTTCTTCTCTCCCACCCCTCCTCTCTCACTCTGTCTCACTCTGTCGCTCTCTGTCTCCCTCTTCTATCTCAATTTCCTTCTCTATCTCTCCTCTCCTCTCTTCCACTCCTCCTTCTCTGTCTCCTCCCCTCTCGCTCCCCTTGTCCATCTCCCTCTCCTTATCTTCTCTCCACTCTCCCCTTCACCTTGTCTTGTCTCTTGTTCTCTTTCTCATCTCCATCTTCTTCTCGCTCCTTCTTATCCCCCCTCCTCTTCCTCCACTCTCCCTCATCTCTCAACTCCTCCCTCTACTTTTCCTCTATGTTACCTTCACTCTCTCTCACTCCCCTCGTTCTCCTCCTAATCTCTCTCCTCTCTCTTTGTCTCTCCATGTCTCTCTTTCCCCTTCTCCTCCTTTCTCGTTCTCCTTCTCTCTTTTTCTCTATCCTCTCTATTTCTCTCTCGTCTTTCCACTGGTCTCTACTTCTCTTTCCCCCTCTCCCTCTTTCGTTCTCCTTCTAGCTCTCTCGCTCTCTCTCTTCATCTCTGTCTCTCATCTTCTTTTCTCTCTCTCTCTCTCTCTCCTTGTCTCTCCATTTCCTTCTCTCTCGTCCTACACTCTTGATCTCTGTCTCTCATCTTCTCCTTTTGCTTCTCTCTCCCTCCTCTCGCTCTCACGTCTCTCAATCCTCTCTCCCTCTCCTTCTCCTCCTTCCCTCTCTCCCTCCTCTGTTGATCTCCCCTCCTTTTCTCTCCATCTCCTTCTCCTTCCCTCTCCTTCTCCATGTCTTTTTCCTTCTCCTTCTCCTTCTCCGTCTCTCTCCGCTTCTTCAGTCTTTCTATTTCTTCCCACTCCTCTCCTTCCTTGTCCCTCTTTGTCCTTCTCCTTCTCCTTCTCCCTCTCCTCCCTCTCCTTCTCGCTCTCCTTCTCTCTCCTTCACTCCTCTCTTTCCTTCTCTTTCCCCTCCTCCTTTCTTGTTCTCCTTCTATCTTTATCTCAGTCTTCCCCTTCTCTGTCCTCTCTATTTCTCTCTCGTCTTACCACTAGTCTCTACTTCTCCTTCTCTCTTTCCTTCTCCCTCTAGATCTCTCTCTCTCTCCATGACCGTCTCTCATCTTCTTCTCTCCCCCTCTCTCATTGTTTCCCCATTTCCTTCTCTTATTCTTCTCCCTCCTTCTCCTTCTCCTCGTTCTTCACTCTCTCTTATTGCCCTGATCTCTCTCCTTCACTCCTCTCTCTGATTCTCTCTTCCCTTCTATCTTCTCTTCCCTTATCCTTCACTCTTCGTCTTCAATCTTCTTCCCCCTCTCTCCTTCTCCTCTACCACAACATCTCACCTCTTTTCCCTTTTCTTCCTTCTCCATCTCTCTCATCTTCTTGTCTCTCCTCTCCCACACACTTGCCTTTTCCTTCTCTCTCTCCTAATCGTCTTGCTTCTCTCTCTCTATCTCTATCCCATCTCCGCTCTTTCTCTCTCTCTGTCCCTCTCTCCGTCTCCTTCTCTCTCCTCCTCCCTCCTCCATCTCCCTCTACTACTCTCTCCTTGTTCTTCTCTCCCTCCCCTCCACTTTCACTCTATCTCACTCTGTCGCTCTCTGTCTCCCTCTTCTCTCTCAATTTCCTTCTCTATCTATCCTCGCTTCTACACCTTCTCCTTCTCGGTCTCTTCCGCTCTCTCTCCCATTGTCCTCCTCCCTCTCCTTATCTTCTCTCCACTCTCCCCATCTCCTTGTCCTCTCTCTTGTTCTCCTTCTCTTCTCCTTCTCCTTCTCTCTCCTTCTTATCCCTCCTTTTCTTCCTCCTCTCTCCCTCATCTCTCTACTCCTCCCTCTACTTTTCCTCTCCGTCACCTTCCCTCTCTCCCACTCCTCTCGTTCTCCTCCTTATCTCTCTCCTCTCACTTTGTCTCACCATCTCTCTCTGCCCCTCCTCCTCCTTTCTCGTTCTCCTTCTCTCTTTCTCTCTGTCTTCCCCTTCACTCTCCTCTCTATTTCTCTCTCGTCTTATCAGTAGTTCTACTTCTCCTTGTAGATCTCTCCGTGTCCATCTCTTATCTTCATCGATCTCCCTCTCTCCTTGTTTCCCCATTTCCTTCTCTCTCGTCCTACACTCTCCCTCCCTGTCTCTCCCCTTCTCCTTCTGCTTCTCTCTCCCTCCTTCTCTCGCTCTCACGTCTCTCAATCCTCTCTCCCACTCCTTCTCCTCCTTCTCTCTCCCTCCTTCGTCGATCTCTCCTCCTTTTCTCTCCATCTCCTTCTCCTCTTTCTCTCTCCTTCTCCATGTCTTTTTCCTTCTCTGTCTCTCTCCATTTCTTCAGTCTTTCTAACCATCTGCATCTCTTTCTCTCTCTTTGTCTCTCCTTCAGCTTATCCTGCTGTTTCTTCTCCTTCTCTACTACCCTTCGCCTTCTCTCCCTATTTCTCCTTTTGTCGTTCTCTTTAGTACCTCTCTCTCTCTCATTCTCTCCTTCACCATCCTACTTCTTTCTTTCTCCCTCTCCCTCTACCTCCTCCTTCTTCTCCTTCTCTCTCTCTCCGTCTCTTGTCTCTCTTCTTCACTCTCTCTCTTTATCCCAATCTTTCTAGTTCTACTTCTCTTTCTCTCACTCCCCTTCCCCTTCTATCTATCCGTTTCCTTCTCTCTCTCACTCTGACTCTCCATCTCATTCTCCTCCCTCTCTCTCTCGTATCTTTCACTCTCTTCCCTCTCTCTTTCCACCTTCTCCTTCCTTGTCCATCTTTCTCCTTCTCCACCTTCTCTCTCATATCTCCCCCTCTCTCCTTATCTTTCTCTCTCGCTTCCTTCTACTTATTTCTCTATTCTTATCCTTCCTTCTCTCCTTCCCCTTCCTTCTCTCATTCTTCTCCCTCCTTCTCCTTCTCCTCGTTCTTCACTCTCTCTTGTTGCCCCGATCTCTGTCATTCACTCCTCTCTCTGATTCTCTCTTCCCTTCTATCTTCTCTTCCCTTATCCTTCACTCTTCGTCTTTAATCTTCTTCCCCCTCTCTCCTTCTCCTCTACCACAACATCTAACCTCTTTCCCCTTTTCTTCCTTCTCCATCTCTCTCATGTTCTTGTCTCTTCTCTCCCACACACTTGCCTTCTCATTCTCTCTCTCCTAATCCTCTTACTTCTCTTTCTATCTCTATCCCATCTCCATTCTTTCTCTCTCTGCCCCTCTCTTCGTATCCTTCTCTCTCCTCCTCCCTCCTCCATCTCCCTCTACTTCTTTCTCCTTGTTCTTCTCTCACTCTATCTCACTCTGTCGCTCTCTATCTCCCTCTTCTGTCTCAATTTCCTTCTCTATCTATCCTCTCTTCTAATCCTTCTCCTTCTCGGTCTCTTCCCCTCTCGCTGCCCTTGTCCTCCTCGCTCTCCTTATCTTCTCTCCACTCTCCCTATCTCCTTGTCCTCTCTCTTGTTCTCCTTCTCATCTCCTTCTTCTTCTCTCTCCTTCTTATCCCTCCTTTCCTTCCTCCTCTCTCCCTCGTCTCTCTACTCCTCCCTCTACTTTTCCTCTCCGTCACCTTCCCTCTCTCCCACTCCTCTCGTTCTCCTCCTTATCTCTCTCCTCTCACTTTGTCTCTCCATCTCTCTCTCTCCCCTCCTCCTCCTTTCTTGTTCTCCTTCTCTCTTTCTCTTTGTCTTCCCCTTCTCTCTCCTCTCTATTTCTCTCTCGTCCTATCAGTAGTCTCTACTTCTCCTTCACCCTATCTCTTTCTCTCACTCCCCTTCCCCTTCTCTCTATCCGTTTCCTTCTGTCTCTCACTCTCCATCTCATTCTCCTCCCTCTCTCTCTCGTATCTTTCACTCTCTTCCCTCTCTCTTTCCACCTTCTCCTTCCCTGTCCATCTTTCTCCTTCTCCCTCTCCTTCTCTCTCATATCTCCCCCTGTCTCCTTATCTTTCTCTCTCGCTTCCTTCTACTTATTTCTCTATTCTTATCCTTCCTTTTCTCCTTCCCCTTCCTTCTCTCATTCTTCTCCTTCACTCTTCGTCTTCAATCTTCTTCACCCCTCTCCTTCTCCTCTACCTCAATCCCTCACCACTCCCCTTTTCTTACTTCTCCATCCCTCTCATATTCTTGTCTCTCCTCTCCCACACACTTGCCTTCTCCTTCTCTCTCTCCATCCCATATCCGCTCTTTCTCTCTCTCTCTCCTTGTCTTCTTCTCTCTCCTACTACCAACTCCATCTCCCTCTACTTCTCTCTCCATGTCCTCCTATCCCTCCCCTCCTCTCCCACTCTATCTTACCCTCTCGCCCTCTGTCTCCCTCTTCTCTCTCTCTCTCTCTCTCTCTCTCTCTCTCTCTCTCTTTCCTTCTCTATCTCTGCTCTCTTCCACTCCTTCTCGGTCTCCAACACTCTCGCTCCCCTTGTCCTCCTCTCTCTCCTTATCTTCTCGCCTCTCCTCCCTTCTCCATCTCTCTTGTTGTCCTCTCTCTTGTTCTCCTTCTCATCTCCTTCTTCTTCTCTCTCCTTCTTCTCCCTCATTCTCTTTCTCCTCTCTCTCCGCCTCCTTTTTCTTTTCCTCTCCATCACCTTCACTCTCTCTCACTCCTCTTGTTCTCCTCCTTATCTCTCTCCTCTCACTTTTTCTGTCCATCTCTCTCTTTCCCTTCCTCCTTACTCGTTCTCTTCCTCTCTCTTCCCCTTCTCTCCCCTTTATATTTCTTGCTCGTCTTACCATTGGTCTCTACTTCTCCTTCTCCCTCTATCTTTCCTTCTCCTTCTAGTTCTCTCTCTCCATTTCTGTCTCGTATCTTCTTCCCTCTCCTTCTCTCCTTGTTTCCCCATTTCCTTCTCTCTCGTGCTACACTCTCCATTTCTTTCTCTCTCCTTCTGCTTCTCTGTCCCTCCTTCTCTCGCTCTCACCTTTCTCTCTCCTCTTTTCCTCTCCTTCTCCTCCTTCCCTCCTCTGTCGATCTCTCCTCCTTTTCTCTCCACCTCTCGCCATCTTTTTAGCAAAGCAAAAGGAATGCTTAGCCTCTAAATTATATTGATTAAGTGTTGTTTAAAACCTACAAAACATGAACATTTTGTTTGTAGGTTTATGCCCTATGCATAACCGGCCACTACTACTAAGTATTACAAGAATGATTACATCATTTGAAATGAAATTTCTGTCCTAACTCCACGTGTCTTCAAATTTTTGGAAATCCTCGTCGTACTTTGTTATGTCCTTCACTTTACCCGCTATGCACCGGATGATGTCCTTGACGGCTTCGACTATATCCCCCGATTGCTTATTTTCCCCTTCAAAGATTCTTTGGTTGGGTTCTTGCCAACATTCATGAATCATGGCATTGAACGCCCACCTTCTTCCTAGTATCTCTATGCGCCCCCTCGTGCATGGATAATGCGGTTTCCCTCTCCCACAATCGAGCTTGCAATGCCGGGGCTGACGTGAAGGCGTGCTAGGGGGCTTTCCTAAACCGCTCTAATAAACGAGCACCTCCAAAACAAGTGCTCCATATCCTCACAAAGGGCACAGACCGGATCATGCTTCGCTCCCCTTTGGTTCATAAGCTTCTTTGTGAGTAGTCGACCCCCATTGCTCGCCAAGTCGTTAGTGATTGTTTGGGGATGCCATGCTTGTGCCACACCATGTAGACCCAACTAACTTTGTTGCCCAGTGCGTTTACCCACATATAAACCTCCTTCTTGCCAAAGGTGCCTCCATTTCCATTCCGCCTTGTCGGTTTGTCCACACCTCCTAGTATAGGGATGCATTTTATCTTGGCCCAAAGTGCTTCCATTATGCTCGACCTAGGAAAAGGAAGGCTCCACTCACCATTTCTAATGAAGTATGAGACTTTAGTGTCCAATGACACTCCCAACTCGTAGTATAGTCACTCCCCCCATGATTCGACTTGGAATGGTTTCCCGCACCAAGGATATTGGAAAAATCAGATTTCTTCCTCATTTCCCACCTTGTATTGAACATGCCTTCTTGCAATCTCTCGGACTCGTAGTATCCCGCGCCAAGCCCACGAGGATGTAGTCGGTGGTCGTGCTAGCCAAATGGACCGATTTTTGAGATACTTGTGACACATACATTTCAGCCACAATGAGGTACCATCTTCTATCACAAGCCAAAAAATCCTAAGGAGACCCACATCATTCCATTCCGTGAGCTTCTTGAGACCAAGCCCACCTTCACCTTTAGGGGTACAAAGATCCTTCCAAGCTACTGCCACCCACTTTTTTGGCCCACCCCAAATAAAGTGACTCATGAGACTATCCAACTCTTGAAGTACTTTCCTAGGTACCAAGAACACGGATGTCCAATAAATGCCAAGTGAGACGAGCACACTTCACACAAGCTCTACGTGCCCGGCTATAAATAGAAAGTTTTGTTGCCACTTCATCAAGCGGGCCTTTACTTTACTAATGAGCGCTCCACAATGACTCCTCCGCATTCGGCCCGAGAATATAGGGAGGCCAAGGTAAATAACCGGGAAAGCTTTGCGTTCTATGCCTAGATGCTCCACGATCCATTCTCCATGCGTCACTTCTCAACCCATGAAAATTTGACTCTTTGAAGCACTAAATTTCAGCCTCAAACACGCCCGTAAACTCATCGAGAACCTTCTTGATTTCTTGTGCATTCTCCTTCATAGCTTTAGCAAACAAGAGAACATCATCGGCAAACAACAAGTGTGATATGTTAATGTCACCACAAGCTAGGGGCTCGATTCTTCCTTCCTCCACCGCCATCTTCATCATCTTGCTCAACACTTCCATACACAAAACGAACAAGTAAGGGTGCCAACATGCCTCTTGTCTCAATCCGTTCTTGCATGAAATGGAGTAGAGTTTGCTCCATTTACCGTAACTACAAATGAATCTTCCACACATGCCATAATGATCTTCCTCCACTTTGCCGGAAAACCAAATCTCACTATAACTTTGTCTAAGAAAGCCCATGAAATGGAGTCATAAGCTTTTCTAATATCCAATTTAATGCACATGCATCCCCGTCCTCTCGCAAGATGAAGGTTGTGGCAAAGCTCATGCGCAAGTAGTATGTTATCACCAATTGTTCTTCCTTGGACAAAGGCACTTTGATTTTCCCCAATTAGCCTTGGTAACAAGCCCTTCAACCAGTTCGCAAGCACCTTCGCGATGAACCTATACATCATGTTGCATAGTGCTATGGGTCTATAATCTTCTACCAACGTGGGTGCCATCTTCTTTGGAAAAATTGTGATGGAGGTGTAGTTGAATTGCGTCAACATCTTCCCATTGCCCAAGCATGAGTCTACGGCTTTCAAAACATCTCTCTTGATTATCCCCCAAGCTGCCTTGAAGAATTTGGCATTGAACCCATCCGGACCCGATGCCTTGTCCACATTTGCATTCAATACAACTTCCTCCAACTCCTTAATTTCCAACTTGCGAACTAAGCTCTCTCCTTCCCTTGGTTTGAGTTGGGGCAAAAGAAGGGAAGTTGTGTGGGGGTGAACCTAAAAACCATTAGCAAACAACTTAGCGAAAAACCTCCGGAATGCTTCCGGGATTTCTCATTCCTCCTCCAAACTATGCTCTCCCTCACACACTCTCCTTAGTTTATTGGTGGCTCTCCTCACTCGAAGGTGCGCATGAAAGAACCTAGTATTCCGATCACCCTCCTTTAACAACTTAAGTCGCAACTTTTGACGAATAATGGACTCCTCACGGTCAAGGACCGTTGCTAGGTCATCCTTAGCCTTCACCTCCGCATGGGCAAGAGCATCAACCCCTAGAAAGGCCAGCCTTTCCCTTCTCACCTCCGCAAGGTTACAAGTTGCTTCCACCACCTTTTGTTCAATGTTTCCAAACTTCACATTACTCCATCGTTGAAGCGCTTCTTTCACTTCCTTCAACTTTGCCACTACACAAAATATCGGGGTACCATTAACAAGTGTAGCCGACGCCCCTTGAACCACCTCATAAAAGTCATCATGCTCTACCTAATGATTCTCGAATCAAAACATTCTCTTCTTTCTAGACCCCATCCCCTCTGTATTTAAGGTGAGCATCGCATGGTCACTCAAGTCCTTTTCCCCCACTAATTAAACGACTCCGGGAATGCCTCAAGCCATGCATTTGTCATCAATATGCGATCAATCTTGGTTTCAATGGGTGCACTTCCTTCGGATGAATTTGACCACGTGAATTCCCCACCCGTGGAAGGCATTTCTAATAAATGGAGTGAGTCGACACATTCATTGAACTCCTTTGTTGCAACCTCATTCATTCCTCCTCCTCCACACTTTTCACTCGCCCTCCAGATACAATTGAAATCCCCCCACCCACGATCCAAGGCTTCTCACTGCATGGAGCAACGGAGGCAAGGTCCTCCCACAACACCCTCCTATCCACATGTCCATTTTCACCGTAGATTGTAAGGTCAAACTCTATTCCACCCTTGAAAGTGGATAAGTTGTGTGGTTTTGAATGTAACATTGAGATCAACAACTTGGTCATTCCAAAGGATTAAAATTCAGCCCGAATCACAAATTACGCTATTTGCCGCCCATGCATGTGGCTAAATTGCACGCTTGAATTTATCCAACTTCTTCAATTTAACTTTGTGTTCAAATAGACATACCACCTCCACTTGTACCTCCTTAATTCGACACCTAATCATGCGTGCACGACCGAGTCCATTTGTACCGCGCACATTCCACATAAGGAGATTCATGACTTCAAGGCGTGGGGACGCGCCCCTTAACCTCCGAATGTTTCTTTTTGTTGTACCAAAGCCTTCTCTCTTATAGCTTTAAATGCCTCGGGTTGCGGTAAGATTCACTCCAAATCAATCGGTGGGGGTGGTGATGACCTCCTTCGTGATTTAGGCGCGCTTAAACCTTCGTCCCCATGTCTTGTTTGTGTTGTCCTCCTCTCCACCTCTTTGCCATGCTCCTCATTGTCCTCATCCTCACTAAGCACTTTGAACATTCCTCCACTCGTCCATGAGACTTTGCGCACTTTCTCCTTCTCCTTTGCCGTGCGTTTGGGTGACTCCCAAACCTCCTCATTCATCAAGGAAGCTAGCCCACTTTGTTTTCCATGGATCTCCCTCCCATGTAAATACACCTCCATGTCCTTCATGGTGTCCTCCCCACGTATGCGTGCCATTTTCCCTTTCCTTCCATGCATATTTAAACCTGCTCCCACAAATTCTACTTGATTTTGTGCCTCCCACGTGATTTACTCGTTTGCTTCTCCTTTTGTACTGCCACCAAGAAAGTTATCATGGTACCCCTTGATTTCCCCACTAGACAAACTTGCTCCCTCCTCATTGGTGCTCCCAAGTGTGGAGCACTCATCTCTTTCCTTATTGGCTCTCTCAGGTCTGGAGCACTCATCTCTCTTCTCATTGACTCGTTCAAATGTAGAGCACTCAACCCCCCTCTCATTGGTTCTTCCAAAAGTGGTGCACCCACTCTTAACTAATCTGTCTCCTTGATCGTCTTGTGATCCACATGGCTGGTCCTCCTTGGCTCCCTCCCACAAGACCGTTATCCCCTCCTCCTTGTCTTCTACCACGAAAACCACATCCTTCTCATGTTGCCAACGTTGCCCAACAGGATTTGCCCCCACAAAAGTGGCGAAAGAAGTGTTATCTTCCTCAGTTCCTATGTTTCCCGCCTCTTCTTCCCTCCCACATGGTATCCCAATCTTCATCATTCGTCCTTGCATCCTTGTCATCCTCTCTCCCCGCCACGTCACCTTCCCTTCCAAGCTCCCCTCCATGGCCTTCTTTGCCGGATTCCTCCTCCATCCCTTCCGAGTCCCTCTTCCTATCAATGTCGTGCGAATTATTCTCCCCTTTGCCAACGTCCTCATGGGAGAGAAAATTGCTCTCCACTCCTCTCTCCTTCCGGTGCTTAACCATGACCCATTGATCGGTCACTTTTGTTTGAGGGGCCTTCCTTGTGGACTTCGCAACAACCATCTTCCTTGGACACTTCTCCTCATCATGCCCAAACTCCATGCACTCAACGCAATAGTCGGGTCTCCACTCGTATTCCACAAAAACACATTGTGGTGCACCCTCCTCCACTTGAACCTCGACCCAACTAGGGTAGGAGAAATCATGGGCTACTTCGATACATACCCTAGCATAAGCCAACCTACGGCCGGACGCGGTTTGCTCGTCCATATACAAGGGTCTTCCAAGAACACTTGCAATGTTGCTCAATGGCTTTGGTGCCAAAAACTTGAGGTCTAGCTTCAGCAAGCGAACCCATCTTGGAACCGTGGTGATGTTTGCCCGCATCAAAACTACATCCGGTGCCCAAGCTTGGACAACTAATGGGGGAACCCTTGACAAACCACGACCCTCCCTCGAGCACTCTCTTCCTATCTTTTGCAAGTGTAAAGCGAAATAACAAAAAACCTTGGCTTCTCATATTCACCTCCATGCCGCCAACTAAGCTCCACAAGTTTTGTAAATGCTTCTCCAATGTTGGCAAGTTGGGTTTGAAAGCAATGAAATAACCTACCAACATCTTGTCCCACCTTTTCAAAGATTCAACAACTTCGGCTTTGGTGCACACGACCACCTTCTCGCCTCCCTTAATGGCCTGCGGGATGATTTCTAGCATCGTAGAGGGCCTATTGCTTGCATGGAAAAGATTGGACTACTTCCTTGGGGGAGTCTTTGCACATCCTAGAGGTGGTGCGTGATTTCACCCTCCAAATCCGATGTTGAAGCTTGCGTTCGTGCTTGATAGGGATCCTTGTTTGTGCCACAATCTCCATCTTGTTACTGCAAACGTAAAGAACTAGTCGTAGGAGCCATTTTGGTGTAAAAATCGTGAGTTTTGGTGGTGAAATCGAGGGTGGAGAGCCTAGGGAACCCTAGGTTCCCCATGCGCACATCCCAGAGCTTCTCTTTCCCTTCATGATTTTTCACCTCTCTGCATTTCCTTCTCCGTCTCTCTCCTTTTCCATGTCCTTGTCCTTTTCCTTCTCCTTCTCCGTCTCTCTCCGCTTCTTCAGTCTTGCTAGCCCTCTGCATCTCCTTCTCTCTCTCTCTCTACTTCTCCTTATCCCTCTCTTTCTTTCTCCTTCTCTACTACCCTTTGCCTTCTCTCTCTTTTTCCCCTTTTGTCCTCTTTAGTACCTCTCTCTCTCTCTCATTCTCTTTCCTTCACCATCATACTTCTCTCTTTCTCCCTCTCCCTCCTCCTTCTTCTCTCTCTCTCTCTCTCTCTCTCTCTCTCTCTCTCTCTCTCTCTCTCTCTCTCTCTCTCTCTCTCTCTCTCTCTCTCTCCGTCTCTTGTCTCTCTTCTTCAATCTCTCCCCTTATCCCAATCTTTCTAGTTCTCGGTTCCTTCTCTCACTCACTCTCACTCTCCGTCTCATTCTACTCCCTCTCTCTCTCTCTCGTTTCTTTCACTCTCTTCCCTCTCTCTTTCCACATTTTCCTTCCTTGTCCCTCTTTCTCCTTCCCCCTCTCCATTTCCTTCTCCTTCTCTCTCATTTTCCTTCCTTGTCCCTCTCTCTCCATCTCCTTCTCGTTGTATCTCCTTTTCCTTGTCTTTTTCCTTCTTCTTCTCTATCTCTCTCTGCTTCTTCAGTCTTCCTAACCCACCGCATCTCCCTCTCTCTCTCCTTCTCCTTATCACTCTCCTTTTTCTCTTTCTCTACCCTTCGCCTTCTCTCACTTTTCTCCTTTTGTCCTTCTCTTTAGTACCTCTCTCTCTCTCATTCTCTCCATCACCATCCTACTTCTCTCTTTCTCCCTCTCCCTCCTCCTCCTTCTCTTTCCCTCTCTCTCCGTCTCTTGTCTCTCTTCTTCACACTCTCTCTCCTTATCCCAATCTTTCTAGTTCTACTTGTCTTTCTTTCACTCTCCTTCTCTCTATCTGTTTCTTTCTCACTCTCACTCTACGTCTCATTCTCCTCCATCCCTCTCTCTCGTCTCTTTCACTCTCTTCCCTCTCTCTTTCCACCTTCCCCCTCCTTGTCCCTCTTTATCCTTTTCTCGCTCCTTCTCTCGCTCCTTCTTCCTCTCCTTCTCTCTCATATCTCCCCCTATCTACATATCTTTCTCTCTCTCCTTTTTCTACTTCTTTCTCTATTCTTATCCTTCCTTCTCTCCCCTCTCTCCTTCCATCTCCCATTCTCTCTCCTTCCTTCTCCTTGTTCCTCACTCTCTCTTATTGGCCCACTCTCTCTCCTTCACTCCTCCCTCTGATTCTCTCTTCCCTTCTATCTTCTCTCTCCTTATCCTTCACTCTTCGTCTTCAAGCTTCTTCCCCCTCTCTCCTTCTCCTCTACCACAATCCCTCACCTCTTTCCCCTTTTCCTTCTCCATCTCTCTCATCTTATTGTCCCTCCCTTCCCTCACACTTTCCTTCTCCTTCTGTCTCTCCTTCTCCTCTTGCTACTCTCTCTCTCTCTATATCTCCATTCCATCTCTGCTCTTTCTCCCTCTCTCCGTCTCCTTCTCTCTCCTCCTCCCTCCTCCATCGCCCTCTATTTCTCTCTCCCTGTCCTGCTCTCCCTCCCCTCCTCTCTCACTCTATCTTACTCTCTATCTGCCTCTTCTCACTCTCTCTTTCCTTCTCTATCTCTACTCTCTTCAACTCCTTCTCGGTCTCCTCCCCTCTCGCTCCAATTGTCCTCCTCGTCTCTCCACTCCCCTTTCTCCTTCTCTCTCCTTGTCCTCTCTTGTTCTCCTTCTCATCTCCTTCTTCTTCTCTATCCTACTTCTCCCTCCTCTTCCTCCTCTCTCTCTCATCTCTCTCCTCCACCCTCTTCTTTTCCTCTCCGTCACCTTCACTCTCTCTCACTCCTCTCGTTCTCCTCATTATCTATCTCCTCTCTCTTGGTTTCCATCTCTCTCTTTCCCCTCCTCCTCTTTTCTCGTTCTCCTTCTCTCTTTCTCTCTCTTTCCCTTCTCTACCCTCTCTATTTTTCTCTCGTCTTACCACTAGTCTCTACTTCTCCCTCTCTCTTTCCTTCTCCTTCTATATATCTCTCTCCATCTCCGTCTCTCATTTTCTTCCCTTTCCCTCTCTCCTCGTTTCCCCATTTCCATCTCTCTCGTCCTACACTCTCCATCTCTGTCTCTCCCCTTCCCCTTCTGCTTCTCTCCCTCCTTCTCTCGCTCTCACCTCTCTCTTCTCTCTCCCTCTCCTTCTCCACCTTCCCTCTCACGCTCCTTTGTCAATCTCCCTTCCTTTTCTCTCCACCTCTCTCCTTCTTCTCCTTTTCCTTTTCCTTGTCTTTTTCCTTCTCCTTCTCCGTCTCTCTCTGCTTCCTAACCCTCTGCATCTCCCTCTCTCTCGTTCTCCTTATCCCTCTCTTTCTTTCTCCTTCTCTACCCTTCGCCTTCTCTCTCTTTTTCTCCTTTTGTCCTTCTCTTCATTAGCTCTCTCTCATTCTCCCCTTTACCATCCTACTTCTCTCTTTCTCCCTCTCCCTCCTCCTCCTTCTCTTTCTCTCTCCCTCTCTCTCCGTCTCATGTCTCTCTTCTTCACTCTCTCTCCTTATCCCAATCTTTCTTGTTCTACTTCTCTTTCTCTCACTCTCCTTCTCTTTCTCTCTGTTTGTTTCCATCTTACTCTCACTCTCCGTCTCATTCTCCTACATCCCTCTCTCGTCTCTTTCACTCTCTTCCCTCTCTCTTTCCACCTTCCACCTCCTTGTCCCTCTTTCTCCTTTTCTCTCTACTTCTTCCTTCTCCATCTCTCTCATATCTCCCCCCTCTCCTTATCTTTCTCTCTCTCCTCCTTCTACTTATTTCTCTATTCTTATCCTTCCTTCTCTCCCCTCTCCCCTCTCTCCTTCCTTCTCTCATTCTCTCCCCTCCTTCTCCTTGTTCTTCACTCTCTCTTATTGGACCACTCTCTCTCCTTCACTCCTCCCTCTGATTCTCTCGTCCCTTCTATCTTCTCTCTCCTTATCCTTCACTCTTCGTCTTCAAGCTTCTTCCCCCCCTCTCCTTCTTGTCCCTCATCTCTTTCCCCTTTTCCTTCTCCATCTCTCTCATCTTCTTGTCTCTCCTCTCCCTCACACTTTCCTTCTCCTCTTGCTACTCTCTCTCTATCTCCATCCCATCTCCCTCTACTTCTCTCTCCTTGTCCTTCTCTCCCTCCCCTCCTCTCTCACTCTATCTTACTCTCTCGCTCTCTGTCTGCCTCTTCTCCTTCTCCTTCGTTCTCTATCTCTACTCTCTTCCACTCCTTCTCGGTCTCCTCCCCTCTTGCTCCCCTTGTCCTCCTCTCTCCTTATCTTCTCTCCACTCTCCCCTTTTCCTTCTCTCTCCTTGTCCTCTCTTGTTCTCCTTCTCATCTCCTTCTTCTTCTTATCCCTCCTTCTCTTCCTCCTCTCCCTCCTCCTCCCTCTTCTTTTCCTCTCCGTCACCTTGACTCTCTCTCACTCCTCTCGTTCTCCTCATTATCTCTCTCCTCTCTCTCTTTGTCTCCATCTCTCTCTTTCCCCTCCTTTCTCGTTCTCCTTCTCTCTCTCTCTCTCTACCCGTTCTCTCTCCTCTCTATTTCTCTCTCGTCTTACCACTGCTCTCTACTTCTCCCTCTCTCTTTCCCTCTCCTTCTAGCTCTCTCTCTCTCCATCTCCGTCTCTCATCTTCTTCCCTCTCCCTCACTCATTGTTTCCCCATTTCCTACTATCTCGTCCTACACTCTCCGTCTCTGTCTCTCCCCTTCTCCTTCAGCTTCTCTCTCCCTCCTTCTCCCGCTCTCACCTCTCTCCCTCTCCTTCCCTCTCTCCCTCCTCTGTCGATGTCCCCTCATTTTATCTCCACCTCTCTCTATCTCCTTTTCTCTCCTTTTCCTTTTCCTTCTCCTTCTCCATCTCTCTCCGCTTCTTCAGTCTTCCTAACCCTCTGCATCTCTCTCTCTCCTTCTCCTTATCCCTCTCTTTCTTTCTCCTTCTCTACCCTTCGCCTTCTCTCTCTTTTTCTCCTTTTGTCCTTCTCTTTAGTACCTCTCTCTCTCATTCTCTCCTTCACCATCCTACTTCTCTCTTTCTCCCTCTCCCTCATCCTCCTTCTCTTTCTCTCTCCGGCTCTTGTCTCTCTTCTTCACTCTCTCTCCTTATCCCAATCTTTCTAGTTCTACTTCTCTTTCTCTCTGTATGTTTCCTTCTCACTCTCACTCTCCGTCTCATGTCTCTCTCTCATTCTCTCCTTCACCATCCTACTTCTCTCTTTCTCCCTCTCCCTCCTCCTCCTTCTCTTTCTCTCTCCCTCTCCCTCTCTCTCCGTCTCATGTCTCTCTTCTTCACTCTCTCTCTTTATCCCAATCTTTCTTGTTCTACTTCTCTTTCTCTCACTCTCCTTCTCTTTCACTCTGTTTGTTTCCTTCTCACTCTCACTCTCCGTCTCAGTCTCCTCCATCCCTCTCTCTCGTCTCTTTCACTCTCTTCCCTCTCTCTTTCCACCTTCTCCTTCCTTGTCCCTCTTTCTCCTTCTCTCGCTCCTTCCTCTCCTTCTCTCTCATATCTCCCCCCCTCTCCTTATCTTGCTCTCTTTTTTTGCAAAGCAAAAGGGAGGCATAGCCTCGAATTTTCATTAATAATGAAAAGAATTACAACCTACAAAAAATAGTTTAGAAAGAACGCGGGACACGCTACCGCACATGCCCAGCCACACCATGACTCTAAGGTCACCAAGTTATAAAGTGTTCTCAATACAAGTATTAAGTACTAAGTTGTAGTGTTAACGTGTTAACGTGTATTGCTATAATTTCCAGGTTTCTTCAAAAGCGTTTGCTGCAGCCGGGTCATCTACTAAATCCTTGAACTTCGACCCCACAATCCAAACCGTGTGTTTGACCAATCCCACAATGTCAGTCGCTCGCCTTTGCTCGTGGTCAAATATTCGTCTATTCCTTTCTTGCCAACACTCATATACGGCAATACTAAATGCTAGTTTCATAGTTGTCACCCTTACTCGGCCCCCGTGATATGTTGCATGCGTCTTGCCTCCCCCCCAAGCGTATTCTTGATGCCCGTGCTCCGCCCAAGGGTTTGCAGCACCCTTGTCCACACTTCCCTTGTAAAAGGGCACGCCCAAAAGAGGTGGTCCATGTCCTCGTCACTTGCATCACATAACGCACAATCCAGCACATGATGGGCACCCCTCGCAGCCATCAATTTCTTCGTCATGAGTCTTCCCCTCAGTGCACGCCAAGCTGTGATGGCATGTTTGGGGATGTGGTGCTTGAACCAAATAAGCTTGCTCCATCCCACGGGTGTACCCCGAGTCACCACCCAAGACCAGGCCTCCTTGATAGTAAAGTTACCCTTCCTTGCGTCCAGCCTAGTTGGCTTATCTTGCCCACCATGAACACGCATCCCCAATATGTGAGGCCACAACTCCATCATTTTCAAAGAACGCGGGCTGGGGAGATTCCAACTTCCATTCCTGATAAAATGAGATACCAACGTATCTTTTGGCTTACCAAGATTATATTGTAACCATGCCCCCCACTCCTCGCTTGAGAAAGGCTTACCACACCATGGATCCAAGAAAAATCTGGTATTGCTGCCATCACCAACTTGATAACGGATGTGCTCCCGTGCCATGTCTCGTACTCTCAAAATGCCACTCCACGCCCATTAGCAACCAGAGGGTGGGTGTTCCATCCAGATAGTGCGGTTTGTGAGGTATTTACGTCTCATGCATTTCACCCAAAGAGAGTCATTGTCTGCCACAACCAACCAAAACAATCGTAACAACCCTGCATCGTTTCAGTCCACCAATCTGCGCTAGCCTAAGCCTCCCTCGCCCTTGGGTACACAAATGTACTTCCATGCGACGGTCATCCATTTCTGTGCCCCCCCCCCCCCCCCCCCCCCCGCACGAAGTGGGTCATAATACTTTCTATTTCCTTCAACACCGACCTAGGGAGAAGAAAACGGATGTCCAAAAGATGTGAAAGAGACAAGCACACTTTGCACCAATTCCACCCAACCAGCCAAGGACAAGAGGCACCGCTTCCATGAGCTTAACTTAGCTTTGATCTTAGCAATCAATCCCTCACAATGGTGCCTTCCCGGCCTGGCTGTGAAGAGGGGTAGGCCAAGATAAGTACCTGGAAAGTCCGCCCTCTCCATCCCAAGATGCGAACAGATCCACCGGCAATGATCCACGTTTCTCCCTATAAAGACTTGACTCTTCTGTATGTTTAATTGCAGCCCGGAGCACGCGGAGAACTCAGCCAAAATATCCTTTATCACTCGAACATTTGCCTTAGTAGCCGCTGCGAATATCATGACATCGTCAGCAAACAACAAATGCAAAACCGTGATGCCCCCACATTTCATCGGTTCAAGTTGTCCTCTTGCAACCGCCTCCTTTATCATACTGCTAAGGACTTCCATACAAAGTACAAAGAGATAGGGAGTCATAGGATCTCCTTGCCTCAACCCATTTGCTGCCTTGAATGGTCTAGAGTTTGCACCGTTCACCATCACGACAAAAGATGCTCGTACACACGCCATAATGAGCCTTCGCCATTCGCCCGAGAAGCCAAATCTTTGCAGCACATCATGAAGAAAGCTCCAAGACACTGAATCATATGCTTTCCGGAGGTCCAATTTTAGACACATCTTTGCATGCCCACGCTCTATGTGCATGATGTGGCAGATTTCATGAGCGAGCAAGATATTATCACCTATCCGTCTTCCACGAATAAAAGCACTTTGTGCATCTCCAACCAGCCGGGGCAGAACTCGTTTCAATCTATTTGCAAGCACCTTAGATATGTACCGGTATGTCATATTACAAAGGGATATGGGCCGGTAATCATCAACCATGGTGGGCGAGGCCTTCTTGGGAATCAATGTAATCGAAGTATAGTTCACCTCAGCAAGACGCTTCCCATTTCGCATGAAATCATCCACCGCCTTGAAAAGGTCTTTGCTGATCACACCCCAAGCTGCCTTGAAGAATTTCGCATTAAACCCATCGGGGCCGGTGCCTTATCTACATTTGAGTGCATCACCACCATCTCAAGCTCATTCATCTCGACAGGCCCATCAAGGCCAGCCACCTCATCAGAAGTTAGTGAGGTAAAGCTAAGGGCTAAGGGTATCGGGGTCACCTGAAAATCATTAGCAAACAAGTTAGAAAATCGGTGCCGAAACGCCTCACGAATGTTGCTCTCTTCCTCCACGATTTCGCCATGATCACTCACTAATCTCACGTTATTGGTGGCTCTCCTCACTGTCAAGGAAGCATGGAAAAATCTAGAGTTCCGATCACCATCCCGTAACCACCTCATCCTCGACTTTTGCCTCAAAAGAGACTCTTCTCTAGCCAAAGCCAGTTGAAGCTCATGTTTATAAGTTGCCTCCAACTCAGCAAGGGACGAGTCCCTCGGGTCACCTTGATGAAGACGTCTCACATATTCCAACCGGCCTTGAGCAGCGGCTCCCTTTGTTTCTACACGTCCAAACACCTCTTCGCTCCAACCTTTGAGTGCCGCTTTGACCTTATGCAACTTTGCTACCACCCGGTATACAGGCTTTCCATCAATACGAGTGTCCCATGCATGTTTCACCACCTCCAAAAAACTTTCATGCTCAGCCCAGAAATTAACAAACCTAAACATTCGTTTCTTTTGCTTGTTCTCCTTGGTAGTTCTCAACGTAAGAGAAGTATGATCACTAAGGTCCTTTCCACACACAACATACATCGACTCCGGATAGGTGTCAAGCCACGTCATAGACATAAGCATCCTGTCAATACGGGTTTCAACACATGCCTCCCCTTGGCACAAATTTGACCATGTAAAATCACCACCTCTGGATGGCACCTCCAATAATTGCAACGTGTCAATGCAACTGTTGAACTCCTCCATCGCAGTCCAGTTAAACCCCGAGCCCCCATTCTTCTCATGGCATCTACGAATATAACTAATGTCCCCGCATAGCAGCCAAGGCGTGGTACCCAAAGGAGCAGCATCCGCGAGGTCTGCCAATAACTTTCGCCTTTCAACATGTCCATTAGCCCCATAGACAGCCGTGATTGCCACTATCTTTCTATTTCCTCGGTCGACCCCTTGCAATTGCATCAATTGGGAGGTTTCGAAAATGACCCTAAGGTCCACGGTATTCACACTCCAAAGCACAAGGACATGTCCCGAGTCCTCTATCAAACTATTGGAAGCCCACTCATGCATCCAAATTGCTCTTTGAAAGCGTTCTAACTTCATTAACTTTACCTTATGTTCAAGGAGACAAACAATGTCAGCTTTGGCCTCCCTAATCCTTCCCCTTATCATATGTGCACAGCCAGGGAGGTTTGCTCCGCGCACGTTCCATGCTATGACAATCATGGCTTCGGATACGGGGAACTAGTCCCCCTACATCCACAATTTGCTCGCTGCTGCTCCAGCCTCGTAGATACACGCTTCGACTTCTCATGTGGTGCCTCCTTTTCTAGCACTTGTTTTGGAGACTCCTCCCTTGGTCCACTCACTATCTCATCGTCGCCTCCCCGTGCTTGCTCAGCAACTTGGGCAACCTCTGCCAATCCAGCTAGAACACCAAACCTCCCCACTTGCGAGCATCCTTCACTTCTTATTCCTCCCTTTCTTGAACCTCCACTTGTTATTCTTTGTTCCAAGCTAGCCCTTCCAGGTTCCCGTACCACCCACTTCGGTGAGAGCCAAGGATCATTTGGTAGACTTGCACTACCATTTTTCTCCCCACTCTCTTGGGACACCCTAACATGTTCACCACTTGAGCCGAAATTTGCACTCAGCAAGCTGGCAGTATCTACCTTTGCCATACCAACCAAGGAGCCAACTTGAGATTTCGAATTTGCCTCCTCCTCCCTAGATCTTCGAGCACTACCACAAAGAAAACCAGCACCACTTTCCTCACCTCTGATTGGTGTAGCTGTGGTTGCTTTTTGCTTTTTGTCCCCCCACCGTTTGGACTGTAGTGCCTAGCTTCGTTACCGTTTCAGCCACCACCGTTGGAGCTCCCTTTCCTTCTCCTTCCTCTCAGTTGAGCTCCTGAGCACACCTTGCACTCCCTTCCAACGAAACATCCATTGGTGCACCTTCAATTACAAATTCGTTGCTATCAACACTATCCACTTGCACCACACTTACCCGTTTGTCCCCACCCTCCTCGACCCTATGTTGCTGGCCACCTCGCCTCTTGCCCACAACAACCCATTCCTTCTGAGCTTTTACCCCATTTCCACCCTTCTTCACAATGGGCTTGCTTGGGCACCTCTCCGGCACTTGCCCAAACTCCTTACAATCTCCACAATACCCGGGGTGCCACTCGTATTCAAGCTGAACCTCCTCCTTGCTGACCCCTTCTATTTGGACATCAATTGAAGATGGGTCATCAAATTCTTTATCCACCTCCACACACACCCTCGCATAAGCTAACCTCCTCCCAAGAGCTGTTTTGTCATCCATGTATAGTGGTTTCCCAAGCACAGTCACTATGGTGCTCAAATTTTCAGCCGACCAAAACCTCAAATCCAAATTGGGGAGACGAACCCAAATGGGGACAGAAGTTATATCCACCTTCCGCAGCACCGTCTCCGGTGTCTAGCTTTGCACAACTAAGGGTATCCCCTTAACAAACCAAGGACCATTGTGCAACACATGGTTTTTATCTTCCTCCAAAGTGAAACGAAATAGAAGGAAACCTCTTTGCCGGCGAATAACCTCCACGCTCCCAGCAATACCCCACAACTTCGGCAAGTGTTTCTTAAGTGTGGGGACATGGGGTCTGAAATCAACAAAATAACCCACCAAGACCTTGTCCCATCTCTTCAAAGCATCGGATACTTGCTGCCTTGAGCAAGCCGCCTCCCTCACACCATCATTCCTTGCTGGCTCCACAAATTTCAGGGACGTGGAGGGCCTTGGACTAGCCGAGAACAAATCAGACCACTTCCTTTGCTTTTGCACTCCTCCCTCCAGAAGTGGATCACGAGGTGCATCGTCAACATCACCTTCTAGACCAGGTTTGGTTGATTGTGATGGCCCTATAGCGCCACTCCCTCCAATCAATGTACTAGACACGATTGAGCGCGACTCACGCTCCATTTGAGAAGAAAACTGAGATATCTAGGTGGAAAAACGGTAGAGCTTCTCACTCCTCCCTCTTCTTTTCTCTTCTCTATCCTCACGATTGTCCCACGTCTTCCCTCTTCTCTTTCACTCTCTTCCCTCTCTCTTTCCACCTTCTCCTTTCTTGTCCCTTCTTCTCCTTCTCTCGCTCCTTCCTCTCCTCTCTCATATCTCCCCCCTCCTTATATTTCTCTCTCTCCTCCTTCTACTTCTTTCTCTATTCTTATCCTTCCTTCTCTCCCCTCTCTCCTTCCTTCTCTCCTTCTCTCTCCCTCCTTCTCCTTGTTCTTCTCTCTCTCTAATTGCCCCACCCTCTCTCCTTCACTCCTCTCTCTGATTCTGACTTCCCTTCTATCTTCTCTCTCCTTATCCTTCCCTCTTCGTCTTCAAGCTTCTTTCCCCTCTCTCCTTCTCCTCTACCTCAATCCCTCACCTCTTTCCCCTTTTCCTTCCCCATCTCTCTCATCTTCTTGTCTCTCCTCTCTCTCAGACTTTCCTTCTCCTTCTCCTCTTGCTACTCTCTCTCTACTCCATCCCATCTCCGCTCTCCCTCTCTTCGTCTCCTTCTCTCTCCTCCTCCCTCCTCAGCTCCCTCTACTTCTCTCTCCTTGTCCTTCTCTCCCTCCCCTCCTCTCTCACTCTATCTTACTCTCTCGCTCTCTGTCTGCCTTTTTTTTGCAAAGCAAAAAGGGAGGCTTAGCCTCAAATTTTATAAACTAAGTAAAGTTTACAACCTACAAAATTGAGTACAAAACTGAGTCATAATGAATGCGGGTGTATGCCACATGTATACCCGGCCTCTACCCTACTTTACACAATAAATCATGTCAGCATTGTAGGTTAAGTGACTATACAAAACACGAGGACCAAACAGCAACTATACCCACATGAGGTGGGATCGATTTTCTTCCTCGTCACTCTTTGCAAGCTTTTTTACTTTGTCCCAAAGGCAGTGAACCATGTCCTTGATGACAGCCACAATATGCGTTGGTTGTTGCTTTTCTCCATCGAAAATCCTTCGGTTGCGTTCCAGCCGGCTTCCTCCTATGTGTGAAATACTGCTAGCTTCAGCCTCTAAAGAGTGTGCCATCATGTGGTTAAGCTTTAAAAGGTGCAAGATTTCTGCCCACACCTTATTTATCTATTCGCACACCCAAAACAAATGCTCAATGTCTTCCTGACCTCCCTCGCATAGGTTGCACCCCGATTGTAGCGTTGCTCCCCGTTTATTCATCAATCTCTTTGTGAGTAGACGTCCTCGTAGTGCTCTCCATGTCGTGATGGCATGCTTTGGGATGGCATACTTTTGCCAAACCATGCCAGCCCACGCTACTATTCTCCCCGGCGTCTTGACCCATTTCCATACTTCTTGGATGCCATGTGTCTCTCCCATTCCGTCCACTCCTTTGGCTGGTCCACGCCTCCATGAATTCTCGTATGCAATATTCGTTGGTGGACTTCCTCCATAAAAGTGCAACGTGGAGGGGGAAGGTTCCACACTCCCTCTCCAATGAAGTACGACACTTTCGTGTCCCACGACACTCCTAATTCATAGTGTAGCCGCTCCCCCCACGACACTCCCTCCCCACGACACTCTCTGTGTGCGACTTCTCTCTCTCTTTCCTTCTCTATCTCTACTCTCTTCCATTCCTTCTAGGTCTCCCCCCCTCTCGCTCCCATTGTCCTCCTCTGTCTCCTTATCTTCTCTCAACTCTCCCCTTCTGCTACTCTCTCCTTGTCCTCTCTTGTTCTCCTTCTCATCTCATTCTTCTTTTCTCTCCTTCTTCTCCCTCCTTCTCTTACTCCTCTCTCTCATCTCTCTCCTCCCTCTTCTTTTCCTCTCCGTCACCTTCACTCTCTCTCAGTCCTCTCTTTCTCCCCATTATCTCTCTCCTCTCTCTTTGTCTCCATCTATCTCTTTCCCATCCTCCTGGTTTCTCATTCTCCTTCTCTCTCTTCCCCTTCTCTCTCCTCTCTATTTCTCTCTCGTCTTACCACTGCTCTCTACTTCTCCCTCTCTCTTTCCCTCTCCTTCTAGCTCTCTCTCCATCTCCGTCTCTCATCTTCTTCCCTCTCCCTCTCTCCTTGTTTCCCCATTTCCTTCTCTCTCATCCTACACTCCCCATCTCTGTCTCTCCCCTTCTCCTTCTGCTTCTCTCTCCCTCCTTCTCTCGCTCTCACCTCTCTCCTACACTCTCTCTCCATATCTTTCTCTGTCTCTCCTCTCTCTCTTTGTCTCCATCTCTCTCTTTCCCCTCCTCCTCCTTTCTCGTTCTCCTTCTCTCTCTCTCTCTCTCCTCTCTATTTCTCTCTGGTCCTACCACTGGTCTCTACTTCTCCCAATCTCTTTCCCTCTCCTTCTAGCTCTCTCTCCATCTCCGTCCCTCATCTTCTTCCCTCTTCTTGTTTCCCCATTTCCTTCTCTCCCCTTCCCCTTCTTCTTCTCCCTCCCTCCTTCTCTCACTCTCACCTCTCTCCCTCTCCTTCTCTCTCCTTTTCCTTTTCCTTGTCTTTTTCCTTCTCCATCTCCGTCTCTCTCCGCTTCTTCAGTCTTCCTAACCCTCTGCATCTCCCTCTCCCTCTCCCTCTCCCTCTCCCTCTCCCTCTCCCTCTCTTTCTTTCTCCATCTCCACCCTTCGCCTTCCCCCTCTTTTTCTCCTTTTGTCCTTCTCTTTAGTACCTCTCTCTCTCTCTCATTCTCTCCTTCACCATCCTACTTCTCTCTTTCTCCCTCTCCCTCCTCCTTCTCTTTCTCTCTCTGTCTCCTATCTCTCTTCTTCACTCTCTCTCCTTATCCCAATCTTTCTAGTTCTACTTCTCTTTCTCTCACTCTCCTTCTCCTTCTCTCTATCTGTTTCCTTCTCACACAAATTCTCCGTCTCATTCTCCTCCATCCCTCTCTCTCGTCTTTTTCGCTCACTTCCCTCTTTCTTTCCACCTTCTCCTTCCTTGTCCCACCATCTCCTTCTCTCGCTCCTTCTTCCTCTCATTCTCTCTCATATCTCCCCCCTCTCCTTATCTTTCTCTCCCTCCTCCTTCTACTTCTTTCTCTATTCTTATCATTCGTTCTCTCTCCTCCTCCCACCTCCATCTCCCTCTACTTCTCTCTCCTTGTCCTCCTATCCCTCCCCTCCTCTCCCACTCTATCTTACCATCTCGCCCTCTGTCTCCCTCTTCTCTCTCTCTCTTTCCTTCTCTATCTCTGCTCTCTTCCACTCCTTCTCCTTCTCGGTCTCCAACCCTCTCGCTCCACTTGTCCTCCTCTCTCTCCTTATATTCTCGCCTCTCCTCCCTTCTCCATCTCTCTCGTTGTCCTCTCTCTTGTTCTCCTTCTCATCTCCTTCTTCTCTCTCCTTCTTCTCCCTCATTCTCTTTCTCCTCTCTCTCCGCCTCCCTTTTCTTTTCCTCTCCGTCACCTTCACTCTCTCTCACTCCTCTTGTTCTCCTCCTTTTCTCTTTCCCTCTCACTTTGTCTGTCCATCTCTCTCTTTCCATTCCTCCTTTCTCGTTCTCTTCCTGCTCTCTTCCCTTTCTCTCCCCTTTATATTTCTTCCTCATCTTACCACTGGTCTCTACTTCTCCTTCTCCCTCTATCTTTCCTTCTCCTTCTAGCTCTCTCTCTCCATTTCTGTCTCTTATCTTCTTCCCTCTCCTTCTCTCCTTGTTTCCCCATTTCCTTCTCTCTCGTCCTACACTCTCCATTTCTTTCTCTCTCCTTCTGCTTCTCTCTCCCACCTTCTCTCGTTCTCACCATTCTCTCTCCTCTCTTCCTCTCCTTCTCCTCCTTCCCTCCTCTGTCGATCTCTCCTCCTTTTCTCTCCACCTCTCGCCATCTTTTTTAGCAAAGAAAAAGGGATGCTTAGCCTCTAAATTATATTGATTAAGTGTTGTTTACAACCTACAAAACTTGAAGATTTTGTTTGCAGGTTTATGCCCTATGCATAACCAGCCACTACTACTAAGTATTACAAGCACGATTACATCATTTGAAAGGAAATTTCTGTCCTAACTCCACGTGTCTTCAAATTTCTGGAAATCATCCTCGTTCTTTGCTATGTCCTTCACTTTACCCCCTATGCACCGGATCATGTCCTTAACGGCTTCGACTATATCCCCCGGTTGCTTATTTTCCCCTTCAAAGATTCTTTGGTTGGGTTCTTGCCAACATTCATGAATCATGGCATTGAACGCCCACCTTCTTTCTAGTATCTCTATGCGCCCCCTCGTGCATGGATAATGCGGTTTCCCTCTCCCACAAGAACCTTAATGGACCTTACACTTTGTATCACTTGAGGACCTTGAGGTTGTCCATGTCTTTCACTTAATTCCTTATTTAACTAACACGAATGGTTCATTAAGTTAGGTGTGTGGACTGATTACCTATATAGAGTCGGCCCGTAGAATTACCGCGTCCAATGATCGACAACATAAGTCCAATGAGTCGAGTGTCTAGATTGAATAATGCATCTTGTTCGGATTTTGTGGGTGTATCCGCTGAAAACCCTCAGGAGACAACACTCCTCCTCCTTGGCAACAAGGAGGTTTAACGGCTTGTTGCACGTGCTAAGTGCAACCGTGATTCCTACGAAAGTGAGTTAGGATTTCTTGTTTTTCGTTTGCATTTCTCTTTCTTTGTTTTGCTCGGGACTAGCAAAAACTTAGGTGTGGGGGTATTTGATTGACATCATTTCATGCTTATATTTGTATCTTATATCCATTATCTTACACCTAAGCAATGCTACGTGACGAGTTTTATGTTTAGTTTTCAGGAATAAAGAGGTTTGAAGAGAAGAGCCATGAAAGGACCCAAAAGCAGGAAAAAAGGACTTAATTGTGAGACCTAGGGACCAAGATGCAAGACAGAAGGAACTGATCGCAAGACAGAAGGACCTAAGAGCAAAACATGAAACTCCACACCATCATGGGGAGTATTTTGTCAATTCGATTCGGGTCGGAGCTCCACTAAACAAGTTAGATGCATCCAAGACCAAGAAACAATCCAAGGAAAGCCCACCAGAAGATCCAGACCGATCTGAATCTTATAGGCCGCCAATTGGCGGTCTGGTTAAGCCCAGATCAGCCAAGCTTCTTCCTGGACTTGTATTATCATGTGTTTAGGCTATTTTTGGTATTGGTTTAGTCCCACATCGGGGGATTGTCCCGGATTAGCTTTTTCCATGCTTATAAATAGAACTCTTCACCTCCCATTGTATCCATCTCTCTCTTGGTGGCCTTCTTCCCTACTAAGAGTGAAGCCTTGAAGCAAAACTCTGGTGGAGGAAGGGCTGCTTGTAATTTGGAGTGAGTAATAATAGAAGTTTTGTAGTTAATTGTTGTTTGCTTTAGTTTTACATTGCTTAGTTAATTTCAATGTCTTGCATGTTTCTTTAGTCTCATGTTCTTTTAGTTTCTTTAATATTTCTTGCTTGCTTAGATTAATTTCATTTCAGTATTAATGCTTTCTTTTGTTAGAGTAGTTAGTTTAAATATGTGTGAGTAGTTCCATCCCCATTTGGGGGGTGGAGAAATATGTGATATAATCATGTAGTGTATTAAGTGTGTGTTATCTTTATCCATTGAGCTTTATATGATTTCCATAACCATCTAATGTGTTTCACTCTTATCTTTGATATGCTAATGCTCTTGAATGAAGCTTAGCTTATGCTTTGATCAGTGGACCTATTTTATGGGGAATGATAAGGTTAGGATATGGATGAAGTTAATATTGGAAACACAATTTGTAGTGTATGTACTCTTGTTGCCTTTACCTTAGCTAATGTCTTGTATGTTTTAATGATGTAGTCTTATCTTAATTCATGTGGAGGCATAGTAGGGTCTAGTCTTTATACTTGAGTTCATTTAGCTTCATTCCAATTAATGTCTTGTATGTTTTAATTATGTAGTCCTATCTTAATTCATGTGGAGGCAAAGTTGGATGTAGTTTTATGATTTCATGCACTACATGTTGTGAGGAGCTTAATTGAACACACACACACACACACATCTTTATGTTCACATCATTTCTCTACCCCCTGTGGGGTTTAGTTTTATTGCTTATCTTCATTTCCTTTTGCATTCTAGTTTAGCATTGTAGTGTAGTTTAGTGTAATACATCCTTCTTCCTTTTCCTTACCTCTCGCCTTCGCACAAACCAAGTGTCGACACACCTCCCAGTGGACGACCCGTATTTGCCACCGCATCAACGCGGCCGTGCACTTGCGGTTAAAATAAAACGATCAATCAAGTTTTTGGCGCCGTTGCCGGGGAGGTGCTCTGTCCAGACATTGGTTTGGACGATTCGAGGGGTTTTTAATTTTTTGTTTTCAGTTTTTCTTAGTTTCAGGGAACCATCAGAACAAGGGGAGGCTACTGGAGAAATTTGGGGAACAGAAGAGCTAAACAGACCGCCAATCAGCGGTTGAAGACCGCCAATTGGCGGCCTGGTGAGAGTTTCTGGCCTTGAAATTTTTACTGTTAGTTAGTGCTGTATTTTGTGTTATCTGGGAGCCCTATTTTGCATGCTATGACTTCTGGTTTGCTCCCAGATCATTAATCACTCCCCCATTAATCAACTTGGCCCTAAAATCCAAAGCAAAAGACTAGACGTTCTTATTTGTTTAGGTCACGCATCATGTATTGACTTGAGCATATAGTTGTCTTTTCTTTTAGCTTTAATTTCAGTTGTTGAGTGCTGGCGTAAGGTACGCATTTCCTACACTCATTCACGCATCTCGTATGCCCATGCATTAGTCAGTAGGATTTGCATTAGGACAAGAGTGAGAGAGCGTTTGATTGGAGCGATTGATTGCTAGATCTAGGATCGAATCGCTACTAAGAAGGGGCTGTCCCATAAAAGATAAGGTGGGGGATTTCATCACCCTTTCCTTGGCCCCAAAAACCACTCTTAATAAAGCCTTAACTAAAAGCAAGTAGACATTGGCCCTAGGATTGCGGGCGCACTAGGAGAGTAATCTAGTCGAGACCGTCATGACCTGATCGTCATTGCCTACCTTGTCGATAGTAGGAGGTACTGGATCTCCGGATCTGGTATCACTTGCTGGGCATTGTGGTCCTCGTTGTAGGGAGGTGAGGCGTGTCGAGGCTAGTGACCTCGAAGTTAGGCGTCGTCTAGCTTAAGGACCCAGTGCCTTACATTGTTTGAGCCGTGCTTGCTAGTTAGGCTTCTTCCTGATCCCACTACCCTCGCTAGCTCTAGGGATTCTTCCCTCCTCATCTGAGTCCTCTCCTCATCTATTCTCTACGTTTAGTCTACTCCTCTAGTACACCTTCTGTTGTGTGTCGTTTAGAGTCGAGTCGAGCATTTCATGCGAGGTTGGGCTCGTTCTGGTGAGAGCGCTCGACTCGAGAGAGTGCTTATTTCTGAGATGGAAGATCTTGGTGATCGACCATCTCCGCCTCGTGCTCCTTTGGAGCAAGAGGCCTAGTCGTCTCGTGGTGGCGAGGGAGACCGGGTTCCATACATGGACTACCTCGGTCCATTCCCACCACCACGTAGACCTCCTTCTCCTCCTCCTCTGACTCGAGAGGAAGGGAGATTCGGTCAGGATCGAGTTCTTGGTGCACCACCACCTTTAGCTCGACATGATAGACCGATGACTTTGTGGGAGCGGACCCATCCTGTTCGGGCCGCGCAGCCTTCTTGCATAGTTGTTCCCCCTGCTCGCGGGAACAACTATGAGCTGAAACCTCAGTATGTGAGCATGCTTCCAACCTTTACTGCCAATAAGGAGGATCCGTATATTTTTATACGCGAATTCGAGGAAGTATGCTCCATGTTCAAGCTTCAACAACTTGACGAGGATTCTGTCCGGTTGAGGATGATTTCGTTCGCATTGAAGGATAATGCGAAGAAATGGATGTATAGCCTCCCGGCGAGCTCGATTCGGTCATGGGATGACTTTGTGACCGTCTTTCTGAAGAGATTTTTCCCTCAAAGGAAAACTCAACAGATACGGCACCAGATACATCAAATGTATCAGACCGAGACCGAATCGTTTCATGGTTTCTTTGAGAGGTTAAAGGACCTTCTCCAGCAGTGCCCTCATCATGGATTTGAGTTATGGCAGCTGTGCCAAATTGTTTATGAGGGCATCAACAACAACACCCGCACATTGTTGGAGTCGATGTGTCAGGGTGACTTCCAAATGAAACCCATCGAGGAGGCATGGGATACTTTTGAATCCATGGCTGAACGTACCTTCGAGTGGGATACCATGAGAGAGCCACCAGCCGCCAGGTCTTCTGGTCGAGCTGGATCTTATCAAGTTGACTCATCGATCGCGTCTGAGGCGAAAATGGCTGCTCTCATGCGTAGGATAGAGAGTTTGGAGATGGACCGAGCTCCTGTAGCTCAGGTCGCTACTCCCGGGTGTACTAGGTGTGGACTGTCGGGACATGATGACTTGGAGTGTGCTTACTCTCCAAGGAATACTGAGCATGCAAATGCGATGTATCAACAAAGGCCCCGAAACGACCCGTACAGTCATTCCTATAACCCGGGATGGCGTAACCATCCTAACTTCTCTTGGGGGTCTAGTGGAGGCCACGGTCGGAGCTCGCACGCTCAACCTCAACCTCCACCTTATCAACCTCCACGCCCATCGGCGACCTACCAGCCCCCACATCAAAGGTCGCAGCACCAAAATTACCAACCTGCTCATGCCTCATCGTCGGGTTATTCCAACCAGACTCCACCACCCCAGCGGGTTGACCCTAAGGACCCTTCTTGTGATCCGACCTTTCAAGCGTTGCAAAGTACAGTCAAGGCTTTCGAAATGCAGGTTAGCTAGTTGGCTCATCAACTCCATGAACGCGAGAAAGGTCAGTTCCCGAGTCAACCTGAAGTGAATCCTCGGGGTACCCATTCTCAAGGAAGGACACTTTTACCCCATGCCACCTCTGAACCGACCCATCATATTAATGTGATTCATACTTTGAGGTCTGGTAAGGAGGTGGATAACCACATTGGGGTACCTTCTTTGTCATCACCATCTTTGAGGGAGTCAGATCCTGAGGCTCCCTCCACAAATACTTCCAGGAAGGAGCCAGATCCTGAGGTTCTTTCTACATTTCCTTCGACAAAGGGGCCGAACCCTGAGGTCCCCTTGTCTCCTCTTGTGTCGAAGGAACCAGATTCTGAAGTCCCCACTCATGTTTCTTTGGACCTGAATTCTGGGGTGCCTTCGCATCCTTATGCCCCAAAGGCGCCATTCCCTGAGCGCCTTAAAAAGAAAACCTCTGATCAGCATGACAAGATGCTTGAGATGTTTCGGTAGGTTAAGGTGAATATCCCTCTTTTGGAGGTGATTCAACAAATGCCACCTTATGCCAAGGTTCTCAAGGACTTATGCACCAAGAAGAGAAAAACTCATGTTCCCAAGAAAGCTTTTCTTGCGGCTAACGTGAGTTCCTTGTTGGCACAACCCATGCAAGTCAAGTACAAGGACCCTGGCTGTCCTACTATCTCTTGTGTGATTGGTGATGTGTCCATACATCGGGCCTTATTGGACCTTGGTGCATCTGTTAATCTTCTGCCATATTCTGTCTACGTCCACCTCGGTCTTGGAGACCTCAAACAAAGAAAGACCACTCTTCAATTGGCTGATAGGTCTATGAAGAAACCGAGGGGTGTGGTGGAAGATGTGCTGATCAAAGTGGGAGAGTTCATTTATCCAGTCGACTTCTTTGTCTTGGATACTAAACCTGTGCCAAACCCACTTGGACAAATTCCTGTCATTCTGGGGCGACCATTTCTTGCGACTTCCAATGCCTTGATCAATTGTCGCAATGGTCTGATGCGCTTGACTTATGGTAGTCAATGCGCTGATTTCAACATCTTCACCATTGGCAAGAAGCCAGGTGCCTTCAATGACCCTGTTGAGGTCAACCTTATCCAGGGCTTGGATGAGATTGAAGTTGAGGGCACCTTCAAGTACTTCAGAGAATTGTTCGATGAAGATCCTGAAGGTGGTGAAGATGTTTCACCCGGGCTGGCACAAGAAGGTGCCGTATGTTTTGATCACGTGGCCCTTGAGCCACATTCTTCTGATCTTGTGGCCCTTGAGCCACATTCTTCTGATCATGTGGCCCTTGAGCCACTTCTTTTTGACCACGTGGCCCTTGAGCCACATCCTTTTGAGCACGTGGCTTTTGAGCCACAAGATACTATTTTTATGGCCTCTCGGCCACATGCTCTTCATTCTGTATCTGCTGAGGACCCCATATGGGTTAAGATTCAACCACCTGATACCCTTATACCTGATAGAGGTTCACCTCTCGTTCATGCCTCCTCTTTTGCTAACTCTAAAGAGGCATCAACCGACCACAATACTTATAAGGGTGTCAGGTGGTCGAGCAATTCTGTTGTGTATGTTGCGAGCCACATATGAAGATGGAAGCCTATTGTTGTACATAGTTACAAAAAAAACAAAAAAAACAAAAAAAACAATAAAAGACTCCTTTAGTGAGCATCGTTTGTTGTGGGCTCCAACCCTTGAGTATTTGGGCCCCATTTCTTTCACGTATTTGTATCCCTTCCTTAGTATCTCACAGGTTTTGAGGGAATTTGGGTTGTGTCCATCAACATAGCCATGAACTCCCCTGTGTACTTCATGTTGGTGAGATCTTTCCTTTTTCATGCATAAATCCATTTAGTTTCATGCTCACATTCATTGAGGACAATGCATGAAGTAGGTGTGGGGGGTGTTTTACGTATGTACATAGTCAAGTCTTTTCTTTTGATTTTGTTTTCTTTTGTTTGCATATTAGGGTCATGTTAGTGTGCTGCATTTAATATCGATATATCTGCTTGCCATGATCCTTGGGTGACTTGTCTTCTTTTGCTTGCCTAGTGCTTCAAAATTTTCACATTTCTTTCAAAATCTTCATGTGTTTGTGAAAGAAAATGTTTTGTGGGTTTTGCGTGTGTTTAGCATGTGCAAAACCGTTGAGAGGCAAAGTAAAAAGAAAGCTCCCAAAATTGTCTTGAACTTGATGCATTAGGATATCTAGTACAGTGACTTTAGGATTTATTGAGTCGTTAGGATGCACCCCAGTTTTCCTTTGGGGGTGAGTAATCATAGGGTTTCAGTGCTCAAACATTTAATGAAGTCCACCCTGAACCTAGTGAGTCAATAATTCGTGTCTGTTAACTTAAGGAAGTTGTTGTAGTCAAGGACCCTCTAAATCTTGTTGTGAGACAGTAGTGTAGGGGTTTTGGTTCATGTGTAGATAAGAAATAAGTGAGTAGGTGTTCTCTCTTCTCGCACGGCTCCTATCACTCGGGAAAGTAGGTCTGAGGGGACTTTGTGCCTGGTGCTTTCGAGTCATCTGACTTGGGATGCGCTGACCGAACTCCCGTTACACGGGTGGTAGGGATTGCCCTATGTGGAGATTTGGGGAAAGGTGTACGTGATAGTGTAAGTCCTCATGGGCGATGATGCACGAAACCTGACCCTGGGAGAACGAAGCTCCAACTAATAAAAAGAAAAAAAAATGTGAAAAGAAACAAAAAGAAAAAAATATGGTAATGCAAATAAGAACCTTAATGGACCTTACACTTTGTATCACTTGAGGACCTTGAGGTTGTCCATGTCTTTCACTTAATTCCTTATTTAACTAACACGAATGGTTCATTAAGTTAGGTGTGTGGACTGATTACCTATATAGAGTCGGCCCGTAGGATTACCGCGTCCAATGATCGACAACATAAGTCCAATGAGTCGAGTGTCTAGATTGAATAATGCATCTTGTTCGGATTTTGTGGGTGTATCCGCTGAAAACCCTCAGGAGACAACACTCCTCCTCCTTGGCAACAAGGAGGTTTAACGGCTTATTGCACGTGCTAAGTGCAACCGTGATTCCTACGAAAGTGAGTTAGGATTTCTTGTTTTTCGTTTGCATTTCTCTTTCTTTGTTTTGCTCGGGACTAGCAAAACTTAGGTGTGGGGGTATTTGATTGACATCATTTCATGCTTATATTTGTATCTTATATCCATTATCTTACACCTAAGCAATGCTACGTGACGAGTTTTATGTTTAGTTTTCAGGAATAAAGAGGTTTCAAGAGAAGAGCCATGAAAGGACCCAAAAGCAGGAAAAAAGGACTTAATTGTGAGACCTAGGCACCAAGATGCAAGACAGAAGGACCTGATCGCAAGACAGAAGGACCTAAGAGCAAAACATGAAACTCCACACCATCATGGGGAGTATTTTGTCAATTCGATTCGGGTCAGAGCTCCACTAAACAAGTTAGATGCATCCAAGACCAAGAAACAATCCAAGGAAAGCCCACCAGAAGATCCAGACCAATCTGAATCTTATAGGCCGCCAATTGGCGGTCTGGAACCGCCAATTGGCGGTCTGGTTAAGCCCAGATCAGCCAAGCTTCTTCCTGGACTTGTATTATCGTGTGTTTACGCTATTTTTGGTATTGGTTTAGTCCCACATCGGGGGATTGTCCCGGATTAGCTTTTTCCATGCTTATAAATAGAACTCTTCACCTCCCATTGTATCCATCTCTCTCTTGGTGGCCTTCTTCCCTACTAAGAGTGAAGCCTTGAAGCAAAACTCTGGTGGAGGAAGGGCTGCTTGTAATTTGGAGTGAGTAATAATAGAAGTTTTGTAGTTAATTATTGTTTGCTTTAGTTTTTACATTGCTTAGTTAATTTCAATGTCTTGCATGTTTCTTTAGTCTCATGTTCTTTTAGTTTCTTTAATATTTCTTGCTTGCTTAGATTAATTTCATTTCAGTATTAATGCTTTCTTTTGTTAGAGTAGTTAGTTTAAATATGTGTGAGTAGTTCCATCCCCATTTGGGGGGTGGAGAAATATGTGATATAATCATGTAGTGTATTAAGTGTGTGTTATCTTTATCCCTTGAGCTTTATATGATTTCCATAACCATCTAATGGGTTTTCACTCTTATCGTTGATATGCTAATGCTCTTGAATGAAGCTTAGCTTATGCTTTGATTAGTGGACCTATTTTATGGGGAATGATAAGGTTAGGATATGGATGAAGTTAATATTGGAAACACAATTTGTAGGGTATGTACTCTTGTTGCCTTTACCTTAGCTAATGTCTTGTATGTTTTAATGATGTAGTCTTATCTTAATTCATGTGGAGGCATAGTAGGGTCTAGTCCTTATACTTGAGTTCATTTAGCTTCATTCCAATTAATGTCTTGTATGTTTTAATGATGTAGTCCTATCTTAATTCATGTGGAGGCAAAGTTGGATGTAGTTTTATGATTTCATGCACTACATGTTGTGAGGAGCTTAATTGAACACACACACACACACATCTTTATGTTCACATCATTTCTCTACCCCCTTTGGGGTTTAGTTTTATTGGTTATCTTCATTTCCTTTTGCATTCTAGTTTAGTGTAATACATCCATCTTCCTTTTCCTTACCTCTCGCCTTCGCACAAACCAAGTGTCGACACACCTCCCAGTGGACGACCCGTATTTGCCACCGCTTCAACGCGGCCGTGCACTTGCGGTTAAAATAAAACGATCAATCACGCACCAAGGATATTGGAAAAATCAGATTTCTTCCCCATTTCCCACCTTGTATTGAACATGCCTTCTTGCAATCTCTCGGACTCGTAGTATCCCGCGCCAAGCCCACGAGGATGTAGTCGGTGGTCGTTCTAGCCAAATGGACCGATTTTTGAGATACTTGTGACGCATACATTTCACCCACAATGAGGTACCATCTTCTATCACAAGCCAAAAATCCTAAGGAGACCCACATCATTCCATTCCATGAGCTTCTTGAGACCAAGCCCACCATCACCTTTAGGGGTACAAACATCCTTCCAAGCTACTGCCACCCACTTTTTTGGCCCACCCCAAATAAAGTGACTCATGAGACTATCCAACTCTTGAAGTACTTTCCGAGGAACCAAGAACACGGATGTCCAATAAATGCTAAGTGAGACGGGCACACTTTACACAAGTTCTACGTGCCCGGCTATAAATAGAAAGTTTTGTTGCCACTTGATCAAGCGGGCCTTTACTTTACTAATGAGCGCTCCACAATGACTCCTCCCCATTCGGCCCGAGAATATAGGGAGGCCAAGGTAAATAACCGGGAAAGCTTTGTGTTCTATGCCTAGATGCTCCACGATCCATTCTCCATGCGTCACTTCTCAACCCATGAAAATTTGACTCTTTGAAGCACTAAATTTCAGCCTCGAACACGCCCGTAAACTCATCGAGAACCTTCTTGATTTCTTGTGCATTCTCCTTCATAGCTTTAGCAAACAAGAGAACATCATCGGCAAACAACAAGTGTGATATGTTAATGTCACCACAAGCTAGGGGCTCGATTCTTCCTTCCTCCACTGCCATCTTCATCATCTTGCTCAACACTTCCATACACAAAACGAACAAGTAAGGGTGCCAATAGGCCTCTTGTCTCAATCCGTTGCTTGCACGAAATGGAGTAGAGTTTGCTCCATTTACCGTAACTACAAATGAATCTTCCACACATGCCATAATGATCTCCCTCCACTATGCCGGAAAACCAAATCTCACTATAACTTTGTCTAAGAAAGCCCATGAAATGGAGTCATAAGCTTTTCTAATATCCAATTTAATGCACATGCATCCCCGTCCTCTCGCAAGATGAAGGTTGTGGCAAAGCTCATGCGCAAGTAGTATGTTATCACCAATTGTTCTTCCTTGGACAAAGGCACTTTGATTTTCCCCAATTAGCCTTGGTAACAAGACCTTCAACCAGTTCGCAAGCACCTTCGCGATGAACCTATACATCATGTTGCATAGTGCTATGGGTCTATAATCTTCTACCAACGTGGGTGCCATCTTCTTTGGAAAAATTGTGATGGAGGTGTAGTTGAATTGCGTCAACATCTTCCCATTGCCCAAGCATGAGTCTACGGCTTTCAAAACATCTCTCTTGATTATCCCCCACGCTGCCTTGAAGAATTTGGCATTGAACCCATCCGGACCCGATGCCTTGTCCACATTTGCATTCAATACAACTTCCTCCAACTCCTTAATTTCCAACTTGCGAACTAAGCTCTCTCCTTCCCTTGGTTTGAGTTGGGGCAAAAGAAGGGAAGTCGTGAGGGGGTGAACCTAAAAACCATTAGCAAACAACGTAACGAAAAACCTCACACACTCTCCTCCAAATTATGCTCTCCCTCACACACTCTCCTTAGTTTATTGGTGGCTCTCCTCACTCGAAGGTGCACATGAAAGAACCTAGTATTCTGATCACCTCCTTTAACAACTTAAGTCGCGACTTTTGACGAATAATGGACTCCTCAAGCTCAAGGACCGTTGCTAGGTCATCCTTAGCCATCACTTCCGCATGGGCAAGAGCATCATCCCCTGGAAAGGCCAGCCTTTCCCTTCTCACCTCCGCAATGTTACAAGTTGCTTCCACCACCTTTTGTTTAATGTTTCCAAACTTCACATTACTCCATCGTTGAAGCGCTTCTTTCACTTCCTTCAACTTGGCCACTACACAAAATATCGGGGTACCATTCACAAGTGTAACCGACGCCCCTTGAACCACCTCATAAAAGTCATCATGCTCTACCCAATGATTCTCGAATCGAAACATTCTCTTCTTTCTAGACCTCGTCCCCTCCGTATTTAAGGTGAGCATCGCATGGTCACTCAAGTCCTTTTCCCCCACTAATTAAACGACTCCGGGAATGCCTCAAGCCATGCATTTGTCATCAATATGCGATCAATCTTGGTTTCAATGGGTGCACTTCCTTCGGATGAATTTGACCACGTGAATTCCCCACCCGTGGAAGGCATTTCTAATAATTGGAGTGAGTCGACACATTCATTGAACTCCTTTGTTGCAACCTCATTCATTCCTCCTCCTACACACTTTTCACTCGCCCTCCGGATACAATTGAAATCCCCCCCACCCACGATCCAAGGCTTCTCACTGCAGGGAGCAACGGAGGCAAGGTCCTCCCACAACACCCTCTTATCCACATGTCCATTTTCACCGTAGATTGTCGTAAGGTGAAACTCTATTGCATCCCTTTTCATCCACCCTTGAAAGTGGATAAGTTGTGTGGTTTTGAATGTAACATTGAGATCAACAACTTGGTCATTCCAAAGGATTAAAATTCAGCCGGAATCTCAAATTACGCTATTTGCCGTCCATGCGTGTGGCTAAATTGCACGCTTGAATTTATCCAACTTCTTCAAATTAACTTTGTGTTCAAATAGTCATACCTCCTTCTCCAGCTCCTTCCCTCTCTCCCTCCTTCTCCAGCTCTCACCTCTCTCCCTCTCCTTCCCTCTCTCCCTCCTCTGTCGATCTCCCCTCCTTTTCTCTCCACCTCTCTCCATCTCCTTCTCTCTCCTTTTCCTTTTCCTTCTCCTTCTCCGTCTCTCTCCGCTTCTTCAGTCTTCCTAACCCTCTGCATCTCCCTCTCTCTCTCTCCTTCTCCTTATCCCTCTCTTTCTTTCTCCTTCTCTACCCTTCGCCTTCTCTCTCTTTTTCTCCTTTTGTCCTTCTATTTGGTACCTCTCTCTCTCATTCTCTCCTCACCATCCTACTTCTCTCTTTCTCCCTCTCCCTCCTCCTCCTTCTCTTTCTCTCTCCGGCTCTTGTCTCTCTTCTTCACTCTCTCTCCTTATCCCAATCTTTCTAGTTCTACTTCTCTTTCTCTCACTCTCCTTCTCTTTCTCTCTGTCTCCTTCCTTCTCACTCTCACTCTCACTCTCCGTCTCATACTCCTCCATCCCTCTCTCCCGTCTCTTTTACTCTCTTCCCTCTCTCTTTCGACTTCCTTCCTTGTCCCTCTTTCTCCTTCTGTCGCTCCTTCCTCTCATACTCTCTCATATCCCCCCCCCCCCTCTCTCCTTATCTTTCTCTCTTTTTTTGCAAAGCAAAAGGGAGGCATAGCCTCGAATTTTCATTAATAATGAAAAGAATTACAACCTACAAAAAATAGTTTAGAAAGAACGTGGGACACGCTAGGGCACGTGCCCAGCCACACCATGACTCTAAGGTCACCCACAATGTCAGTCGCTCGCCTTTGCTCGTGGTCAAATATTCGTCTATTCCTTTCGTGCCAACACTCATATACGACAACACTAAATGCTAGTTTCATAGTTGTCACCATTACTCGGCCCCCGTGATATGTTGCATGCGTCTTGGCTCCTTCCCAAGCGTATTCTTGATGCCCGTACTCAGCCCAAGGGTTTGCAGCACCCTTGTCCACACTTCCCTTGTAAAAGGGCACGCCCAAAAGAGGTGGTCCATGTCCTCCTCTGTTGCATCACATAACGCACAATCCAGCCCATGATGGGCACCCCTTGCAGCCATCAATTTCTTCGTCATGAGTCTTCCCCTCAGTGCACGCCAAGCTGGGATGGCATGTTTGGGGACGTGGTGCTTGAACCAAATAAGCTTGCTCCATCACACGAGTGTACCCCGAGTCACCACCCAAGACCAGGCCTCCTTCATAGTAAAGTTATCCTTCCTTGCGTCCAGCCTAGTTGGCTTATCTTGCCCACCATAAATACGCATCCCCAATATGTGACGCCACAACTCCATCATTTAAAAAGAACACGGGCTTGGGAGATTCCAACTTCCATTCCTGATAAAATGAGATACCAACGTATCTTTTGGCATACCAAGATCATATTGTAACCATGCCCCCCACTCCTCGCTTGAGAAAGGCTTACCACACCATGGATCCAAGAAAAATCGGGTATTGCTGCCATCACCAACTTGATAACGGATGTGCTCCCGTGCCGTGTCTTGTACTCTCAAAATGCCACTCCACGCCCATGAGCAACCAGAGGGTGGGCGTGCCATCCAGATAGTGCGGTTTGTGAGGTATTTACGTCTCATGCATTTCACCCAAAGAGAGTCATTGGCTGCCACAACCAACCAAAACAATCGTAACAACCCTGCATCGTTTCAGTCCACCAATCTGTTCTAGCCTAAGCCTCCCTCGCCATTGCGTACACAAATGTCCTTCCATGCGACGGCCATCCATTTTTGTGCCCCCCCCCCCCCCACACGAAGTGGGTTATAATACTTTCTATTTCCTTTAACACCGACCTAGGGAGAAGGAAAACGGATGTCCAAAAGATGCTGAAAGAGACATGCACACTTTGCACCAATTCCACCCGACCAGCCATGGACAAGAGGCTCCGCTTCCATGAGCTTAACTTAGCTTTGATCTTAGCAACCAATCCCTCACAATGGTGCCTTCCCGGCCTGGCTGTGAAGAGGGGTAGGCCAAGATAAGTACCTGGAAAGTCTGCCCTCTCCATCCCAAGATGCGAACAGATCCACCAGCCATGATCCACGTTTCTCCCTATAAAGATTTGACTCTTCTGTATGTTTAATTGCAGCTCGGAGCACACGGAGAACTCAGCCAAAATATCCTTTATCACTCGAGCATTTGCCTTAGTAGCCGCTGCGAATATCATGACATCATCAGCAAACAACAAATGCAAAACCGTGATGCCCCCACTTTTCACCGGTTCAAGTTGTCCTCTTGTAACCGCCTCCTTTATCATACTGCTAAGGACTTCCATACAAAGTACAAAGAGATAGGGAGTCATAGGATCTCCTTGACTCAACCCATTTCCTGCCTTGAATGGTCTAGAGTTTGCACCGTTCACCGTCACGACAAAATATGCTCGTACACACGCCATAATGAGCCTTCGCCATTGGCCCGAGAAGCCAAATCTTTGCAGCACATCATGAAGAAAGCACCAAGACACTGAATCATATGCATTCCGGAGGTCCAATTTTAGACACATCTTTGCATGCCCATGCTCTATGTGCATGTTGTGGCAGATTTCATGAGCGAGCAAGATATTGTCACCTATCCGTCTTCCACGAATAAAAGCACTTTGAGCATCTCCAACCAGCCGGGGTAGAACTCGTTTCAATCTATTTGCAAGCACCTTAGATATGTACCGGTATGTCAGATTACAAAGGTATACGGGCCGATAATCATCAACCATGGTGGGCGAGGCCTTCTTGGGAATCAATGTAATCGAAGTATTGTTCACCTCAGCAAGAAGCTTCCCATTTCGCATGAAATCATCCACCGCCTTGAAAAGGTCTTTACTGATCCCACCCCAAGCTGCCTTGAAGAATTTCGCATTAAACCCATCGGGGCCCGGTGCCTTATCTACATTTGAGTGCATGACCACCATCTCAAGCTCCTTCATCTCGACAGGCCCATCAAGGCCAGCCACCTCATCAGAAGTTAGTGAGGTAAAGCTAAGGGCTAAGGGTATCGGGGTCACCTGAAAATCATTAGCAAACATGTTAGAAAACCGGCACCGAAACGCCTCACGAATGTTGCTCTCTTCCTCCACGATTTCTCCATGATCACTCACTAATCTCACGTTATTGGTGGCTCTCCTCACTCTCAAGGAAGCATGGAAAAATCTAGAGTTCCGATCACCATCCCGTAACCACCTCATCCTCGACTTTTGCCTCAAAAGAGACTCTTCTCTAGCCAAAGCCAGTTGAAGCTCATGTTTATAAGTTGCCTCCAACTCAGCAAGGGACGAGTCCCTCGGGTCACCTTGACGAAGACGTCTGACATATTCCAACCGGCCCTGAGCAGCAACTCCCTTTGTTTCTACACGTCCAAACACCTCTTCGCTCCAACCTTTGAGTGCCGCTTTGACCTTATGCAACTTTGCTACCACCCGGTATAAAGGCTTTCCATCAATACGAGTGTCCCATGCACGCTTCACCACCTCCAAAAAACTTTCATGCTCAGGCCAGAAATTAACAAACCTAAACATTCATTTCTTCTACTTTTTCTCCTTGGTAGTTCTCAACGTAAGCGAAGTATGATCACTAAGGTCCTTTCCACACACAACATACATCGACTCCGGATAGGTGTCAAGCCACATCATAGACATAAGCATCCTGTCAATACGGGTTTCAACACATGCCTCCCCTTGGGACAAATTTGACCAAGTAAAATCACCACCTCCGGATGGCACCTCCAATAATTGCAACGTGTCAATGCAACTGTTGAACTCCTCCATCGCAGTCCAGTTAAACCCCGAGCCCCCATTCTTCTCATGGCATCTACGAATATAATTAAAGTCCCCGTATAGCAACAAAGGCGTGGTACCCAAAGGAGCAGCATCCACGAGGTCTGCCCATAACTTTCGCATTTCAACATGTCCATTAGCCCCATAGACAGCCGTAATTGCCACTATCTTTCCATTTCCTCGGTCGACCCCTTGCAATTGCACAATTGGGAGGTTTCGAAAATGACCCTAAGGTCCACGGTATTCGCATTCCAAAGCACAAGGATATGTCCCGAGTCCACTATCAAACTATTGGAAGCCCACTCATGCATCCAAATTTCTCTTCGAAAGCGTTCTAACTTCATTAACTTTACCTTATGTCAAGGAGACAAACAATGTCAGCTTTGGCCTCCCTAATCCTTCCCCTTATCATATGTGCACAGTCGGGGAGGTTTGCTACGCGCACGTTCCATGCTACGACAATCATGGCTTCGGATACGGGGAACTAGTTCCCCTACATCCACGGTTTGCTTGCTGCTGCTCCAGCCTCGTAGATACACGCTTTGACTTCTCATGTGGCGCCTCCTTTTCCAGCACTTGTTTTGGAGACTCCTCCCTTGGTCCACTCACTATCTCATCGTCGCCTCCCCGTGCTTGCTCAGAAACTTGGGCAACCTCTACCAAGCAAGCTAGAACACCAAACCTGCCCACTTGCGAGCATCCTTCACTTCTTATTCCTCCCTTTCTTGAACCTCCACTTGTTATGCTTTGTTCCAAGCTAGCCCTTCCAGGTTCCCGTACCACCCACTTCGGTGAGAGACAAGGATCATTTGGTAGACTTGCACTACCATTTTTCTCCCCACTCACTTGGGACACCCCAACGTGTTCACCACTTGAGCCGAAATTTACACTCAGCAAGCTGGCAGTATCTACCTTTACCATACCAACCAAGGAGCCAACTTGAGATTTCGAATTTGCCTCCTCCTCCCTAGACCTTGGAGCACTACCACAAAGAAAACCAGCACCACTTTCCTCACCTCTGATTGGTGTAGCTGTGGAGGAGGCCCTACTTTTGCTTTTTGCTTTTTGTCCCCCCACCGTTTGGACTGTAGTGCCTAGCTCCATTACCGTTTCAGCCACCACCGTTGGAGCTCCCTTTCCTTCTCCTTCCTCTCCGTTGAGCTCCTAAGCACACCTTGCACTCCCTTCCAACGAAACATCCATTGGTGCACCTTCAATTACAAATTCGTTCCTATCAACACTATCCACTTGCACCACACTTACCCGTTTGTCCCTACCCTCCTCGACCCTATGCTGCTGGCCACCTCGCCTCTTGCCCACAACAACCCATTCCTTCTGAGCTTTTACCCCATTTCCACCCTTCTTCAGAATGGGTTTGCTTGGGCACCTCTCCGGCACTTGCCCAAACTCCTTACAATCTCCACAATACCCGGGGTGCCACTCGTATTCAAGCTGGACCTCCTCCTTGCTGACCCCTTCTATTTGGACATCAATGGAAGATGGGTAATCAAATTCTTTATCCACCTCCACACACACCCTCGCATAAGCTAACCTCCTCCCAAGAGCTGTTTTGTCATCCATATATAGTGGTTTCCCAAGCACACTCACTATGGTGCTCAGATTTTCAGCCGACCAAAACCTCAAATCCAAATTGGGGAGACGAACCCAAATGGGGACAGATGTTATATCCACCTTCCGCAGCACCATCTCCGGTGTCCAGCTTTGCACAACTAAGGGTAGCCCCTTAACAAACCAAGGACCATTGTGCAACACATGGTTTTTATCTTCCTCCAAAGTGAAACGAAATAGGAGGAAACCTCTTTGCCGGCGAATAACCTCCACGCTCCCAGCAATACCCCACAACTTCGGCAAGTGTTTCTCAAGTGTGGGCACATGGGGTCTGAAATCAACAAAATAACCCACCAAGACCTTGTCCCATCTCTTCAAAGCATCGGATACTTGCTGCCTTGAGCAAACCGCCACCCTCACACCATCATTCCTTGCTGGCTCCACAAATTTCAGGGCCGTGGAGGGCCTTGGACCAGCCGAGAACAAATCAGGCCACTTCCTTTGCTTTGGCACTCCTCCCTCCAGAAGTCGATCACGAGGTGCATCCTCAACATCACCTTCTAGACCAGGTTTGGTTGATTGTGAGGGCCCTATAGCACCACTCCCTCCAATCAATGTAGTAGACACAATTGAGCGCGACTCACACTCCATTTGAGAAGCAAACTGAGATATCTAGGTGGAAAAACGGTTGAGATGACCTAGGAAAACCCAAGAAACCCCATGCCTCCCCAGAGCTTCTCTCTCCTCCCTCTTCTTTTCTCTTCTCTATCCTCACGATTGTCCCACCTCTTCCCTCTTCTCTTTCACTCTCTTCCCTCTCTCTTTCCACCTTCTCCTTCCTTGTCCCTCTTTCTCCTTCTCTCGCTCCTACCTCTCCTCTCTCATATCTCCCCCCCCCCCTCTCCTTATATTTCTCTCTCTCCTCCTTCTACTTCTTTCTCTATTCTTATCCTTCCTTCTCTCCCCTCTCTCCTTCCTTCTCTCCTTCTCTCTCCCTCCTTCTCCTTGTTCTTCACTCTCTCTTATTGCCCCACCCTCTCTCCTTCACTCCTCTCTTTGATTCTCTCTTCCATTCTATCTTCTCTCTCCTTATCCTTCCCTCTCGTCTTCAAGCTTCTTTCCCCTCTCTCCTTCTCCTCTACCTGAATCCCTCACCTCTTTCCCCTTTTCATTCCCCATCTCTCTCATCTTCTTGTCTCTCCTCTCTCTCATACTTTCCTCTCCTCTTGCTACTCTCTCTCTATCTCCATCCCATCTCCGCTCTCCCTCTCTTCGTCTCCTTCTCTCTCCTCCTCCCTCCTCATCTCCCTCTACTTCTCTCTCCTTGTCCTTCTCTCCCTCCCCTCCTCTCTCACTCTATCTTACTCTCTCGCTCTCTGTCTACCTCTTCTCGCTCTCAGAAATAATTAGGTTTGAAGAGATGAAGCATATAGTCCGCCAATTGGTGGTCCAAGACCGCTAATCGGCGGTCTGTTTTGGCCCAAATCCGCTAAGATTTTGGTGGGTCGCGTATTAGTGTGTATTTAGTTCATTTCTGGTATTTGTTTAGTCCCACATCGAGGGATTGTCCCGGATTGCCTTTTTCTAGGCTATAAGTAGAACTCTTCACCTTCTATTGTAATCACTCCATATTTTGAGTGGCTATTCTTCCTACTTGAAATGTGAGTCATTTGTTAATAAATTTTTCTTTATTATGTTGTTTGTTTCATATTTCATGCTTTACTTTGTTTAATTTCTTTTCATTAGATTTAGTAGCTTAGTTAATATGCTTTCCTTGCTTAGGTTAATAATTAGTGTAATGTGTAGTGAGTAGTTCGATCCCCTTTAGGGGGTGGAGTAGATGTTCATACATGCATTAGAGAATGGAATGAATTTTTTATTTCCAATGTGTTGATAAAAGATGAATGTATGCTTGCTTGTTTAGGATAGAATTTCTAACTTTATGAGTTTTGCCAAAATGATTAGACACCTCTCATGCTTGTTTAGGTTCTGAAATAAACAACTTGTATATGTAAATGTTAATCAACTAGGTTGGTGAATAGATTGATAAGTTTTGCCATAACATTTAGACACTTCCTTTGCATAATAACACCTGCATCATCTAGTATGGGCTTTCCTAAAAGACCTTGCTGAGAAAACAATGCAATGGGAGAGTGTAAGGGAACCACCTGCATCATCTAGTATAGGAGCGAGGATCGCGAATGCAAACTCGACTTGATCGGGTACCGCATTTGCTATCGATACCACTACGGCCACCTAGGCACGCATGGCGGCCTTAATGCGCCGTATGGATTCGATTGAGCTCCAAAACCAACAAGGTGCACCTCACATGTCCACATTTGGTCGAGTTCCCTGTCATTCATGTGGTAGGATAGGTCATGTAGAGAGCGAGTGTGCGTCCTTTCCTCCTGAGATGGAACATGTGAACGCCATCTATGACAGAGCTAGGAATGACCCATACTCATCATCTTATAATCCTGGATGGAGGAACCACCCAAATTTTTCATGGAACCAAAATAATGCCCCGGGTGGTCCTTCAAACTTCTCTCGACCACCTAACCAATTATACCAACCTCCCATGCATGCACAATCTTATCAGCGACCCCAAGCACCAATCACCAATCAATCGGGTTTCCCAAATTCCAATAATATGGAAACCCGATTCAATTCGCTTGAGACCTTCACTCGTGGACTTGAAAACTCAATGAATTTTTTTATGTCAACCACAAGTCAAGTGCTCACTTCAAATCAGCAGACCATCAAATCTCTAGAGCTTCAGATGGGCCAATTGGCTCAGTCTGTACATGAAAGAGCGAGAGAGAGAGGGTCTTTGCCTAGGCAGTCTGAGGCTAACCCCCTCATGTACCAGCAACAACACATGCAAAATGAAAATGTGGTACCTCGGGGGAGGCAAGTGAACCAGGAAGAACATGTTCACCATGTCAATTCCATTGTGACATGAAGGAATGGAAAACAGGTTGACAATCACATTTCCTTGCCACAACCACCACCATCTATGCAGCCCCTTAGTGGGAATGGTGGTGAAGAAGAGGCTGAGGGTGAGGGTAATACACCAAAGCTTCCTTCTCAGGCACTGCAAAAAACCTACCTGCCAAAAGCTCCTTATCGAAGTAGGTTAACCAAAAAGCTGAGTGACACAATGGACAAGATATTAGAGGTGTTTAAGCAAGTTAAGGTTAACATCCCCTTGTTGGATGTCATCCAACAAATACCTCAATATGCCAAAGTGTTAAAGGATCTCTACACAACCAAGAGGAAGACCAATGTTCCAAAGAAAGCATTCTTGTATTCAACTACACAGAGTTGAACACATGAAGCTCTCATTCGGTAACATGGGTGTTGAGTTTCATGTGTTCAACTCTGGTAGGCAACAGGAGCCCATGGATCAACCTTTAAATCTAAATCTCATCCGCCAATTGGAGAAAGCACCACAAAATCAACGAACACTCTCTCTCCGCTCCATACCATCTCCCCTCTCCCTCTCTCCGTCTCCTTCTCTCTCCTCCTCCCTCCTCCATCTCCCTCTACTAATCTCTCCTTGTCCTTCTCTCCCTCCCCTCCTCTCTCACTCTATCTTACTCTCTCGCTCTCTGTTTGCCTCTTCTCGCTCTCTTTCCTTCTCCATCTCTACTCTCTTCCACTCCTTCTCGGTCTCCTCCCCTCTCGCTCCCCTTGTCCTCCTTTCTCTCCTTATCTTCTCTCCACTCTCCCCTTCTCCTTCTCTCTCCTTGTCCTCTCTTGTTCTCCTTCTCATCTCCTTCTTCTCCCTCCTTCTCTTCCTCCTCTCTCTCTCATCTCTCTCCTCCTCCCTCTTCTTTTCCTCTCTGTCACCTTCACTCTCTCTCACTCCTCTCGTTCTCCTCATTATCTCTCTCCTCTCTCTCTTTGCCTCCAACTCTCTCTTTCCCCTCCTCCTCCTTTCTCGTTCTCCTTCTCTCTCTCTCTTCCCTTTCTCTCTCCTCTCTATTTCTCTCTCGTCTTACCACTGGTCTCTACTTCTCCCTCACTCTTTCCCTCTCCTTCTACCTCTCTCTCCATCTCCGTCTCTCATCTTCTTCCCTCTCCCTCTCTCATTGTTTCCCTTTTTTCCTTCTCTCTCGTCCTACACTTTCCATCTCAGTGTCTCCCCTTCTCCTTCTGCTTCTCTCTCCCTCCTTCTCTTGCTCTCACCTCTCTCCCTCTCCTTCTCCTCCTTCCCTCTCTCCCTCCTCTGTCGATCTCCCCACCTATTCTCTCCACCTCTCTCCTTTTCCTTTTCCTTGCCTTTTTCCTTCTTCTTTTCCGTCTCTCTCCGCTTCTTCAGTCTTCCTAACCCTCCTTTCTCCCTCTCCCTCCTCCTCCTTCTCTTCCTCTCTGCATCTCCCTCTCCCTCTCCTTATCCCTCTCTTTCTTTCTCCTTCTCTCTCTTTTTCTCCTTTTGTCCTTCTCTTTAGTACCTCTCTCTCTCTCTCTCATTCTCTCCTTCACCATCCTACTTCTCTCTTTCTCCCTCTCCCTCCTCCTTCTCTTTCTCTCTCCGTCTTTTGTCTCTCTTCTTCACTCTCTCTCCTTATCCCAATCTTTCTAGTTCTACTTCTCTTTCTCTCACTCTCCTTCTCCTTCCCTCTATCTGTTTCCTTCTCACTCACACTCTCCGTCTCATTCTCCTTCATCCCTCTCTCGTCTCTTTCTCTCTCCTCCCTCTTTCTTTCCACCTTCTCCTTCCTTGTCCCTCTTTCTCCTTCTCTCATTCCTTCTTCCTCTCCTTCTCTCTCATATCTCCCCCCTCTCCTTATCTTTCTCTCTCCTCCTTCTACTTCTTTCTCTATTCTTATCCTTCCTTCTCTCCCCTCTCTCCTTCCTTCTCTAATTCTCTCTCCCTCCTTCTCCTTGTTCTCCACTCTCTCTTATTGCCCCGCTCTCTCTCTCCTTCACTCTCTCTGATTCTCTCTTCCCTCTCCTTATCCTTCACTCTTCGTCTTCAGGCTTCTTCCCCCTCTCTCCTTCTCCTCTACCTCAATCCCTCACCTCTTTCCCCTTTTCCTTCTCCATCTCTCTCATCTTCTTATTGGATTAATCTAGGATCAATAAGATATTTGCCCAAAGCACTGACACATGGCGCGTCCCTGTTGGACTACACATTTAAGGGTTTAGGGTGGAGCCATCTATATAAGGAGGGGAGCCTCCCATTGGACGTAACAAGTGTGCAAACCCTAGCCTCCACCCACCCTAGCCACCACCTTCTCTCTCTCCCATTTCGTCCCTCCACCTCCACCAAGCTCATTCCGTGGACTCTTGGGTTGTGGACTCGCGCTCCTTCTCCAAGAGAGTAGAAGACCGACCGGGGAAAAGGATTCCGTAAGGTGACCTCCGATCTTCCTTCCGCTGCCACAGGTTCTCTCCAAGAATTGTACTCCTGAACCTGTTGAATCGTTGTTTGCTAACATTGGTACCAGAGCCATCTCGGTTACCTTCGAATCCTCACCATGCTTAACAAATTTATGTTTCATGATAATCTGATTTGAGATAAAAATGCGGTGGTTGTGTTTTTCTTGGAGAAAGAAAGATAACAGAAAAATCAGCATTGCTTATTTACATGATGCACATGTTATATATGTTGATTGTTCATTTGTTTTCTTTCAAATTCATTTTTGATATTCTGGAAATGAAAACTCAGAAGTTTTTTTTATCTTTAAATGAAATAATATGATCTTTCATTTAGAGATATAAGTGGTGCATGTTTGCTGAGTTCTTTCTAACATGCCATTAGGGTTTAGACTAGACTCTACTTGTTGTGCATGTGTTGGTTCATTAAAGCATGCATCTAGAGTAGATGTTTATTGCCATATGCATATGCATGATAATTGTGTTGCCTTGTTGCTCCAAAGAATTTCGGATATGGCTGTTTTTGGAGCATTAACATGCATGTGATTGATTGGTTTCCTTACTGAAAAATGCGCATATATGCTTGTTGTTCTCTTGAAAATTTTGAATTTTTTCTTTCCAATACAAGTAGCATAATTATTGTTGATTGCATGCTTATATTGATTAAGGAAAGATTGACAAATTCTGAAAAAATTTAGAGCATATTATGGGCTGGAGTTTTGTTGCCTTAAAAGTTTTTTTAATGTTTTCCTTTGATGCACATATATGTGTTGATCTCATTTAAGGAATTTTGGATTTTTTTGGAATCATAGCATGCACTTCATTTTAAATATTTCCTTTATGTTTAAATCCACATACATGTGTTGATCTCATTGAGGATTTTTCTGGATTTTTCTTTCCTAATGCGAGTAGGATAATTTTTACGCTCTCATGATTATGTTGATTGTGGAAAGAAAAGAAAATTTCTGTTTTGAGATACTATTATGGAAATTGATTGGTATTTCCATATACGTTTTCTTAAGGTCCATATATGCGTTGTTTCCTTATATATGACTTCCTTCTTATTTGGAAGTGGTGTACACTTTATTCATGTGTGTGATTGTTCTAACGTATGGAAAGATTGCGCTTGTATGGTATGAATGGTGTGAATGGATGCTGATTTATTTTTGCTGCCTTATTGAGAGTTGAGCGTAATTTCATTCATTCATTTCCATTTGCAATAGATATCGCAATGGGCTGTAATATTTATGGACTGTAATAATTATGGACTGTGGACTGTTTATTGCCCTAGGGAGACGAGGGCTCCTTTATTTTTATTATTGTGATATTATTGCTATAAGGCTTATGCAGGTTCCCATCTACAGTGCTAAATCCCTATGGGGGATCCTTAGCTCGATATGGAAGTAATGTAGCAATTAATTTATGTGTGATCTTGATTGGAATGTTCTGAAAGGAACGTTTTTTTGGAACTTGCATGCCTAGTGGGAGTTGCAACGTAGAAGTGTTTTGTGTAAACCACTTTGCAACCGACGGATAATTATTTATTTGCTGCTGATTTGCCATGATTTATACGTTTTTTTAGGGTTATTAAATCATGATGGAGCGCAATATATGAATTGGTAAATTAACTTTATTAACTATTGCATGAGGATTTGATCGAACGCTTTATGCTTTCTTTTGGTCTGAATGCTGCAGTTATTAAGTTAGTTTATTTTTTATGACTATTGCGGCTCGTTGTATTTTATGCTAGAACTCATGTATCGCTATGTGGTTTTTTGTCCTAGATTTTTATGGCTGCTTCCAAAAGCATTGTCGCTGATCTGACTCGAGGAGATAAACTCAATGAAAGAAATTATGATCTGTGGCATTGTAATATTGAGTATCTCTTAGAGGATCAGGGCATGTTAGAAAATATAACCCAAACTATGTCTCCCCCCGAGGAGGGGAACACTGCGCAGCATCGTAGAAATATGGATGTCTATAATGCATGAAAAAAGAAGACCGTATTGCTCGCATTACAATTCTGAGTTCGATGCAAGATGATCTGTTACTGCGGTTCGAAAAATTGTGAACTGCAAAGGCCTTGTAGGAATTTGTGAAGTTTCAGTACTGAGTGACCTCCGTCACAAGGGCCCGCCAGCTTGGGCTCATGTTTGATGGGTATAAAATGCGCCAAGGTCACACGATGAGGCAGCATATTACCGCAATGTCAAACATGATAAACGAGCTGAGCGCTTCCGGTCGTGCTAAGACCAATGAGGAGCAAGTGTCTGCTCACATCAGATCATTGCCTTCGAAGAGTTGGGAGCATATGAAGGTCCATCTGACTCATGCTGATGAAATCAGGACATTTGACCAGGCCGCAAAACACCTAAAGCTGGAGGAGGACCGCATGCTTGCGGAAACCCCTCTAACTGAAGTGTTTGCTGCTGAAGCTGGCGCTCCTCGGAGGATTGCAGGTTTTAAGCGCAAAAGAGATAGAACTCAGGGTTTTAAAGGCAAGAGGGGTGCAAATAAAAACAAAACAGAAAACAAAGCTGGAAAGAAACGACCTCGAGGATCCAGAGGTGGGAAAAATAAGACTAATGTGACTTGTTTTAACTGCCGAAAGACTTGACATTTTGCTCGTAAGTGCACTGAGCAAAAGGTAATTACTGTGTGTAATCCCTTGAATTGTAATGTGACTAGTTCTGTGATGCTCACTAATCATTCTCCTGTGTGGATTGTGGATTCAGGTGTCACGGACCACGTAACAAAGGATCGTTCTGCCTTCGTGGAATATCACCGTGTTCCAAGTGGGAGGTGAATAAACATGGCAAACAACACTAGCATTGAAGTTCGTGGAGTTGGCACATGCAAAGTGGCTTTGCGAAGTGGCCGAATCCTATTACTTCACGACGTGTTGTATGCACCAGCTATACGGCGAAATATTAGTTGTGTTGTTGTTTTGATGAGACATGTTTTTAAAGTTGTTTTTGAGAACAATGATATGGGTTTATACCTTGCTAACATTTATTATGGACGTGCCTTTCTTTCAGACAGTTTTATTGTGTTGGACGCAATTTATGATTTCAATCATAACACTAGTGCCTTTATGAGTCAAAGTTCCATGAATAATGATTCAGTTATGTGACATGCTAGACTAGGTCACATTGGTGTTGACCGGATGAACAGGTTGGCAAAGGAGGGGGTATTAGGAGAATGCTCCAAATTTGAATTACCAACCTGTGACTCTTGTCCAGCTGGAAAGGCAACTAGAAAACCGTTCGGAAAAGCCATTAGGGCTACTTCTCCTTTAGAACTAATTCACTCGGATATTTGTGGACCTTTGAATGTGCGTACTAGACATGGACAAAGTTACTTCATCACCTTTATTGATTACTACACTAGATATGGTCATATTTATCTTATTTCTCACAAGTCAGAAGCTCTAGAATGCTTTAAGAAATTCATGACCATGGTACAGAATCAATTGGATAACAAGATAAAAAAACTCTCAGAACGGACAAAGGTGGGGAGTATCTCTCCATAATGTTCAAGGAGTTATGTGATGAAAAGGGGATATCTAGACAACTCACTATGCCTTATACTCCTCAGCAAAATGGTGTTGCCGAGAGAAGGAATAGAACGTTGCTAGACATGGTTAGATCCATGATGGCGCATGCGAGCTTGCCAATTTCGTTTTGGGGAGATGCTTTAATGACTACTACCTACATCCTCAATAGAGTTCCAACAAAATCGGTTCCCTCAACTCCATATGAGTTATGGACAGGACGGAAGCCTGATTTTAGTCTGCTGCATCCTTGGGGATGCTCGGCATACATTCATTCTACTAGTCACCGATATAGAAAACTAGGACGTAGAGGGAAAAAGTGTATCTTTGTAAAATACAGTAATCTCTCCAAAGGTTATGTTTTTATCGGGTTAGACGAGAATGAAAGAAGGACGGAACTGGAGTCTAGGGATGCCACATTCTTGGAAAATGTTTTTTCCAACTCTTGCTGGAGCTATCAAAGAGTTAGTGGACTTCTTTGAACAACAGGATGAGGACATTACCACTCCACGGGATCAGGATCTGGAAGTTCAACATGAGGTTCCACGAGTCAATCCTAGTGGGAGCAGCAATGCTGAGGATCCGATAGCTCTCACGGAGGATGAGCCATCAGATACCCATCTGCGTCGAAGTAAACGCTGGCTCATTCCTCGTAGGCGGTTTCACTTAGGGGAAGAGGCCCTCATGATACCTCAAGAAGAAATTGATTATGAATCATCTGGGATGACAGTAATCAATGAGCAAGAACTGAAGACCTTGAAAGAGGCTTTGGAAGGTCCAAATGCGAAACAATGGTTAGAAGCTATAAAGGAAGAGTTGGAGTCGATGAAAGTTAATCGAGTCTGGGACTTGGTCGACTTACCACCGAACCGAAAGGACATTGGGGCCAAGGGGATCCTCAAGATTAAGAGGAAGGTGGATGGATCTATCGATAGATTCACGGCTAGACTGGTAGCTAAAGGCTACACCCAAAGAGAAGGCGTGGATTTTGAGGAAACATTTTCACCCGGGGTTAGGTTTGCCTCCATCCACCTTCTACTAGCTATTGTAGCTCAGATTGACTTAGAGCTTTACCAAATGGATGTAAAGACTGATTTTCTCAATGGAGAACTTGAGGAGGAGATCTATATAGATCAACCTCAAGGTTTTGACGTCAAAGGACAAAAGCGCAAAGTGTGCAAGCTCAATACGTCCTTGTATGGCTTAAAACAAGCGTCTAGATAGTGGACCATTCGCTTCCATCAAGCTATATCAGAGAATGTGTTCTCTATGCTTGAGGAAGATCATTGTGTGTACGTTAAGAGAGCCAATGGTAAATTTGTTATTCTGACCTTGTATGTTGATGACATACTCATGGCCAGGCAATAGCAAAGAGTTGCTGAAATCCACTAAAGAGTGGTTGTCCTCCACGTTTGATATGAAGGACATGGGTGAAGCTAGCTACGCCCTTGGTGTCAAGATAGTTAGAAATAGGTCCAAGAGACTTCTGGGATTGTCTCAAGAGACTTATATTGACAACATCTTGAAGAAATACCATATGGACAAATGCAAACCAATCGACATTCCTGTTGAGAAGGGTTTGCACTTGAGCCTTGATAAGCATCCTGAGACTCCTGAAGAGAAGGCCAAAATGAGCAAGGTTCCATACTCCAATGCTGTGGGAAGCCTTATGTACGCTATGATGTGTACTAGGCCAGACATTTGTTATGTTCTGGGCATGGTGAGTCGATGTCAGTCTCGCCCAAGCATGGAGCACTGGAAGGCAGTCAAGAGAATCATGAGATACCTCAGAGGAACGAGTAACTACATGTTGTGTTACCAAGCATCACATCTCCGCATGATTGGCTATAGTGATGTCGATTGGGCTGGAGAGATTGATGAAAGGAAGTCTACCTCTGGTTATGCTTTCTTGCTGGCTAATGGGGCCATCTCATGGTCCAGCAAGAAGCAAACATGTATAGCCCTGTCAACTATGGAAGCAGAGTATGTTGCATGCTCTGCAGCAGTACATGAGGCAGTTTGGTTGAGGAGGTTCTTACAACATACTGGGCTAGTAGAGATATCGAATGAGCCTGTTGTTGTCTATTGTGACAGCATGGCTGCCCTTTGTTATGTGAAAGACCCCAAATATCATGGAAAGACCAAACATATACAGGTTAGGTATCATTTTGTGAAGGACATCATAGCGAGAAAGGAAGTTGTGTTAAGACATGTGTCTACTAGTCTTATGGTAGCTGACCCTCTTACCAAGGCTATAGCTAAGGACTCGTTTGTGTCTCATGTGAAGTCCTTAGGCTTACGCAGACTTTTATGCATTGACATGTCTAACTTCCTTTTATGAGTGATTGTTTTTTCCTTTCGACTATATCTGTTTGGTTGATGTAGTTGTTCTAGCATAAAATATTCTGTCAATAGGCTGAAGAATGCTCACTCACACGAGCATTCGGCTCTGCCGCTTTGATAGCGAGCAGAGATGAGACTGATCATGAGGAGATCTTGTATGATAGATCCAGAGCAGTACATGATAGGACAGTCGCCTTGATTAGGAATCAAGATGAGATCCTCTATGTTGGTGAGGATTGACATGAATGTTCTCATGATTCATGTGACCTATAGAAGCCAAGTGTGAGCATCACATGTGGCGCTAGGTCGCACCTGTATGGTGTGAAGGCGACAATGATGAAGCTCGGGTCAGGTGCATAGGGGGTGCGACTGGACTAAGACTTGTATGGTGTTGAGAGACAGACATACTGTTGTGTACAGTATGATCCACCATAACATGTTTGTCATACAACATGTGCTGAGCGACCATTGGGAAGTCAAAGGATGGATCCCTGCTCCTTCACTGTGTGAGTCCAAGACTTGATTGTCATTAGTTGCCCTCAGTGGCCTTCAACGATACCATGAAGCAAAGAGTTGATGTGACTACTTTGGGATGTTATCTATGACCATGAGAGATTCGGTCTAAAGAGGCATCTTCGGGAAAGGAGTCAACTCTGAGTGTAATGGTGGTCTGGGGCGAAGGGAAAGGTTTGACTCGACTGTGATTGACATCATTTCATGCTCATATTTGCATCTTATATCCATTATCTTTCACCTAAACAATGCTATGTTATGAGTTTTATGTTTAGTTTTCAGGAATAATTAGGTTTGAAGAGATGAAGCATAAAAGGACCCAAAAGCTGGGAAAAAGGACTGAATTGTGAGATCTGTGGACCAAGATGCAAGGAAGAAGGACTTGAATGCAAGACCGAAGGACCTAAGAGCAAAACAGAATACTCCTCACCATCATGGGGAGTATTTTGGCAATTCTATTCGGGTCGGAGCTCCAACATGCAAAATAGATGCATCAAATACCAACAAAGCCTTTCAGAAAACCCCACAAGAAATTCCAGAGCGATCCTGACACTGTAGACCGCTAATTGGCGGTCACTTTTGGCCCAAATGCGCTCAAATTTCTCCAGAACATGTCTTAGAGGATTTTTAGGCTATTTGTGGTATCTGTTTAGTCCCACATTGGGGGATTGTCCCGGATTAGCTTTTTCCATGGCTATAAATAGAACTCTTCACCTCCTATTGTAATCACTCCATATTTTAAGTGGCTATTCTTCCTACTAGAAGTGAGGCCTTGAAGCACACACTAAAGTAGGAGGATGCTACTTTTAATGTGAGTCATTTTATCAATAAAGTTTTGTGTTTCTTTCATTGTTTGTTTTATGCTTCTTTTATTGTTTATGCATGTTTTAGTTTAATCGTCTTTTAATTCTAGCTTAGTTTTAATATGCTTTTTTTCCATAGTTTAATAATTAGTGTAATGTTTAGTGAGTAGTTCCATCCCCTTTGGGGGGTGGAGTAGATGTACATACATGCATTAGAGAATGGGATGAATGCTTTAATTTCAATGTGTTGATTAAACATGAATGTATGCTTGCTTGTTTAGGATAGAATTTACAACTTGATGAGTTTTGCCAAAATGATTAGACACCTCTCATGCTTGTTTAGGTTCTGAAATAAACACCTTGCATATGTAAATGTTAATCAACTAAGTTGGTGAATAGATTGATAGGTTTTGCCATAACATTTAGACACTTCCTATGCTTGATAAACACCACCTTCATGTGCTTAAAGAATGTATTCTACACCCACCTCTTTGCTTGTGTGCACTCACTCCACCCTTTAGGGGTTTTCCATTCCTGAAATTCCAGCACTTCTATTTTGTTCTTAGCTTAGTTTTTATTTGATCGTTTATTTCTTTGTTTCGCATTTCGTACTTCTTAGCGTAGTTTAGTGTAGAGTAGCGTAACCAACTCTCTTCTCCATTATTTTCGCCACTTGATTTCGTGCAAACAAGAGGCTTCTCACCTCCCTGAGGACGACCCGTACTTGCCACCGCTTCATCGCGGTCGTGCACTTGCGGTTTAAATTAAAACGTTCAACAAGTTTTTGGCACCGTTGCCGGGGAGGTGCCAGTCCAGACTCTTGTTTGGACGATTCGAGTGGATTTAATTTGTGTGTTGTAGTTTTTCTTTGTTTCAGGAGACTGGGAATAGCAAGTGGAGGCTACTGGAGAAATTTCCAGACGACCTGAGCACTTCAGACCGCCAATCAGCGGTCTGAGACCGCTAATCAGCGGTCTGGTGAGCTCTGTTCATCTTTCAATTTCTTGCTGTTGTTGCTCTAAATGATCTAGTTATCTGGGACTCAATTTGGCATGTTTTGACTTATAGTTCGTTCCCAGATCAATAATCAAACCTCCTTTAAGCAACTTGGACCCTAAAACTCAAAGCAAAAGATTAGGCATTCATTCTTGTTTAGGTCATGCACCATGTATGTGACTTAGGCATTTAGATTGTCTTTTATCTTAGCTTTATTTTTTCTGTTGCTGAGAGCTGGCGTGAGGTACGCACCTTCTACTCTCATTCATGCATTTCGTATGAACATGCATTAGTTAGTAGGAAGTGCATTGCAACAAGTGTGAGTTGAGCGTTGTTTGGAGAGTTGATTGCTAGATTTAGGACTCCAAAACGCTACTAAGGAGGGGCTGTCCCGTAAAAGATAAGGTGGGGGATTTCATCACCCTTTCCTTCGCCCCAAAAACCACACTAATCAAGAGCCTAATTTTAAAATCAAGTAGACATTGGCCTTAAGGAATTCGGACGCATTAGGAGAGTGATCCGGTCCCGACCGTCATGACCTGATCGGCGTTGCCCACTTTGTCGATAGTAGGAGAGACGAGATCCCCGGATCTTGGCTCACTTGTGGGCTCTGTGGTCCTCGTTGTAGGGAGGTGAGGCGTGTTGAGGCCGTGTGACATCGCAGTTAGGCGTCGTCTAGCTGTAAGGACCTATAGCGACCTTAGGATTGCTTGAGCCTTGTTTGCTTGTGTGCTTCTACCTGTACCCATCCGCCGTAGCATAAGGACTTCTTCTCTTCTCTCCTGAGTCATTCTTTCTCTCCTGTGTTCCCCCGTCTTCTCCTCTACGCACATTCTTTGTTAAAAAAAAGTTTTGTTTTCTGTGTGTGTGCACCTTTGTGCATGCTTTCGTGGACACGAGACGAGAGTGGTCGTTTGACGAGGAGCGTTGTCAATCCGGCTTCGGTCATCGATTTCTCGACACCTCCCTCCTCTCGTGTCGCACGCAGTTCGGGTCCAATGGCTGCTAATTTCCATGAGGAGGAGCAGTTGCTGGACCAACCTGTTCGACCAGTGCTTCCAGTTGTCGTTCCCATACCTCTACGTGATCGATGCTACCCGAGTCGTACAACTCTACCCTCATGCATCGTATTACCAGAGGCTAATGGGAACCATTTTGAGGTTAAGCCTCAATTCATTTCCATGCTCCCTCATTTCACTGGGAAAGGTGACCCCTATATCTTTCTCAAGGAATTTGAGGAGGTCTGTGCTATGTTCAAGCTGCAACAACTTAGCACAGATGATGGGAATTAAATTTATACCGCAAGTGCACGGCGTCTATGAAGACGTGGCAAGTACGGGTCGAACACAAGGAGGGAGAGATTTCGTTGTTAATGTTATTTTCGATTAAGAGGAAGAAGGAGAGAAGAATAAATTGGGTTTTTGAGATTTTTGGTTTTTATTATCTAAAGCAAGAAACAAAAGCAATTAGAACTAAAACAAGAAATAAGAAGAGAAATCCGTTGGGTGGAGGTTTAGATTTAGGTTTAGATTGGAGAATGGAGAAACTTGAAATAAATCGTGTTAGTTATGAAGCATTACAAGATAAATGATTTAACATAAACTCAAGTAATCAAAATATACTAATCACGAACTTAAAACAATAACATGCATTCATCTTCTCTACCCCTAATTCCATCACCTCCACCCTTTGGAAAGAGTTAGAAACTCATGGAGGGAGGAAGAAGAGGGGATCCTAGAGACATTAAAATAAAATAAAAACAAGAATTAAAAGAACAGAATTCTATTACTAATGATCCAAGACCAAAGGTTCAAAGATGTGTTACATTCGTCCTACAGGGCTATTTATAGCCGATACAGGGGATACCAATACATAAAAGGAGAGTACACGCGTCAACACAACACTGGACGAAGTTTGAACGCGAGAAGAGAAGGTGGGGCGGCGAAATCGCCGCCTGATACATGTATTGTGCGGCTAATTCGCCGCACAATATAGTCAGATCGCGTCCAGATTTTTGTGGTGCGTTTATGGTATGATTTGATCTTTATTTGCACGTCTGGATGATTCTTTCCATTGTCTTGAACTCCGGATTAATTCCTTCCATTGTTGGGGATTTATTTTTGACTTTTCTTTTGACTTTTCCAACAAAATAACTTTATCCTTTTCTTTTGCAATCAGGTCCTTGGCATTTTGCAATTAAGCCCTTGACCTTTTTGTAATTAGCTCCTTGAATGCTTTTATGCTTGGATGCATTTCCATTTGAAGCCCGATAAACTTGAACTTGGTCTTTATGATAGAAACGAGTCTTTTGTACGCGTTTATGCTCGGGATGTGGGTAAATTGCATTCAGGTCCCTGTATTCTGTAAATAAGACTAAACACATACCTTAGTAGCATTTATTGATGTAAAAGTAATCTAAATGAAAGACATATGATGCAATGTATGCAATGCATCAAATACCCCCACACCTAGATTTTGCTAGTCCCTAGAAAAACAGAAGATACGAAAAATAAAAACAGGGAAATCCTAACTCACTTTCGTAGGAATCACGGTTGCACTTAGCATGTGCAACAAGCCTTTAAACCTCCTTGTTGCCAAGGAGGAGGAGTGTTGTCTCCTGAGGGTTTTCAGCAGATATACCCACAAAATCCTAAATCAACGTTTCATTAATAGTTCTCAATATCCCTAGCTCAACCTTATACATCTCACTAAGAATTTTTGCATGCTCATTATATGAATCTAACTCATTAAAAATATGACTTGGTCTTTGTTCCTCCAACATTCACACCACTAACCCTTTTACACATGTTTATCACTTGAATTATTTTGCACGCCTCCTCTGGTGGTGAAGTATCATTCGGATCAACCATGGCATGGATCATTCTTTTAGCTTTGGGCCTTGAGTATTATTTTTTTTTTCTTTTCTTTTCTTCCGTGATTCAACACATTTGCTTTTTGACACTTTTACCCTTTTTGCATTTGTGTAGCGAGTTTGGTCGATAATCCCGAGCTGGTAGACTCAAGTTACCGGGTTTCAAGATACCCCTACGGACCAGTGACTCAAAGGCTTGGGCTTTTGTAATCATTTTGCAAAATGTGTTTTCTTCACTTTATTCCTTTATTTTTATTTTTATTTTCCTCAAGGCTTAATTTCTATTAGAAGTCCACACTTCCCGGTATATTTTCCTCAACCTCTGCTTTTTATCAACCACTTCAAAGATTTGATTCATCCAATTTAAGTGCATACATGTCTTAAAGGGCAATGGGTTATTTCTTTGGAACTTAGATTTATGTCACAATTTCTACAAGCAGAACTATATAATAAGGAACAAAAACTCAATGCAATTTGTACACAGATTTTGGTAGTTCAATCTTAAGCTATGTCATGGAACATTGATTTTTTTTTTTAAATAGAAGAAAACAAACAAATAGCTATATACATAGATAAACAACCCCCCACACCTAAATCATGCATTGTCCTCAATGTATGCATAGATAAAATAAATGCACTTATTACCTGAGTCGGCTTGCGGTAGAGGGGTTGAGTTTGCTCATAGTCAACCGTAATCAGAACTGGATTGAATGACACCATATTGGTGCCTGTATCCAGTTGAATTGTTCCCCATGTTGACTTGATCATCCTGAGTTACAGGTTCCACACCCCTCACATAAATTGGTTCTCTTATTTGCTCGAGTGACGGTGGGTGTGTAGATGAATTCCTCCCCTTTTTCTTACTTCCTTTTTGATTTTGTGACGATTCAGAAATATTATAGATACGCGATTTCATCACAACATCACTTTGATTGCATGTTATTTCTGGCTCACTATCAATATGAAAGATATTAAATTCAGCTTTTAAGTTCCCAAAAGATAATTGCATGAGCCCATTTCGACAGTTTATCAATGCTTCGGAAGTGGCCAAAAAGGGTCTGCCTAGAATTACAGGGATTTGTCGATTAGGATTTACAACAGGTGCGGTATCTAGTACGACAAAATCCACTGGGTAAATGAAGTCACCAACCTTGATCAAAACATCCTCTACTACACCTCTTGGTTTCTTAATAGAGCAATCAGCAAATTGAAGGGTTGTCCTAGAGGGTTTTAATGGACCAAGGTTCATTTGCTCATAGACAGAGTATGGGAGTAGGTTAACACTAGCACCAAGGTCTAGAAGGGTTTTGTTGATAAAAGTATCTCCTATTGCACATGAAATTGTGGGACATCCAGGATCCTTATATTTTATAGGAGATGTGTTGGACAAAATAGAACTTATGTTTGCAGTTAAGAATGCCTTCTTTGGTACGTTTGTTTTTCTCTTTTTAGTGCACAAATCTTTTAAGAATTTAGCATAAGCAGGTATTTGTTGAATCATGTCTAAGAGTGGAATGTTCACCTTAACTTGCTTAAATACTTCCAAGATTTTCTCTATTTGTGCACTTGAGTTCTTTTTGAGTCTATTGGGAAATGGGGCTTTAGGGACATAGACTCGCTCAGGTTCAGGTTGAGCTATGGGTTCAGGTTGAGTAGGTGGGTTGGGCGTTTCAGATTGGACGTCAGGTTCAATGGTCAGGCCATATGTGGGTGCTTGATGGCTAGATTGATTGGACACTCTAGGATTTACCACATTGTTATCAACTTGTCTTCCGGACCGTAATGATACTACTGCATTTATTTGTTGGAACGGTCCTTCCTCATTAACCATTTGAACCGGTCTAGGGTTGTTATTTCCTGAAGGTGCTTGATAGGATTGATATGAATTATTATTAGATCTAGGGTTCACCTCAGGTTGACTTGGAAACCGACCCTTCTCTCTTTCACCTACTATTTGTGCTAGTTGACTGACTTGTGTCTCTAGCCTTTGGAAGGTCTGGTTGGTTGTTTGTATAAAGGTTTTCATCAAATTTTCCAAGCTTGTCAACCTAACCTCATGATCGTTATTGTTACTAAACCCAGAAGATGTATTATTTTGGACATACGGGTTTGGTTGTTGTCTAGGAGGTTGACCTTGTTGGTTTGATGAGAAATTGGAATTATTACGCCAACCAGAGTTATAGGTTGATGATGCGTAGGGGTCATTTCTAGCATGGTTATACATGGCATTAACTTGTTCCCAGTCCGCACAATCCTCCATTACATGACCAGTCTGACCACATCTAGAGCAGGGGATAGACGATGCTTGATTCACTCGGGTTTGGGCTTGTAGCTCTAGACTTTCCATTCTGCGCATAAGGGTAGCTAGTTTTGCTTCAGCCGCTATATTGGCATCTACAGCTAAGACACCTGGTTTGGGTTGGCTTGCTATTCTAGATCCAATACTTGGGTTAAGCGGTGTTCTAGCATTGTCCCATTGCATACTGTTTTCGGCTAAATCCTCAAGGAAAGTCCAGGCATCATTTTCATTTTTCGACATAAAGTTCCCTTGGCTTACGGATTCTACCATAACTCTAGATGTGGGTGTCAATCCCTCATAAATAATTTGGCATAATTGCCATCTTGGAATTCCATGATGAGGGCATTGGGTCAGTACACTCTTAAATCTTTCTAGATAGGAATAGAACGGCTCGCTCTCAGACTGAACGAATGCAACAATTTCATTCCTAATCCTCATAGTCTTATGGTTGGGAAAATATTTTTTCAGGAATACTTGAACAAACTCAGCCCAACTCCTAATAGATCTTTCGGCTAGACTATATAGCCATTTCTTAGCGTCGTCTTTGAGTGCCAGAGGCACAAATTTCAGACGCACTGCCTCTTCAGGGATATGTTGGTATTGCATAAGAGAGCAGATTTCCTCAAATTCTTTAAGGAAGAGATATGGATCTTCCCTAGAGGTGAACTTAGGCAACATACTCATGTATTGTGCCTTAAGTTCGAAGTCGCGACCCAGTATGGTGGGCATAACGATGCACGATGGCTGAGCAGCCATCGCTGGATAGCATCGATCCCTCAGAGTTATAGGTTGTGCAACAGGCGGGTCCACTACGTTCTCACCCATTGGATCCGGGTGAGGTGGTGCAACAGGTGGATTGGGGTTAAGTTCCAGACTGGAATCTAGATGAACTCGTGAGAGTCGATTACTCAAGTCCCGAATCCAAATCTGAGTGCACCGGGTTGAATCAATTTTTGAATTCAAATTCGAAATTTAAATTCCAAATTTAATTTCAAGAATTAATTACAATTTTTTTTTTAATTTCGTTTTTTTTTATGTTTTTTTTTTCAAAAGGGAAACAAACAATAGAATGGGGCAAGATGAGAAAGGAATCCTAATCTAGAGAATTTAGGTGAGAAGAGAAAGAAGACTCAGATGAGAAAGGAAACTTAACTCTAAAGATAGAAAAGAGGGTTGGTCAGAAATTTCCTAAGAAAGCACGGTTCAAACAATCCTAGACCTAGTGTCACTTAAATCTAGACGACTCCTAACTGGTTGAGTCGAATTGATTCGCTTGATTCACCTCCCTCACTAATCAAACCAAATTGGCCAGGTAGTGTATAGCTAGTGGGGGCGCTTCCGACAGAGTCGGTGCCAATTAGACAACCACTTCGCTTGGAAGACTTTCGTCAACACAAAAACACTTCCTAGACACCAAATTGAATTCGATCGGCTTCAGGTCATAGCAAGTCAAACCAATTCTTCTCCTTAATTGAGTCTGAGTCCTTAGGGGCCAATGTCTAATTGATTTTAAATTTTAAGGCTTGGGTGACACTTTAGGATTGTGATTTGTGGGCCACGGAAGGGTGATGAAATCCCCACCGTATCTTTTCCTACGGAGTTGCCCTTAAGATAGTTTAACTTAGATCTAACAAAGATAGTCAAACAATGGTCTTTTTAATGGGGGCAATTGCAAGGTTGTATGCAAATTAAATTATATGCTTAAATGCAATCGTTAAAAACCGCGATACGTACCTTGCCTCCAGTACTCTTCAACAGAAATTGATTTGCAAGAATTTAGCAAGAATAATGCAAACAAAACATTATATGATGCATGCACTAAGGTCTTTCTAATTTTGCGAATTTTAGGTCAGAGTTGAAATATTGCCAATTATGGAATTTAAGCTTAACACGTACAATTCTAATAAAAGGAAATTTTCTGAAACTAGAAATTACGAGGAAAAAGGCAACGAAGGTTACCTACACAATGCTCAGTCGGGTTCGCCGCCCGCTCTCGAAATTTCAGTAGCTTTACGCGTCCACCCAGAGATGAGTCACGTCCGAGAAAAAGTTGAAGCCCAGAAGCTCCAAGTGTGTGGCGGATTCGCCGCAAGTTGTTCTTCAGGTGCGGCGATTTCGCCGCTCGTTTAGCTCAAATGGTGCTCGGATTTCGCCGTGCACTCTGTTGTCTCCTGAAACACAAATCCAAATACTTAGATCGCGCACAAGATAAACAGGATAAAATCGAAATACAAAAACAACAAAATCTGCGTCGCCTCCCTGGCAACGGCGCCAAAAACTTGATGGTAATTAAATTTATACCGCAAGTGCACGGCGTCTATGAAGACGTGGCAAGTACGGGTCGAACACAAGGAGGGAGAGATTTCGTTGTTAATGTTATTTTCGATTAAGAGGAAGAAGGAGAGAAGAATAAATTGGGTTTTTGAGATTTTTGGTTTTTATTATCTAAAGCAAGAAACAAAAGCAATTAGAACTAAAACAAGAAATAAGAAGAGAAATCCGTTGGGTGGAGGTTTAGATTTAGGTTTAGATTGGAGAATGGAGAAACTTGAAATAAATCATGTTAGTTATGAAGCATTACAAGATAAATGATTTAACATAAACTCAAGTAATCAAAATATACTAATCACGAACTTAAAACAATAACATGCATTCATCTTCTCTACCCCTAATTCCATCACCTCCACCCTTTGGAAAGAGTTAGAAACTCATGGAGGGAGGAAGAAGAGGGGATCCTAGAGACATTAAAATAAAATAAAAACAAGAATTAAAAGAACAGAATTCTATTACTAATGATCCAAGACCAAAGGTTCAAAGATGTGTTACATTCGTCCTACAGGGCTATTTATAGCCGATACAGGGGATACCAATACATAAAAGGAGAGTACACGCGTCAACACAACACTGGACGAAGTTTGAACGCGAGAAGAGAAGGTGGGGCGGCGAAATCGCCGCCTGATACATGTATTGTGCGGCTAATTCGCCGCACAATATAGTCAGATCGCGTCCAGATTTTTGTGGTGCGTTTATGGTATGATTTGATCTTTATTTGCACGTCTGGATGATTCTTTCCATTGTCTTGAACTCCGGATTAATTCCTTCCATTGTTGGGGATTTATTTTTGACTTTTCTTTTGACTTTTCCAACAAAATAACTTTATCCTTTTCTTTTGCAATCAGGTCCTTGGCATTTTGCAATTAAGCCCTTGACCTTTTTGTAATTAGCTCCTTGAATGCTTTTATGCTTGGATGCATTTCCATTTGAAGCCCGATAAACTTGAACTTGGTCTTTATGATAGAAACGAGTCTTTTGTACGCGTTTATGCTCGGGATGTGGGTAAATTGCATTCAGGTCCCTGTATTCTGTAAATAAGACTAAACACATACCTTAGTAGCATTTATTGATGTAAAAGTAATCTAAATGAAAGACATATGATGCAATGTATGCAATGCATCAACAGACTCCATCCATCGAATGAGCTTGAGGAACTCATTCCGATGCACCTGCCTATTGGTTGGAGGGTTTTCTTCGATGAGCAATTAAACCCTAGTGAGGCAACACAACTTCATTCTTTGTTGCCCACACCCGACCAATATCATGAGGGGTTCGAGCCTTTCAGCTTTGACCTTTCACCCCTCATGACACCTCAGAGTACCAGTGGAGTTTGCCCATCTCGGCAAGTCTCTGGTCCTCCTGACTTGATGTTCTCATTTGATGTTCCTTGACCAAATGATTATGAGAATATCTTGGTTGATGTATATATCTTTAAAAAAAAGAAAAAAAACAAAAAAAAGAAGAAGAAGTGTGTAATAAAAGACTCCTTCAGTGAGCATCGATTGTTGTGGGCCCCAACCCTTGTGTACTTGGGCCCAATCTCTTCACGTATTTATCTCCCTTCTTCAGCTTCTCACAGGTTTTGAGGGACTTTGGGTTTGTGTCCATCAACATGACCCTGAACGTCCCTTTGTACTTCATGTTGGTGAGATCTTTCCTTTTTCATGCATGTATCCATGTAGTATCTTGTTCACATTCATTGAGGACAATGCATGAAGTAGGTGTGTGTGGGGGGGTGTTTTACGTGTGTACATAGTCGAGTCTTTTTCCTTTGGTTTTATTTTCGTTTGTTTGTACTGCTAGGGTCATGTTAGTGTGCCGCATTTAACATTGATATATCTGCTTGCCATGATCCTTGGGTGACTTGTCTCCTTTTGCTTGCCGAGTGCTTTAAAATTTTCACATTTCTTTCAAAATCTTCATGTGTTTGCGAAAGAAAATGTTTTTTGTGGGTTTTGCGTGTGTTTAGCATGTGCAAAACCGTTGAGAGGCAAAGTAAAAAGAAAGCTCCCAAAATTGTCTTGAACTTGATGCATTAGGATTTTTGGTTTACTGGCTTTAGGTCTTATAGAGTCGTTAGGATGCACCCCGGTTTTCCCTCGGGGGGCGTGTAATCGGTTTCAGTACTCAAACATTTAAAGAAGTCCACCCTGAACCTAGTGAGTCAAATAATTCGTGTCTGTTAGTATAAGGAAGTTTGTCGTAGGTAGGGCCCTTAATCTCTTTTTGTGAAACTTAAGTGTAGGAGTTTTGGTTCCCATGTAGATAAATAAGTGGTGTTCTCTCTTCTCGCACGGCTCCTATCACTCGGGAAAGTAGGTCTGAGGGGACTTTGTGCCTGGTGCTTTCGAGTCATCTGACTTGGGATGCACCGACCGAACTCCCGTTACACGGGTGGTAGGGATCGCCCTATGTGGAGATTTGGGGGAAGGTGTACGTGATAGTGTAAGTCCTCATAGGCAATGATGCACGAAACCTGACCCTGGGAGAATCAAACACCAACCAATAAAATGCTCCAAAGAAAAAAAATGATGAAAAAAAATGATGAAAGAAAAAAAAAAGAAAGAAAAAAAACAAATAAGAACCAAAATGGACTCTACACATTGTATCACATTCAGAAGTTAAGGTTGCCCATGTCTTTCACTTAAGTCCTTAACTAACTCTCACGAATAACTCATTAGGCTAGGTGTGTGGACCGATTACATATATAGAGTCGACCCGTAGTATTACCGCGTCCCATGATCGACAATATAAGTCCAACGAGTCGTGTAGCTAGATTGATTAATGCATCTTGTTCGGTTTTTGTGGGTATATCCGCTGAAAACCCTCAGGAGACAACACTCCTCCTCCTTGGCGACAATGAGGTTTAACGGCTTGTTGCACGTGCTAAGTGCAACCGTGATTCCTCCGAAAGTGAGTTAGGATTTCTTGTTTTTTTTGCATGCTTTTCTCTTTCTTTGTTTTGCTCGGGACTAGCAAAAGTTAGGTGTGGGGTATTTGATTGACATCATTTCATGCTCATATTTGTATCTTATATCCATTATCTTTCACCTAAACAATGCTATGTTATGAGTTTTATGTTTAGTTTTCAGGAATAATTAGGTTTGAAGAGATGAAGCATAAAAGGACCCAAAAGCTGGGAAAAAGGACTGAATTGTGAGATCTGTGGACCAAGATGCAAGGAAGAAGGACCTGAATGCAAGACCGAAGGACCTAAGAGCAAAACAGAATACACATCACCATCATGGGGAGTATTTTGGCAATTCTATTCGGGTCGGAGCTCCAACATGCAAACTAGATGCATCAAATACCAACAAAGCCTTCCAGAAAAGCCCACAAGAAATTCCAGAGCGATCCTGACACCCAAGACCGCTAATTGGCGGTCACTTTTGGCCCAAATGCGCTCAAATTTCTCCAGCACATGTCTTAGAGGATTTTTAGGCTATTTGTGGTATCTGTTAAGTCCCACATTGGGGGATTGTCCCGGATTAGCTTTTTCCATGGCTATAAATAGAACTCTTCACCTCCTATTGTAATCACTCCATATTTTAAGTGGCTATTCTTCCTACTAGAAGTGAGGCCTTGAAGCACACACTAAAGTAGGAGGATGCTACTTTTAATGTGAGTCATTTTATCAATAAAGTTTTGTGTTTCTTTCATTGTTTGTTTTATGCTTCTTTTATTGTTTATGCATGTTTTAGTTTAATCGTCTTTTAATTCTAGCTTAGTTTTAATATGCTTTCTTTCCATAGTTTGATAATTAGTGTAATGTTTAGTGAGTAGTTCCATCCCCTTTGGGGGGTGGAGTAGATGTACATACATGCATTAGAGAATGGGATGAATGCTTTAATTTCAATGTGTTGATTAAACATGAATGTATGCTTGCTTGTTTAGGATAGAATTTACAACTTGATGAGTTTTGCCAAAATGATTAGACACCTCTCATGCTTGTTTAGGTTCTGAAATAAACACCTTGCATATGTAAATGTTAATCAACTAAGTTGGTGAATAAATTGATAGGTTTTGCCATAACATTTAGACACTTCCTATGCTTGATAAACACCACCTTCATGTGCTTAAAGAATGTATTCTACACCCACCTCTTTGCTTGTGTGCACTCACTCCACCCCTTAGGGATTTTCCATTCCTGAAATTCCAGCACTTCTATTTTGTTCTTAGCTTAGTTTTTATTTGATCGTTTATTTCTTTGTTTCGCATTTCGTACTTCTTAGCGTAGTTTAGTGTAGAGTAGCGTAACCAACTCTCTTCTCCATTATTTTCGCCACTTGATTTCGTGCAAACAAGAGGCTTCTCACCTCCCTGAGGACGACCCGTACTTGCCACCACTTCATCGCGGCCGTGCACTTGCGGTTTAAATTAAAACGTTCAACAGACTGCACTAAAAGTATTTACCAGACCCAACTGTATTTGATACAGTAGCAAGTATCTTGAGGACAAGAAGGTATTCTCTCCGAGGGATCGAGATACCGTTCATGTTAAGTGAGTTTCTGAGTAAACCATGGGAACTGTGATGTGCATTTTGACTGCTTATTTGTTGTTTTATGAGGATGTTGTCATTCTGGCGTTCTAGTAAGGTTTCTAGTTTGAGACTCCTAAATTGCAGGTGCATCACCGGTCGCACGACCCATTTGTCCGTATGATCGGAAGAGTACATGTGTCGGGGACACAGATGGTCTTGTATCGAGGATACATGATCAGAGACCTGCATATTGTGGATGTGTACATGGAGAGAGGAGTAGTTGTATGTATCAGGGATATATACATATGTGTCGGGGACACATAAAGAGGTGACATATTGCCATTGTGTGATTGTATGTATCAGGGAAATATGCATATGTGTCGGGGAGATAAAAAGTAGATGACATGTTGTTATCGTGCAGTTGTGCAAGTAGGAGATATTGGATTAATCTAGGATTAATAAGATATTTGCCCAAAGCACTGCCACATGGCGTGTCCCTATTGGACTACACATTTAAGGGTTTAGGGTGGAGCCATCTATATAAGGAGGGGAGCCTCCCATTGGATGGAACAAGAAGTGTGCAAACCCTAGCCTCCACCCACCCTAGCCGCCACCTTCTCTCTCTCCCATTTCGTCCCTCCACCTCCACCAATCTCCTCTCTATTTCTCTTCCGTCTTACCACTGGTCTCTACATCTCCCACTCTCTTTCCCTCTCCTTCTAGCTCTCTCTCCATCTTCGTCTCTCATCTTCTTCCCTCTCCCTCTCTCATTGTTTCACCATTTGCTTCTCTCTCGTCCTACACTCTCCATCTCTGTGTCTCCCCTTCTCCTTCTGCTTCTCTCCCTCCTTCTCTCGCTCTCACCTCTCTCCCTCTCCTTCCCTCTCTCCCTCCTCTGTCGATCTCCCCTCCTATTCTCTCCACCTCTCTCCATCTCCTTCTCTCTCCATCTCCTTCTCTCTCCTTTTCCTTTTCCTTGTCTTTTTCCTTCTCCTTCTCCGTCTCTCTCCGCTTCTTCAGTCTTCCTAACCCTCTGCATCTCCCTCTCTCTCTCTCTCTCTCTCTCCTTCTCCTTATCCCTCTCTTTCTTTCTCCTTCTCTACCCTTCGCCTTCTCTCTCCTTTTCTCCTTTTGTCCTTCTCTTTAGTACCTCTCTCTCTCTCATTCTCTCATTCACCATCCTACTTCTCTCTCTCTCTCATTCTCTCCTTCACCATCCTACTTCTCTCTTTCTCCCTCTCCCTCCTCTTTCTATTTCGCTCTCCGTCTCTTGTCTCTCTTCTTCACTCTCTCTCCTTATCCCAATCTTTCTAGTTCTACTTCTCTTTCTCTCACTCTCCTTCTCCTTCTCTCTATCTGTTTCCTTCTCACTCACACTCTCCGTCTCATTCTCCTCCATCCCTCTCTCTCGTCTCTTTCGCTCTCTTCCCTCTTTCTTTCCACCTTCTCCTTCCTTGTCCCTCTTTCTCCGTCTCTCGCTGCTTCTTCCTCTCCTTCTCTCTCATATCTCCCCCCTCTCCTTATATTTCTCTCTCTCCACCGACTTCTTTCTCTTTTCTTATCCTTCCTACTCTCATTCTCCTCCCTCCTTCTCCTTGTTCTCCACTATCTCTTATTGCCCCGCTCTCCCTCTCCTTCACTCCTCTCTCTGATTCTCTTTTCCTTTCTATCTTCTCTCTCCTTATCCTTCACTCTTCGTCTTCAGGCTTCTTCCCCCTCTCTCCTTATCCTTCACTCTTCGTCTTCAGGCTTCTTCCCCCTCTCTCCTTCTCCTCTACCTCAATCCCTCACCTCTTTCCGCTTTTCCTTCACCATCTCTCTCATCTTCTTGTCTCTCCTCTCCCTCACACTTTCCTTCCCCCTCTCCTCTTGCTACTCTCTCTCTCTATCTCCATCCCCTCTCCGCTCTCTTTCTCCCCGTCTCCTTCTCTCTCCTCCTCCCTCCTCCATCTCCCTTTACTTCTCTCTCCCTGTCCTTCTCTCCCTCCCCTGCTCTCTCACTCTATCTTACTCTCTCGCTCTCTGTCTGCCTCTTCTCACTCTCTTTCCTTCTCTATCTCTACTATCTTCCACTCCTTCTCGGTCTCCTCCCCTCTCGCTCACCTTGTCCTCCTCTCTCTCCTTATCTTCTCGCCACTCTCCCCTTCTCCTTCTCTCTCCTTGTCCTCTCTTGTTCTCCTTCTCATCTCCTCTCTCTCTCTCATCTCTCTCCTCCTCCCTCTTCTTTTCCTCTCCGTCACCTTCACTCTCTCTCACTCCTCTCGTTCTCCTCATTATCTCTCTCCTCTCTCTCTTTGTCTTCATCTCTCTCTTTCCCCTCCTCTTCCTTTCTCGTTCTCCTTCTCTCTCCTCTCTATTTCTCTCTCGTCTTACCACTGGTCTCTACTTCTCGCTAACTCTTTCCCTCTCCTTCTAGATCTCTCTCTCCATCTCCGTCTCTCATCTTCTTCCCTCTCCCTCTCTCCTTGTTTCCCCATTTCCTTCTCTCTCGTCCTACACTCTCCATCTCTGTCTCTCCCCTTCTCCTTCTGCTTCTCTCTCCCTCCTTCTCTCGCTCTCACCTCTCTCCCTCTCCTTCTCCTCCTTCCCTCTCTCCCTCCTCTGTCGATCTCCCCATCCTATTCTCCCCACCTCTCTCCATCTCCTTCTCTCTCCTTTTCCTTTTCCTTGTCTTTTTCCTTCTCCTTCTCCGTCTCTCTCCGCTTCTTCAATCTTCCTAACCCTCTGCATCTCCCTCCCTCTCTCCTTCTCCTTATCCCTCTCTTTCTTTCTCCTTCTCTACCTTTGGCCTTCTCTTTTTTTCTCCTTTTTTCCTTTTCTTTAGTACCTCTCTCTCTCATTCTCTCCTTCACCATCCTACTTCTCTCTTTCTCCCTCTCCCTCCTCCTCCTTCTCTTTCTCAATCCATCTATTGTCTCTCTTCTTCACTCTCTCTCCTTATCCCAATCTTTCTAGTTCTACTTCTCGTTCGCTCACTCTCACTCTCCTTCTCCTTCTCTCTATCTCTTTCCTTCTCACTCACACTCTCTGACTCATTCTCCTCCATCCCTTTCTCTCGTCTCTTTCTCTCTCTTCCCTCTTTCTTTCCACCTTCTCCTTCCTTGTCCCTCTTTTTCCTTCTCTCGCTCCTTCTTCCTCTCCTTCTCACTCATATCTCCCCCCTCTCCTTATCTTTCTATCTCTCTTCCTTCTACTTCTTTCTCTATTCTTATCTGACGAGAATTAAATTTATACCGCAAGTGCACGGCGTCAATGAAGACGTGACAAATACGGGTCGAACACAAGGAGGGAGAGATTTGTTATTTGTGTGATTTTCGATTAGGGGAAAGAAGGAGAGAAGAATAAGTTTGGTTTTGAGATTTTTGGGTTTTAATTTTCTAAAGACGAAACATGAACAAATAAAACTAAAACAAGAACAAAGATAGTGAATTCCGTTGGGTGGAGGTTTAGATATAGAGTTTAGATTAGAGAATTCGGAAACTTTTAATAAATCATATTAGTTATAAAGCATTACCTGATAAATGATTTAACATAAACTCAAGTAATCAAAAATATACTAACACGAAATTAAAATAATAACTTTTATTCTTCTTCTCTTCACCCTAAATCCGTCACCTCCACCCTTTGGAAAGAGTTAGAAACTCATAGATGGAGGGAGGGAGAATGGGTCCTAGAGGAACTAAGAAAGAAAAGTAAAAACACAAAATAAACCAACAGAATTTTATTGCTAAAAAGAAGAATACAAAACTAAGACTAAGAATTAAAAACTAAGGTTAAAATTAAGAAGATCCTCTACAACATCGTTTCAGGGCTATTTATAGCCGATACAAGGGACTTAGGTATAAAATAGGAAAGTACATGCGTGAACACGCAACCGGTAAAAATTTAGAGCATGGATCTAATTTTGTGTGGGGATTCGCCACCTTTTTAGCTCCGATTTAATCCGGATTTTTCCTGTGTGTTTATGGTATGATTTCAATATCCTTTGCGCGTCTGGATTGATTCTTTCCTTTCTTTTGTGCTCCGACTTTATTTCTTTATATATTTGGAGATCCACATTGATTTTTCTTTAGATTTTCTCCATAATAATAAAAGCGACTCGTAATTTGTAATTAGGTCCTTGGCTTTTTGCAATTAAGTCCTTGTCTACTTTTGTGCTTACGTCCTTGTCCTTTTTGTAATTAGGTCTTGAATGTTTTTATGGTTGGATGCATTTCCATTTGAAACCCGATAATCTTGAACTTGGTCTTTATGACAGGAATGAGTCTCTTGCACGCATTTATGCTCGGGATATGGGTAATTTGCATTCAGGTCCCTGTATTCTGTAAATAAGACTAAACACATACCTTAGTAGCATTTATTAATATAAAATTAATCTAAATGAAAGACATATGATGCAATGTATGCAATGCATCAAATACCCCCACACCTAGATTTTGCTAGTCCCTAGCAAAACAGAATATTAGAAAAATGAAAACACGGAAATCCTAACTCACTTTCGTAGGAATCACGGTTGCACTTAGCATGTGCAACAAGCCTTTAAACCCCCAAGTTTCCTTAGAGGACGAGTTTTGTCTCGTGAGGGTTTTCAGTTGACACACCCACAAAGTCTTAATTCAACATTTCATTCATAACTCGCAATATCTCCACCTCAACCTTATACATCTTTCTTAGAATTCTTGCATACTCATTATATAAATCTAACTCATAAAAATATGACTTGGTCTTTGTTCCTCCAATATTCACACCACTAACCCTTCTACACATGTTATTACTTAAATTATTTTGTACGCCTCCTCTGGTGGTGAAGTATCATTTGGATCAACCATGACATTGATCATTCTTTTAGCTTTGGGCGTTGAGTATCTTAAAGTATTTTTTTCTTTTCTTTTTTCATGATTCAACACATTTGCTTTTTCTGACACTTTTACCCTTTTTGCATTTGTGTAGCGAGTTTGGTCGATAATCCCGAGCTGACGGACTCAAGTTACCGGGTTTCAAGATACCCCTACGGACAAGTGACTCAAAGGCTTGGGCTTTTGTAATCGTTTTGCAAAATGTGTTTTCCTCACTTTATTCCTTTATTTTTACTTTTATTTTCCTCAAGACTTAATTGCTATTAGAAGTCCACACTTCCCGGTATATTTTCCTCAACCTCTGCTTTTTATCAACCACTTCAAAGATTTGATTCATCCAATTTAAGTGCATACATGTCTTAAAGGGTAATGGTTTATTTCTTTGGAACTTAGATTTATGTCATAATTTCTACAAGCAAAACTATATAATAAGGAACAAAAACTCAATGCATTTTGTACACGGGTTTTGGCAGTTCGATCTTAAGCTATGTCATGGAACATTGATATATATATATATATTTTTAAAGAACAATAAAACAGATAGATAGATAGATAAATACCCCCCACACCTAAATCATGCATTGTCCTCAATGAATGTGAGCAAGATACTACATGGATTTATGCATGAAAAAGGAAAAGATCTCATCAACGTGAAGTACAAAGGAAGGTTCATGGCTATGTTGATGGACAAAACCCGAATTCCCTCAAAAAGATATGAGATGCTAAAGAAGGGAGTCAAATACGAGAAACAAATGAGCTCAAATACTTAAGGGTTGGAGTCCACACAAACAATGCTCACTGAAGGAGTCTTTTATTTTATTGTATTTTTTTGAAATATATAACTATGTACAAACATAAATTCCCATCTTCATTTGTAAAAAGACATCAAAAGGGAACATGACACCACGTGGGGCCAGAATATTCATGCGTGGGCCCCCTTCACAAAGAGCACAAGATGAAATGAGAGGTTCATAAATTGGACGCAAAGGTGTCTCATTCAAAGGATCAAACTGAAAGAGCTTGAACCTCTCGAGAGTTTGGGAAATAAGGGGCAACGGAAGAAGAGTTTCTCCCGTTGCGGTGCTGAAGTTATGATCGTCAATCCAAACTCTCCAACCAACTGGCTGGTGCGTCGGAGCGAGGTCAAGAGCCTTGTTAGGCAAGTCTGACTCACCAGGCGAACATAAAATGGGTCTCATACCCAATGTATCCTCCAAGGAACTCCTAATACCCTCATGAGCAATGTAGTCGTTTGATGTTCCATCATATCCAAGATGATCAGGAACAATAGTGAGATGCAAACTCTCATCAGGTTGTTTGAAATTAAGGGTGCTAGGGAGCTCTTGCTCCACCAGAGGTGAGTCCTTAAGAGGTACAACATGAAGATCATGTGGCTCAAGGGCCACGGGGCAAGAAGATAAGGCCCAATCCTGGGCCGACTCATGATGAAATTGGTCAATTTTATTCTCAAAGTGTATCGAATCCTCCACTAAGTGATCGTGAATTGAAACCCCAACTCCTTCAGACTGACTAGGAGTTTGGCTTTGAAAGATTGTGCTTTGAATTTATGGATGTGGTGGTGGTTCGATATCAAAAGATGAATCCTCATGTTGACAAGAAAAGTTACTCTCCTCACGTTTACTCAATTGTTGCGACATTTGACTCAATTGCAGTACCATATTTTGTACAGACTGTTGAGTGGTTTCCATGAATATAAGGAGAGTTTGTTCCAGGGAATCAGGTATGCGGTCAACTATGAGGTTCAAGTCAGAGCTTGGGAAATTTTTAGGTTGGGTGTTGATGGGGTGAGAGTAAGTCCAATGGTTTGGAGTGGGGTGTTGGTAGGACTCTGGGTATTCGGGAGGAGGATACTGAGGTGAAAATGAAGTATAAGAATTTGGATATGAATTGTCTCTCCACGAATCCATCACTCTCGGGTTGTACGCGGATGCGTAATAGTCATATTGAGCGTTTTGGGAAAATGTATGCTCATACTCAGGCTGTGGGGGAACATAAGGACATTCCCTGATAACATTACCACTCAACCCACAACAGTCGCATGGTACGGCTACTGGAGCCACTAGTGCACTCATGTTGTCTGTCCTACGCATGAAGGAGGCAAAAGTTTGTTGTAATGTCTCAGTTTGTTGACCAGCATATGATACGACATAACTAGATTGTGGTCTAGCAGTCGGTGCCTCTCTCATGTTACCCCAATATGAAGATTGCTCAGCCACACAATTAGGATTGTCCCAACCATATGGGGCGTTAGTCTGAGCCACCCCAGGTTGCATGGGTCCGGAATACCAGGACGAATTGTCCTGGTCCCAACAATGATATGGATGGTCGCCCATGTAACCTTCCATCTTCACAAAGAGCTCTAGAGTCGACCACTCTCACCACCACGGGGCTAAACTCGTAAAAAGTTCTCGACTCGACTAAAAACGCTACCAGAGAGTGTAAAGGGGAGGAGACTATAACGTAGAACAAGGTGAGAAGAAGATGACTCAGAGGAGAAGGGAAACTTAACTCTAAAAGATATATAAGAGGGTTGGTCAGAAGTTTCCTGAACAATCACGGTTCAAACAATCCTAGACCTAGTGTCGCTTAAATCTAGATGACTCCTAACTGGTTGAGTCAAATTGATTTGCTTGATTCACCTCCCCCACTAATCAAACCAACTTGGTCAGGCCGTGTATAGCTAGTGGGGGCGCTTCCGACAGAGTCGGTGCCAATTAGACAACCACTTCGCTTGGAAGACTTTCGTCAACACAAAAACACCTTCTAGACACCAAATTAAATTCGATCAGCTTCAGGTCATAGCAAGTCAAACCAATCTTCTCCTTAATTGAGTCTGAATCCTTAGGGGCCAATGTCTAATTGTTTTTATTTTAAAGCTTGGGTGAGACTTTAGGATTGTGATTTGTGGGCCACGGAAGGGTGATGAAATCCCCACCGTATCTTTTCCTACGGAGTTGCCCTTAAGATAGTTTAACTTAAATCTAGCAAAGATAGTCAAACATTGGTCTTTAATTGGGTGCAATTGCAAGGTTGTATGCAAACTAAATTATATGCTTAAATGCAATCGTTAAAACGCGATACGTACCTTGCCTCCAGCACTCTTCAACAATAAAAATAATTTGCAAGAATTTAGCAAGAATAATGCAAACAAAACATTATATGATGCATGCACTAAGTCCTTCTAATTTTGCCAATTTTTAGGTCAGAGTTGAATTATTGCCAATTATGGAATTTTTCCCTAACACGTGCAGTTCTACGAAAAGGAACTTTTCGAAAATTAAGATTTTACGAGAAAGGCAAGAAAAGTTACCTCCGCAATGCTCAGACGGGTTCGCCGCCCGCTCTCGAAAATTCCCAGATGCTCTACACGTCCACCCAGAGATGGAGACGACCTCAAAAAAATGAAACCCAGATTCTTCAAATCTGGGGCGATTCCGCCACAGATTCTTCTTGGTATGCGGCGATTCCGCCGCCCTTCTTGCTCCAACTGTGCCCGGATTTCGCCGTGCACTCTGTTGTCTCCTGAAACGCAAACCCAAATAGTTAGATCGCGCACAATATAAACAGGATAGAATCGAAATCAACAAAAAACAAAATCTGCGTCGCCTCCCCGGCAACGGCGCCAAAAACTTGATGAGCGTTTTATTTATACCGCAAGTGCACGACGTCAATGAAGACGTGGCAAATACGGGTCGAACACAAGGAGGGAGAGATTTGTTATTTGTGTGATTTTCGATTAGGGGAAAGAAGGAGGAAAGAAGAATAAGTTTGGTTTTGAGATTTTTGGGTTTTAATTTTCTAAAGACGAAACATGAACAAATAAAACTAAAACAAGAACAAAGATAGTGAATTCCGTTGGGTGGAGGTTTAGATATAGGGTTTAGATTAGAGAATTCAGAAACTTATAATAAATCATATTAGTTATAAAGCATTACATCATAAATGATTTAACATAAACTCAAGTAATCAAAAATATACTAACACGAAATTAAAATAATAACTTTTATTCTTCTTCTCTTCACCCTAAATCCGTCACCTCCACCCTTTGGAAAGAGTTAGAAACTCATAGATGGAGGGAGGGAGAATGGGTCCTAGAGGAACTAAGAAAGAAAAGTAAAAACACAAAATAAACCAACAGAATTATATTGCTAAAAAGAAGAATACAAAACTAATACTAAGAATTAAATACTAAGGTTAAAATTAAGAAGATCCTCTACAACATCGTTTCAGGGCTATTTATAGCCGATACAAGGGAGTTAGGTATAAAATAGGAAAGTACACGCGTCAACAAGCAACCAGTAAACATTTTAGAGCATGGATCTAATTTTGTGCGGCGGATTCGCCGCATTTTGTACATAAGGTGCGGCGGATTCGCCACCTTTTTATCTCCGATTTAATCCGGATTTTTCCTGTGTGTTTATGGTATGATTTCAATATCCTTTGCGCGTCTGGATTGATTCTTTCCTTTCTTTTGAGCTCCGACTTTATTTCTTTATATATTTGGAGATCCACATTGATTTTTCTTTAGATTTTCTCCATAATAATAAAAGCTACTCGTAATTTGCAATTAGGTCCTTGACTTTTTGCAATTAAGTCATTGTCTACTTTTCTGCTTACGTCCTTTTCCTTTTTGTAATTAGGTCTTGAATGTTTTTATGCTTGGATGCATTTCCATTTGAAACCCGATAATATTGAACTTGGTCTTTATGACAGGAATGAGTCTCTTGCATGCATTTATGCTCGGGATATTGGTAATTTGCATTCAGGTCCCTGTATTTTGTAAATAAGACTAAACACATACCTTAGTAGCATTTATTGATATAAAATTAATCTAAATGAAAGACATATGATGCAATGTATGCAATGCATCATTATCCTTCCTTCTCTCCCGTCTCTCCTTCCTTCTCTCATTCTCTCTCCCTCCTTCTCCTTATTCTCCACTCTCTTATTGCCCCACTTTCTCTCTCCTTCACTTTCTTTGATTATCTCTTCCCTTCTATCCTCCCTCTCCTTATCCTTCACTCTTCGTCTTCAGGCTTCTTCCCCCTCTCTCCTTCTCCTCTACCTCAATCCCTCACCTCTTTCGCATTTTCCTTCTCCATCTCTCTCATCTTCTTGTCTCTCCTCTCCTTCACATTTCCTTCTACTTCTCCTCTTGTTACTCTCTCTCTATCTCCATCCCATCTCCGCTCTACCTCTCTCCGTCCCCTTCTCTCTCCTCCTCCCTCCTCCATCTCCCTCTACTTCTCTCTCCTTGTCCTTCTCTCCCTCCCCTCCTCTCTCACTCTATCTTATTCTCTCGCTCTGTGTCTGCCTCTTCTCCCTCTCTTTCCTTCTCTATCTCTACTCTCTTCCACTCCTTCTCGGTCTCCTCCCCTCTCGCTCCCCTTGTCCTCATCTCTCTCCTTATCTTCTCTCCACTCTCCCCTTCTCCTTCTCTCTCCTGGTCCTCTTTTGTTCTCCTTCTCATCTCCTTCTTCTTCTCCCTCCTTCTCTTCCTCCACTCTCTCTCTCATCTCTCTCCTCCTCCCTCTTCTTTTCCTCTCCATCACCTTCACTCTCTCTCACTCCTCTCGTTCTCCTCATTATCTCTCTCCTTTCTCTCTCTTTCCCCTCCTCCTCCTTTCTCATTCTCCTTCTCTCTCTCTCTTCCCTTCTCTCTCCTCTCTATTTCTCTCTCGTCTTACCACTGGTCTCTATTTCTCCCTCACTCTTTCCCTCTACTTCTATCTCTCTCTCTCCATCTCCGTCTCTTATCTTCTTCCCTCTCCATCTCTCCTTGTTTCCCCATTTCATGCTCTCTCGTCCTACAATCTCCCCTTCTCCTTCTGCTTCTCTCCCCCTCCTTCTCTCGCTCTCTCCTCTCTCCCTCTCCTTCTCGTCCTTCCCTCTCTCCCTCCTCTGTCGATCTCCCCTCCTATTCTCTCCACCTATCTCCATCTCCTTCTCTCTCCTTTTCCTTGTCTTTTTCCTTCTCCTTCTCCGTCACTCTCTGCTTCTTTAGTCGTCCTAACCCTCTGCATCTCCCTCTCTCTCTCTTTCTCCTTATCCCTCTCTTTCTTTCTCCTTCTCTACGCTTCGCCTTCTCTCTTTTTTCTCCTTTTGTCCTACTCTTTATTACCTCTCTCTCTCATTCTCTCGACCATCCTACTTCTCTCTTTCTCCTTCTCCCTCCTCCTCCTTCTCTTTATCTCTCTGTCTCTTGTCTCTCTTCTTCACTCTCTCTCCGTATCCCAATGATTCTAGTTCTACTTCTCTCTCTCTCACTCTCCTTCTCCTTCTCTCTATCCGTTTCCTTCTCACACACACTCTCTGTGTCATTCTCCTCCATCCCTCTCTCTCGTCTCTTTCGCTCTCTTCACTCTTTCTTTCCACATTCTCCTTCCTTGTCCCTCTTTCTCCTTCTCTCGCTCCTTCTTCCTCTCCTTCTCTCTCATATCTCCCCCCCTCTCCTTATCGTTCTCTCTCTCCTCCTTCTACTTCTTTCTCTATTCTTATCCTTCCTTCTCTCCCCTCTCTCCTTACTTCTCTCATTCTCTCTCCCTCATTCTCCACTCTCTCTTATTGCCCCGCTCTATCGCTCCTTAACTCCTCTCTCTGATTCTCTCTTCCCTTCTATCTTCTCTCTCCTTATCCTTCACTTTTCGTCTTCAGGCTTCTTCCCCCTCTCTCCTTCTCCTCTACCTCAATCCCTCACCTCTTTCCCCTTTTCCTTCTCCATCTCTCTCAACTTCTTGTCTCTCCTCTCCCTCGCACTTTCCTTCTCCTTCTCCTCTTGCTACTCTCCCTCTCTTCTTCACTCTCTCTCCCTATCCCAATCTTTCAAGTTCTACTTCTCTTTCTCTCACTCTCGTTCTCCTTCTCTCTATCTGTTTCCTTCTCACTCACACTCTCCGTCTCATTCTCCTCCATCCCTCTCTCTCGTCTCTTTCGCTCTCTTCCCTCTTTCTTTCCACCTTCTCCTTCCTTGTCCCTCTTTCTCCTTCTCTCGCTCCTTCTTCCTCTCCTTCTCTCTCATATCTCCCCCCCTCTCCTTATCATTCTCTCTCTCTCCTCCTTCTACTTCTTTCTCTATTCTTATCCTTCCTTCTCTCCCCTCTCTCCTTACTTCTCTCATTCTCTCTCCCTCATTCTCCACTCTCTCTTATTGCCCCGCTCTATCGCTCCTTAACTCCTCTCTCTGATTCTCTCTTCCCTTCTATCTTCTCTCTCCTTATCCTTCAGTTTTCGTCTTCAGGCTTCTTCCCCCTCTCTCCTTCTCCTCTACCTCAATCCCTCACCTCTTTCCCCTTATCCTTCTCCAACTCTCTCAACTTCTTGTGTCTCCTCTCCCTCGCACTTTCCTTCTCCTTCTCCTCTAGCTACTCTCCCTCTCTTCTTCACTCTCTCTCCCTATCCCAATCTTTCAAGTTCTACTTCTCTTTCTCTCACTCTACTTCTGCTTCTCTCTATCTGTTTCCTTCTCACTCACACTCTCCGTCTCATTCTCCTCCATCCCTCTCTCTCGTCTCTTTCGCTCTCTTCCCTCTTTCTTTCCACCTTCTCCTTCCTTGTCCCTCTTTCTCCTTCTCTCGCTCCTTCTTCCTCTCCTTCTCTCTCATATCTCCCCCCCTCTCCTTATCATTCTCTCTCTCTCCTCCTTCTACTTCTTTCTCTATTCTTATCCTTCCTTCTCTCCCCACTCTCCTTACTTCTCTCATTCTCTCTCCCTCATTCTCCACTCTCTCTTATTACCCCCATTCTATCGCTCCTTAACTCCTCTCTCTGATTCTCTCTTCCCTTCTATCTTCTCTCTCCTTATCCTTCAGTTTTCGTCTTCAGGCTTCTTCCCCCTCTCTCCTTCTCCTCTACCTCAATCCCTCACCTCTTTCCCCTTATCCTTCTCCAACTCTCTCAACTTCTTGTGTCTCCTCTCCCTCGCACTTACCTTCTCCTTCTCCTCTTGCTACTCTCCCTCTCTTCTTCACTCTCTCTCCCTATCCCAATCTTTCAAGTTCTACTTCTCTTTCTCTCACTCTCCTTCTCCTTCTCTCTATCTGTTTCCTTCTCACTCACACTCTCCGTCTCATTCTCCTCCATCCCTCTCTCTCGTCTCTTTCGCTCTCTTCCCTCTTTCATTCCACCTTCTCCTTCCTTGTCCCTCTTTCTCCTTCTCTCGCTCCTTCTTCCTCACCTTCTCTCTCATATCTCCCCCCCTCTCCTTATCATTCTCTCTCTCCACCTTCTACTTCTTTCTCTATTCTTATCCTTCCTTCTCTCCCCTCTCTCCTTACTTCTCTCATTCTCCCTCCCTCATTCTCCACTCTCTCTTATTGCCCCTCTCTATCGCTCCTTAACTCCTCTCTCTGATTCTCTCTTCCCTTCTATCTTCTCTCTCCTTATCCTTCACTTTTCATCTTCAGGCTTCTTCCCCCTCTCTCCTTCTCCTCTACCTCAATCCCTCACCTCTTTCCCCTTTTCCTTCTCCATCTCTCTCATCTTCTTGTTTCTCCTCTCCCTCGCACTTTCCTTCTCCTTGTCCTCTTGCTACTCTCTCTCTCGATCTTCATCCCATCTCCGTTCTCCCTCTCTCTGTCTCCTCCTCTCTCCTCCTCCATCTCCCTCTACTCCTCTCTCCTTGTCCTTCTCTCCCTGCCCTCCTTTCTCACTCTATCTTACTCTCTCGCTTTCTGTCTTTATCTATCTCTACTCTCTTCCACTCCTTCTCGGTCTCCTCCCCTCTCGCTCCCCTTGTCCTCCTCTCACTCCTTATCTTCTCTCCACTCTCCCCTTCTCCTTCTCTCTCCATGTCCTCTCTTATTCTCCTTCTCATCTCCTTCTTCTTCTCCCTCCTTCTCTTCCTCCTCTCTCTCTCATCTCTCTACTCCTCCCTCTTCTTTTCCTCTTCTTCACCTTCACTCTCTCTCACTCCTCTCGTTCTCCTCATTATCTCGCTCCTCTCTCTCTTTGTCTCCATCTCTCTCTTTCCCATCCTCCTCCTTTCTCGTTTTCCTTCTCTCTCTCTTCCCGTTCTCTCTCCTCTCTATTTCCCTCTCGTCTTACCACTGGTCTCTACTTCTCCCTCTCTCTTTTCCTCTCCTTCTAGCTCTTTCTCTCCAACTCCGTCTCTCATCTTCTTCCCTCTCCCTTTCTCCTTGTTTCCTCATTTCCTTCTCTCTCGTCCTACACTCTCCATCTATGTCTCTTTCCTTCTGCTTCTCTCTCCCTCCTTCTCTCCCTCTCCTTCTCCTCCTTCCCTCTCTCCCTCCTCTGTCGATCTCCCCTCCTATTCTCTCCACCTCTCTCCATTTCCTTCTCTCCTTTTCCTTTTCGTTTGTTTTTCCTTCTCCTTCTTCGTCTCTCTCCGCTTCTTCCGTCTTCCTAACCCTCTGCATCTCCCTCTCTCTATCCTTCTCCTTATCCCTCTCTTTCTTTCTCCTTCTCTATCATTCGCCTTCTCTCTCTTTTTCTCCTTTTGTCTTTCTCTTTAGTACCTCTCTCTCATTCTCTCCTTCACCATCCTACTTCTCTCTTTCTCCCTCCCCCTCCTCCTCCTTCTCTTTCTCTCTCCGTCTGCTTCTTCCTCTCCTTCTCTCTCATATCTCCCCACCTCTCCTTATCGTTCTCTCTCTCCACCTTCAACTTCTCTCTCTATTCTTATCCTTCCTTCTCTCCCCTCTCTCCTTCCTTCTCTCATTCTCTCTCCCTCCATCTCCTTGTTCTCCAGTCTCTCTTATTGCCCCGCTCTCTCTCTCTCCTATACTCCTCTCTCTGATTCTCTCTTCCCTTCTATCTTCTCTATCCTTATCCTTCACTCTTCCTCTTCAGGCTTATTCCGCCTCTCTCCTTCTCGTCTACCTCAATCCCTCACCTCTTTCCCCTTTTCCTTCTCCATCCCTCTCAACTTCTTGTCTCTCCTCTCCCTCACACTTTCCTTCTCCTTCTCGTATTCCTACTCTCTCTCTATCTCCATCCCATCTCCACTCTCCGTCTCTCTTTCTCCTTCTCTCTCCTCCTCCCGCTCCTCTATCTCCCTCTACTTCTCTCTCCTTGTCCTTCTCTCCCTCCCTTCCTCTCTCACTCTATCTTACTCTCTCACTCTCTGTCTGCCTCTTCTCGCTCTCTTTCCTTCTCTATCTCTACTCTCTTCCACTCCTTCTCGGTCTCCTCCCCTCTCGCTCCCCTTGTCCTCCTCTCTCTCCTTATCTTCTCTCCACTCTCCCCTTCTCCTTCTCTCTCCTTGTCCTCTCTTGTTTCCTTCTCACATCCTTCTCTCCCTCTCTCTCTCTCATCTCTGTCGCCCTCCCTCTTCTTTTCCTCTCTGTCACCTTCACTCTCTCTCATTCCTCTCGTTCTCCTAATTATCTCTCTCCTCTCTCTCTTTCTCTCCATCTCTCTCTTTGCCCTCCTCCTCCTTTCTCGTTCACCTCTGTCTCTCTCTTCCCCTGAGCTCTCCTCTCTATTTATCTCTCGTCTTACCACTGGTCTATACTTCTCTCTCTTTCCCTCTCCTTCTTGGTCTCTCTCTCCATCTCTGTATCTCATCTTCTTCCCTCTCCCTCTCTCATTGTTTCCCCGTTTCCTTATCTCTCATCCTACACTCTCCATCTCTGTCTCTCCCCTTCTCCTTCTGCTTCTCTCTCCCTCTTTCTCTCGCTCTCACCTCTCTCCCTCTCCTTCTCCTCCTTCCCTCTCTCCCTCCTCCATCGATCTCCCCTCCTATTCTCTCCACCTCTCTCCATCTCCTTCTCTCTCCTTTTCCTTTTCCTTGTCTTTTTCCTTCTTCTCCGTCTCTCTCCGCTTCTTCAGTCTTCCTAACCCTCCGCATCCCCCTCTCTCTCTCCTTCTCCTTATCCCTCCCATTATTTCTCCTTCTCTACCTTCGACTTCTCTCTCTTTGTCTCCTTTTGTCCTTCTCTTTAGTACCTCTCTCTTCTCATTCTCTCCTTCACCATCCTACTTCTCTGTTTCTCCCTCCCCCTCCTCCTCCTTCTTCTCTTTCTCTCTCCGTCTCTTGTCTCTCTTCCTCACTCTCTCTCCTTATCCCAATCTTTCTAGTTCTACTTCTCTTTCTCTCACTCTCCTTCTCGTTCTCCCTATCTGTTTCCTTCTCACTCACACTCTCCGTCTCATTCTCCTTCATCCCTCTCTCTCGTCTCTTTCGCTCTCTTCCCTCTTTCTTTCCACTTGCTCCTTCATTGTACCTTTTTCTCCTTCTCTCGCTCCTTCTTGCTCTTCTTCTCTCTCATATCTCCCGCATGTCCTTATCTTTCTCTCTCTCTCTCCTCTTTCTACTTCTTTCTCTATTCTTATCCTTCCTTCTCTACCCTCTGTCCTTCCTTCTCTCATTCTCTCTCCCTCCTTCTCCTTGTTCTCCACTCTCTCTTATTGCCCCCACTCTCTCTCTCCTTCACTCCTCTCTCTGATTCTCTTTTCCCTTCTATCTTCTCTCTTCTTATCCTTCACTCTTCGTCTTCAAGCTTCTTCGCCCTCTCTCCTTCTCCTCTACCTCAATCCCTCACCTCTTTCCCCTTTTCCTTGTCCATCTCTCTCATCTTCTTGTCACTCCTCTCCTTATCTTTCTCTCTCTCCTCCTTCTCCTCCTTCCCTCTCTCCCTCCTCTGTCGATCTCCGCTCCTATTTTATCCATCTACTTCTCTCTCCTTTGCCTTGTCTTTTTCCTTCTCCTTCTACGTCTCTCTTCGCGCCTTCAGTCTTCCTATCCCTCTGCATCTTTCTCCCTCTCTCCTTCTCCTTCTCCCTCTCTTTCTTTCTCCTTCTCTACCCTTCGCCTTCTCTCTATTTTTCTCCTTTTGTCCTTCTCTTTAGTACCTCTCTCTCTCATTCTCTTCTTCACCATCCTACTTCTCTCTTTCTCCCTCTCCCATAAGCTCAATACACACCCGAGCAAAAGCTAATCTCCTTCCATAAGCCGTGTTGTCATCCATGTAGAGTGGTCTCCCGAGGGCACTTGCAATATTACTCAAAGTTCTTTGCGACCAAAATCGAAGGTCAAGCTTCGGCAAACAAACCCATATAGTAACCGTTGTGATATATGTCTTCTCTAATGTCATTTCTGGGAGCCATTCTTGAACCACAAGTGTAGCTCCTCTAACAAAATATGGCCCTCCTTGGAGGACTTTCTTCCTATCTTCTCCAAGCGAAAAACGAAATAACAAGAAACCTTGCCCCCTCCTAATGACTTCCAAGCCTCCAGCAAGAGCCCATAGCTTTTGGAGGTGCTTCTCCAATGTTGGTAGATCAGGTCTGAACCCGATGAAGTGACCTACCAAACCATATCCCATCTTTTCGGTGCCTCCGAAGCTTCCATCTTTGAGCAAACAACCACCTTCTCCCCTCCTTTAACAGCAGGTTGAATGAAGTCTAGGGTCGTGGATGCCCTTGGCTTTGTTGAGAAGAGGTCAGACCACTTCCTTAGGGGAGCTTCAACACTCCCTAGAGGTGGCGTAGCAACAAGCTCTTCCAAAGCTGCGGAAGAGCTTTCCTTTGAGACGAAATGGAGATCCCTTGTTGTGCCACAATCTCCATCTTGTTGTTGCAAACGTGTAGAGCTAGTCTTTGTCTCCATTTTGGTGAAAACATCAAGCAATTTGGTGAAGAAATGGGGTCGAAAACCCTAGAGGAGCCAAGGCTCCCCATGCGCACCAGAAACTCTCTCTCCTCTCATGTTTTTTTCATACATGAGATGAGCGAAGGAAAAAGGAGGAGGGAGAAGGACAACCGAAGCAGAAGGAGAGAGATGAGAGAAGGAGAAGGAGGGAGAGGAGGAAGAGGAGGAGGGAGATGGAGAGAGGAGGAAAAGAAGGGAGATGAGAAGGAAAACAAGAGAGAGGGCCTCTCTTTCCCCTTTTCCTTCCCCATCTCTCTCATCTTCTTGTCTCTCCTCTCCCTCACACTTTCCTTCTCCTTCTCTTCTTGCTACTCTCTCTCTCTATCTCCATCCCATCTCCGCTCTCCCTCTCTCTGTCTCCTTCTCTCTCCTCCTCCATCTCCCTCTACTTCTCTCTCCTTGTCCTTCTCTCCCTCCCCTCCTCTCTCACTATATATTACTCTCTCGCTCTCTGTCTGCCTCTTCTCGCTCCCTTTCCTTCTCTATCTCTACTCTCTTCCACACCTTCTCGGTCTCCTCCCCTCTCTCTCCCCTTGTCCTCCTCTCTCTCCTTATCTTCTCTCCACTCTCCCCTTCTCCTCCTCTACTTGTACTCTCTTGTTCTCCTTCTCATCTCCTTCTTCTCCCTCCATCTCTTCCTCCTCTCTCTCTCATCTCTCTCCTCCTCCCTCTTCTTTTCCTCTCTGTCACCTTCACTCTCTCTCACTCCTCTCGTTCTCCTTATTATCTCTCTCCTCTCTCTCTTTGTCTCCATCTCTCTCTTTCCCCTCCTCCTCCTTTCTCGTTCTCCTTCTATCTCTCTCTCTCTCTCTCTTCCCCTTCTCTCTCCTCTCTATTTCTCTCTCGTCTTACCACTGGTCTCTACTTCTCCCTCTCTTTCCCTCTCCTTCTAGCTCTCTCTCTCCATCTCCGTCTCACATCTTCTTCCCTCTCCGTCTCTCCTTGTTTCACCATTTCCTTCTCTCTCATCCTACACTCTCCATCTCTGTCTCTCCCCTTCTCCTTCTCTCGCTCTCACCTCTCTCCATCTCCGTCTCCTCCTTCCCTCTCTCCCTCCTCTGTCGATCTCCCCTCCTATTCTCTCTACCACTCTCCATTCCTTCTCCCTCCTTTTCCTTTTCCTTGTATTTTTCCTTCTCCTTCTCCGTCTCTGTCTGCTTCTTCAGTCTTCCTAACCCTCTGCATCTCCCTCTCTCTCTCTCTCCTTCTCCTTATCCCTCTCTTTCTTTCTCCTTCTCTACCTTTCGCCTTCTCTCTCTTTTTGTCCTTTTGTCCGTCTCTTTAGTACCTCTCTCTCTTATTCTCTCCTTCACCATCCTACTTCTCTCTTTCTCCCTCTCCCGCCTCCTCCTTCTCTTTCTCTTTACGTCTCTTGTCTCTCTTCTTCACCCTCTCTCCTTATCCCAAAACTTTCTAGTTCTACTTCTCTTTCTCTCACTCTCCTTCTCCTTCTCTCTATCTGTTTCATTCTCACTCACACTCTCCGTCTCATTCTCCTCCATCCCTCTCTCTCGTCTCTTTCTCTCTCTTCCCTCTTTCTTTCCACCTTCTCTTTCCTTGTTCCTCTTTCCCCTTCTCTCGCTCCTTCTTCCTCTCCTTCTCTCTCATATCTCCCCCGCTCCTTATTTTTCTCTCTCTCCTCCTTCTACTTCTTTCTCTATTCTTATCCTTCCTTCTCTCCCCTCTCTCCTTCCTTCTCTCTCCCTCCTTCTCCTTGTTCTCCACTCTCTCTTATTGCCCCCGCTCTCTCTCCTTCACTCCTCCATCTGATTCTCTCCTCCCATCTATCTTCTCTCTCCTTATCCTTCACTCTTCGTCTTCAAGCTTCTTCCCCCTCTCTCCTTCTCCTCTACCTCAACCCCTCACCTCTTTCCCCTTTTCCTTCACCATCTCTCTCATCTTCTTGTCTCTCCTCTCCCTCACACTTTCCTTCTCCTTCCCCTCTTGCTACTCTCTCTATCTATCTACATCCCATCTCCGCTCTCCCTCTCTCCCTCTCCTTCTCTCTCCTCCTCCCTCCTCCATCTCCCTCTACTTCTCTCTCCTTGCCCTTCTCTCCCTCCCCTCCTCTCTCACTCTATCTTACTCTTTCACTCTCTGTCTGGCTTTTGTCGCACTCTTTCCTTCTCTATCTCTACTCTTTTCCACTCTTTCTCGGTCTCCTCCCCTCTCGCTTCCCTTGTCCTCCTCTCTCTCCTTATCTTCTCTCCACTCTCCCCTGCTCCTTCTCTCTCCTTGTCCTCTCTTGTTCTCCTTCTCATCTCCTTCTTCTTCTCCCTCCTTCTCTTCCTCCTCTCTCTCTCTCATCTCTCTCCTCCTCCCTCTTCTTTTCCTCTTCGTCACCTTCACTCTCTCTCACTCCTCTCGTTCTCCTCATTATCTCTCTTCTCTCTCTCTTCGTCTACATCTCTCTCTTTCCCCTCTTTCTCTCTATCTCTCTCTCTCTCTCCTTTCTCTCACCTCTTTATTTCTCTCTCGTCTTACCACTGGTCGCTACTTTTCCCTCTCTCTTTCCCCTCTCCTTCTAGGTCTCTCTCTCCATCTCCGTCTCTCATCTTCTTCCCTCTCCCTCTCTCCTTGTTTCTCCATTTCCTTCTCTCTCATCCTACACTCTCCATCTCTGTCTCTCCCCTTCTCTTTCCGCTTCTCTCTCCCTCCTTCTCTCGCTCTCACCTCTCTCCCTCTCCTTCTCCTCCTTCCCTCTCTCCCTCCTCTGTCGATCTCCCCTCCTATTCTCTCCACCTCTCTCCTATTCTCCTTCTTCGTCTCTCTCCGCTTCTTCCGTCTTCGTGACCCTCTGCATCTCCCTCTCTCTATCCTTCTCCTTATCCCTCTCTTTCTTTCTCCTTCTCTACCATTCTCCTTCTCTCTCTTTTTCTCCTTTTGTCTTTCTCTTTAGTACCTCTCTCTCTCATTCTCTCCTTCACCATCCTACTTCTCTCTTTCTCCCTCCCCCTCCTCCTCCATCTCTTTCTCTCTCCGTCTGTTGTCTCTCTTCTTCACTCTCTCTCCCTATCCCAATCTTTCAAGTTCTACTTCTCTTTCTCTCACTCTCCTTCTCCTTCTCTCTATCTTTTTCCTTCTCACTCAAACTCTCCGTCTCAGTCTCCTCCATCCCTCTCTCTCGTCTGTTTCGCTCTCTGCCCTCTTTCTTTCCACCTTCTCCTTCCTTGTCCCTCTTTCTCCTTCTCTCGCGCCTTCTTCCTCTCCTACTCTCTCATATCTCCCCCCTCTCCTTATCTTTCTGTCTCTCCTCCTTCTACTTCTTTCTCTATTCTTATCCTTCCTTCTCTCCCCTCTCTGCTTCCTTCTCTCATTCTCTCTCCCTCCTTCTCCTTGTTCTCCACCCTCTCTTATTGCCCCGCTCTCTCTTCTTCACTCCTCTCTCTGATTCTCTCTTCCCTTCTATCTTTTTTTTTTGCAAGATAAAGAGGGCGGACTCACCGGAGCCGCTAATTTTTATTGACGCTTCGATAAAGTACAAGCAAAAAGAGCATACAATAGGTACTAGGAGTCACTCTGAATTGAGCAACTCGTAACACACACCTTATACGTTACATCGACTAACACTAGTCTAACAATAGGTCCTACGACTAAAACATTCGAAAATTAGCATCAGCCATCTTGATCGTTTACTCCTCCCTCTCTTCTCCTTCTTCTTAGATTTCTTCTTATGTGATCCGCCTTTAAGTTGCGCGCCTCCTTCATGGCGGGAACCAAACACATCCAAGTCTTCCGAATCATAGCACCACGAGTCAAGTTCGTGCTTCTTCTTTAAGCGCATATACTCCTTGTGATCTACGCCCATTAGTGCAGCGCCATCAATATCGCTTATCGTGAGGCCTTCATCCGTCGTCATGCTCGACTCACCCTTCTTCAACTGATGTTGTCGTCGTTGCTCAACCTCACAAACACTATTAAACCCCGCATGGGGTGAGATCTCATTTAGGTCCACCGAGGGAGGCAGAGAACGCAACCTAGCCCGCTCCCTTACTTGTTCACCTTGCGACACGGATTGTCCTACGATACGTGTTGGCTTACCAAACAATGCACACATGCCCACCATTAGAAACTCACATTGCTCTTGTTGTCTACTCCCTTTCTCTTGATCTCCATTGGATACACCCACACTCCCATGCATACCACATTCTTCTCCCTCACCACGTGATTTCTTGTTTGCATGCCACACCCCATCATATGAGTTGGCCCCATGCGAATTTGGCACTTGTTCCTCATTCGGTAATTTGCCTTCACTAGTGGCAATTCGTGGCAAGCACCATGCACCAATTTCATCATGTAATTCAGACCCATTCAAAGCACACTCATCTCCACTCTCATTTGTGTAAATGAGCCCTCCACTTACCTTGCCTCCTATTGGTTTGACCATTTTCTCTTGTGCACACGAAGAAAAGGAGCACTCACCATTCCTATTTCTGTCCTCCCCCACTTCCACCACGTCCTTGTCCTTAGTGCCACCTTCAATTGGTGCAATCTCTTTGGGTGCACACTTCTCAACATGGTCCCCACTAGAGACAAGATGCATAGGGGATCGTGGCTGGTCTTTCCCTTCTTCTGCATGGGGCGAAAAGATGCACTCACCTTTGCCACAAATGATTCCATGTGAACTTTCCACATTTGTGCTATTGCTGTCCTCCACTATCTCTTCCTTGTGCTTCCCATGCAGCCCCACTCCTATTGGTGTTGCCACTCCACTCTTGTCCCCGCTAAGGAAGAAATCTGTTAGGAGTTGTTGCTTGTCTTTCCTTTTCCGTGCATGACACAAAACGGGGCATTCAACCATACTATTTTTGGCCTTCATGTTTTTGTCCTCATTTTTTCCCAACGGAAAGTGATTGACATCATTTCATGCTCATATTTGTATCTTATATCCATTATCTTACATCTAAGCAATGCTATGTGACGAGTTTTATGTTTAGTTTTTAGAAATAAAGAGGTTTGAATAGAAGAGCCATGAAAGGACCCAAAAGCAGGAAAAAATGACTTAATTGTGAGACCTAGGGACTGAGATGCAATAGAGAAGGACCTGATCGTAAGACCGAAGGACCTAAAAGCAAAATAGGAAACTCCACACCATCATGGAAAGTATTTTGGCAATTCGATTCGGGTCGGAGCTCCAACAACCGAGTAGATGCATCCAAGACCAAGACACACTTCAAGGAATGCCCACCAGAAGACCCAGACGGATCTGGGCTTTATAGGCCGCCAATTGGCAGTCTGGAACCGCCAATTGGCGGTCTGGATCATGCCAGATCCGCCCCAACTTCTCCTGGACTTGTATTAATGTTCGTTTAGGCTATTTTTGGTATTGGTTTAGTCCCACATCGGGGGATTGTCCCGGATTAGCTTTTTCCATGCTTATAAATAGAACTCTTCACCTTCCATTGTAATTACCCATTGTTTGGTGACATTCTCTCTACAAAGGAGTGAGCCTTGAAGCAATAACTGAAGGTGGAGAAGAATGCTACCTTCAATGTGAGTCATTGTTAATAAAAGTTTATTTGTTTCTTTTAATCTTGTTTTGTTATGTTGCTTGTTTTGTGTGGGTTGCTTTACTTTGTTTAATCTCTTGTTTAGTAATTTTAGTATCTTAGTTAAATTTTTTCTTTACTTAGTCTAATCAGTAGTGTAATGAGTAGTGAGTAGTTCCATCCCCATTTGGGGGGGTGGAGAAATATGTGATATAATCATGTAGTGTATTAAGTGTGTGTTATCTTTATCCCTTGAGCTTTATATGATTTTCAAAACCATCTAATGGGTTTTCACTCTTATCTTTGATATGCTAATGCTCTTGAATGAAGCTTAGCTTATGCTTTGATTAGTGGACCTATTTTATGGGGAATGATAAGGTTAGGATATGGATGAAGTTAATATTGGAAACACAATTTGTAGTGTATGTGCTCTTGTTGCCTTTACCTTAGCTAATGTCTTGTATGTTTTAATGATGTAGTGAAATCTTAATTCATGTAGAGGCATAGCAGGGTATAGTCTTCATACTTGAGTTCATGTAGCTTCATTCCAATTATTGTCTTGTATGTTTTAATGATGTAGTCTTATCTTAATTCATGTAGAGGCAAAGTTGGATGTAGTTTTATGATTTCATGCACTACATGTTGTGAGGAGCTTAATGAACACACACACACTTCTTTATGTTCACATTATTTCTCTACCACCTTTGGGGTTTAGTTTTCTTGCTTTTCTTCCATTTCCATTTGCACCTTACTGTAGTTTAGTGTAACCAACCTTTCTTTCCTTTCTTTACCTCTCGCCTTCGCACAAACCAAGTATCGACACACCTCCCAGTGGACGACCCGTATTTGCCACCGCTTCAACGCGGCCGTGCACTTGTACTAAAATATAAAACGATCAATCAACTTTTTGGTGCCGTTTCCGGGGAGGTGCTCTGCCCAGACCTTGGTTTGGACGATTCGAGGGGTTTTTGATTTTTTGTTTCCAGTTTTGTTTAGTTTCAAGGGGAGGCTACTGGGAAAGCTTGAGCAACAGAAGCCACAAAGAGACCGCCAATCAGCGGTTGGAGACCGCCAATTGGCGGCCTGGTAAGGGCTTCCTGCTCTCAAATTTCTTCTGGTGGTTATTGCTTTACTTTAGTTATCTGGGAGCCCAATTGTGCATGCTGTGATCTTTTGTTTGCTCCCAGATTTAATTTCAATCCCCTTTAATCAACTTGGACCATAAAACTCAAAGCAAAAGATTAGACTTCTTGGCAGCTAGGTCATGCACCATTGGTAGACCTTGCATGCATTTGTCTTTTCTTTGCTTTACATTTTGTCGTTGATTGCTGGCGTGAGGTACGTGCACCACATCCCTCATTCATGCATGTTTCGTTCATGCATTAGTTAGTAAGGTGCATCGGGACAAGAGTGAGAGAGCGTTTGATTGGAGCGATTGATTGCTAGATCTAGGATTAAATCGCTACTAAGGAGGGGCTGTCCCATAAAAGATAAGGTGGGGGATTTCATCAGCCTTTCCTTGGCCCCAAAAATCACTCTTAATAAAGCCTTAACTAAAAGCAAGTAGACATTGGCCCTAGGATTGCGGGCGCACTAGGAGAGTAATCTAGTTGAGACCGTCATGACCTGATTGGCGTTGCCTACCTTGTCGATAGAAGGAGGTACTGGATCTCCGGATCTGGTATCACTTGCTGGGCATTGTGGTCCTCGTTGTAGGGAGGTCAGACGTGTCAAGGCTAGTGACCTCGAAGTTAGGCGTCGTCTAGCCTAAGGACTCATTGCCTTACATTGTTTGAGCCGTGCTTGCTAGTTAGGCTTCTACCTGATCCCATTACCCACGCTAGCTCTAGGATTCTTCCCTTCTCCTCTGAGTCATCTTCTTCTCACCTTCTTCTACGTTATAGTCTGCTCCCCTTTACACTCTCTGGTAGCGTTTTAGGGTCGAGTCGAGCACTTTTTGCGAGCTTGGCCTCGTGGTGGTGAGGGTGATCGACTCGAGAGTTCTTTGTTGAGATGGATGGTTACATGGGCGACCATCCATATCATTGTTGGGACCAGGACGATTCTCCCTGGTACTCCGGACCCATGCAACCTGGGGGGGCTCAGACTAACACCCCGTATGGTTGGGACGATCGCAATTTTGTGACTGAGCAGTCTTCATATTGGGGTAACATGAGAGAGGCACCGACTGCAAGACCACAATCTAGTTATGCCGGATCATATGCTGGTCAACAAACTGAGACATTACAACAAACTTTGACCTCTTTCATGCGTATGGCAGACGACATGAGTGCACCGGTGGCTCCAGTAGCCGTACCGTGCGACTGTTGTGGGTTGAGTGGTCATGTTATCGGGGAATGTCCTTATGTTCCCCCTGAGCCTGAGTATGAGCACACATTTTCCCAAAATGCTCATTATGACCATTACGCAGCCGCGTACAACCCGAGAGTGATGGATTCGTGGGAGACAATTCTTATCCAAATTCTTATACCTCATTTTCACCCCCGTATCCTCCTCCCGAATACCCAGAATTCTACCAACACCCCACTTGAAATCATTAGACTCATTCTCAGCCCATTAACACCCAACCCCAAAATTTCCCAAACTCTGACTTGGACCTACCTGTTGACCCCAAATTTGATTCCTTAAAACAAACCCTCCAAACATTCATGGAAACCTCAAACTTTATTGAAGTCCAACTTGAATTCCTTGCAAAATATGGAATTGCAAGTGAGTCAAATGACACAGCAATTCCATGAACGTGAGGAGGGTCACCTTTCTTGTCAACATGAGGATTCATCTTTTGATATCGAACCACCACCACATCCACAAATTCAAAGCACAACCTTTCAAAGTCAAACTCCTAGTCAGTCTGAGGGACTTGGGGTTTCAATTCACGATCACTTACTGGAGGATTCGATTCAAATTGAGAATAACTTGGACCAGCCTCATTATGAGTCGGCACAGGATTGTGCCTTATCTTTTTGTCCCGTGGCCCTTGAGCCAAATGATCTTCATATTGTGCCTCTTAAGGACTCACCTCTGGTGGAGCAAGAGCTCCCTAGTACCCTCAATTTCAAACAACGTGATGAGAGTTTGCCTCTCACTATTGTTCCTGATCATCTTGGAAATGACGGAACATCAAACAACTACATAGATCATGAGGGTATTAGGAGTTCCTTGGAGGATACTTTGGGTATGAGACCCACTTCCTGTTCTCCTGGTGAGTTGGACATGCATAACGAGGTGCTTGACCTCGTTTCGACCCACCAGCCTGTTGGTTGGAGAGTTTGTATTGATGATCATAACTTCAGTTCCGCAACGGGAGATATTTTTCTTCCGTTGCCCCTTATTTCCCAAACTCGAGAGGTTCAAGCTCTTTCAGTTTGATCCTTTGAATGAGACGCCTTTACGTCCAATTCATGAACCTCTCATTTCATCGGGTGCTCTTTGTGAAGGGGGCCCACGCATGCGTATTCTGGCCCTACGTGGTGTCATGTTCCCTTTCCAAGTGCATTGACCCACTCTTGAGGTTCCCATTTGATGTCTTTTGACAAATGAAGATGGGAACATATGTTTGTACATAGTTATATAAAAAAGAACAAAAAAAAGAACAAAAAAAAGAAAAAAAAAAGAAAGAAAAAGAAAGGAAAAACAGAAAAAAAGAAGTACAATAAAAGACTCCTTCAGTGAGCATCGATTATTGTGAGCCCCAACCCTTGTGTATTTGGGCTCCATTTCTTTCACGTATTTGTATCTCTTCTTTAGCATCTCACAGGTTTTGAGGGAATTCGGGTTATGTCCATCAACATGACCTTGCACTTCCCTTTGTACTTCATGTTGGTGAGATCTCTCCTTTTTATGCATCAATCCATGTAGTATCTTGCTTGCATTCATTGAGGACAATGCATGAAGTAGGTGTGGGGGGGTGTTTTACGTGTGTACATACTCGAGTCTTTTCTTTTGATTTTGTTTTCTTTTGTTTGCATTGTTAGGGTTATGTTAGTGTGCTGCATTTATTATCAATATATCTGTTTGCCATGATCCTTGGGTGACTTGTCTTCTTTTGCTTGCCTAGTGCTTCAAAATTTTCACATTTCTTTCAAAATCTTCATGTGTTTTCGAAAGAAAATGTTTTGTGGGGTTTGCGTGTGTTTAGCATGTGCAAAACCGTTGAGAGGCAAAGTAAAAAGAAAGCTCCCAAAATTGTCTTGAACTTGATGCATTAGGATATCTAGTACATGGCTTTAGGATTTATCAAGTCGTTAGGATGTACCCCAGTTTTCCTTTGGGGTGAGTAATCATAGGGTTTCAGTGCTCAAACATTAAAAGAAGTCCACCCTGAAGCTAGTGAGTCAATAATTCGTGTTTGTTAATTTAGGAAGTTTGTTGTAGTCAAGGACCCTTTAAATTGTGTTGTGAGACATTAAGTGTAGGGGTTTTGGTTCATGTGTAGATAAAAAATAAGTGAGTAGGTGTTCTCTCTTCTCGCACGGCTCCTATCCCTCGGGAAAGTAGGTCTGAGGGGACTTTGTGCCTGGTGCTTTCAAGTCATCTGACTTGGGATGCGACGACCGAACTCCCGTTACACGGGTGGTAGGGATTGCCCTATGTGGAGATTTGGGGAAAGGTGTACGTGATAGTGTAAGTCCTCATGGGCAATGATGCACGAAACCTAACCCTGGGAGAACGAAGCTCCAACTAATAAAAAGAAACAAAAGAAGAAAAAAAATGTGAAAAGAAACAAAAAGAAAAAAAATATGGTAATGCAAATAAGAACCTTAATGGACCTTACACTTTGTATCACTTGAGGATCTTGAGGTTGTCCATGTCTTTCACTTAATTCCTTATTTAACTAACACGAATGGTTCATTAAGTTAGGTGTGTGGACTGATTACCTATATAGAGTCGGCCCGTAGGATTACCGCGCCCAATGATCGACAACATATGTCCAACGAGTCGAGTGTCTAGATTGAATAATGCATCTTGTTCGGATTTTGTGGGTGTATCCGCTGAAAACCCTCAGGAGACAGCACTCCTCCTCCTTGTCAACAAAGAGGTTTAACGGCTTGTTGCACGTGCTAAGTGCAACCGTGATTCCTACGAAAGTGAGTTAGGACTCCTTGTTTCTCGTTTGCTTTTCTCTTTCTTTGTTTTGCTCGGGACTAGCAAAAACTTAGGTGTGGGGGTATTTGATTGACATCATTTCATGCTCATATTTGTATCTTATATCCATTATCTTACATCTAAGCAATGCTATGTGACGAGTTTTATGTTTAGTTTTCAGAAATAAAGAGGTTTGAAGAGAAGAGCCATGAAAGGACCCAAAAGCAGGAAAAAGGGACTTAATTGTGAGACCTAGGGACTGAGATGCAATGGAGAAGGACCTGATCGTAAGACCGAAGGACCTAAGAGCAAAACAGGAAACTCCACACCATCATGGGGAGTATTTTGGCAATTCGATTCGGGTCGGAGCTTCAACAACCGAGTAGATGCATCCAAGACCAAGACACACTTCAAGGAAAGCCCACCAGAAGACCCAGACGGATCTGGGCTTTATAGGCCGCCAATTGGCGGTCTGGATCATGCCAGATCCGCCCCAACTTCTCCTGGACTTGTATTAATGTTCGTTTGGGCTATTTTTGGTATTGGTTTAGTCCCACATCGGGGGATTGTCCCGGATTAGCTTTTTCCATGCTTATAAATAGAACTCTTCACCTTCCATTGTAATTACCCATTGTTTGGTGGCATTCTCTCTACTAAGGAGTGAGCCTTGAAGCAATAACTCAAGGTGGAGAAGAATGGTACCTTCAATGTGAGTCATTGTTAATAAAAGTTTATTTGTTTCTTTTAATCTTGTTTTGTTATGTTGCTTGTTTTGTGTGGGTTGCTTTACTTTGTTTAATCTCTTGTTTAGTAATTTTAGTATCTTAGTTAAATGTTTTCTTTACTTAGTCTAATCAGTAGTGTAATGAGTAGTGAGTAGTTCCATCCCCATTTGGGGGGGTGGAGAAATATGTGATATAATCATGTAGTGTATTAAGTGTGTGTTATCTTTATCCCTTGAGCTTTATATGATTTCCATAACCATCTAATGGGTTTTCACTCTTATCTTTGATATGCTAATGCTCTTGAATGAAGCTTAGCTTATGCTTTGATTAGTGGACCTATTTTATGGGGAATGATAAGGTTAGGATATGGATGAAGTTACTATTGGAAACACAATTTGTAGTGTATGTGCTCTTGTTGCCTTTACCTTAGCTAATGGCTTGTATGTTTTAATGATGTAGTGAAATCTTAATTCATGTAAAGGCATAGTAGGGTATAGTCTTTATACTTGAATTCATGTAGCTTCATTCCAATTATTGTCTTGTATGTTTTAATGATGTAGTCTTATCTTAATTCATGTAGAGGCAAAGTTGGATGTAGTTTTATGATTTCATGCACTACATGTTGTGAGGAGGTTAATGAACACACACACACTTCTTTATGTTCACATTATTTCTCTACCCCCTTTGGGGTTTAGTTTTCTTGCTTTTCTTCCATTTCCATTTGCACCTTAGTGTAATTTAGTGTAACCAACCTTTCTTTCCTTTCTTTACCTCTCGCCTTCGCACAAACCAAGTATCGACACACCTCCCAGTGGACGACCGTATTTTCCACCGCTTCAACGCGGCCGTGCACTTGCGGTTAAATATAAAACGATCAATCAGAAAGCAGCCCTCTCCGTTTGCAATTTCTGCCCCAACACCATTTCCGTTACCCACCTCCATTAACTTCGTTTGTACTCCATCATCTTCAACCTCAAGCTCATGCTCATGCTCAAGCTCCCCAAATCGTACTAATACTTTTGGTGCATGAGCTTTCGAGTTTTGCGAAGATTCTTCCCCATTTTCACCTTGCTTCCTCTTCTCTACCCACACCTTCTTGGTTTGAGCTCGTGAGACCCCCACTACCTTCCCCAAACACGCACCCTCAATGTGACCAAATATGCCACAAGTTGAACAAAATGACGGCTTCCATTCATATTCCACTTGCACCACCTCGCCCTCCTCCTTCTCATTTGTCACTAAAATGTGTGAGGGATATTCGAACGTACCTTAAACTTCAATACACACACGGGCGTAGGCTAGCCGACGACCCGTAGCCGTGTTCTCATCCATGTATAAGGGGTTGCCTAACACACATGCTAGAGTTCCGAGGAGCTTCCTTGACAAAAACTTGAGATCTAGATCGGGGAAACGAACCCTAATGGGAACCGTGCACACCTTCTCTAGAGCTTTATTTTCAGCCGTCCATGGTTGAAGGATTAACGATGAACCTTTCACGAACCAAGGACCATTCTCTAACACATATTGACGATCAATATCCAAGGTGAACCGGAATATCAACATGTTGTTCCTCCGGCGAATAATCTCCAATGCACCCGACAATCTCCAAAGCTTTGTTGGAGTTTTTCAAGGGTAGGGAGATGGGGGTTAAAACCCACGAAATACCCCTTCAATACCTTCTACCATGCATCTAGTGTACTCACCATATCAACACTTGTAATTTCAGCAACCTTTGTCCCCTCGATCAATTGGTGCAACAAACTCCAACGACGTATTAGGCTTTGCTAGCTGACCAAAGAGGTCAGACCACTTTCGTGGTGGTGGAAACTCCCTTGCTTGTTTCGGTGGCCCTTCCCGTTCACTCACCTTCTCTTTCTCTAGCTTTTTCTCGACCTCGCCGGAGTTCCAGCCGCCTGGCGGTCCAGCACGTCGGAGCCGGCGAGGGTGGGTCGGACGGCGACTTGGGGTGGCCAGCCTACATCCAGGGGGGCCACCCCCCCCCCCCCCCCCCCCCACGCACCCAAAGCTCTTCCATCTCCTTTGGCCAACCCGGGAAGCCATGGCTGCCCTTGGTCTACCTCGCCATCCGGTGCCACCAGCACGCTGGAGTCGGTGGTGGTGGAGGGGCCTGGGGGGGGGGGGGGGGGGGGGGGGGGCGTCGTCAAGCTGGGCAGCCATGGGGGGCCGAGGAGGTGGCTCCCCAATGCACTTTCGAACTTCCCTCAACTTTCTCTCCTTAGGATTTGGATTTCTAAAGAGCTTCTCTCACTAGGATCCTTCCTTCTCTCCTCTTCCCTTCTATCTTCTCTCTCCTTATCCTTCACTCTTCGTCTTCAAGCTTCTTCCCCCTCTCTCCTTCTACTCTACCTCAATCCTTCACCTCTTTCCCCTTTTCCTTCTCCATCTCTTTCATCTTCATGTCTCTCCTCTCCCTCACAATTTCCTTCTCCTTCACCTCTTGCTACTCTCTCTATCTCCATCCCATCTCCGCTCTCCCTCTCTCCGTCTTCTTCTCTCTGCTCCTCCCCTCCTCCATCTCCCTCTACTTCTCTCTCCTGGTCCTTCTCTCCCTCCCCTCCTCTCTCACACTATCTTACTCTCTCGCTCTCTGTCTGCCTCTTCTCGCTCTCTTTCCTTCTCTATCTCTACTCTCTTCCACTCCTTCTCGGTCTACTACCCTCTCGCTCCCCTTGTCCACCTCTCTCTCCTTATCTTCTCTACACTCTCCCATTCTCCTTATCTCTCCTTGTCCTCTCTTGTTCTCCTTCTCATCTCCTTCTTCTTCTCCCTCCTTCTCTTCCTCCTCTCTCTCTCATCTCTCTCCTCCTCCCTCTTCTTTTCCTCTCCGTCACCTTCACTCTATCTCACTCCTCTCGTTCTCCTCATTATCTCTCTCCTCTCTCTCTTTGTCTCCATCTCTCTCTTTCCCCACCTCCTCTGTTCTCGTTCTCCTTCTCTCTTTCTCTCTCCCCTTCTCTCTCCTCTCTATTTCCCTATCGTCTTACCACTAGTCTCTACTTCTCCCTCTCTCTTTCCCTCTCCTTCTAGCTCTCTCTCTCCGTCTCCGTCTCTCATCTTCTTACCTCTCCCCCTCTCCTTGTTTCACCATTTCCTTCTCTCTCGTCCTACACTCTCCATCTCTGTCTCTCCCATTCTCCTTCTGCTTCTCTCTCCCTCCTTCTCTCGCTCTCACCTCTCTCCCTCTCCTTCTCCTCCTTCCCTCTCTCCCTCCTCTGTCGATCTCCTCTCCTATTCTCTCCACCTCTCTCCATCTCCCTCTCTCCTTTTCATTTTCCTTGTCTTTTTCCTTCTCCTTCTCCGTATGTCTCCGCTTCTTCAGTCTTCCTAACCCTCTGCATCTCCTTCTCTCTCTCCTTGTCCTTATCCCTCTCTTTCTTTCTCCATCTCTACCCTTCACCTTCTCTTTTTTTTTCTCCTTTTGTCCTTCTCTTTAGTACCTCTCTCTCATTCTCTCCTTCACCATCCTAGTTCTCTCTCTCTCCCTCTCCCTCCTCCTTCTCTTTCTCTCTCCGTCTCTTGTCTCTCTTCTTCACTCTCTATCCTTATCCCAATCTTTCTAGTTCTACTTCTCTTTCTTTCACTCTCCTTCTCCTTCTCTCTATCTGTTTCCTTCTCACTCACACTCTCCGTCTCATTCTCCTCCATCCCTCTCGCTCGTCTCTTTCGCTCTCTTCCCTCTTTCTTTCCACCTTCTCCTTCCTTGTCCCTCTTTCTTTCCACCTTCTCCTTCCTTGTCCCTCTTTCTTCTTCCACTCTTACTTTATGCATTTCACCTTCCTCCACTTGCACCTCCATCCAACTTGGATAGGAGAACTCGTGGCTGACCTCAATGCAAACAAACTCTTGCAAACGCCAACCTACACCCGGAAGCCGTATATTCATCCATGTAGAGGGGCCTTCCAAGCACACTTGCTATGTTGCTCAATGTGTTAGGTGAGCAAAACCGGAGGTGAAGCTCCGGCAAGCGAACCCAAATGGGAACCGTGGTGATGTTGGCCTTCTTCAATGACATTTCCGGTGTCCACTCTTGAACCACAAGTGGTGCCCCTCTAGCGAACCAAGGTCCTCCTTGAAGAACTCTCTTTCTATCTTCACTAAGTGTAAATCGAAATTGTAAGAATCCTTGGCTTCTTCTAATGATTTCCATACCTCCAACTAATCCCCATAACTTGTGGAGATGCTTCTCCAATGTCGGCATGTGAGGCTTGAGAGCAACGAAGTACCCTACCAACACCTTGTCCTACCCTTTCAAGGCATCAAGCACTTCTTGCTTTGAACACACGGCCACCTTCTCTCCTCCCTTGACAACCGGCAGAACAAACTTGAGAGTCGTGGCTACCCTTGAACTAGACGTGAATAAATCTGACCACTTCCTTGGGGGAGTAAGAACACTCCCTAGAGATGGTGTGGGAGTTTCACCCTCCAAAACCGAGGATAAAACAAACTTGTTTGCATGATGTAGATCCGTAACGGTGCCACCATCTCAATCTTGTAGTTGCAATCGTGTAGAGCTAGATGTAGGATCCATTTCGGTGAAAAAATCAAAGGTTATGGTGAAGAAACGAGGTGGAGAACCCTAGACAACCTTAGGTTCCCCATGCGCACCTAGACCATCTCTCTCCTCTCATAACTTTTTTTCTCTTTCTTCTCCTTCTCTCCCTCTCTTCCTTCTCCCCTTACCTTATAAGGAGAGATGGAGAGGGTAAGAGGGAGATAGAGAACGAGAAGAGGGAAGAAAAGAGAGGGGAAAAGATGGAAGGGAGAGAAGAAGAGGTAGGGAAGAAGGAGAGAGGAGATAGAGAAGGGAGAATGGAGGAGAGGGAAGTACGGAGGCGAGGTAGAGAAGGAGAGGGAGAGAGAAGAGGAAGAGAGTCCTACTTCTCTCTTTCTCCCTCTCCCTCCTCCTCCTTCTCTTTCTCTCTCCGTCTCTTGTCTCTCTTCTTCACTCTCTCTCCTTATCCCAATCATTCTAGTTCTACTTCTCTTTCTCTCACTCTCCTTCTCCTTCTCTCTATCTGTTTCCTTCCCACTCACACTCAGTCTCATTCTCCTCCATCTCTCTCTCGTCTCTTTCGCTCTCTTCCCTCTTTCTTTCCACCTTCTCCTTCCTTGTCCCTCTTTCTCCTTCTCTCGCTCCTTCTTCCTCTCCTTCTCTCTCATATATCCCCCCTCTCCTTATCTTTCTCTCTCTCTCCTCATCTACTTCTTTCTCTATTCTTATCCTTCCTTCTCTCCCCTCTCTCCTTCTCTCATTTTCTCTCCCTCCTTCTCCTTGTTCTTCACTCTCTCTTATTGCCCCCTCTCTCTACTTCACTCCTCTCTCTGATTCTCTCTTCTCTTCTATCTTCTCTCTCCTTATCCTTCACTCTTCGTCTTCAAGCCTCTTCCTCCTCTCTCCTTCTCCTCTACCTCAATCCCTCACCTCTTTCCCCTTTTCCTTCTCCATCTCTCTCATCTTCTTGTCTCTCCTCTCCCTCACACATTCCTTCTCCTTCTCCTCTTGCTACTCTCTCTCTACCTCCATCCCATCTCTGCTCTCCCTCACTCCGTCTCCTCCTCCCTCCTCCATCTCCCTCTACTTCTCTCTCCTTGTCCTTCTCTCCTTCTCCTCCTCTCTCACTCTATCTTACTCTCTCGCTCACTGTCTGCCTCTTCGCGCTCTCTTTCCTTCTCTATCTCTACTCTCTTCCACTCCTTTTCGGTCTCCTCCCCTCCCGCTCCCCTTGTCCTCCTCTCTCTCCTTATCTTCTCTCCACTCTCCCCTTCTCCTTCTCTCTCCTTGTCCTCTCTTGTTCTCCTTCTCATCTCCTTCTTCTCCCTCCTCCTCTTCCTCCCCTCTCTCATCTCTCTCCTCTCTTTTTCTCTCCATCTCTCTCTTTCCCCTCCTCCTCCTTTCTCATTCTCCTTCTCTCTCTTCCCCTTCTCTCTCCTCTCTATTTCTCTCTCGTCATACCACTGGTCTCTACTTCTCCCTCTCTATTCCCTCTCCTTCTAGCTCTCTCTCTCCATCTCCGTCTCTCATCTTCTTCCCTCTCCCTCTCTCATTGTTTCCCCATTTCCTTCTCTCTCGTCCTACACTCTCCATCACTGTCTCTCCCCTTCTCCTTCTGCTTCTCTCTCCCTCCTTCTCTCGCTCTCACCTCTCTCGCTCTCCTTCTCCTCCATCCCTCTCTCCCTCCTCTATCGATCTCCCCTCCTATTCTCTCCACCTCTCTCCATCTCCTTCTCTCTCCTTTTCCTTTTCCTTGTCTTTTTCCTTCTCCTTCTCCGTCTCTCTCCGCTTCTTCAGTCTTCCTAACCCTCTGCATCTCCCTCTCTCTCTCTCTCCTTCTCCTTATCCCTCTCTTTCTTTGTCCTTCTCTACCCTTCGCCTTCTCTCCCCTTTTCTCCTTTTGTCGTTCTCCGTAGTACCTCTCTCTCTCATTCTCTCCTTCACCATCCTACTTCTCTCTTTCTCCCTCTCCCTCCTCCTTCTCCTCCTTCTTTTTCTCTCTCCGTCTATTGTCTCTCTTCTTGACACTCTCTCCTTATCCCAATCTTTCTAGCTCTACTTCTCTTTCTGTCACTCTCCTTCTCCTTCTCTCTATCTGTTTCCTTCTCACTCACACTCTCCGTCTCATTCTCCTCCGTCCCTCTCTCTCGTCTCTTTCGCTCTCTTCCCTCTTTCTTTCCACCTTCTCCTTCCTTGTCCCACTTTCTCCTTCTCTCGCTCCTTCTTCCTCTCCTTCTCTCTCATATCTCCCCCCCTCTCATTATCTTTCTCTCTCTCCTCCTTCTACTTCTTTCTCTATTCTTATCCCTCCTTCTCTCCCCTCTCTCCGTCCTTCTCTCAGTCTCTCTCCCTCCTCCTTGTTCTCCACTCTCTCTTATTGCCCCGCTCTCTCTCCTTCACTCCTCTCTCTGATTCTATCTTTTCTCTCCTTATCCTTCACTCTTCATCTTCAAGTTTCTTCCCCCTCTCTCCTTCTCCTCTACCTTAATCCCTCACCTCTTTCCCCTTTTCCTTCTCCATCTCTCTCATCTTCTTGTCTCTCCTCTCCCTCACACTTTCCTTCTCCTTCTCCTCTTGCCACTCTCTCTCTATCTCCATCCCATCTCCACTCTCCCTCTATCTGTCTCCTTCTCTCTCCTCCTCCCTCCTCCACCTCCCGATATTTCTCTCTCCTTGTCCTTGTCTCCCTCCCTCCTCTCTCACTCTATCTTACTTTCTCGCTCTTTGTCTGCCTCTTCTCGCTCTCTTTCCTTCCCTATCTCTACTCTCTTCCAATCCTTCTCGGTCTCCTCCCGTCTCGCTCCCCTTGTCCTTCTCTCTCTCCTTATCTTCTCTCCACTCTCCCCTTCTCCTTCTCTTTCCTTGTCCTCTCTTTCTCTCCTTCTCATCTCCTTCTTCTTCTCCCTCCTTCTCTTCCTCCTCTCTCTCTCATCTCTCTCCTCCTCCCTCTTCTTTTCCTCTCCGTCACCTTCACTCTCCCTCACTCCTCTCGTTCTCCTCATTATCTCTCTCCTCTCTCTCTCTCTTTGTCTTCATCTCTCTCTTTCCCCTCCTTTCTCGTTCTCCTTCTCTCTCTCTCTTCCCCTTCTCTATCCTCTATATTTCTCTCTCGTGTTACCATTGGTCTCTACTTCTCCCTCTCTTTTTTTTTTGCAAAGCAAAAGGGAGGCTTAGCCTCGAATTTTATAATCTAAGTAAAGTTTACAACCTACAAATTTTGGTACAAAACTGAAACCAAAATGAACGCGGGTGTATGCCACATACATACCCGGCCTCTACCCTACATTACACTATATATCACTTCAGCATGGTAGGTTTTCGTGACTATACAAACAACAAGGGTGAACAGCAAACTATGTCCACGTGAGCTGGGATCCGTGTTCTTCCTCTTCACTCTTTCCAAGCTTTTTAACTTTGTGCCAAAGGCAGCGAACCATATCGTTGATGACAACCACAATATGCGTTGATTCTTGCTTTTCTCCGTCGAAAATCCTTCTGTTTCGTTCGAGCCAGCACTCGTGTATCTTGGCTTGGAAGACCCATTGTCTTACCATAATATAAAGCCGGCTTCCTCCTATGTGTGATATACTTATAGCTTCAGCCTCTAAAGTGTATGCCACCCTAGTGTTGAGCTTTAAAAGATGCAAGATTTCTGCCCACACCTTATTAATGTATTCACATCCCCAAAACAAATGCTCAATATCTTCCTTGCCTCCCTCGCATAGGCTGCACCTCGATTGTAGCATTGCTACCCGTTTGTTCATCAAGCTCTTTGTAAGTAGACGTCCTCGTAGTGCTTTCCAAGTCGTGATGACATTCTTTGGGATGGCGTACTTGTGCCAAACCATTCCAGCCCAAGCTACCTTTCTCCCCAGCATCTTTACCCATCTCCATACTTCTTTGATGCCAAGTGCCTCTCCCACTCCGTCCAGTCGCTTTGGCTGGTCCATGCCTCCATGGATTCTCGTTTTAGTATTCGTTTGTGGACTTCCTCCATAAAAGTGCAGCGTGGTGGGGGAAGGTTCCACATTCCATCTCTAATGAAGTACGACACTCTCGTGTCCCACGGTACTCCTAATTCATAGTGTAGCCGCTCCCCCCAACTTTCGTTTTGAAATGGTTCACCACACCAAGGGTATTGGAAAAACCGGATGTCTTCTCCATTTCCCACCTCATATTGGTTGTGCCCTCTAGCTATCTCGAACTCGGAGTATCCCTTTCCGTGCCTATGATGAGGTAGATGGGGGTCGTGCAAGCCAAATGGATCGAGTATTCAAGTACTTTTGGCGTATACACTTCACCCAAAGTGCATTGCCTTTCGCCACCACAAGCCAAAATAAACGGAGGAGACCTACATCATTCCATTCTGACAAGCGCTTCAAGCCAAGGCCTCCTTCCTCCTTTGGTAGACACACGTCTTTCCAGGCTACTGCTACCCACTTTGTTGGGCCTCCCCAGATGAAGTGACACATTAGGCTCTGGATCTCCTTTAACACTTTGCGAGGAAGTAGGAACGCGGACGTCCAATATATGCTGAGGGAGACGAGTACACTTCTCACAAGCTCAACTCGTCCAGCCATTGACAAGAAGTTCTGCTGCCAAGTACTAAGCCTTGCTTTCACCCTGTTGATTAACGGCACACAGTGGATCCTCCCGGAGAACAACGACAGCCCAAGGTACATCACCGGGAAATCTTTTCTCTCCATGCCAAGATGGGCCGCAATCCAGGACCCATGTGGCATTCCGCTTCCCATGAAAATTTGGCTCTTCGATGCACTAAAGCTCAGCCCCGAGCAAGCTGTAAATTCCTCAAGTACACCTCGGATAGCTCTTGCATTATCCTTTGTTGCCTTAGCAAATAGAAGAATGTCATCGGCAAAGAGAAGGTGTGAAACAGGAACCTCTCCACACAATAGTGGCTGGATACGTCCAGCCATGACCTCCTTCTTCACCATTTTGCTTAGAACCTCCATGCAAAGTACAAACAGGTAGGGGGCCAAAGGATCAACTTGTCTCAAGCCGTTGCTAGCCACAAAAGGTGCTGAATTTGTACCATTGACCGTCACCACGAACGAGGTTTTACACAACTCATGATAAGCCTCCTCCACTTATTAGGGAACCCAAATCTGGTCAGCACTTCATGTAGGAAGACCCAAGAGACAAAATCATAGGCTTTCCGGATATCTAGTTTAATGCACATTCGGCCCATCCCTTTGTCTAGATGGAGGTTGTGGCATAATTCATGGGCAAGAAGGATGTTGTCCCCAATTCTCCTGCCTTTAACGAAGGCACTTTGACTCTCCCCAATGAGGCGTGGCAGCAGCCCCTTCAACCGATTCGCAAGTACTTTCGATGTGAACCTATACGTCATGTTGCACAGAGCAATGGGTCGGTAATCCTCCACCAAAAGCGGTGCTTTCTTCTTAGGGAACTCACGGCCTTAAACATGTCCCGTTTGATTATTTCCCAAGTGGCTTTGAAGAACTTTGCATTCGAACCATCCGGTCCTGGGGCTTTATCTACATTTGCGTTGAGCACTACCATTTCGAGCTCCTTCATCTCAAGAGGTCGTGGTAGCTCCGTCCCCTCCGCCGATAGGATTTGTGGTAGGATGACGAAACGGGGTATGGGTTTCACCTGCAATTCATGAGCAAACAAGTTAGCATAAAAGCGCCGGAATGCGTCCCGGATCTCTCCTTCCTCCTCCACGAAGGTGGAACCCTCACCCACACGTCTCACTTGGTTGGTAGCTCTCCTCACTCTGAGGTGCGCATGGAAAAATCTAGTGTTTCGGTCCCCCTCTTTTAGCCACTTGACTCTTGATTTTTGTCGAATAATGGACTCCTCTCAATTAAGAATCTGAGCGAGTCCATCCTTTGCTGCTCCCTCAGTGATGATAATTGCAGCATCATGTGGGTTTGCTGCCCTACTCCTCCGAGCTTCCTCAAGATTAGCCCGGGCATCTCCTACCTTTTGATTCACGTTCCCAAACTTAGAGGTGCTCCACTGGATCAGCCTCTTCTTAACTTCATGCAACTTGCCCACCACCCGAAACATAGGTGTGCCTCGCACATACTTGGTCCAAGCTTGTCCCACAATACTCTGAAACTCATTATGCTTAGCCCAATGGTTCTCGAAGCGGAACATCTTGTTCTTTTGTCTTTCGTTTCCCTCCGTCTTCATGATGAGCATGATGTGGTCACTTAGGTCTTTCTCACCAACAAGGTAATAGGATTTAAGGAACATCTCTAGCCATGCATTGTTAATTAGAATCCGGTCAATCTGTGTCTCGATACAAGCACTAACCTCAGAAGAATTTCACCACGTGAACTCGCTGCCGGTAGAGGACATCTCAAGGAGTTGGAGTGCATCAATACACTCGTTAAATTCAGACCTGGCAACCTCGTTTCCAGCAGCGCCTCCCCGTTTCTCGCTCAGATTGCGGATGCAATTGAAATCCCCCTACTATCTACGGCCTTGAATCATTTGGAGCCACTTGTAGGAGATCATTCCACAATACTCTCCTATCCACATGCCCATTTTCCCCGTAGATCGCTGTGATATCGAACTCATTACCATCTCCTTTCAAGCTGGCCCGAAAGTGGAGCAATTGTGACATTTCAAAGGTGACCCTCAAATCCACTTTTTGGTCATTCCAAAGTACTAGAATCCGCCCCGAATCCACTATCAAACTATTTGACATCCATGCATGGGGCCAAATGGCTCTTTTGAAGCGCTCAATCCTCTTGGGCTTGACCTTATGCTCCATTACACACACCACATCCAGGTTTACTTCCTTTATTGGACCCCTTATCATTAGTACACGGCCCGGTCCATTTGCACCACGCACATTCCAAAATAGAATATTCATTGATTTAAAGGTGCGGGGAGACCCCCTTTACCTCCACAAGAGATTGTTTTGCTAGTTATCTTTCTCCCGGATCGCCTAAGTGGTGGTGGTGGCGAGTTTCCTATCTTCTTCCTTGTTCCCCCCCCTTCACCACTTGCCCCCAAATCCAACCCAACTCCTAGTATCTCAAATCTCCCCCCACAATGTGTTTCTGAAATCGGTCTAGGTCCCTTTGCACGTGCCACTGTTTGTGGAGATATCCAATTCAGATCTTCTTGGGCCAAAGACGCGAGTCCTCTTTGCTCATTGCTACCTTCCCTCTGCTTGTGCCTTTGATGCCCATCAAGTTCCTCCATGTTCGTGGCTCTCTCCCCACATTTTTCCTCAGCCACATATGCCCTTGGTTCAGCCTCACAAAGCACTTCCCCATTTAAATTTCGTAACTCCATTTCATGCACCAAATTTAATTCATCTTTCCCATTCCTCTCATATTGAGGAGCCTTCACTAAGTTCTCTCATGCCCTTGAGGCCCACCCATTAAGCCAAGCGGTATGGCCCCCTTCTAACAGGGAATTCGTCCCCACTCCATGAATCAACCTCAAGCACCACTTCCCCATCATGTGATGGCTCTTTTCCATGCAACACATGCTCATCACATTTTCCACTTCCTTGCCTTTGAATGGCTTCCACTAAGTGTGTCCCATGCAAACCCTCAAGGTCTCTTGCTATGTCCCTTGCTATGTCCTTTGCACAAGAGAATTCTCTCTTCTCATTGGCCCAAGTGAAAGTAGAGCACTCAAACTCCTTCTCATTGGATGGTCCCGAAATGGGTGCAACACTTTTCCCACCCACTTCTATTTGTTTCTTTTGGCTCCCCCTTGTCTCCCTTACTTTTGCACCCTTTGTAGCCTTGTTGGGATTTGTTTGGGAGGAGGAGGTACCATTGCCACATGGGATGGTGGCATTGGTCTCTTTCAAGGAGCAATTGCTTATCTCATTTTATCCATTTCCTCCCAAAGCTTCCACATCCCACTCATTTCCACAGGGCCACTCCCCATTTGGTCCCGTTGCCACCTCATCTATCCCAAGCTCCACCTCATCATCCCTTCCACCCTCTCCTCCCATCCCTTCCTCACCACCAGCCCCTTCCCTCTCCTCTCGAACCTCGCTCACCCCTTCTCCCTCTCTCTTTTCCTCTCCTTCTAGCTCTCTCCATCTCCGTCTCTCATCTTCTTCCCTCTCCCTCTCTCCTTGTTTCCCCATTTCCTTCTCTCTCGTCCTACACTCTCCATCTCTGTCTCTCCCTTTCTCCTTTTGCTTCTCTCTCCCTCCTTCTCTCGCTCTCACCTCTCTCCCTCTCCTTCTCTCGCTCTCACCTCTCTCCCTCTCCTTCTCCTCCTTCCCTCTCTCCCTCCTCTGTCGATCTCCCCTCCTATTCTCTCCACCTCTCTCCATCTCCATCTCTCTCCATTTCCTTCTCTCTCCTTTTCCTTTTCCTCTTCTTTTTCCGTCTCCTTCTCCGTCTCTCTCTGCTTCTTCAGTCTTCCTAACCCTCTACATCTCCCTCTCTCTCTCTTCTCCTTATCCCTCTCTTTCTTTCTCCTTCTCTACCCTTCGCCTTCTCTTTTTTTCTCCTTTTGTCCTTCTCTTTAGTATCTCTCTCTCTCTCTCATTCTCTCCTTCACCATCCTACTTCTCTCTTTCTCCCTCTCCCTCCTCCTCCTTCTTTTTCTCTCTCCGTCTCTTGTCTCTCTTCTTCACTCTCTCTCATTATCCTGATATTTCTAGTTCTACTTCTCCTTCTCTCTATTTGTTTCCTTCTCACTCACACTCTCCATCTCATTCTCCTCCATCCCTCTCTCTCGTCTCTTTCGCTCTCTTCCTTCTTTCTTTCCACCTTCTCCTTCCTTGTCCCTCTTTCTCCTTCTCTCATTCCTTCTTCCTCTCCTTCTGTCACATATCTCCCCACCTCTCCTTACCTTTCTCTCTCTCCTCCTTGTACTTCTTTCTCTGTTCTTATCCTTCCTTGTCTCCTCTCTCTCCTTCCTTCTCTCATTCTATCTCCCTCCTTCTCCTTGTTCTCCACTATCTCTTATTGCCCCACTCTCTCTCCTTCACTCCTCTCTCTGATTCTCTCTTCCCTTCTATCTTCTTTTTTTGCAAATCAAAAGGGCGGTCTCGGCAGAGCCGCTAAATTTATTGATGCCTCAATAAACGTACATGCAAAAAAGAGCATACAATGAATTGCTGGGAACTACTCTGGTGCGAGTAGTTCATATTGCGAAAATAAATATTACATCGACTCGTGCTAGTCTAACAATGGATCCTAAATCCTACACGCTCAAATTACACAACATAGTTTGCACGTTACATAACCCTTAACTCTTAACATGCATTCGTGGTAAGTACTTGTTCGGGCACGTTCATCTTCTTCCTTTCCCTTTCTTCTTCTTCTTCCCCTTCTTCTTGGATGATCCCTTCGAATGTTGGGAACCACTTGAGTTCAACTCATTAGAGTCATAGCACCATGGTTCCTCAACATATGTTCGCACATCCCCGTATCTCTTCTTCAAGCGCAAGTACTCAACATGATCTAGGCCCATGAGTGCGGCATCTTCCTTGTCACTTTCCGTGAGTTCCTCTCGTGCAACCTTGCTCGGCCCGCCGGTCTTCTCCTTTTGTTGTTGCTGAAATGCAACCTCTCGGACTCCTTGAAATGCGGCTTGAGGAGATATATCATCAAGGTCTACTGAGGGTGGGGGGGACCTCAATCTAGCCTTCCCTCCCAAACCACCTGTACCGGGGTCACCTTGTAGTTTCTCTTCCAAAATCTGAAGCCCCTCCCCATTCATACTTGCACCTTGTGCAAATGGATCTCTAGGCAATTTGGTTCCAACATTTGGGCCCGCCCACTCATGGTTATCACGTTTTGAGCCCACATTCCTCTCCAAGTCAAGAGACAAATCCTTCTCACTCTCATCCTTATCTATATCTTTCTCCTCACCTACGCCCTTTCCACATGTTCCATGGTAGTGTGTGGTCCATTTTTTGCTTTTCCAATGCCACATGGAGGGTTCTCATTGGCTTCATGGCTGCCCAAAGTGTTTGGAGCCACCACATGCATTTGAAATTCTCCCCCCACGATTGTCTCATCCAAAGTGGGCACAAACTTGCTTTTGCTTTTGATGTCATTTGCATGCCCTTTTCCACGTGGATAACTCTTATTGGCTTCATGGCTGCCCAAAGAAAGCTCTACCCCATCATTTTTGAATTCCTCCCTCATGATTGGTTCTTCCACAAAGCAAACTTGACTACTTTTTATGACATCTTTTCTTTTTTGTCCTCCTTTTTCTTTTTGTCCCCCACCTTTTGCTTTTGGTTCCCCAAGCCCTACCCTATGTGCTCCAACTCCGGTGGCCTCCTCACCTCCGGCAGCCACTCCGGTGACCTTTTCCGGCGAGCCTCCGGTGGCCACCTCCTCCCCGTCGGCGTCCCCCAACTTCATTTTTCCCGCATTTTCTTCCCCCACCATCTCCTCCTTGTCCTTCTCTTTGTGTGAGCATACCTTCTTCCCATCTCTTCTGACCACCACCCATTCCTTCTTCTTCTGATTTCCGGTCAGCCTCTCTAGTGACTTGTCTTGAGCTTTGCATGGACATCTTGCCAATGTGTGACCAACCTCCTTGCATGTGTCGCAATATCCCATCCTCCACTCGTATTCCACCCCAATATCCTCCACCTCACCATCCTCTACTTGCACTTGGATCTTTGATGGGTATTCAAATGAGCATGGCACCTCCACACAAACTCGAGCATATGACAAACGCCTCCCCGATGCGGTATTCTCATACATGTAAAGGGGACGTCCAACCACACTTGCTATGGTACTAAGGTTTTTGGGTGACCAAAACCTCAAGTCAAGCTCCGGCATGCGAATCCATATGGGCACCGTGGACATTTTCTCCTTCTTCATCACCGTTCTGGGAGTCCACCTTTGGACTACAAGGGGCGTTCCCCCCACAAACCATGGTCCATTCTTAAGAGCAAAATCTAAGTCCGTATCCAATGTGAATCTAAACAAAAGGAAACCTTCTTGCCGGCGTATTACCTCAAGGCCGCCGGTGAGCTTCCACACCCTTTGCAAGAACTTCTCCAAAGTAGGTAGATGTGGTTTGAAATCAACAAAATAACCAAGAAGTACCTTGTCCCATTTCTTTAATGCATCCACCACCGCCTCCCTTGAGCACTTCGCCATGCACACTCTTTCCTTTACCACCGGTGCTACAAACTCTAGGGCCGTGGATGCCCTTGGACTAGAGGAGAAGAGATCCGTCCATTTTCTTCCCACCACATTCTCCTTCTCATTCTCTCCATTTTCCACATCGTCGGAGTTCTCGCCGTCCGGCGAGGCCAGCCCACCGGAGCCGGCGAGGTAAGGTCGGCCGGCGACCTGGGGTGGCCGGTCGGCAGCCCCGGCAGCCAAGGGAGGCCATGGCACTCCATGTACACCCCCATCTTCTAAAAACGAAACTAACCCGAGATGGCCGGATTTTGTGATATTCCGGCCACCACCACCGGCGCCGGTGATGGTGGTGGGCCGCCGACATCCAGAGGTGGCCGGCCAACGTCCATGTCCGGAGGGGGGGCTGGAGGGAGGCTCCCCCACGCTTCTCTTCACTCCCCTCAACTTTCTCTCTCTAGAACTAGTTTTTCTCCAGAGCTTCTCTCTCTAGAACCCTTCTTCCTCTCTCCAGAGCTTCTCTCTCTCTCCTTTTCCTTCATTCACGATCCCCCACTTCCCTTCTCTATCTTCTCTCTCCTTATCCTCCACTCTTCGTCTTCAAGCTTCTTCCCCCTCTCTCCTTCTCCTCTACGTCAATCCCTCATCTCTTTCCTCTTTTCCTTCTCCATCTCTCTCATCTTCTTGTCTCTCCTCTCCCTCACACTTTCCTTCTCCTTCTCCTCTTTCTACTCTCTCTCTATCTCCATCCCATCTCTGCTCTCCCTCTCTCCGTCTCCTTCTCTCTCCTCCTCCCTCCTCCATCTCCCTCTACTTCTCTCTCCTTGTCCTTCTCTCCCTCCCCTCCTCTCTCACTCTATCTTACTCTCTCGCTCTCTGTCTGCCTCTTCTCGCTCTCTTTCCTTCTCTATCTCTACTCTCTTCCACTCATTCTCGGTCTCCTCCCCTCTCGCTCCCCTTGTCCTCCTCTCTCTCTCTTTATCTTCTCTCCACTCTCCACTTCTCATTCTCTCTCTTGTTCTCCTTCTCATCTCCTTCTTCTTCTCCCTCCTTCTCTTCCTCCTCTCTCTCTTATCTCTCTCCTCCTCCCTCTTCTTTTCCTCTCCGTCACCATCACTCTCTCTCCCTCCTCTCGTTCTCCTCATTATCTCTCTCCTCTCTCTCTTTCCCCTCCTCCTCGTTTCTCGTTCTCCTTCTCTCTCTCTCTTCCCCTTCTCTCTCCTCTCTATTTCTCTCTCGTCTTACAACTGGTCTACTTCTCCCCCTCTCATTCCCTCTCCTTCTAGCTCTCTCTCCATCTCCGTCTCTCATATTCTTCCCTCTCCCTCTCTCCCTGTTTCCCCATTTCCTTCTCTCTCGTCCTACACTCTCCATCTCTGTCTATCCCCTTCTCCTTCTGCTACTCTCTCCCTCTTTCTCTCGCTCTCACCTCTCTCCCACTCCTTCTCCTCCTTCCCTCTCTCCCTCCTCTGTCGATCTACCCTCCTATTCTCTCCACCTCTCTCCATCTCCTTCTCTCTCCTTTTCCTTTTCCTTGTCTTTTTCCTTCTCCTTCTCTGTCTCTCTCCGCCTCTTCAGTCTTCCTAACCCTCTGCATCTCCCTTACTCTCACCTTCTCCTTATGCCTCTCTTTCTTTCTCCTTCTCTACCCTTCGCCTTCTCTTTTTTTTTCTCCTTTTGTCCTTCTGTTTAGTACCTCTCTCGCTCTCCCATTCTCTCCTTCACAATCCTACTTCTCTCTTTCTCCCTCTCCCTCCTCCTCCTTCTCTTTCCCTCTCCATCTCTTGTCTCTCTTCTTCACCCTCTCTCCTTATCCCAATCTTTCTAGTTCTACTTCTCTTTCTCTAACTTCCCTTCTCCTTCTCTCTATCTGTTTCCATCTCACTCACGCTCTCCGTCTCATTCTCCTCCGTCCCTCTCTCTCGTCTCGTTCGCTCTCTTCCCTCTTTCTTTGCACCTTCTCTCTCATATCTCCCCCCCCCTCTCCTTATCTTTCTCTCTCTCCTCCTTCTACTTCTTTCTCTATTTTTATCCTTCCTTCTCTCCCCTCTCTCCTTCCTTCTCTTGTTGGATTTCATGTTTAATTATACATATATATTTTTCGAATTTTCATGTATAATAAGGATCAATTACAATTTTCTTCGATTTATTTCATGCATGCATCGGTTTGTTTTAACAACTAGTTTCAAAAACTCATTAAAACAATCACAAAGGGACTCCGAAATTCATACCTAGAAGTTCTCAAAAACTTCTTGAAGATTCGGAAACATTGAGGATGCTTGTTGCTGCGCCGGATGCCTCCGAGATTTCACCAAACTCGAAACAAGATTGGAGAGAGAAGAGCTAGCCTCTCAATCTCCAATAGGGTTTAGATTCTAATTACTAACCCCTCTTTAGTTCCTTTGAAAAGATGAACTCTTAAAAACTAAAACTAAACTTAAGAATTAAGGGAATTTCGTGGAGAATTATGGAGATAGTTTTTGCATCAGAAAAATAATGAATTAATTAATTAAGGAGGTAATGAGATAAACTTGTATTTATAAGTTCTCTCCAAATTACCTATTCATGTGCAACCTCTTGCCCATGATTTCATGCAAACTTCCATCTAACAATCCATTATTTAATAATAAATAATCTTAGCCACGAAATAAATCAATTATGGACCAATTCCATGCATGATCTAATTAATTCTTAAAGAGAAGTAGAACTAGAAAGATTGGGATAAGGAGAGAGAGTGAAGAAGAGAGACAAGAGACGGAGAGAGAAAGAGAAGGAGGAGGAGGGAGAGGGAGAAAGAGAGAAGTAGGATGGTGAAGGAGAGAATGAGAGAGAGAGAGGTACTAAAGAGAAGGAGAAAAGGAGAAAAAAAAAGAGAAGGCGAACGGTAGAGAAGGAGAAAGAAAGAGAGGGATAAGGAGAGGGAGAGGGAGATGCAGAGGGTTAGGAAGACTGAAGAAGCAGAGAGAGACGGAGAAGGAGAAGGAAAAAGACAAGGAAAAGGAAAAGGAGATGGAGAGAGGTGGAGAGAATAGGAGGGGAGATCGACAGAGGAGGGAGAGAGGGAAGTAGGAGGAGAGGCAGAGGGGTGAGAGCGAGAGAAAGAGGGAGAGAGAAGCAGAAGGAGAATGGGAGAGACAAAGATAGAGAGTGTAGGACGAGAGAGAAGGAAATGGGGAAACAAGGAGAGAGGGCGAGGGAAGAAGATGAGAGACGGAGATGGAGAGAGAGAACTAGAAGGAGAGGGAAAGAGAAAGGGAGAAGTCGAGACCAGTGGTAAAAGTCGAGAGAGAAATACAGAGGAGAGAGAAGAGGAATAGAGAGAGAAGGAGAACGAGAAAGGAGGGGAAAGAGAGAGAGGGGAGAGATAATGAGGAGAACGAGAGGAGTGAGAGAGAGTGAAGGTGACGGAGAGGAAAAGAAGAGGGAGGAGGAGAGAGATGAGAAAGAGAGGAGGAAGAGAAGGAGGGAGAAGAAGAAGGAGATGAGAAGGAGAACAAGAGAGGACAAGGAGAGAGAACGAGAAGGGGAGAGTGGAGACAAGATAAGGAGAGAGAGGAGGACAAGGGGAGGGAGAGGGGAGGAGACCGAGAAGGTGTGGAAGAGAGTAGAGATAGAGAAGGAAAGAGAGCGAGAAGAGGCAGACAGAGAGCGAGAGAGTAAGATAGAGTGAGAGAGGAGGGGAGGGAGAGAAGGACAAGGAGAGAGAAGTAGAGGGAGATGGAGGAGAGAGAAGGAGACGGAGAGAGGGAGAGCGGAGATGGGTTGGAGATAGAGAGAGAGTAGCAAGAGGAGAAGGAGAAGGAAAGTGTGAGGGAGAGGAGAGACAAGAAGATGAGAGAGATGGAGAAGGAAAAGGGGGAAAGAGGTGAGGGATTGAGGTAGAGGAGAAGGAGAGAGGGGGAAGAAGCTTGAAGACAAAGAGTGAAGGATAAGGAGAGAGAAGATAGAAGGGAAGAGAGAATCAGAAAGAGGAGTGAAGGAGAGAGAGCGGGGCAATAAGAGAGAGATGAGAACAAGGAGAAGGAGGGAGAGAGAATGAGAGAAGGAAGGAGAGAGGGGAGAGAAGGAAGGATAAGAATAGAGAGAGAAGTAGAAGGAGGAGAGAGAGAAGGATAAGGAGAGGGGTGGAGATATGAGAGAGAAGGAGAGGAAGAAGGAGCGAGAGAAGGAGAAAGAGGGACAAGGAAGGAGAAGGTGGAAAGAAAGAGGGAAGAGAGCGAAAGAGACGAGAGAGAGGGATGGTGGAGAATGAGACGGAGAGTGTGAGTGAGAAGGAAACAGATAGAGAGAAGGAGAAGGAGAGTGAGAGAAAGAGAAGTAGAACTACAAAGATTGGGATAAGGAGAGAGAGTGAATAAGAGAGACAAGAGACGGAGAGAGAGAGAGAAGGAGGAGGAGGGAGAGGGAGAAAGAGAGAAGTAGGATGGTGAAGGAGAGAGTGAGAGAGAGAGAGGTACTAAAGAGAAGGACAAAAGGAGAAAAAGAGAGAGAAGGCGAAGGGTAGAGAAGGAGAAAGAAAGAGAGGGATAAGGAGAGGGAGAGGGAGATGCAGAGGGTTAGGAAGACTGAAGAAGCGGAGAGAGACGGAGAAGGAGAAGGAAAAAGACAAGGAAAAGGAAAAGGAAAAGGGGAGAGAAGGAGATGGAGAGAGGTGGAGAGAATAGGAGGGGAGATCGACAGAGGAGGGAGAGAGGGAAGTAGGAGGAGAGGGAGAGGGGTGAGAGCGAGAGAAGGAGGGAGAGAGAAGCAGAAGGTGAATGGGAGAGACAGAGATGGAGAGTGTAGGACGAGAGAGAAGGAAATGGGGAAACAAGGAGAGAGGGCGAGGGAAGAAGATGAGAGACGGAGATGGAGAGAGAGAGCTAGAAGGAGAGGGAAAGAGAGAGGGAGAAGTAGAGACCAGTGGTAAAAGACGAGAGAGAAATAGAGAGGAGAGAGAAGGGGAAGAGAGAGAGAGAGAGAGAGAGAGAGAGAGAGAGAGAGAGAGAGAGAGAGAGAGAGAGAGAGAGAGAGAGAGAGAGAAGGAGAACGAGAAAGGAGGGGAAAGAGAGAGAGGAGAGAGATAATGAGGAGAACGAGAGGAGTGAGAGAGAGTGAAGGTGACGGAGAGGAAAAGAAGAGGGAGGAGGAGAGAGATGAGAGAGAGAGGAGGAAGAGAAGGAGGGAGAAGAAGAAGGAGATGAGAAGGAGAACAAGAGAGGACAAGGAGAGAGAAGGTGAAGGGGAGAGTGGAGAGAAGATAAGGAGAGAGAGGAGGACAAGGGGAGCGAGAGGGGAGGAGACCGAGAAGGAGTGGAAGAGAGTAGAGATAGAGAAGGAAAGAGAGCGAGAAAAGGCAGACAGAGAGCGAGAGAGTAAGATAGAGTGAGAGAGGAGGGGAGGGAGAGAAGGACAAGGAGATAGAAGTAGAGGGAGATGGAGGAGAGAGAAGGAGATGGAGAGAGGGAGAGCGGAGATGGGATGGAGATAGAGAGAGAGTAGCAAGAGGAGAAGGAGAAGGAAAGTGTGAGGGAGAGGAGAGACAAGAAGATGAGAGAGATGGAGAAGGAAAAGGGGGAAAGAGGTGAGGGATTGAGGTAGAGGAGAAGGAGAGAGGGAGAAGAAGCTTGAAGACGAAGAGTGAAGGATAAGGAGAGAGAAGATAGTTGGGAGGTGGGAAAAGAGGTCCAAATGGGGAAAATCACGTGAAGGCTATATATAGGAGGGGACAAGGCAACTTTCCACACACTACCAAGGTTGGGGAAGGCTTGCAACGGTCTCCAACACTTCTTGTCTCTTGTGGGGCTGAAAGTACACTAGGGGAAGTGGAGTTTAATGGCAAGGACAAGGAGGTACCATTAGCAAGTACAATGGGAAGGGAGGAAGGCCTCTTTTCGTCACAAACAAATGGGGAAGGTTTTCAACCAATGGAACAAGAGATGAGTGGAGGGGCAAAAGGGAGTGGGAGTTTGGATCACCTAATGGGACAAAAGGTGAGTGGAGGGGCTGAGGTGAGTGAATTGCATATAATCCATGTGTTAGGGGATGGAGAGAACGAAATTGAGGGTGCACCAAAGGAAAGGGGTGTTTGTGGGAGTTTACGTGGGAAGAGTGTGCATGGGGAGTGTGGGTCTATGGAAGCACGTGATTTTGATGTGGTGAAGGGAAATGCAAAGCATGGGAGGATGAAGGTGTCGCATGCACCACCATGCAAGACCTCTACGACTTTGTGCTCTCCAAATAAATATGATGTGTTGGCCTCATGTGGGGAGGAAAGTGTGCACGAAAAGGAAGGAAGTAGGATGGAGGACGAGGCTTCTAGTGGGAAGGTAGTCGGTTTGGCGCAAGCATATTGCACTCCCCCCCATCTTCGGTTGATCTAGAGAATGCCTCTCCTCCGGATACATTTAGGCATGTGCGGGAAGGTGAATTGGTGAAACGAAAAAAAGCAAGCAAGGGTATGAAGGGATCTCGGTCCCCTCCACCACAATCATGAAGCTACTTTGTTGGAACGTGCAGGGTGCCAATCTCTCGGGGCACACGCATATGTTCCGTAGCAAGATAAGACGAGAGAATCCGGATGTGATTTGCTTTGTTGAGCACAAAGTGAAGAGCGGAAAACTTCCAAATTTTGCACGCGCGGTTTGGGGAAATGGGAGTTGGTGCACGAATAATGATGTGTGTCCATGTGGTCGAATAATAATCATGTGGAAGGAGGAGGTGATAAAGATGGTACGACGAAGCGCATCGAATCAATACATTCAAATGAGGGGTGAAGTTTGCGCAAATGGTCTCAAAGTGGACCTTTTCGTCATCTATGGTGCCAACAACTACTTGGAGAGGAGAAGACTTTGGGAGGAGGTTAAAGCTAGCTGACCACCTATAGACATTCCTTGGTTGGTGGTAGGTGACTTTAATTGTATTCGTTGGGATCATGAAAAGAGTGGAGGAGGAGGCTTCAACTTGAGGGCTATGAAGGATTTCAATGAATTCATTGAGGAATCCGAGCTTTTGGAGGTGCGCACGGTTGGGGAGGAGTTCACTTGGTCCAATTCGTCGAGGGGAGTGGCACGAATCCAGACACGAATTGATCGGGCATTATGCTCCAAAGAATGGGTGGAATGCTTTCCGGAATGCTTTTGCACGGTTGGGGAGAATGAACTAAGTGATCACCGACCCTTGGTGGTTAGATGTGATCGGGAGGGCGTGAAAAAGAAGAAGGCATTTCGGTTTGTGAATGCATGGTGAGAGGAGGACTTCCTTGATTTGTGTTTGGAGAGCGTGGGGAGTGTATGTGGAGGGCACACCAATGTTCAAAGTGGTGGGAAAGCTTGATGAGGTGCGAGTGGCGCTTAAGAGTTGGGCTCATGAGAAATTCGGGAACACAAAGGAATGGGCAAGCAAGGCGAGGGAGGCACTTGAGGAGGTGAGGAGAGACCTCATGGTGGATCCAAACTCAGCTACATTGGGTGTCAAGGAGCGTGCTTGCATAGATGACTTCACAAAAGCTTTGTCCTTTGAGGAGTCACTTGTGCGACAAAAGTCAAGAATCCGATGGCTGAATGAGGGTGACTCAAACTCTCGCTTCTTCCATGCAACCTTGCGTGTGAGGAGGGCGATAAATACAATAAGATGCGTGGAGGAGGGAGGCGAGGTGATCGAGGAGGAGGGGGCAATTCGGGAGGCGTTTCGGAATCGTTTTGCCTTGCTCTTCTCCAACCGAGCCCCAACGACACCATTTTACACTAACGTTTGTTTTCCTTGTCTTACTAGGTCCGAGGGTGAATTTCTCACCCATGCCGTGTCCGAGGAGGAGTTGGAAGGGGTGGTGATGAGAAGTAATGATGATAAGGCACCGGAGCCGGATGGGTTTAATGCACGTTTCTTTAAAGCCTCTTGGTCGGTGATAAAAAAGGAGGTGTTCAATGGTGTTGCTTCAGCAATGAGGGACATGAAGATCCTCAAGCGCATCAACTACACGTCTATCACACTCATTCCAAAGAAGACTACTCCAAAGTGTGTAGATGACTATAGGCCCATCTCATTATGCAACATGCTCTACCGGTATAGGTCGAAGATTATGGCCAATTGCTTGAAGAGTGTCTTGCCACGGTTGGTGGGAGAGGAGCAAAGTGCGTTCATTAAGGGGCGCAATATCAGGGATAATATTCTCTTGGCACATGAGTTGTGCCATAATATGCATCTTGACGTGGGGAGGGGACGCATGTGCCTACAACTTGACCTTAGGAAGGCGTATGACTCGCTATCTTGGGAGTTCTTGGATGCGGCTCTTGCACGCTTTAACTTCCCCTCGAAATGGAGAAGATGGGTGGCGGCTTGTTTGAGAGCTTCTTTTGTGGTGAATGTGAATGGACAAAATTCAGCCTCGTTCGTGGCAACCAATGGGTTAAGGCAAGGGGACCCGATGGCACCCTACCTCTTTGTTCTTAGCATGGAAGTTCTTAGTGCCCTTTTCAAGGAGGAGGTGGCTGCCGGACGACTCACCCCACTAAGGTGTGGAAGAGAACGGATTTCTCACCTTTTATTTGTCGATGACGTGATGGTTTTCGCCGAAGCTACAAAGGAGAACGCGATTACTATTAAGCGCATCATGGACAAGTTTGAAGCTATGTCGGGTCTCCGGCTAAATACGGAGAAGAGCAACCTATTCTTAGGAGGGGACCATAGGGAGAAAGAGTGGATTGCTGAATTCCTTCAAATGAAACCGGCGGCACTACCGGTTAGAGTGAGATGGGCTGCCATTGATATCCTCTCGTTTGAGTAAACGACATTGCGAAAGCCTTGTGGAGAAGGTGAGGGCGAAGTTAAGTGAGTGGAGGAGGTGTCTTCTATCTATGGCGGGTAGGGTGGAGTTGGTTAGGAGTGTGCTTGTCTCCTTTAGTGTATTTTGGACTTCGGCCTTCTACATCCCACGAAGCATATTATATGAGATTGAGCATATCATGTCGCACTTCATTTGGGGGGGGAGAAAAAAGATGGTGCTACTATCTTGGAAGGACATATGTACTACAAAGGAAGAGGGTGGGTTTGGCCTTCGACGTCTCACCGAGTGGAATGATGCCGGGTTGCTGCGATTATTTTGGTTGGTTGCGGCAAACCAATCATCACTTTGGGTTAAGGCCATCCGGAGCAAGTATTTGCGCAACAAGAGTGTGTGGCATGCTAGGCCACCGGCTAGTTGTTCGTGGGCTTGGAGAGGAGTACTACGACTCCAAGCCAAAGCAAGGGAAACATTCTTCTTTGAGATTGGGGATGCCACAAATGTGCGCTTCTTTGAGGACCCATGGTGTGGGAGGCCTTTCATTTGCGAGGAGCAAGGCTCTAGGTTCCACTACGATATGGGGGTACCCATGGACACAAGGGTGTCCTACTTCTTGGGAGAGGAGGGATGGCGGCTGTCATTTCCGCGCTTCATGGAGGAACTTTGGCAAAGGGTGCGAGGAATTAAGCCTACGGGGGGAGGGGATGTACTTTGTTGGGAGGAGAGTAGGAGGAAGGCCTTCTCCCTAAAGGCCGCATGGAAATCAATCCGAAGAGAGGGGCCGAGAGTGGGCTGGTCCCATGGGGTGTGGCACTCCCTTGCTATCCCTCAAGTCTCCTTATGTGTGTGGAGAGCTATGAGAAATCGGCTACCTACCATGGACTTACTTTGGGCACGACACAAACATGTGATCTCTCGGTGTGCACTTTGCAAGTGTGCGGGGGATAGTGTGGAGCACCTATTTTGGGAGTGTAGCTTTTCAAAAGAAGTGTGGCATGGGATTCTTGATGTATTACGGATTCGTGGAGTGGGAAGTGATGTAATCCATGACGAGCTTGAAAGGATTATTTCGGCATCAAGGACCACGATGGATAAGCACATGGCACGACTAGCATATGGTAGCACAATTTATTTACTTTGGCAAGAGAGGAACATGCGGGTGATGGAGGGGCAGCAACGACCGGCCTCCCTCGTGGTCCACAACATAAAGGAGATGGTGAGATTGAAGGCCACTACAAGCAAGCAAAATGATCATGATGTGTGTGAGGAGATTAGAGTGAGATGGTTGTAACGTGACTTACCCATGTTTGGGGAGCCTACTTTGAGTTTGGTAGGATAGACATGTTTGTAATGCTGGCCTAGCATGTTTTTGTATCCGATTATGTAGAGTAGCATAATCCGAATTTGTAATTTTCAGAACCTTTGTGCTATATATACACATGGAGGCTCGCCTCCCTTTTTGCTTTGCAAAAAAAAAAGAGAAGATAGAAGGGAAGAGAGAATCAAAGAGGGGAGTGAAGGAGAGAGAGCGGGGCAATAAGAGAGAGTGGAGAAGAAGGAGGAGGGAGAGAGAATGAGAGAAGGAAGGAGAGAGGGGAGAGAAGGAAGGATAAGAATAGAGAGAGAAGTAGAAGGAGGAGAGAGAGAAGGATAAGGAGAGGGGTGGAGATATGAGAGAGAAGGAGAGGAAGAAGGAGCGAGAGAAGGAGAAAGAGGGACAAGGAAGGAGAAGGTGGAAAGAAAGAGGGAAGAGAGCGAAAGAGACGAGAGAGAGGAATGGAGGAGAATGTGACGGAGAGTGTGAGTGAGAAGGAAACAGATAGAGAGAAGGAGAAGGAGAGTGAGAGAAAGAGAAGTAGAACTAGAAAGATTGGGATAAGGAGAGAGAGTGAAGAAGAGAGACCGAGACGGAGAGAGAAAGAGAAGGAGGAGGAGGGAGAGGGAGAAAGAGAGAAGTAGGATGGTGAAGGAGAGAATGAGAGAGAGAGAGGTACTAAAGAGAAGGACAAAAGGAGAAAAAGAGAGAGAAGGCGAAGGGTAGAGAAGGAGAAAGAAAGAGAGGGATAAGGAGAGGGAGAGGGAGATGCAGAGGGTTAGGAAGACTGAAGAAGTGGAGAGAGACGGAGAAGGAGAAGGAAAAAGACAAGGAAAAGGAAAAAGGGAGAGAAGGAGATGGAGAGAGGTGGAGAGAATAGGAGGGGAGATCGACAGAGGAGGGACAGAGGGAAGTAGGAGGAGAGGGAGAGGGGTGAGAGCGAGAGAAGGAGGGAGAGAGAAGTAGAAGGAGAATGGGAGAGACAGAGATGGAGAGTGTAGGACGAGAGAGAAGGAAATGGGGAAACAAGGAGAGAGGGCGAGGGAAGAAGATGAGAGACGGAGATGGAGAGAGAGCTAGAAGGAGAGGGAAAGAGAGAGGGAGAAGTAGAGACCAGTGGTAGAAGACGAGAGAGAAATAGAGAGGAGAGAGAAGGGGAAGAGAGAGAGAGAGAGAGAGAGAGAGAGAGAAGGAGAACGAGAATGGAGGGGAAAGAGAGAGAGGAGAGAGAAAATGAGGAGAACGAGACGAGTGAGAGAGAGTGAAGGTGACGGAGAGGAAAAGAAGAGGGAGGAGGAGAGAGATGAGAGAGAGAGAGAGGAGGAAGACAAGGAGGGAGAAGAAGGAGATGAGAAGGAGAACAAGAGAGGACAAGGAGAGAGAAGGAGAAGGGGAGAGTGGAGAGAAGATAAGGAGAGAGAGGAGGACAAGGGGAGCGAGAGGGGAGGAGACCGAGAAGGAGTGGAAGAGAGTAGAGATAGAGAAAGAAAGAGAGCGAGAAAAGGCAGACAGAGAGCGAGAAAGTAAGATAGAGTGAGAGAGGAGGGGAGGGAGAGAATGACAAGGAGAGAGAAGTAGAGGGAGATGGAGGAGAGAGAAGGAGACGGAGAGAGGGAGAGCGGAGATGGGATGGAGATAGAGAGAGAGTAGCAAGATGAGAAGGAGAAGGAAAGTGTGAGGGAGAGCAGAGACAAGAAGATGAGAGAGATGGAGAAGGAAAAGGGGGAAAGAGGAGAAGCTTGAAGACGAAGAGTGAAGGATAAGGAGAGAGAAGATAGAAGGGAAGAGAGAATCAGAGAGAGGAGTGAAGGAGAGAGAGCGGGGCAATAAGAGAGAGTGGAGAACAAGGAGAAGGAGGGAGAGAGAATGAGAGAAGGAAGGAGAGAGGGGAGAGAAGGAAGGATAAGAATAGAGAGAGAAGTAGAAGGAGGAGAGAGAGAAGGATAAGGAGAGGGGTGGAGATATGAGAGAGAAGGAGAGGAAGAAGGAGCGAGAGAAGGAGAAAGAGGGACAAGGAAGGAGAAGGTGGAAAGAAAGAGGGAAGAGAGCGAAAGAGACGAGAGAGAGAGAGGGATGGAGAAGAATGAGACGGAGAGTGTGAGTGAGAAGGAAACAGATAGAGAGAAGGAGAAGGAGAGTGAGAGAAAGAGAAGTAGAACTAGAAAGATTGGGATAAGGAGAGAGAGTGAAGAAGAGAGACAACAGACGGAGAGAGAAAGAGAAGGAGGAGGAGGGAGAGGGAGAAAGAGAGAAGTAGGATGGTGAAGGAGAGAATGAGAGAGAGAGAGGTACTAAAGAGAAGGACAAAAGGAGAAAAAGAGAGAGAAGGCGAAGGGTGGAGAAGGAGTAAGAAAGAGAGGGATAAGGAGAGGGAGAGGGAGAGGGAGATGTAGAGGGTTAGGAAGACTGAAGAAGCGGAGAGAGACGGAGAAGCAAAAGGAAAAAGACAAGGAAAAGGAAAAGGAGAGAGAAGGAGATGGAGAGAGGTGGAGAGAATAGGAGGGGAGATCGACAGAGGAGGGAGAGAGGGAAGTAGGAGAAGGAGAGGGAGAGGGGTGAGAGCGAGAGAATGAGGGAGAGAGAAGCAGAAGGAGAATGGGGGAGACAGAGATGGAGAGTGTAGGACGAGAGAGGAGGAAATGGGGTAACAAGGAGAGAGGGCGAGGGAAGAAGATGAGAGACGGAGATGGAGAGAGAGAGAGCTAGGAGGAGAGGGAAAGAGGGAGGGAGAAGTAGAGACCAGTGGTAAAAAACGAGAGAAAAATAGAGAGGAGAGAGAAGGGGAAGAGAGAGAGAAGGAGAACGAGAAAGGAGGGGAAAGAGAGAGAGGAGAGAGATAATGAGGAGAGAGGGAAAGAGAGAGAGAGAGCTAGAAGGAGAGGGAAAGAGAGAAGGTGATTGTGTTGACAATGGTGTATGGTTCAAATGGACATGTTGAAAGACGAGCACTTTGGGAGGATCTTGGGAGAGCGGCACCGGGTGATGACACTCCTTGGCTTGTATGTGGTGATTTCAATTGCATTAGGAAGGGGAGTGAGAAGAAGGGAGGAGCGGGGCTGAATATGACGGCCATGGCTGAATTCAACACTTGTATCGATCGTCTACAACTTTTGGAGGCACCATCAACGGGGGACGAGTTCACTTGGACAAATTCCTCACGAGGAGAAGCTTGTATTGAGACACGTATCGACCGGATGCTCATTTCACATGCATGGATAGCTGAATTTCCGGAGTCTTTTTATGAAGTGGGAGGGAAGGACTTGAGTGACCATGCGCCTCTTGTCATGAATACGGAGAAGATGGGTGAAAGAAAGGCTCGAATGTTTCGTTTTCAGAATTTTTGGGCTGAGCATGAGGACTTTTTAAATGTGGTGGGCACGGCTTGGTATACTCTTGTGGAAGGCACACCCATGTTTCGAGTGGTTGCAAAATTAGAGGAAGTCAAGAAGGCTATAAAGAAGTGGAGTGGGTCTACTTTTGGTAATGTGGAGCAAAGAGTGCTGGAAGCTAGGCACGCCCTTGAGGTGGTGCGGCTTAAGAGGAGGGAGGATCCTGAGGAGGCGAGTCTATTAGAATCGGAAATTGAGTGCAAAAATGGCCTATACGAAGTACTAGTTCGAGACGAATCCATTGTGAGACAAAAATCGAGGGTGAGATGGTTACGAGAAGGAGACCGAAACTCTAGATTTTTCCATGCTTCCCTTAGAGTGAGGAGAGCCACCAATCATGTGAGGCGAGTGTTAGTGGAGGGAGTGGCCATTGAAAGTGAGATAGATATTCGTGAGGCGTTTCGGCGCCGTTACTCTAACTTGTTTGCTAATGGTTTTCAGGTACGAAGCATAGATCCAACCCTTGAGTTGCCACAACTTGAGGGGGTGGAAGAAAACGACCTCATCAAGGTTGTCACAATGGAAGAGCTAGAGAGGGTTGATTGACATCATTTCATGCTTATATTTGTACCTTATATCCATTATCTTACACCTAAGCAATGCTATGTGACGAGTTTTATGTTTAGTTTTCAGAAATAAAGAGGTTTGAAGAGAAGAGCCATGAAAGGACCCAAAAGCAGGAAAAAAAGGACCTAATTGTGAGACCTGGGGACCAAGATGCAAGGGGGAAGGACCTGATCGTAAGACAGAAGGACCTAAGAGCAAAACAGGAAACTCCTCACCATCATGAGGAGTATTTTGTCAATTCGATTCGGGTCGGAGCTCCACTAAACCAACCAGATGCATCTAAGACCAAGAAACACTTCAAGAAAAGCCCACAAAGAAAACCAGACGGATCCAAGCTTTATAGGCCGCCAATTGGCGGTCTGGAACCGCTAATTGGCGGTCCATTTAGCCCAGGATCCGTCCAATTTTCTGTAGCACGTGTATTAGTGTAGTTTTAGTGTATTTGTGGTATTGGTTTAGTCCCACATCGGGGGATTGTCCCAGATTAGCTTTTTCCATGCTTATAAATAGAACTCTTCACCTTCCATTGTAATTACCCATTGTTTGGTGGCATTCTCTCTACTAAGGAGTGAGCCTTGAAGCAATAACTCAAGGTGGAGAAGGATGCTACCTTCAATGTGAGTCATTGTTAATAAAAGTTTATTTGTTTGTTTTAATCTTGTCTTGTTATGTTGCTTGTTTTGTGTGGTTTGTTTTACTTTGCTTAATTTCTTGTTTAGTAATTTCAGTATCTTAGTTAAATGTTTTCTTTGCTTAGTCTAATCAGTAGTGTAATGAGTAGTGAGTAGTTCCATCCCCATTTGGGGGGTGGAGAAATATGTGATATAATCATGTAGTGTATTAAGTGTGTTATTTTTATCCCTTGAGCTTTATATGATTTCCATAACCATCTAATGGGTCTCCACTCTTATCTTTGATATGCTAATGCTCTTGAATGAAGCTTAGCTTATGCTTTGATTAGTGGACCTATTTTATGGGGAATGATAAAGTTAGGATATGGATGAAGCTAATATTGGAAACACAATTTGTAGTGTATGTACTCTTGTTGCCTTTTCCTTAGCTAATGTCTTGTATGTTTTAATGATGTAGTCATCTTAATTCATGTAGAGGCATAGTAGGGTCTAGTCTTTATACTTGAGTTCATGTAGCTTCATTCCAATCATTGTCTTGTATGTTTTAATGATGTAGTCTTATCTTAATTCATGTAGAGGCAAGATTGGATGTAGTTTTATGATTTCATGCACCACATGTTGTGAGGAGCTTAATTGAACACACACACACACACACATCTTTATTTTCACATCAGTTCTCTACCCCCTTTGGGGTTTAGTTTTATTGCTTATCTTCATTTCCTTTGCATTTCATTTCAGCTTTGTAGTTTAGATTAGTGTAATACATCTTTCTCCCTTCTTTTTACCTCTCGCCTTCGAATAAACCAAGTGTCGACACACCTCCCAGTGGACGACCCGTATTTGCCACCGCTTCAACGCGGCCGTGCACTTGCGGTTAAATTTAAAACGATCAATCAAGTTTTTGGCGCCGTTGCCGGGGAGGTGCTCTGTCCAGACCTTGGTTTGGACGATTCGAGGGGTTTTTAATTTTTCTTTTTCAGTTTTTCTTAGTTTCAGGGAACACTCTGATCACGGGGAGGCCACTGGAGAAGTTTGAGGAAGCAAATCCAAGAACAGACCGCCAATCAGCGGTTTGGAACCACCAATTGGCGGCCTGGTGAGGGATTCTGTCTTCCAATTTTTTTGTGGTCATTTGTGCTGTAATTTGTGTTATCTGGGAGCCCAATTTTGCATGCTGTGACTTCTTATTTGCTCCCAGATCATTAATCACTCCCCCTTTAATCAACTTGGACCATAAAACTCAAAGCAAAAGATTAGACTTCTTGCCATCTAGGTCATGCACCATTGGTAGACCTTGCATGCATTTGTCTTTTCTTTGCTTTACATTTTGTCGTTGATTGCTGGCGTGAGGTACGTGCACCCACATCCCTCATTCATGCATGTTTCGTTCATGCATTAGTTAGTAAGGTGCATCGGGACAAGAGTGAGAGAGCGTTTGATTGGAGCGATTGATTGCTAGATCTAGGATCAAATCGCTACTAAGGAGGGGCTGTCCCATAAAAGATAAGGTGGGGGATTTCATCACCCTTTCCTTAGCCCCAAAAATCACTCTTAATAAAGCCTTAACTAAAAGCAAGTAGACATTGGCCCTAGGATTGCGGGCGCACTAGGAGAGTAATCTAGTTGAGACCGTCATGACCTGATCGGCGTTGCCTACCTTGTCGATAGTAGGAGGTACTGGATCTCCGGATCTGGTATCACTTGCTGGGCATTGTGGTCCTCGTTGTAGGGAGGTGAGACGTGTCGAGGCTAGTGACCTCGAAGTTAGGCGTCGTCTAGCTTAAGGACCCATTGCCTTACTTTGTTTGAGCCGTGCTTGCTAGTTAGGCTTCTACCTTCACCCTGTACCCTCGCTAGCTCTAGGGATTCTTCCCTTCTCCTCTGAGTCATCTTCTTCTCACCTTCTTCTACGTTATAGTCTCCTCCCCTTTACACTCTCTGTTAGCGTTTTAGGGTCGAGTCGAGCACTTTTTGCGAGCTTAGCCTCGTGGTGGTGAGAGTGATCGACTCGAGAGTTTTTCTTGAGATGGATGGTTACATGGGCGACCATCCATATCATTGTTGGGACCAGGACGATTCTCCTTGGTACTCCGGACCCATGCAACCTGGGGTGGCTCAGACAAACACCCCGTATGGTTGGGATGATCGCAATTTTGTGACTGAGCAGTCTTCATATTGGGGTAACATGAGAGAGGCACCGACTGCTAGACCACAATCTAGTTATGCCGGATCATATGTTGGTCAACAAACTGAGACATTACAACAAACTTTGGCCTCTTTCATGCGTATGGCAGACGACATGAGTGCACCGGCGGCTCCAGTAGCCGTACCGTGTCACTATTGTGGGTTGAGTGGTCATGACTTCGGGGAATGTCCTTATGTTCCCCCAGAGCCTGAGTATGAGCACACATTTTCCCAAAATGCTCATTATGACCATTACGCATCCGCGTACAATCCGAGAGTGATGGATTCATGGGGTGACAATTCTTATTCAAATTCTTATACTTCATGTTCACCCCAGTATCCTCCTCCCGAATACCCAGAATTCTACCAACACCCCACCCCAAATCATTGGACTCATTCTCAGCCCATCCACACCCAACCCCAAAATTTCCCAAGCTCTGACTTGGACCTCATCGTTGACCGCATACCTGATTCCTTGAAACAAACTTTCCTTACGTTCATGGAAACCACTCAACAGTCCATACAAAATATGACACTGCAAGTGAGTCAAATGTCGCAGAAATTACGTGAATGTGAGGAGAGTAACCTTTCTTGTCAACATGAGGATTCTTCTTTTGATATCGAACCACCACCACATCCACAAATTCAAAGCACAACCTTTCAAAGTCAAACTCCTAGTCAGTCTGAGGGACTTGGGGTTTCAATTCACGATCACTTAGTGGAGGATTCGATTCAAATTGAGAATAACTTGGACCAGTTCTATTATGAGTCGGCACAGGATTGTGCCTTACCTTTTTGTCCCGTGGCCCTTGAGCCACATGATCTTCATTTTGATCCTCTTAAGGACCCACCTCTGGTGGAGCAAGAGCTCCCTAGTACCCTCAATTTCAAACAACCTGATGAGAGTTTGCCTCTCACTATTGTTCCTGATCATCTTGGAAATGATGGAACATCAAACAACTACATTGCTCATGAGGGTATTAGGAGTTCCTTGGAGGATACTTTGGGTATGAGACCCACTTCCTGTTCTCCTGGTGAGTTGGACATGCATAACGAGGTGCTTGACCTCGTTCCGACCCACCAGCCTGTTGGTTGGAGAGTTTGGATTGATGATCATAACTTCAGTTCCGCAACGGGAGATATTTTTCTTCCGTTGCCCCTTATTTCCCAAACTCTTGAGAGGTTCAAGCTCTTTCAGTTTGATCCTTTGAATGAGACGCCTTTGCGTCCAATTCATGAACCTCTCATTTCATCTGGTGCTCTTTGTGAAGGGGGCCCACGCATGCGTATTCTGGCCCCGCGTGGTGTCATGTTCCCTTTCCAAGTGCATTGACCCACTCTTGAGGTTCCCATTTGATGTCTTTTGACAAATGAAGATGAGAACTTATGTTTGTACATAGTTATATGAAAAAAAAAAAGAAAAAAAAAGAAGTACAATAAAAGACTCCTTCAGTGAGCATTGATTGTTGTGAGCCCCAACCCTTGTGTATTTGGGCCCCATTTCTTTCACGTATTTGTATCCCTTTCTTTAGCATCTCACAGGTTTTGAGGGAATTTGGGTTTGTGTCCATCAACATGACCCCGAACGTCCCTTTGTACTTCATGTTGGTGAGATCGTTCCTTTTTCATGCATGTATCCATGTAGTATCTTGTTCACATTCATTGAGGACAATGCATGAAGTAGGTGTGGGGGGGTGTTTTACGTGTGTACATAGTCGAGTCTTTTTCCTTTGATTTTGTTTTCTTTTGTTTGCATTGTTAGGGTCATGATAGTGTGCTGCATTTAATATCGATATATCTGCTTGCCATGATCCTTGGGTGACTTGTCTTCTTTTGCTTGCCTAGTGCTTCAAAATTTTTTACATTTCTTTCAAAATCTTCATGTGTTTTCGAAAGAAAATGTTTTGTGGGTTTTGCGTGTGTTTAGCATGTGCAAAACCGTTGAGAGGCAAAGTAAAAAGAAAGCTCCCAAAATTGTCTTGAACTTGATGCATTAGGATATCTAGTACGTGGCTTTAGGATTTATCGAATCGTTAGGATGCACCCCAGTTTTCCCTTGGGGGTGAGTAATCATAGGGTTTCAGTGCTCAAACATTTAATGAAGTCCACCCTGAACCTAGTGAGTCAATAATTCGTGTCTGTTAACTTAAGGAAGTTTGTTGTAGTCAAGGGCCCTTAATATCTTTTTGTGAAACTTAAGTGTAGGGGTTTTGGTTCCCATGTAGATAAATGAATAAATAAGTGGTGTTCTCTCTTCTCGCACGGCTCCTATCACTCGGGAAAGTAGGTCTGAGGGGACTTTGTGCCTGGTGCTTTCGAGTCATCTGACTTGGGATGCACCGACCGAACTCCCGTTACACGGGTGGTAGGGATCGCCCTATGTGGAGATTTGGGGGAAGGTGTACGTGATAGTGTAAGTCCTCATAGGCAATGATGCACGAAACCTGACCCTGGGAGAATCAAACACCAACCAATAAATGCTCCAAAGAAAAAGAAAAAAAAAAAAGAACAGAAAAAGAAAAAAAGAAAAGAAAAGAAGAGTCAAATAAGAACCAAAATGGACTTTACACTTTGTTTCACATTCAGAAGTTAAGGTTGCCCATGTCTTTCACTTAATTCCTTAGTTAACTCTCACGAATAACTCATTAGGCTAGGTGTGTGGACTGATTACATATATAGAGTCGACCCGTAGTATTACCGCATTCCATGATCGACAAAATAAGTCCAACGAGTCGTGTAGCTAGATTGATTAATGCATCTTGTTTGGATTTTGTGGGTATATCCGCTGAAAACCCTCAGGAGACACCACTCCTCCTCCTTGGCAACAAGGAGGTTTAACGGCTTGTTGCACGTGCTAAGTGCAACCGTGATTCCTACGAAAGTGAGTTAGGATTTCTTGTTTTTCGTATGCTTTTTCCTTTCTTTGTTTTGCTCGAGACTAGCAAAAACTTAGGTGTGGGGGTATTTGATTGACATCATTTCATGCTTATATTTGTACCTTATATCCATTATCTTACACCTAAGCAATGCTATGTGACGAGTTTTATGTTTAGTTTTCAGAAATAAAGAGGTTTGAAGAGAAGAGCCATGAAAGGACCCAAAAGCAGGAAAAAAAGGACCTAATTGTGAGACCTGGGGACCAAGATGCAAGGGGGAAGGACCTGATCGTAAGACAGAAGGACCTAAGAGCAAAACAGGAAACTCCTCACCATCATGAGGAGTATTTTGTCAATTCGATTCGGGTCGGAGCTCCACTAAACCAACCAGATGCATCTAAGACCAAGAAACACTTCAAGAAAAGCCCACAAAGAAAACCAGACGGATCCAAGCTTTATAGGCCGCCAATTGGCGGTCTGGAACCGCTAATTGGCGGTCCATTTAGCCCAGGATCCGTCCAATTTTCTGTAGCACGTGTATTAGTGTAGTTTTAGTGTATTTGTGGTATTGGTTTAGTCCCACATCGGGGGATTGTCCCAGATTAGCTTTTTCCATGCTTATAAATAGAACTCTTCACCTTCCATTGTAATTACCCATTGTTTGGTGGCATTCTCTCTACTAAGGAGTGAGCCTTGAAGCAATAACTCAAGGTGGAGAAGGATGCTACCTTCAATGTGAGTCATTGTTAATAAAAGTTTATTTGTTTGTTTTAATCTTGTCTTGTTATGTTGCTTGTTTTGTGTGGTTTGTTTTACTTTGCTTAATTTCTTGTTTAGTAATTTCAGTATCTTAGTTAAATGTTTTCTTTGCTTAGTCTAATCAGTAGTGTAATGAGTAGTGAGTAGTTCCATCCCCATTTGGGGGGTGGAGAAATATGTGATATAATCATGTAGTGTATTAAGTGTGTTATTTTTATCCCTTGAGCTTTATATGATTTCCATAACCATCTAATGGGTCTCCACTCTTATCTTTGATATGCTAATGCTCTTGAATGAAGCTTAGCTTATGCTTTGATTAGTGGACCTATTTTATGGGGAATGATAAAGTTAGGATATGGATGAAGCTAATATTGGAAACACAATTTGTAGTGTATGTACTCTTGTTGCCTTTTCCTTAGCTAATGTCTTGTATGTTTTAATGATGTAGTCATCTTAATTCATGTAGAGGCATAGTAGGGTCTAGTCTTTATACTTGAGTTCATGTAGCTTCATTCCAATCATTGTCTTGTATGTTTTAATGATGTAGTCTTATCTTAATTCATGTAGAGGCAAGATTGGATGTAGTTTTATGATTTCATGCACCACATGTTGTGAGGAGCTTAATTGAACACACACACACACACACATCTTTATTTTCACATCAGTTCTCTACCCCCTTTGGGGTTTAGTTTTATTGCTTATCTTCATTTCCTTTGCATTTCATTTCAGCTTTGTAGTTTAGATTAGTGTAATACATCTTTCTCCCTTCTTTTTACCTCTCGCCTTCGAATAAACCAAGTGTCGACACACCTCCCAGTGGACGACCCGTATTTGCCACCGCTTCAACGCGGCCGTGCACTTGCGGTTAAATTTAAAACGATCAATCAAGGGTTGTGATGCACTCAAATGTGGACAAGGCGCCGAGTCCCGACGGCTTCAATGCCAAATTCTTCAAGGCATCTTGGTCGTGTGTGAAGCATGACTTGTTCAAGGCGATGGACTCGTTCGTGAGAAATGGAAAACTCCTTGCGCAAATCAACTATACTTCCATCACGGTTATACCAAAGAAGTCTACGCCACAATCGATCGACGATTACCGCCCTATATCTCTTTGCAATATGATGTACTGCTACCTCTCAAAGGTCTTGGCTTGTAGGCTGAAGAAGGTGCTTCCTCGGTTGGTTGGTGAGTCTCAAAGTGCATTTGTGAGTTGCCGGAGGATCAGCGACAACATCCTTCTCGCTCATGAGATTTGTCACAACATGCATTTGGAGAGAGGACATGGGAGAATGTGTCTAAAGTTGGATCTGAGGAAAGCGTATGACTCGATCTCGTGGTCTTTCCTTGAAGAAGTGCTCCAAAGATTTGGGTTCCCGAGCAAGTGGAGGAAGTGGATCATGGCTTGTGTTCGTGCATCTTTTGTGGTCACAGTGAATGGAGCAAATTCAAAAGCTTTTCGAGCAACAAATGGCCTTAGGCAAGGTGACCCTCTTGCGCCATACTTATTTGTACTTTGCATGGAAGTTCTAAGTACTATGATTACAAAGGAAGTTGAAGAAGGAACACTTGAGCCGGCAAGATGTGGTGATGTCCGAGTTTCCCACCTTCTATTCGCTGATGATGTGATGGTTTTTGCAAAGGCTACAAGGGCTAACGCAAGAGTCATCAAGAGAATCCTTGAGAGCTTCTCCTCTACGTCCGGGCTGCAACTTAACACATCGAAGAGTCAAGTTTTTATGGGAGGAGATGCGACACATGGGGCATGGATTTGCGAGCACTTGGGAATGGAGCGAGTTGCCTTTCCGGTTCTATACTTGGGACTCCCCTTGTTCTCGGCTAGACTTGGGCGAATCCATTGTGTGGACTTAGTTGAGAAGGTGAGAGCACGGTTGAGCACATGGAAGAGGAATTTTCTATCAATGGCGGGACGAGTGGAGTTGATTAGGAGTGTTATCACGTCAATGAGTATCTATTGGACCTCCGCTTTCTTGGTGCCTAGAAGTGTCTTACATGAGGTGGAGCGGCTTATGGTCCATTTTGTTTGGGGAGGTGAGAAGAAGTGGGTGGCCGTGGCGTGGAAGGATATTTGTACACCCAAAATGGAAGGTGGCTTGGGGCTTCGGCGACTAGTTGATTGGAATACCGCCGGGATGATGAGGTTATTTTGGTTGGTGGTGGAAAATGATCAATCCTTGTGGGTTAGATGCATTCGGCGGAAGTACATGCGAAATGGGAGTATTTGGCTTGCTCGACCCCCGTCATCATGTTCGTGGGCATGGAGGGGCCTCTTGAGTGTCCGAGAACAAGTGAAGGAAAAGATTCAATACCAAGTGGGAGATGGGACAAGTATTCGGTTCTTCCTTGATCCTTGGTGTGGTATACCATTGCTTAGCCGACCGGAGGGTGAGAGATTACACTATGATATGGGTGTGCCAAAGGACACTTGGGTGTCATATTTCATTCGAGGGGGAGAATGGAGTCTCCCATACCCAAGGTCGTCGGAAATGATCGAGTTGTGGCCACATATTTTGGGGATTAAAATCCATGGAGGACGGGATAAACCCGTGCGTGTAGGGGCCACGACCGAAAAATTCACCATGCGTGAGGCTTGGACATGGGTTCTCAAAAGAAAGGAGGAAGTGAGGTGGACGCGAGTAGTGTGGCACAAGCACCACGTTCCGAAATTCTCTTTCACTTTGTGGCGGGCACTAAGAGGAAGGTTGATGACGAAGTGCTTGATGCGACAAAGAGGGGCAAAATATGATACCACATGTGTCCTTTGCAAAACGGGAGTGGAAGATATGACCCATTTGTTTTGGGCTTGTGATTTCACTTGACAAGTATGGCACCAAGTCCGTTTCGGTATGCCTTTGTACCGCACCATCAAAGAGTCCTTGGAGGCTGAAGCTATTGGGATACTTGGAGCCCGTGACGGGTTTGGAGAGGGATATCATGAGCTTAGCATTGAGTGCGGTGGTGCACGAGTGTTGGATGGAAAGAAATAGACGTATCTTTGAGGATGAGGAGAAAAGATCAAAGGAGGTTGTGGAAATCGCAAAAGAGGCGGTAAGGGTTATGGGGGTGGACATAAAGGCAATCAAAGAAGACCCCGAAAAGTTGAAGATTTTTGAAGACTTTTGGCGAAATTCCATGAGTGCGAATAATATATAGGACGTAGGAAAGCGTAGAATTTTGTAGCCCATTGGGCGAGATAGAAGGAGAGTATGTTAGTGGCTGGATGTGCACCTTGTATGTCCCGCAAACTTCAGCTTTAAATCTTGGCAGGATGTAATTTTACACACATACTTAATAAAATTTAGAGGCCAAGCCTCCCTTTTGCTTTGCAAAAAAAAGAGAGAGGGAGAAGTAGAGACCAGTGGTAATAGACGAGAGAGAAATAGAGAGGAGAGAGAAGGGGAAGAGAGAGAGAGAGAGAGAGAGAGAGAGAGAGAGAAGGAGAACGAGAAAGGAGGGGAAAGAGAGAGAGGAGAGAGATAATGAGGAGAATGAGAGGAGTGAGAGAGAGTGAAGGTGACGGAGAGGAAAAGAAGAGGGAGGAGGAGAGAGATGAGAGAGAGAGGAGGAAGAGAAGGAGGGAGAAGAAGGAGATGAGAAGGAGAACAAGAGAGGACAAGGGGAGAGAAGAAGAAGGGGAGAGTGGAGAGAAGATTAGTAGAGAGAGGAGGACAAGGGGAGCGAGAGGGGAGGAGACCGAGGAGTGGAAGAGAGTAGAGATAGAGAAGGAAAGAGAGCGAGAAGAGGCAGACAGAGAGCGACAGAGTAAGATAGAGTGACAGAGGAGGGGAGGGAGAGAAGGACAAGGAGAGAGAAGTAGAGGGAGATGGAGAGAGAAGGAAGGATAAGAATAGAGAGAGAAGTAGAAGGAGGAGAGAGAGAAGGATAAGGAGAGGGGTGGAGATATGAGAGAGAAGGAGAGGAAGAAGGAGCGAGAGAAGGAGAAAGAGAAGGAGAAAGAGGGACAAGGAAGGAGAAGGTGGAAAGAAGGCGAAGGCTGGAGAAGGAGAAAGAAAGAGAGGGATAAGGAGAGGGAGATGCAGAGGGTTAGGAAGACTGAAGAAGCGGAGAGAGACGGAGAAGGAGAAGGAAAAAGACAAGGAAAAGGAAAAGGAAAAGGAGAGAGAAGGACATGGAGAGAGGTGGAGAGAATAGGAGGGGAGATCGACAGAGGAGGGAGAGAGGGAAGTAGGAGAAGGAGAGGGAGAGGGGTGAGAGCGAGAGAAGGAGGGAGAGAGAAGCAGAAGGAGAATGGGAGAGACAGAGATGGAGAGTGTAGGACGAGAGAGGAGGAAATGGGAAAACAAGGAGAGAGGGCGAGGGGAGAAGATGTGAGACGGAGATGGAGAGAGAGAGCTAGAAGGAGAGGGAAAGAGAGAGGGAGAAGTAGAGACCAGTGGTAAAAGACGAGACAGAAATAGAGAGGAGAGAGAAGGGGAAGAGAGAGAGAGAGAGAGAAGGAGAACGAGAAAGGAGGGGAAAGAGAGAGAGGAGAGAGATAATGAGGAGAACGAGAGGTGTGAGAGAGACTGATGGTGACGGAGAGGAAAAGAAGAGGGAGGAGGAGAGAGAGAGAGGAGGAAGAGAAGGAGGGAGAAGAAGAAGGAGATGAGAAGGAGAACAAGAGAGGACAAGGAGAGAGAAGGAGAAGGGGAGAGTGGAGAGAAGATAAGGAGAGAGAGGAGGACAAGGGGAGGAGACCGCGAAGGAGTGGAAGAGAGTAGAGATAGAGAAGGAAAGAGAGCGAGAAGAGGCAGACAAAGAGCGAGAGAGTAAGATAGAGTGAGAGAGGAGGGGAGGGAGAGAAGGACAAGGAGAGAGAAGTAGAGGGAGATGGAGGAGAGAGAAGGAGACGGAGAGAGGGAGAGGGAGAGCGGAGATGGGATGGAGATAGAGAGAGAGTAGCAAGAGGAGAAGGAGAAGGAAAGTGTGAGGGAGAGGAGAGACAAGAAGATGAGAGAGATGGAGAAGGAAAAGGGGGAAAGAGGTGAGGGATTGAGGTAGAGGAGAAGGAGAGAGGGGGAAGAAGCTTGAAGACGAAGAGTGAAGGATTAGGAGAGAGAAGATAGAAGGGAAGAGAGAATCAGAGAGAGGAGTGAAGGAGAGAGAGCGGGGCAATAAGAGAGAGTGGAGAACAAGGAGAAGGAGGGAGAGAGAATGAGAGAAGGAAGGAGAGAGGGGAGAGAAGGAAGGATAAGAATAGAGAGAGAAGTAGATGGAGGAGAGAGAGAAGGATAAGGAGAGGGGTGGAGATATGAGAGAGAAGGAGAGGAAGAAGGAGCGAGAGAAGGAGAAAGAGGGACAAGGAAGGAGAAGGTGGAAAGAAAGAGGGAAGAGAGCGAAAGAGACGAGAGAGAGAGAGAGAGGGATGGAGGAGAATGAGACGGAGAGTGTGAGTGAGAGGGAAACAGATAGAGAGAAGGAGAGTGAGAGAAAGAGAAGTAGAACTAGAAAGATTGGGACAAGGAGAGAGAGTGAAGAAGAGAGACAAGAGACGGAGAGAGAAAGAGAAGGAGGAGGAGGGAGAGGGAGAAAGAGAGAAGTAGGATGGTGAAGGAGAGAAGGAGAGAGAGAGGTACTAAAGAGAAGGACAAAAGGAGAAAAAGAGAGAGAAGGCGAAGGGTGGAGAAGGAGAAAGAAAGATAGGGATAAGGAGAGGGAGAGGGAGATGCAGAGGGTTAGGAAGACTGAAGAAGCGGAGAGAGACGGAGAAGGAGAAGGAAAAAGACAAGGAAAAGGAAAAGGAGAGAGAAGGAGATGGAGAGAGGTGGAGAGAATAGGAGGGGAGATCGACAGAGGAGGGAGAGAGGGAAGTAGGAGAAGGAGAGGGAGTGGGGTGAGAGCGAGAGAAGGAGGGAGAGAGAAGCAGAAGGAGAATGGGAGAGACAGAGATGGAGAGTGTAGGACGAGAGAGGAGGAAATGGGGAAACAAGGAGAGAGGGCGAGGGAAGAAGATGAGAGACAGAGATGGAGAGAGAGAGCTAGAAGGAGAGGGAAAGAGAGAGGGAGAAGTAGAGACCAGTGGTAAAAGACGAGAGAGAAATAGAGAGGAGAGAGAAGGGGAAGAGAGAGAAGGAGAACGAGAAAGGAGGGGAAAGAGAGAGAGGAGAGAGATAATGAGGAGAACGAGAGGAGTGAGAGAGAGTGAAGGTGACGGAGAGGAAAAGAAGAGGGAGGAGGAGAGAGATGAGAGAGAGAGGAGGAAGAGAAGGAGGGAGAAGAAGAAGGAGATGAGAAGGAGAAGAAGAGAGGACAAGGAGAGAGAAGGAGAAGGGGAGAGTGGAGAGAAGATAAGGAGAGAGAGGAGGACAAGGGGAGCGAGAGGGGAGGAGACCGAGAAGGAGTGGAAGAGAGTAGAGATAGAGAAGGAAAGAGAGCGAGAAGAGGCAGACAGAGAGCGAGAGAGTAAGATAGAGTGAGAGAGGAGGGGAGGGAGAGAAGGACAAGGAGAGAAAAGTAGAGGGAGATGGAGGAGAGAGAAGGAGACGGAGAGAGGGAGAGCGGAGGTGGGATGGAGATAGAGAGAGAGTAGCAAGAGGAGAAGGAGAAGGAAAGTGTGAGGGAGAGGAGAGACAAGAAGATGAGAGAGATGGAAAAGGAAAAGGGGGAAAGAAGTGAGGGATTGAGGTAGAGGAGAAGGAGAGAGGGGGAAGAAGCTTGAAAACGAAGAGTGAAGGATAAGGAGAGAGAAGATAGAAGGGAAGAGAGAATCAGAGAGAGGAGTGAAGGAGAGAGAGCGGGGCAATAAGAGAGAGTGGAGAACAAGGAGAAGGAGGGAGAGAGAATGAGAGAAGGAAGGAGAGAGGGGAGAGAAGGAAGGATAAGAATAGAGAGAGAAGTAGAAGGAGGAGAGAGAGAAGGATAAGGAGAGGGGTGGAGATATGAGAGAGAAGGAGGGGAAGAAGGAGCGAGAGAAGGAGAAAGAGGGACAAGGAAGGAGAAGGTGGAAAGAAAGAGGGAAGAGAGCGAAAGAGACGAGAGAGAGAGGGATGGAGGAGAATGAGACGGAGAGTGTGAGTGAGAAGGAAACAGATAGGGAGAAGGAGAAGGAGAGTGAGAGAAAGAGAAGTAGAACTAGAAAGATTGGGATAAGGAGAGAGAGTGAAGAAGAGAGACAAGAGACGGAGAGAGAAAGAGAAGGAGGAGGAGGGAGAGGGAGAAAGAGAGAAGTAGGATGGTGAAGGAGAGAATGAGAGAGAGAGAGGTACTAAAGAGAAGGACAAAAGGAGAAAAAGAGAGAGAAGGCGAAGGGTTGAGAAGGAGAAAGAAAGAGAGGGATAAGGAGAGGGAGAGGGAGATGCAGAGGGTTAGGAAGACTGAAGAAGCGGAGAGAGACGGAGAAGGAGAAGGAAAAAGACAAGGAAAAGGAAAAGGAGAGAGAAGGAGATGGAGAGAGGTGGAGAGAATTGGAGGGGAGATCGACAGAGGAGGGAGAGAGGGAAGTAGGAGAAGGAGAGGGAGAGGGGTGAGAGCGAGAGAAGGAGGGAGAGAGAAGCAGAAGGAGAATGGGAGAGACAGAGATGGAGAGTGTAGGACGAGAGAGGAGGAAACGGGGAAACAAGGAGAGAGGGCGAGGGAAGAAGATGAGAGACGGAGATGGAGAGAGAGAGCTAGAAGGAGAGGGAAAGAGAGAGGGAGAAGTAGAGACCAGTGGTAAAAGACGAGAGAGAAATAGAGAGGAGAGAGAAGGGGAAGAGAGAGAGAAGGAGAACGAGAAAGGAGGGGAAAGAGAGAGAGGATAGAGATAATGAGGAGAACGAGAGGAGTGAGAGAGAGTGAAGGTGACGGAGAGGAAAAGAAGAGGGAGGAGGAGAGAGATGAGAGAGAGAGAGAGGAGGAAGAGAAGGAGGGAGAAGAAGAAGGAGATGAGAAGGAGAAGAAGAGAGGACAAGGAGAGAGAAGGAGAAGGGGAGAGTGGAGAGAAGATAAGTAGAGAGAGGAGGACAAGGGGAGCGAGAGGGGAGGAGACCGAGAAGGAGTGGAAGAGAGTAGAGATAGAGAAGGAAAGAGAGCGAGAAGAGGCAGACAGAGAGCGAGAGAGTAAGATAGAGTGAGAGAGGAGGGGAGGGAGAGAAGGACAAGGAGAGAGAAGTAGAGGGAGATGGAGGAGAGAGAAGGAGATGGAGAGCGGGAGAGCGGAGGTGGGATGGAGATAGAGAGAGAGTAGCAAGAGGAGAAGGAGAAGGAAAGTGTGAGGGAGAGGAGAGACAAGAAGATGAGAGAGATGGAAAAGGAAAAGGGGGAAAGAGGTGAGGGATTGAGGTAGAGGAGAAGGAGAGAGGGGGAAGAAGCTTGAAGACGAAGAGTGAAGGATAAGGAGAGAGAAGATAGAAGGGAAGAGAGAATCAGAGAGAGGAGTGAAGGAGAGAGAGCGGGGCAATAAGAGAGAGTGGAGAACAAGGAGAAGGAGGGAGAGAGAATGAGAGAAGGAAGGAGAGAGGGGAGAGAAGGAAGGATAAGAATAGAGAGAGAAGTAGAAGGAGGAGAGAGAGAAGGATAGGGAGAGGGGTGGAGATATGAGAGAGAAGGAGGGGAAGAAGGAGCGAGAGAAGGAGAAAGAGGGACAAGGAAGGAGAAGGTGGAAAGAAAGAGGGAAGAGAGCGAAAGAGACGAGAGAGAGAGGGATGGAGGAGAATGAGACGGAGAGTGTGAGTGAGAAGGAAACAAATAGGGAGAAGGAGAAGGAGAGTGAGAGAAAGAGAAGTAGAACTAGAAAGATTGGGATAAGGAGAGAGAGAGTGAAGAAGAGAGACAAGAGACGGAGAGAGAAAGAGAAGGAGGAGGAGGGAGAGGGAGAAAGAGAGAAGTAGGATGGTGAAGGAGAGAATGAGAGAGAGAGAGAGAGAGGTACTAAAGAGAAGGACAAAAGGAGAAAAAGAGAGAGAAGGCGAAGGGTGGAGAAGGAGAAAGAAAGAGAGGGATAAGGAGAGGGAGAGGGAGATGCAGAGGGTTAGGAAGACTGAAGAAGCGGAGAGAGACGGAGAAGGAGAAGGAAAAAGACAAGGAAAAGGAAAAGGAGAGAGAAGGAGATGGAGAGAGGTGGAGAGAATAGGAGGGGAGATCGGCAGAGGAGGGAGAGAGGGAAGTAGGAGAAGGAGAGGGAGAGGGGTGAGAGCGAGAGAAGGAGGGAGAGAGAAGCAGAAGGAGAATGGGAGAGACAGAGATGGAGAGTGTAGGACGAGAGAGGAGGAAATGGGGAAACAAGGAGAGAGGGCGAGGGAAGAAGATGAGAGACGGAGATGGAGAGAGAGAGCTAGAAGGAGAGGGAAAGAGAGAGGGAGAAGTAGAGACCAGTGGTAAAAGACGAGAGAGAAATAGAGAGGAGAGAGAAGGGGAAGAGAGAGAGAAGGAGAACGAGAAAGGAGGGGAAAGAGAGAGAGGAGAGAGATGATGAGGAGAACGAGAGGAGTGAGAGAGTGAAGGTGACGGAGAGGAAAAGAAGAGGGAGGAGGAGAGAGATGAGAGAGAGAGGAGGAAGAGAAGGAGGGAGAAGAAGAAGGAGATGGGAAGGAGAAGAAGAGAGGACAAGGAGAGAGAAGGAGAAGGGGAGAGTGGAGAGAAGATAAGGAGAGAGAGAAGGACAATGGGAGCGAGAGAGGAGGAGACCGAGAAGGAGTGGAAGAGAGTAGAGATAGAGAAGGGAAGAGAGCGAGAAGAGGCAGACAGAGAGCGAGAGAGTAAGATAGAGTGAGAGAGGAGGGGAGGGAGAGAAGGACAAGGAGAGAGAAGTAGAGGGAGATGGAGGAGAGAGAAGGAAGGATAAAAATAGAGAGAGAAGTAGAAGGAGGAGAGAGAGAAGGATAAGGAGAGGGGTGGAGATATGAGAGAGAAGGAGAGGAAGAAGGAGCGAGAGAAGGAGAAAGAGGGACAAGGAAGGAGAAGGTGGAAAGAAAGAGGGAAGAGAGCGAAAGAGACGAGAGAGAGAGAGAGAGAGGGATGGAGGAGAATGAGACGGAGAGTGTGAGTGAGAAGGAAACAGATAGAGAGAAGGAGAAGGAGAGTGAGAGAAAGAGAAGTAGAACTAGAAAGATTGGGATAAGGAGAGAGAGTGAAGAAGAGAGACAAGAGACGGAGAGAGAAAGAGAAAGAGGAGGAGGGAGAGGGAGAGGGAGAAAGAGAGAAGTAGGATGGTGAAGGAGAGAATGAGAGAGAGAGAGAGGTACTAAAGAGAAGGACAAAAGGAGAAAAAGAGAGAGAAGGTGAAGGGTTGAGAAGGAGAAAGAAAGAGAGGGATAAGGAGAGGGAGAGGGAGAGGGAGATGCAGAGGGTTAGGAAGACTGAAGAAGCGGAGAGAGACGGAGAAGGAGAAGGAAAAAGACAAGGAAAAGGAAAAGGAGAGAGAAGGATATGGAGAGAGGTGGAGAGAATAGGAGGGGAGATCGACAGAGGAGGGAGAGAGGGAAGTAGGAGAAGGAGAGGGAGAGGGGTGAGAGCGAGAGAAGGAGGGAGAGAGAAGCAGAAGGAGAATGGGAGAGACAGAGATGGAGAGTGTAGGACGAGAGAGGAGGAAATGGGGAAACAAGGAGAGAGGGCGAGGGAAGAAGATGAGAGACGGAGATGGAGAGAGAGAGCTAGAAGGAGAGGGAAAGAGAGAGGGAGAAGTAGAGACCAGTGGTAAAAGACGAGAGAGAAATAGAGAGGAGAGAGAAGGGGAAGAGAGAGAGAAGGAGAACGAGAAAGGAGGGGAAAGAGAGAGAGGAGAGAGATAATGAGGAGAACGAGAGGAGTGAGAGAGAGTGAAGGTGACGGAGAGGAAAAGAAGAGGGAGGAGGAGAGAGATGAGAGAGAGAGGAGGAAGAGAAGGAGGGAGAAGAAGAAGGAGATGGGAAGGAGAAGAAGAGAGGACAAGGAGAGAGAAGGAGAAGGGGAGAGTGGAGAGAAGATAAGGAGAGAGAGGAGGACAATGGGAGCGAGAGGGGAGGAGACCGAGAAGGAGTGGAAGAGAGTAGAGATAGAGAAGGAAAGAGAGCGAGAAGAGGCAGACAGAGAGCGAGAGAGTAAGATAGAGTGAGAGAGGAGGGGAGGGAGAGAAGGACAAGGAGAGAGAAGTAGAGGGAGATGGAGGAGAGAGAAGGAAGGATAAGAATAGAGAGAGAAGTAGAAGGAGGAGAGAGAGAAGGATAAGGAGAGGGGTGGAGATATGAGACAGAAGGAGAGGAAGAAGGAGCGAGAGAAGGAGAAAGGGTGACAAGGAAGGAGAAGGTGGAAAGAAAGAGGGAAGAGAGCGAAAGAGACGAGAGAGAGAGAGGGATGGAGGAGAATGAGACGGAGAGTGTGAGTGACAAGGAAACAGATAGAGAGAAGGAGAAGGAGAGTGAGAGAAAGAGCAGTAGAACTAGAAAGATTGGGATAAGGAGAGAGAGTGAAGAAGAGAGACAAGAGACGGAGAGAGAAAGAGAAGGAGGAGGAGGGAGAGGGAGAAAGAGAGAAGTAGGATGGTGAAGGTGAGAATGAGAGAGAGAGAGAGGTACTAAAGAGAAGGACAAAAGGAGAAAAAGAGAGAGAAGGCGAAGGGTGGAGAAGGAGAAATAGAGGGATAAGGAGAGGGAGAGGGAGAGGGAGATGCAGAGGGTTAGGAAGACTGAAGAAGCAGAGAGAGACGGAGAAGGAGAAGGAAAAAGACAAGGAAAAGGAAAAGGAGAGAGAAGGAGATGGAGAGAGGTGGAGAGAATAGGAGGGGAGATCGACAGAGGAGGGAGAGAGGGAAGTAGGAGAAGGAGAGGGAGAGGGGTGAGAGCGAGAGAAGGAGGGAGAGAGAAGCAGAAGGAGAATGGGAGAGACAGAGATGGAGAGTGTAGGACAAGAGAGGAGGAAATGGGGAAACAAGGAGAGAGGGCGAGGGAAGAAGATGAAAGACGGAGATGGAGAGAGAGAGCTAGAAGGAGAGGGAAAGAGAGAGGGAGAAGTAGAGACCAGTGGTAAAAGACGAGAGAGAAATAGAGAGGAGAGAGAAGGGGAAGAGAGAGAGAAGGAGAACGAGAAAGGAGGGGAAAGAGGGAGAGGAGAGAGATAATGAGGAGAACGAGAGGAGTGAGAGAGAGTGAAGGTGACGGAGAGGAAAAGAAGAGGGAGGAGGAGAGAGATGAGAGAGAGAGGAGGAAGAGAAGGAGGGAGAAGAAGAAGGAGATGAGAAGGAGAAGAAGAGAGGAAAAGGAGAGAGAAGGAGAAGGGGAGAGTGGAGAGAAGATAAGAAGAGAGAGGAGGACAAGGGGAGCGAGAGGGGAGGAGACCGAGAAGGAGTGGAAGAGAGTAGAGATAGAGAAGGAAAGAGAGCGAGAAGAGGCAGACAGAGAGCGAGAGAGTAAGATAAAGTGAGAGAGGAGGGGAGGGAGAGAAGGACAAGGAGAGAGAAGTAGAGGGAGATGGAGGAGAGAGAAGGAAGGATAAGAATAGAGAGAGAAGTAGAAGGAGGAGAGAGAGAAGGATAAGGAGAGGGGTGGAGATATGAGAGAGAAGGAGAGGAAGAAGGAGCGAGAGAAGGAGAAAGAGGGACAAGGAAGGAGCAGGTGGAAAGAAAGAGGGAAGAGAGCGAAAGAGACGAGAGAGAGAGGGATGGAGGAGAATGAGACGGAGAGTGTGAGTGAGAAGGAAACAGATAGAAAGAAGGAGAAGGAGAGTGAGAGAAAGAGAAGTAGAACTAGAAAGATTGGGATAAGGAGAGAGAGTGAAGAAGAGAGACAAGAGACGGAGAGAGAAAGAGAAGGAGGAGGAGGGAGAGGGAGAAAGAGAGAAGTAGGATGGTGAAGGAGAGAATGAGAGAGAGAGAGAGGTACTAAAGAGAAGGACAAAAGGAGAAAAGGAGAGAGAAGGCGAAGGGTGGAGAAGGAGAAAGAAAGAGAGGGATAAGGAGAGGGAGAGGGAGAGGGAGAGGGAGATGCAGAGGGTTAGGAAAACTGAAGAAGCGGAGAGAGACGGAGAAGGAGAAGGAAAAAGACAAGGAAAAGGAAAAGGAGAGAGAAGGAGATGGAGAGAGGTGGAGAGAATAGGAGGGGAGATCGACAGAGGAGGGAGAGAGGGAAGTAGGAGAAGGAGAGGGAGAGGGGTGAGAGCGAGAGAAGGAGGGAGAGAGAAGCGGAAGGAGAATGGGAGAGACAGAGATGGAGAGTGTAGGACGAGAGAGGAGGAAATGGGGAAACAAGGAGAGAGGGCGAGGGAAGAAGATGAAAGACGGAGATGGAGAGAGAGAGCTAGAAGGAGAGGGAAAGAGAGAGGGAGAAGTAGAGACCAGTGGTAAAAGACGAGAGAGAAATAGAGAGGAGAGAGAAGGGGAAGAGAGAGAGAAGGAGAACGAGAAAGGAGGGGAAAGAGAGAGAGTAGAGAGATAATGAGGAGAACGAGAGGAGTGAGAGAGAGTGAAGGTGACGGAGAGGAAAAGAAGAGGGAGGAGGAGAGAGATGAGAGAGAGAGGAGGAAGAGAAGGAGGGAGAAGAAGAAGGAGATGAGAAGGAGAAGAAGAGAGGACAAGGAGAGAGAAGGAGAAGGGGAGAGTGGAGAGAAGATAAGGAGAGAGAGGAGGACAAGGGGAGCAAGAGGGGAGGAGACCGAGAAGGTGTGGAAGAGAGTAGAGATAGAGAAGGAAACAGAGCGAGAAGAGGCAGACAGAGAGCGAGAGAGTAAGATAGAGTGAGAGAGGAGGGGAGGGAGAGAAGGACAAGGAGAGAGAAGTAGAGGGAGATGGAGGAGAGAGAAGGAAGGATAAGAATAGAGAGAGAAGTAGAAGGAGGAGAGAGAGAAGGATAAGGAGAGGGGTGGAGATATGAGAGAGAAGGAGAGGAAGAAGGAGCGAGAGAAGGAGAAAGAGGGACAAGGAAGGAGAAGGTGGAAAGAAAGAGGGAAGAGAGCGAAAGAGACGAGAGAGAGAGAGAGGGATGGAGGAGAATGAGACGGAGAGTTTGAGTGAGAAGGAAACAGATAGAGAGAAGGAGAAGGAGAGTGAGAGAAAGAGAAGTAGAACTAGAAATATTGGGATAAGGAGAGAGAGTGAAGAAGAGAGACAAGAGACGGAGAGAGAAAGAGAAGGAGGAGGGAGAGGGAGAAAGAGAGAAGTAGGATGGTGAAGGAGAGAATGAGAGAGAGAGAGAGAGAGAGGTACTAAAGAGAAGGACAAAAGGAGAAAAAGAGAGAGAAGGCGAAGGGTGGAGAAGGAGAAAGAAAGAGAGGGATAAGGAGAGGGAGAGGGAGAGGGAGATGCAGAGGGTTAGGAAGACTGAAGAAGCAGAGAGAGACGGAGAAGGAGAAGGAAAAAGACAAGGAAAAGGAAAAGGAGACAGAAGGAGATGGAGAGAGGTTGAGAGAATAGGAGGGGAGATCGACAGAGGAGGGAGAGAGGGAAGTTGGAGAAGGAGAGGGAGAGGGGTGAGAGCGAGAGAAGGAGGGAGAGAGAAGCAGAAGGAGAATGGGAGAGACAGAGATGGAGAGTGTAGGACAAGAGAGGAGGAAATGGGGAAACAAGGAGAGAGGGCGAGGGAAGAAGATGAAAGACGGAGATGGAGAGAGAGAGCTAGAAGGAGAGGGAAAGAGAGAGGGAGAAGTAGAGACCAGTGGTAAAAGACGAGAGAGAAATAGAGAGGAGAGAGAAGGGGAAGAGAGAGAGAAGGAGAACGAGAAAGGAGGGGAAAGAGGGAGAGGAGAGAGATAATGAGGAGAACGAGAGGAGTGAGAGAGAGTGAAGGTGACGGAGAGGAAAAGAAGAGGGAGGAGGATAGAGATGAGAGAGAGAGGAGGAAGAGAAGGAGGGAGAAGAAGAAGGAGATGAGAAGGAGAAGAAGAGAGGACAAGGAGAGAGAAGGAGAAGGGGAGAGTGGAGAGAAGATAAGGAGAGAGAGGAGGACAAGGGGAGCGAGAGGGGAGGAGACCGAGAAGGAGTGGAAGAGAGTAGAGATAGAGAAGGAAAGAGAGCGAGAAGAGGCAGACAGAGAGCGAGAGAGTAAGATAAAGTGAGAGAGGAGGGGAGGGAGAGAAGGACAAGGAGAGAGAAGTAGAGGGAGATGGAGGAGAGAGAAGGAAGGATAAGAATAGAGAGAGAAGTAGAAGGAGGAGAGAGAGAAGGATAAGGAGAGGGGTGGAGATATGAGAGCGAAGGAGAGGAAGAAGAAGCGAGAGAAGGAGAAAGAGGGACAAGGAAGGAGAAGGTGGAAAGAAAGAGGGAAGAGAGCGAAAGAGACGAGAGAGAGAGGGATGGAGGAGAATGAGACGGAGAGTGTGAGTGAGAAGGAAACAGATAGAAAGAAGGAGAAGGAGAGTGAGAGAAAGAGAAGTAGAACTAGAAATATTGGGATAAGGAGAGAGAGTGAAGAAGAGAGACAAGAGACGGAGAGAGAAAGAGAAGGAGGAGGAGGGAGAGGGAGAAAGAGAGAAGTAGGATGGTGAAGGAGAGAATGAGAGAGAGAGAGAGGTACTAAAGAGAAGGACAAAAGGAGAAAAGGAGAGAGAAGGCGAAGGGTGGAGAAGGAGAAAGAAAGAGAGGGATAAGGAGAGGGAGAGGGAGAGGGAGATGCAGAGGGTTAGGAAGACTGAAGAAGCGGAGAGAGACGGAGAAGGAGAAGGAAAAAGACAAGGAAAAGGAAAAGGAGAGAGAAGGAGATGGAGAGAATAGGAGGGGAGATCGACAAAGGAGGGAGAGAGGGAAGTAGGAGAAGGAGAGGGAGAGGGGTGAGAGCGAGAGAAGGAGGGAGAGAGAAGTAGAAGGAGAATGGGAGAGACGGAGATGGAGAGTGTAGGACGAGAGAGGAGGAAATGGGGAAACAAGGAGAGAGGGCGAGGGAAGAAGATGAGAGACGGAGATGGAGAGAGAGAGCTAGAAGGAGAGGGAAAGAGAGAGGGAGAAGTAGAGACCAGTGGTAAAAGACGAGAGAGAAATAGAGAGGAGAGAGAAGGGGAAGAGAGAGAGAAGGAGAACGAGAAAGGAGGGGAAAGAGAGAGAGTAGAGAGATAATGAGGAGAACGAGAGGAGTGAGAGAGAGTGAAGGTGACGGAGAGGAAAAGAAGAGGGAGGAGGAGAGAGATGAGAGAGAGGAGGAAGAGAAGGAGGGAGAAGAAGAAGGAGATGAGAAGGAGAAGAAGAGAGGACAAGGAGAGAGAAGGAGAAGGGGAGAGTGGAGAGAAGATAAGGAGAGAGAGGAGGACAAGGGGAGCGAGAGGGGAGGAGACCGAGAAGGTGTGGAAGAGAGTAGAGATAGAGAAGGAAAGAGAGCGAGAAGAGGCAGACAGAGAGCGAGAGAGTAAGATAGAGTGAGAGAGGAGGGAGGGAGAGAAGGACAATGAGAGAGAAGTAGAGGGAGATGGAGGAGAGAGAAGGAAGGATAAGAATAGAGAGAGAAGTAGAAGGAGGAGAGAGAGAAGGATAAGGAGAGGGGTGGAGATATGAGAGAGAAGGAGAGGAAGAAGGAGCGAGAGAAGGAGAAAGAGGGACAAGGAAGGAGAAGGTGGAAAGAAAGAGGGAAGAGAGCGAAAGAGACGAGAGAGAGAGAGAGGGATGGAGGAGAATGAGACGGAGAGTTTGAGTGAGAAGGAAACAGATAGAGAGAAGGAGAAGGAGAGTGAGAGAAAGAGAAGTAGAACTAGAAATATTGGGATAAGGAGAGAGAGTGAAGAAGAGAGACAAGAGACGGAGAGAGAAAGAGAAGGAGGAGGGAGAGGGAGAAAGAGAGAAGTAGGATGGTGAAGGAGAGAATGAGAGAGAGAGAGAGAGAGAGAGGTACTAAAGAGAAGGACAAAAGGAGAAAAAGAGAGAGAAGGCGAAGGGTGGAGAAGGAGAAAGAAAGAGAGGGATAAGGAGAGGGAGAGGGAGAGGGAGATGCAGAGGGTTAGGAAGACTGAAGAAGCAGAGAGAGACGGAGAAGGAGAAGGAAAAAGACAAGGAAAAGGAAAAGGAGACAGAAGGAGATGGAGAGAGGTTGAGAGAATAGGAGGGGAGATCGACAGAGGAGGGAGAGAGGGAAGTTGGAGAAGGAGAGGGAGAGGGGTGAGAGCGAGAGAAGGAGGGAGAGAGAAGCAGAAGGAGAATGGGAGAGACAGAGATGGAGAGTGTAGGACAAGAGAGGAGGAAATGGGGAAACAAGGAGAGAGGGCGAGGGAAGAAGATGAAAGACGGAGATGGAGAGAGAGAGCTAGAAGGAGAGGGAAAGAGAGAGGGAGAAGTAGAGACCAGTGGTAAAAGACGAGAGAGAAATAGAGAGGAGAGAGAAGGGGAAGAGAGAGAGAAGGAGAACGAGAAAGGAGGGGAAAGAGGGAGAGGAGAGAGATAATGAGGAGAACGAGAGGAGTGAGAGAGAGTGAAGGTGACGGAGAGGAAAAGAAGAGGGAGGAGGATAGAGATGAGAGAGAGAGGAGGAAGAGAAGGAGGGAGAAGAAGAAGGAGATGAGAAGGAGAAGAAGAGAGGACAAGGAGAGAGAAGGAGAAGGGGAGAGTGGAGAGAAGATAAGGAGAGAGAGGAGGACAAGGGGAGCGAGAGGGGAGGAGACCGAGAAGGAGTGGAAGAGAGTAGAGATAGAGAAGGAAAGAGAGCGAGAAGAGGCAGACAGAGAGCGAGAGAGTAAGATAAAGTGAGAGAGGAGGGGAGGGAGAGAAGGACAAGGAGAGAGAAGTAGAGGGAGATGGAGGAGAGAGAAGGAAGGATAAGAATAGAGAGAGAAGTAGAAGGAGGAGAGAGAGAAGGATAAGGAGAGGGGTGGAGATATGAGAGAGAAGGAGAGGAAGAAGGAGCGAGAGAAGGAGAAAGAGGGACAAGGAAGGAGAAGGTGGAAAGAAAGAGGGAAGAGAGCGAAAGAGACGAGAGAGAGAGGGATGGAGGAGAATGAGACGGAGAGTGTGAGTGAGAAGGAAACAGATAGAAAGAAGGAGAAGGAGAGTGAGAGAAAGAGAAGTAGAACTAGAAAGATTGGGATAAGGAGAGAGAGTGAAGAAGAGAGACAAGAGACGGAGAGAGAAAGAGAAGGAGGAGGAGGGAGAGGGAGAAAGAGAGAAGTAGGATGGTGAAGGAGAGAATGAGAGAGAGAGAGAGGTACTAAAGAGAAGGACAAAAGGAGAAAAGGAGAGAGAAGGCGAAGGGTGGAGAAGGAGAAAGAAAGAGAGGGATAAGGAGAGGGAGAGGGAGATGCAGAGGGTTAGGAAGACTGAAGAAGCGGAGAGAGACGGAGAAGGAGAAGGAAAAAGACAAGGAAAAGGAAAAGGAGAGAGAAGGAGATGGAGAGAATAGGAGGGGAGATCGACAGAGGAGGGAGAGAGGGAAGTAGGAGAAGGAGAGGGAGAGGGGTGAGAGCGAGAGAAGGAGGGAGAGAGAAGCAGAAGGAGAATGGGAGAGACGGAGATGGAGAGTGTAGGACGAGAGAGGAGGAAATGGGGAAACAAGGAGAGAGGGCGAGGGAAGAAGATGAGAGACGGAGATGGAGAGAGAGAGCTAGAAGGAGAGGGAAAGAGAGAGGGAGAAGTAGAGACCAGTGGTAAAAGACGAGAGAGAAATAGAGAGGAGAGAGAAGGGGAAGAGAGAGAGAAGGAGAACGAGAAAGGAGGGGAAAGAGAGAGAGTAGAGAGATAATGAGGAGAACGAGAGGAGTGAGAGAGAGTGAAGGTGACGGAGAGGAAAAGAAGAGGGAGGAGGAGAGAGATGAGAGAGAGGAGGAAGAGAAGGAGGGAGAAGAAGAAGGAGATGAGAAGGAGAAGAAGAGAGGACAAGGAGAGAGAAGGAGAAGGGGAGAGTGGAGAGAAGATAAGGAGAGAGAGGAGGACAAGGGGAGCGAGAGGGGAGGAGACCGAGAAGGAGTGGAAGAGAGTAGAGATAGAGAAGGAAAGAGAGCGAGAAGAGGCAGACAGAGAGCGAGAGAGTAAGATAGAGTGAGAGAGGAGGGGAGGGAGAGAAGGACAATGAGAGAGAAGTAGAGGGAGATGGAGGAGAGAGAAGGAAGGATAAGAATAGAGAGAGAAGTAGAAGGAGGAGAGAGAGAAGGATAAGGAGAGGGGTGGAGATATGAGAGAGAAGGAGAGGAAGAAGGAGCGAGAGAAGGAGAAAGAGGGACAAGGAAGGAGAAGGTGGAAAGAAAGAGGGAAGAGAGCGAAAGAGACGAGAGAGAGAGAGAGGGATGGAGGAGAATGAGACGGAGAGTTTGAGTGAGAAGGAAACAGATAGAGAGAAGGAGAAGGAGAGTGAGAGAAAGAGAAGTAGAACTAGAAATATTGGGATAAGGAGAGAGAGTGAAGAAGAGAGACAAGAGACGGAGAGAGAAAGAGAAGGAGGAGGGAGAGGGAGAAAGAGAGAAGTAGGATGGTGAAGGAGAGAATGAGAGAGAGAGAGAGAGAGAGGTACTAAAGAGAAGGACAAAAGGAGAAAAAGAGAGAGAAGGCGAAGGGTGGAGAAGGAGAAAGAAAGAGAGGGATAAGGAGAGGGAGAGGGAGAGGGAGATGCAGAGGGTTAGGAAGACTGAAGAAGCAGAGAGAGACGGAGAAGGAGAAGGAAAAAGACAAGGAAAAGGAAAAGGAGACAGAAGGAGATGGAGAGAGGTTGAGAGAATAGGAGGGGAGATCGACAGAGGAGGGAGAGAGGGAAGTTGGAGAAGGAGAGGGAGAGGGGTGAGAGCGAGAGAAGGAGGGAGAGAGAAGCAGAAGGAGAATGGGAGAGACAGAGATGGAGAGTGTAGGACAAGAGAGGAGGAAATGGGGAAACAAGGAGAGAGGGCGAGGGAAGAAGATGAAAGACGGAGATGGAGAGAGAGAGCTAGAAGGAGAGGGAAAGAGAGAGGGAGAAGTAGAGACCAGTGGTAAAAGACGAGAGAGAAATAGAGAGGAGAGAGAAGGGGAAGAGAGAGAGAAGGAGAACGAGAAAGGAGGGGAAAGAGGGAGAGGAGAGAGATAATGAGGAGAACGAGAGGAGTGAGAGAGAGTGAAGGTGACGGAGAGGAAAAGAAGAGGGAGGAGGATAGAGATGAGAGAGAGAGGAGGAAGAGAAGGAGGGAGAAGAAGAAGGAGATGAGAAGGAGAAGAAGAGAGGACAAGGAGAGAGAAGGAGAAGGGGAGAGTGGAGAGAAGATAAGGAGAGAGAGGAGGACAAGGGGAGCGAGAGGGGAGGAGACCGAGAAGGAGTGGAAGAGAGTAGAGATAGAGAAGGAAAGAGAGCGAGAAGAGGCAGACAGAGAGCGAGAGAGTAAGATAAAGTGAGAGAGGAGGGGAGGGAGAGAAGGACAAGGAGAGAGAAGTAGAGGGAGATGGAGGAGAGAGAAGGAAGGATAAGAATAGAGAGAGAAGTAGAAGGAGGAGAGAGAGAAGGATAAGGAGAGGGGTGGAGATATGAGAGAGAAGGAGAGGAAGAAGGAGCGAGAGAAGGAGAAAGAGGGACAAGGAAGGAGAAGGTGGAAAGAAAGAGGGAAGAGAGCGAAAGAGACGAGAGAGAGAGGGATGGAGGAGAATGAGACGGAGAGTGTGAGTGAGAAGGAAACAGATAGAAAGAAGGAGAAGGAGAGTGAGAGAAAGAGAAGTAGAACTAGAAAGATTGGGATAAGGAGAGAGAGTGAAGAAGAGAGACAAGAGACGGAGAGAGAAAGAGAAGGAGGAGGAGGGAGAGGGAGAAAGAGAGAAGTAGGATGGTGAAGGAGAGAATGAGAGAGAGAGAGAGGTACTAAAGAGAAGGACAAAAGGAGAAAAGGAGAGAGAAGGCGAAGGGTGGAGAAGGAGAAAGAAAGAGAGGGATAAGGAGAGGGAGAGGGAGATGCAGAGGGTTAGGAAGACTGAAGAAGCGGAGAGAGACGGAGAAGGAGAAGGAAAAAGACAAGGAAAAGGAAAAGGAGAGAGAAGGAGATGGAGAGAATAGGAGGGGAGATCGACAGAGGAGGGAGAGAGGGAAGTAGGAGAAGGAGAGGGAGAGGGGTGAGAGCGAGAGAAGGAGGGAGAGAGAAGCAGAAGGAGAATGGGAGAGACGGAGATGGAGAGTGTAGGACGAGAGAGGAGGAAATGGGGAAACAAGGAGAGAGGGCGAGGGAAGAAGATGAGAGACGGAGATGGAGAGAGAGAGCTAGAAGGAGAGGGAAAGAGAGAGGGAGAAGTAGAGACCAGTGGTAAAAGACGAGAGAGAAATAGAGAGGAGAGAGAAGGGGAAGAGAGAGAGAAGGAGAACGAGAAAGGAGGGGAAAGAGAGAGAGTAGAGAGATAATGAGGAGAACGAGAGGAGTGAGAGAGAGTGAAGGTGACGGAGAGGAAAAGAAGAGGGAGGAGGAGAGAGATGAGAGAGAGGAGGAAGAGAAGGAGGGAGAAGAAGAAGGAGATGAGAAGGAGAAGAAGAGAGGACAAGGAGAGAGAAGGAGAAGGGGAGAGTGGAGAGAAGATAAGGAGAGAGAGGAGGACAAGGGGAGCGAGAGGGGAGGAGACCGAGAAGGTGTGGAAGAGAGTAGAGATAGAGAAGGAAAGAGAGCGAGAAGAGGCAGACAGAGAGCGAGAGAGTAAGATAGAGTGAGAGAGGAGGGGAGGGAGAGAAGGACAATGAGAGAGAAGTAGAGGGAGATGGAGGAGAGAGAAGGAAGGATAAGAATAGAGAGAGAAGTAGAAGGAGGAGAGAGAGAAGGATAAGGAGAGGGGTGGAGATATGAGAGAGAAGGAGAGGAAGAAGGAGCGAGAGAAGGAGAAAGAGGGACAAGGAAGGAGAAGGTGGAAAGAAAGAGGGAAGAGAGCGAAAGAGACGAGAGAGAGAGAGGGATGGAGGAGAATGAGACGGAGAGTGTGAGTGAGAAGGAAACAGATAGAGAGAAGGAGAAGGAGAGTGAGAGAAAGAGAAGTAGAACTAGAAAGATTGGGATAAGGAGAGAGAGTGAAGAAGAGAGACAAGAGACGGAGAGAGAAAGAGAAGGAGGAGGAGGGAGAGGGAGAAAGAGAGAAGTAGGATGGTGAAGGAGAGAATGAGAGAGAGAGAGAGGTACTAAAGAGAAGGACAAAAGGAGAAAAAGAGAGAGAAGGTGAAGGGTGGAGAAGGAGAAAGAAAGAGAGGGATAAGGAGAGGGAGAGGGAGATGCAGATGGTTAGGAAGACTGAAGAAGCGGAGAGAGACGGAGAAGGAGAAGGAAAAAGACAAGGAAAATGAAAAGGAGAGAGAAGGAGATGGAGAGAGGTGGAGAGAATAGGAGGGGAGATCGACAGAGGAGGGAGAGAGGGAAGTAGGAGAAGGAGAGGGAGAGGGGTGAGAGCGAGAGAAGGAGGGAGAGAGAAGCAGAAGGAGAATGGGAGAGACAGAGATGGAGAGTGTAGGACGAGAGAGGAGGAAATGGGGAAACAAGGAGAGAGGGCGAGGGAAGAAGATGAGAGACGGAGATGGAGAGAGAGAGCTAGAAGGAGAGGGAAAGAGAGAGGGAGAAGTAGAGACCAGTGGTAAAAGACGAGAGAGAAATAGAGAGGAGAGAGAAGGGGAAGAGAGAGAGAAGGAGAACGAGAAAGGAGGGGAAAGAGAGAGAGGAGAGAGATAATGAGGAGAACGAGAGGAGTGAGAGAGAGTGAAGGTGACGGAGAGGAAAAGAAGAGGGAGGAGGAGATAGATGAGAGAGAGAGGAGGAAGAGAAGGAGGGAGACGAAGAAGGAGATGAGAAGGAGAAGAAGAGAGGACAAGGAGAGAGAAGGAGAAGGGGAGAGTGGAGAGAAGATAAGGAGAGAGAGGAGGACAAGGGGAGCGAGAGGGGAGGAGACCGAGAAGGAGTGGAAGAGAGTAGAGATAGAGAAGGAAAGAGAGCGAGAAGAGGCAGACAGAGAGCGAGAGAGTAAGATAGAGTGAGAGAGGAGGGGAGGGAGAGAAGGACAAGGAGAGAGAAGTAGAGGGAGATGGAGGAGAGAGAAGGAAGGATAAGAATAGAGAGAGAAGTAGAAGGAGGAGAGAGAGAAGGATAAGGAGAGGGGTGGAGATATGAGACAGAAGGAGAGGAAGAAGGAGCGAGAGAAGGAGAAAGAGGGACAAGGAAGGAGAAGGTGGAAAGAAAGAGGGAAGAGAGCGAAAGAGACGAGAGAGAGAGAGGGATAGAGGAGAATGAGACGGAGAGTGTGAGTGAGAAGGAAACAGATAGAGAGAAGGAGAAGGAGAGTGAGAGAAAGAGAAGTAGAACTAGAAAGATTGGGATAAGGAGAGAGAGTGAAGAAGAGAGACAAGAGACGGAGAGAGAAAGAGAAGGAGGAGGAGGGAGAGGGAGAAAGAGAGAAGTAGGATGGTGAAGGAGAGAATGAGAGAGAGAGAGAGAGGTACTAAACAGAAGGACAAAAGGAGAAAAAGAGAGAGAAGGCGAAGGGTGGAGAAGGAGAAAGAAAGAGAGGGATAAGGAGAGGGAGAGGGAGATGCAGAGGGTTAGGAAGACTGAAGAAGCGGAGAGAGACAGAGAAGGAGAAGGAAAAAGACAAGGAAAAGGAAAAGGAGAGAGAAGGAGATGGAGAGAGGTGGAGAGAATAGGAGGGGAGATCGACAGAGGAGGGAGAGAGGGAAGTAGGAGAAGGAGAGGGAGAGGGGTGAGAGCGAGAGAAGGAGGGAGAGAGAAGCAGAAGGAGAATGGGAGAGACAGAGATGGAGAGTGTAGGACGAGAGAGGAGGAAATGGGGAAACAAGGAGAGAGGGCGAGGGAAGAAGATGAGAGACGGAGATGGAGAGAGAGAGCTAGAAGGAGAGGGAAAGAGAGAGGGAGAAGTAGAGACCAGTGGTAAAAGACGAGAGAGAAATAGAGAGGAGAGAGAAGGGGAAGAGAGAGAGAAGGAGAACGAGAAAGGAGGGGAAAGAGAGAGAGGAGAGAGATAATGAGGAGAACGAGAGGAGTGAGAGAGAGTGAAGGTGACGGAGAGGAAAAGAAGAGGGAGGAGGAGATAGATGAGAGAGAGAGGAGGAAGAGAAGGAGGGAGACGAAGAAGGAGATGAGAAGGAGAAGAAGAGAGGACAAGGAGAGAGAAGGAGAAGGGGAGAGTGGAGAGAAGATAAGGAGAGAGAGGAGGACAAGGGGAGCGAGAGGGGAGGAGACCGAGAAGGAGTGGAAGAGAGTAGAGATAGAGAAGGAAAGAGAGCGAGAAGAGGCAGACAGAGAGCGAGAGAGTAAGATAGAGTGAGAGAGGAGGGGAGGGAGAGAAGGACAAGGAGAGAGAAGTAGAGGGAGATGGAGGAGAGAGAAGGAAGGATAAGAATAGAGAGAGAAGTAGAAGGAGGAGAGAGAGAAGGTTAAGGAGAAGAGTGGAGATATGAGAGAGAAGGAGAGGAAGAAGGAGCGAGAGAAGGAGAAAGAGGGACAAGGAAGGAGAAGGTGGAAAGAAAGAGGGAAGAGAGCGAAAGAGACGAGAGAGAGAGAGGGATGGAGGAGAATGAGACGGAGAGTGTGAGTGAGAAGGAAACAGATAGAGAGAAGGAGAAGGAGAGTGAGAGAAAGAGAAGTAGAACTAGAAAGATTGGGATAAGGAGAGAGAGTGAAGAAGAGAGACAAGAGACGGAGAGAGAAAGAGAAGGAGGAGGAGGGAGAGGGAGAAAGAGAGAAGTAGGATGGTGAAGGAGAGAATGAGAGAGAGAGAGAGGTACTAAAGAGAAGGACAAAAGGAGAAAAAGAGAGAGAAGGTGAAGGGTGGAGAAGGAGAAAGAAAGAGAGGGATAAGGAGAGGGAGAGGGAGATGCAGATGGTTAGGAAGACTGAAGAAGCGGAGAGAGACGGAGAAGGAGAAGGAAAAAGACAAGGAAAAGGAAAAGGAGAGAGAAGGAGATGGAGAGAGGTGGAGAGAATAGGAGGGGAGATCGACAGAGGAGGGAGTGAGGGAAGTAGGAGAAGGAGAGGGAGAGGGGTGAGAGCGAGAGAAGGAGGGAGAGAGAAGCAGAAGGAGAATGGGAGAGACAGAGATGGAGAGTGTAGGACGAGAGAGGAGGAAATGGGGAAACAAGGAGAGAGGGTGAGGGAAGAAGATGAGAGACAGAGATGGAGAGAGAGAGCTAGAAGGAGAGGGAAAGAGAGAGGGAGAAGTAGAGACCAGTGGTAAAAGACGAGAGAGAAATAGAGAGGAGAGAGAAGGGGAAGAGAGAGAGAAGGAGAACGAGAAAGGATGGGAAAGAGAGAGAGGAGAGAGATAATGAGGAGAACGAGAGGAGTGAGAGAGAGTGAAGGTGACGGAGAGGAAAAGAAGAGGGAGGAGGAGAGAGATGAGAGAGAGAGGAGGAAGAGAAGGAGGGAGAAGAAGAAGGAGATGAGAAGGAGAAGAAGAGAGGACAAGGAGAGAGAAGGAGAAGGGGAGAGTGGAGAGAAGATAAGGAGAGAGAGGAGGACAAGGGGAGCGAGAGGGGAGGAGACCGAGAAGGAGTGGAAGAGAGCAGAGATAGAGAAGGAAAGAGAGCGAGAAGAGGCAGACAGAGAGCGAGAGAGTAAGATAGAGTGAGAGAGGAGGGGAGGGAGAGAAGGACAAGGAGAGAGAAGTAGAGGGAGATGGAGGAGAGAGAAGGAAGGATAAGAATAGAGAGAGAAGTAGAAGGAGGAGAGAGAGAAGGATAAGGAGAGGGGTGGAGATATGAGAGAGAAGGAGAGGAAGAAGGAGCGAGAGAAGGAGAAAGAGGGACAAGGAAGGAGAAGGTGGAAAGAAAGAGGGAAGAGAGCGAAAGAGACGAGAGAGAGAGAGGGATGGAGGAGAATGAGACGGAGAGTGTGAGTGAGAAGGAAACAGATAGAGAGAAGGAGAAGGAGAGTGAGAGAAAGAGAAGTAGAACTAGAAAGATTGGGATAAGGAGAGAGAGTGAAGAAGAGAGACAAGAGACGGAGAGAGAAAGAGAAGGAGGAGGAGGGAGAGGGAGAATGAGAGAAGTACGATGGTGAAGGAGAGAATGAGAGAGAGAGAGAGAGAGGTACTAAAGAGAAGGACAAAAGGAGAAAAAGAGAGAGAAGGCGAAGGGTGGAGAAGGAGAAAGAAAGAGGGGGATAAGGAGAGGGAGAGGGAGATGCAGAGGGTTAGGAAGACTGAAGAAGCGGAGAGAGACGGAGAAGGAGAAGGAAAAAGACAAGGAAAAGGAAAAGGAGAGAGAAGGAGATGGAGAGAGGTGGAGAGAATAGGAGGGGAGATCGACAGAGGAGGGAGAGAGGGAAGTAGGAGAAGGAGAGGGAGAGGGGTGAGAGCGAGAGAAGGAGGGAGAGAGAAGCAGAAGGAGAATGGGAGAGACAGAGATGGAGAGTGTAGGACGAGAGAGGAGGAAATGGGGAAACAAGGAGAGAGGGCGAGGGAAGAAGATGAGAGACGGAGATGGAGAGAGAGAGCTAGAAGGAGAGGGAAAGAGAGAGGGAGAAGTAGAGACCAGTGGTAAAAGACGAGAGAGAAATAGAGAGGAGAGAGAAGGGGAAGAGAGAGAGAAGGAGAACGAGAAAGGAGGGGAAAGAGAGAGAGGAGAGAGATAATGAGGAGAACGAGAGGAGTGAGAGAGAGTGAAGGTGACGGAGAGGAAAAGAAGAGGGAGGAGGAGAGAGATGAGAGAGAGGAGGAAGAGAAGGAGGGAGAAGAAGAAGGAGATGAGAAGGAGAAGAAGAGAGGACAAGGAGAGAGAAGGAGAAGGGGAGAGTGGAGAGAAGATAAGGAGAGAGAGGAGGACAAGGGGAGCGAGAGGGGAGGAGACCGAGAAGGAGTGGAAGAGAGTAGAGATAGAGAAGGAAAGAGAGCGAGAAGAGGCAGACCGAGAGCGAGAGAGTAAGATAGAGTGAGAGAGGAGGGGAGGGAGAGAAGGACAATGAGAGAGAAGTAGAGGGAGATGGAGGAGAGAGAAGGAACGATAAGAATAGAGAGAGAAGTAGAAGGAGGAGAGAGAGAGAAGGATAAGGAGAGGGGTGGAGATATGAGAGAGAAGGAGAGGAAGAAGGAGCGAGAGAAGGAGAAAGAGGGACAAGGAAGGAGAAGGTGGAAAGAAAGAGGGAAGAGAGCGAAAGAGACGAGAGAGAGAGAGGGATGGAGGAGAATGAGACGGAGAGTGTGAGTGAGAAGGAAACAGATAGAGAGAAGGAGAAGGAGAGTGAGAGAAAGAGAAGTAGAACTAGAACTAGAAAGATTGGGATAAGGAGAGAGAGTGAAGAAGAGAGACAAGATACGGAGAGAGAAAGAGAAGGAGGAGGAGGGAGAGGGAGAAAGAGAGAAGTAGGATGGTGAAGGAGAGAATGAGAGAGAGAGAGAGGTACTAAAGAGAAGGACAAAAGGAGAAAAAGAGAGAGAAGGCGAAGGGTGGAGAAGGAGAAAGAAAGAGAGGGATAAGGAGAGGGAGAGGGAGATGCAGATGGTTAGGAAGACTGAAGAAGCGGAGAGAGACGGAGAAGGAGAAGGAAAAAGACAAGGAAAAGGAAAAGGAGAGAGAAGGAGATGGAGAGAGGTGGAGAGAATAGGAGGGGAGATCGACAGAGGAGGGAGTGAGGGAAGTAGGAGAAGGAGAGGGAGAGGGGTGAGAGCGAGAGAAGGAGGGAGAGAGAAGCAGAAGGAGAATGGGAGAGACAGAGATGGAGAGTGTAGGACGAGAGAGGAGGAAATGGGGAAACAAGGAGAGAGGGTGAGGGAAGAAGATGAGAGACAGAGATGGAGAGAGAGAGCTAGAAGGAGAGGGAAAGAGAGAGGGAGAAGTAGAGACCAGTGGTAAAAGACGAGAGAGAAATAGAGAGGAGAGAGAAGGGGAAGAGAGAGAGAAGGAGAACGAGAAAGGATGGGAAAGAGAGAGAGGAGAGAGATAATGAGGAGAACGAGAGGAGTGAGAGAGAGTGAAGGTGACGGAGAGGAAAAGAAGAGGGAGGAGGAGAGAGATGAGAGAGAGAGGAGGAAGAGAAGGAGGGAGAAGAAGAAGGAGATGAGAAGGAGAAGAAGAGAGGACAAGGAGAGAGAAGGAGAAGGGGAGAGTGGAGAGAAGATAAGGAGAGAGAGGAGGACAAGGGGAGCGAGAGGGGAGGAGACCGAGAAGGAGTGGAAGAGAGTAGAGATAGAGAAGGAAAGAGAGCGAGAAGAGGCAGACAGAGAGCGAGAGAGTAAGATAGAGTGAGAGAGGAGGGGAGGGAGAGAAGGACAAGGAGAGAGAAGTAGAGGGAGATGGAGGAGAGAGAAGGAAGGATAAGAATAGAGAGAGAAGTAGAAGGAGGAGAGAGAGAAGGATAAGGAGAGGGGTGGAGATATGAGAGAGAAGGAGAGGAAGAAGGAGCGAGAGAAGGAGAAAGAGGGACAAGGAAGGAGAAGGTGGAAAGAAAGAGGGAAGAGAGCGAAAGAGACGAGAGAGAGAGAGGGATGGAGGAGAATGAGACGGAGAGTGTGAGTGAGAAGGAAACAGATAGAGAGAAGGAGAAGGAGAGTGAGAGAAAGAGAAGTAGAACTAGAAAGATTGGGATAAGGAGAGAGAGTGAAGAAGAGAGACAAGAGACGGAGAGAGAAAGAGAAGGAGGAGGAGGGAGAGGGAGAAAGAGAGAAGTACGATGGTGAAGGAGAGAATGAGAGAGAGAGAGAGAGGTACTAAAGAGAAGGACAAAAGGAGAAAAAGAGAGAGAAGGCGAAGGGTGGAGAAGGAGAAAGAAAGAGGGGGATAAGGAGAGGGAGAGGGAGATGCAGAGGGTTAGGAAGACTGAAGAAGCGGAGAGAGACGGAGAAGGAGAAGGAAAAAGACAAGGAAAATGAAAAGGAGAGAGAAGGAGATGGAGAGAGGTGGAGAGAATAGGAGGGGAGATCGACAGAGGAGGGAGAGGGGGAAGTAGGAGAAGGAGAGGGAGAGGGGTGAGAGCGAGAGAAGGAGGGAGAGAGAAGCAGAAGGAGAATGGGAGAGACAGAGATGGAGAGTGTAGGACGAGAGAGGAGGAAATGGGGAAACAAGGAGAGAGGGCGAGGGAAGAAGATGAGAGACGGAGATGGAGAGAGAGAGCTAGAAGGAGAGGGAAAGAGAGAGGGAGAAGTAGAGACCAGTGGTAAAAGACGAGAGAGAAATAGAGAGGAGAGAGAAGGGGAAAAGAGAGAGAAGGAGAACGAGAAAGGAGGGGAAAGAGAGAGAGGAGAGAGATAATGAGGAGAACGAGAGGAGTGAGAGAGAGTGAAGGTGACGGAGAGGAAAAGAAGAGGGAGGAGGAGGGAGATGAGAGAGAGAGGAGGAAGAGAAGGAGGGAGAAGAAGAAGGAGATGAGAAGGAGAAGAAGAGAGGACAAGGAGAGAGAAGGAGAAGGGGAGAGTGGAGAGAAGATAAGGAGAGAGAGGAGGACAAGGGGAGCGAGAGGGGAGGAGACCGAGAAGGAGTGGAAGAGAGTAGAGATAGAGAAGGAAAGAGAGCGAGAAGAGGCAGACAGAGAGCGAGAGAGTAAGATAGAGTGAGAGAGGAGGGGAGGGAGAGAAGGACAAGGAGAGAGAAGTAGAGGGAGATGGAGGAGAGAGAAGGAAGGATAAGAATAGAGAGAGAAGTAGAAGGAGGAGAGAGAGAAGGATAAGGAGAGGGGTGTAGATATGAGAGAGAAGGAGAGGAAGAAGGAGCGAGAGAAGGAGAAAGAGGGACAAGGAAGGAGAAGGTGGAAAGAAAGAGGGAAGAGAGCGAAAGAGACGAGAGAGAGAGAGAGGGATGGAGGAGAATGAGACGGAGAGTGTGAGTGAGAAGGAAACAGATAGAGAGAAGGAGAAGGAGAGTGAGAGAAAGAGAAGTAGAACTAGAAAGATTGGGATAAGGAGAGAGAGTGAAGAAGAGAGACAAGAGACGGAGAGAGAAAGAGAAGGAGGAGGAGGGAGAGGGAGAAAGAGAGAAGTAGGATGGTGAAGGAGAGAATGAGAGAGAGAGAGAGGTACTAAAGAGAAGGACAAAAGGAGAAAAAGAGAGAGAAGGCGAAGGGTGGAGAAGGAGAAAGAAAGAGAGGGATAAGGAGAGGGAGAGGGAGAGGGAGATGCAGAGGGTTAGGAAGACTGAAGAAGCGGAGAGAGACGGAGAAGGAGAAGGAAAAAGACAAGGAAAAGGAAAAGGAGAGAGAAGGAGATGGAGAGAGGTGGAGAGAATAGGAGGGGAGATCGACAGAGGAGGGAGAGAGGGAAGTAGGAGAAAGAGAGGGAGAGGGGTGAGAGCGAGAGAAGGAGGGAGAGAGAAGCAGAAGGAGAATGGGAGAGACAGAGATGGAGAGTGTAGGACGAGAGAGGAGGAAATGGGGAAACAAGGAGAGAGGGCGAGGGAAGAAGATGAGAGACGGAGATGGAGAGAGAGAGCTAGAAGGAGAGGGAAAGAGAGAGGGAGAAGTAGAGACCAGTGGTAAAAGACGAGAGAGAAATAGAGAGGAGAGAGAAGGGGAAGAGAGAGAGAAGGAGAACGAGAAAGGAGGGGAAAGAGAGCGAGGAGAGAGATAATGAGGAGAACGAGAGGAGTGAGAGAGAGTGAAGGTGACGGAGAGGAAAAGAAGAGGGAGGAGGAGAGAGATGAGAGAGAGAGGAGGAAGAGAAGGAGGGAGAAGAAGAAGGAGATGAGAAGGAGAAGAAGAGAGGACAAGGAGAGAGGAGAAGGGAAGAGTGGAGAGAAGATAAGGAGAGAGAGGAGGACAAGGGGAGCGAGAGGGGAGGAGACCGAGAAGGAGTGGAAGAGAGTAGAGATAGAGAAGGAAAGAGAGCGAGAAGAGGCAGACAGAGAGCGAGAGAGTAAGATAGAGTGAGAGAGGAGGGGAGGGAGAGAAGGACAAGGAGAGAGAAGTAGAGGGAGATGGAGGAGAGAGAAGGAAGGATAAGAATAGAGAGAGAAGTAGAAGGAGGAGAGAGAGAAGGATAAGGAGAGGGGTGGAGATATGAGAGAGAAGGAGAGGAAGAAGGAGCGAGAGAAGGAGAAAGAGGGACAAGGAAGGAGAAGGTGGAACGAAAGAGGGAAGAGAGCGAAAGAGACGAGAGAGAGAGAGGGATGGAGGAGAATGAGACGGAGAGTGTGAGTGAGAAGGAAACAGATAGAGAGAAGGAGAAGGAGAGTGAGAGAAAGAGAAGTAGAACTAGAAAGATTGGGATAAGGAGAGAGAGTGAAGAAGAGAGACAAGAGACGGAGAGAGAAAGAGAAGGAGGAGGAGGGAGAGGGAGAAAGAGAGAAGTAGGATGGTGAAGGAGAGAATGAGAGAGAGAGAGAGAGAGGTACTAAAGAGAAGGACAAAAGGAGAAAAAGAGAGAGAAGGCGAAGGGTGGAGAAGGAGAAAGAAAGAGAGGGATAAGGAGAGGGAGAGGGAGAGGGAGATGCAGAGGATTAGGAAGACTGAAGAAGCGGAGAGAGACGGAGAAGGAGAAGGAAAAAGACAAGGAAAAGGAAAAGGAGAGAGAAGGAGATGGAGAGAGGTGGAGAGAATAGGAGGGGAGATCGACAGAGGAGGGAGAGAGGGAAGTAGGAGAAGGAGAGGGAGAGGGGTGAGAGCGAGAGAAGGAGGGAGAGAGAAGCAGAAGGAGAATGGGAGAGACAGAGATGGAGAGTGTAGGACGAGAGAGGAGGAAATGGGGAAACAAGGAGAGAGGGCGAGGGAAGAAGATGAGAGACGGAGATGGAGAGAGAGAGCTAGAAGGAGAGGGAAAGAGAGAGGGAGAAGTAGAGACCAGTGGTAAAAGACGAGAGAGAAATAGAGAGGAGAGAAGGGGAAGAGAGAGAGAAGGAGAACGAGAAAGGAGGGGAAAGAGAGAGAGGAGAGAGATAATGAGGAGAACGAGAGGAGTGAGAGAGAGTGAAGGTGACGGAGAGGAAAAGAAGAGGGGGGAGGAGAGAGATGAGAGAGAGAGGAGGAAGAGAAGGAGGGAGAAGAAGAAGGAGATGAGAAGGAGAAGAAGAGAGGACAAGGGAGAGAAGGACAAGGAGAGAGAAGTAGAGGGAGATGGAGGAGAGAGAAGGAGACGGAGAGAGGGAGAGCGGAGATGGGATGGAGATAGAGAGAGAGTAGCAAGAGGAGAAGGAGAAGGAAAGTGTGAGGGAGAGGAGAGACAAGAAGATGAGAGAGATGGAGAAGGAAAAGGGGGAAAGAGGTGAGGGATTGAGGTAGAGGAGAAGGAGAGAGGGGGAAGAAGCTTGAAGACGAAGAGTGAAGGATAAGGAGAGAGAAGATATAAGGGAAGAGAGAATCGGAGAGAGGAGTGGAGAACAAGGAGAAGGAGGGAGAGAGAATGAGAGAAGGAAGGAGAGAGGGGAGAGAAGGAAGGATAAGAATAGAGAGAGAAGTAGAAGGAGGAGAGAGAGAGAAGGATAAGGAGAGGGGTGGATATATGAGAGAGAAGGAGAGGAAGAAGGAGCGAGAGAAGGAGAAAGAGGGACAAGGAAGGAGAAGGTGGAAAGAAAAAGGGAAGAGAGCGAAAGAGACGAGAGAGAGAGAGGGATGGAGGAGAATGAGACAGAGAGTGTGAGTGAGAAGGAAACAGATAGAGAGAAGGAGAAGGAGAGTGAGAGAAAGAGAAGTAGAACTAGATAGATTGGGATAAGGAGAGAGAGTGAAGAAGAGAGACAAGAGACGGAGAGAGAAAGAGAAGGAGGAGGAGGGAGAGGGAGAGAGAGAAGTAGGATGGTGAAGGAGAGAATGAGAGAGAGAGAGGTACTAAAGAGAAGGACAAAAGGAGAAAAAGAGAGAGAAGGCGAAGGGTGGAGAAGGAGAAAGAAAGAGAGGGATAAGGAGAGGGAGAGGGAGATGCAGAGGGTTAGGAAGACTGAAGAAGCGGAGAGAGACGGAGAAGGAGAAGGAAAAAGACAAGGAAAAGGAAAAGGAGAGAGAAGGAGATGGAGAGAGGTGGAGAGAATAGGAGGGGAGATCGACAGAGGAGGGAGAGAGGGAAGTAGGAGAAGGAGAGGGAGAGGGGTGAGAGCGAGAGAAGGAGGGAGAGAGAAGCAGAAGGAGAATGGGAGAGACAGAGATGGAGAGTGTAGGACGAGAGAGGAGGAAATGGGGAAACAAGGAGAGAGGGCGAGGGAAGAAGATGAGAGACGGAGATGGAGAGAGAGAGCTAGAAGGAGAGGGAAAGAGAGAGGGAGAAGTAGAGACCAGTGGTAAAAGACGAGAGAGAAATAGAGAGGAGAGAGAAGGGGAAGAGAGAGAGAAGGAGAACGAGAAAGGAGGGGAAAGAGAGAGAGGAGAGAGATAATGAGGAGAACGAGAGGAGTGAGAGAGAGTGAAGGTGACGGAGAGGAAAAGAAGAGGGAGGAGGAGATAGATGAGAGAGAGAGGAGGAAGAGAAGGAGGGAGACGAAGAAGGAGATGAGAAGGAGAAGAAGAGAGGACAAGGAGAGAGAAGGAGAAGGGGAGAGTGGAGAGAAGATAAGGAGAGAGAGGAGGACAAGGGGAGCGAGAGGGGAGGAGACCGAGAAGGAGTGGAAGAGAGTAGAGATAGAGAAGGAAAGAGAGCGAGAAGAGGCAGACAGAGAGCGAGAGAGTAAGATAGAGTGAGAGAGGAGGGGAGGGAGAGAAGGACAAGGAGAGAGAAGTAGAGGGAGATGGAGGAGAGAGAAGGAAGGATAAGAATAGAGAGAGAAGTAGAAGGAGGAGAGAGAGAAGGATAAGGAGAGGGGTGGAGATATGAGACAGAAGGAGAGGAAGAAGGAGCGAGAGAAGGAGAAAGAGGGACAAGGAAGGAGAAGGTGGAAAGAAAGAGGGAAGAGAGCGAAAGAGACGAGAGAGAGAGAGGGATAGAGGAGAATGAGACGGAGAGTGTGAGTGAGAAGGAAACAGATAGAGAGAAGGAGAAGGAGAGTGAGAGAAAGAGAAGTAGAACTAGAAAGATTGGGATAAGGAGAGAGAGTGAAGAAGAGAGACAAGAGACGGAGAGAGAAAGAGAAGGAGGAGGAGGGAGAGGGAGAAAGAGAGAAGTAGGATGGTGAAGGAGAGAATGAGAGAGAGAGAGAGAGGTACTAAACAGAAGGACAAAAGGAGAAAAAGAGAGAGAAGGCGAAGGGTGGAGAAGGAGAAAGAAAGAGAGGGATAAGGAGAGGGAGAGGGAGATGCAGAGGGTTAGGAAGACTGAAGAAGCGGAGAGAGACAGAGAAGGAGAAGGAAAAAGACAAGGAAAAGGAAAAGGAGAGAGAAGGAGATGGAGAGAGGTGGAGAGAATAGGAGGGGAGATCGACAGAGGAGGGAGAGAGGGAAGTAGGAGAAGGAGAGGGAGAGGGGTGAGAGCGAGAGAAGGAGGGAGAGAGAAGCAGAAGGAGAATGGGAGAGACAGAGATGGAGAGTGTAGGACGAGAGAGGAGGAAATGGGGAAACAAGGAGAGAGGGCGAGGGAAGAAGATGAGAGACGGAGATGGAGAGAGAGAGCTAGAAGGAGAGGGAAAGAGAGAGGGAGAAGTAGAGACCAGTGGTAAAAGACGAGAGAGAAATAGAGAGGAGAGAGAAGGGGAAGAGAGAGAGAAGGAGAACGAGAAAGGAGGGGAAAGAGAGAGAGGAGAGAGATAATGAGGAGAACGAGAGGAGTGAGAGAGAGTGAAGGTGACGGAGAGGAAAAGAAGAGGGAGGAGGAGATAGATGAGAGAGAGAGGAGGAAGAGAAGGAGGGAGACGAAGAAGGAGATGAGAAGGAGAAGAAGAGAGGACAAGGAGAGAGAAGGAGAAGGGGAGAGTGGAGAGAAGATAAGGAGAGAGAGGAGGACAAGGGGAGCGAGAGGGGAGGAGACCGAGAAGGAGTGGAAGAGAGTAGAGATAGAGAAGGAAAGAGAGCGAGAAGAGGCAGACAGAGAGCGAGAGAGTAAGATAGAGTGAGAGAGGAGGGGAGGGAGAGAAGGACAAGGAGAGAGAAGTAGAGGGAGATGGAGGAGAGAGAAGGAAGGATAAGAATAGAGAGAGAAGTAGAAGGAGGAGAGAGAGAAGGTTAAGGAGAAGGGTGGAGATATGAGAGAGAAGGAGAGGAAGAAGGAGCGAGAGAAGGAGAAAGAGGGACAAGGAAGGAGAAGGTGGAAAGAAAGAGGGAAGAGAGCGAAAGAGACGAGAGAGAGAGAGGGATGGAGGAGAATGAGACGGAGAGTGTGAGTGAGAAGGAAACAGATAGAGAGAAGGAGAAGGAGAGTGAGAGAAAGAGAAGTAGAACTAGAAAGATTGGGATAAGGAGAGAGAGTGAAGAAGAGAGACAAGAGACGGAGAGAGAAAGAGAAGGAGGAGGAGGGAGAGGGAGAAAGAGAGAAGTAGGATGGTGAAGGAGAGAATGAGAGAGAGAGAGAGGTACTAAAGAGAAGGACAAAAGGAGAAAAAGAGAGAGAAGGTGAAGGGTGGAGAAGGAGAAAGAAAGAGAGGGATAAGGAGAGGGAGAGGGAGATGCAGATGGTTAGGAAGACTGAAGAAGCGGAGAGAGACGGAGAAGGAGAAGGAAAAAGACAAGGAAAAGGAAAAGGAGAGAGAAGGAGATGGAGAGAGGTGGAGAGAATAGGAGGGGAGATCGACAGAGGAGGGAGTGAGGGAAGTAGGAGAAGGAGAGGGAGAGGGGTGAGAGCGAGAGAAGGAGGGAGAGAGAAGCAGAAGGAGAATGGGAGAGACAGAGATGGAGAGTGTAGGACGAGAGAGGAGGAAATGGGGAAACAAGGAGAGAGGGTGAGGGAAGAAGATGAGAGACAGAGATGGAGAGAGAGAGCTAGAAGGAGAGGGAAAGAGAGAGGGAGAAGTAGAGACCAGTGGTAAAAGACGAGAGAGAAATAGAGAGGAGAGAGAAGGGGAAGAGAGAGAGAAGGAGAACGAGAAAGGATGGGAAAGAGAGAGAGGAGAGAGATAATGAGGAGAACGAGAGGAGTGAGAGAGAGTGAAGGTGACGGAGAGGAAAAGAAGAGGGAGGAGGAGAGAGATGAGAGAGAGAGGAGGAAGAGAAGGAGGGAGAAGAAGAAGGAGATGAGAAGGAGAAGAAGAGAGGACAAGGAGAGAGAAGGAGAAGGGGAGAGTGGAGAGAAGATAAGGAGAGAGAGGAGGACAAGGGGAGCGAGAGGGGAGGAGACCGAGAAGGAGTGGAAGAGAGCAGAGATAGAGAAGGAAAGAGAGCGAGAAGAGGCAGACAGAGAGCGAGAGAGTAAGATAGAGTGAGAGAGGAGGGGAGGGAGAGAAGGACAAGGAGAGAGAAGTAGAGGGAGATGGAGGAGAGAGAAGGAAGGATAAGAATAGAGAGAGAAGTAGAAGGAGGAGAGAGAGAAGGATAAGGAGAGGGGTGGAGATATGAGAGAGAAGGAGAGGAAGAAGGAGCGAGAGAAGGAGAAAGAGGGACAAGGAAGGAGAAGGTGGAAAGAAAGAGGGAAGAGAGCGAAAGAGACGAGAGAGAGAGAGGGATGGAGGAGAAATGAGACGGAGAGTGTGAGTGAGAAGGAAACAGATAGAGAGAAGGAGAAGGAGAGTGAGAGAAAGAGAAGTAGAACTAGAAAGATTGGGATAAGGAGAGAGAGTGAAGAAGAGAGACAAGAGACGGAGAGAGAAAGAGAAGGAGGAGGAGGGAGAGGGAGAAAGAGAGAAGTACGATGGTGAAGGAGAGAATGAGAGAGAGAGAGAGAGAGGTACTAAAGAGAAGGACAAAAGGAGAAAAAGAGAGAGAAGGCGAAGGGTGGAGAAGGAGAAAGAAAGAGGGGGATAAGGAGAGGGAGAGGGAGATGCAGAGGGTTAGGAAGACTGAAGAAGCGGAGAGAGACGGAGAAGGAGAAGGAAAAAGACAAGGAAAAGGAAAAGGAGAGAGAAGGAGATGGAGAGAGGTGGAGAGAATAGGAGGGGAGATCGACAGAGGAGGGAGAGAGGGAAGTAGGAGAAGGAGAGGGAGAGGGGTGAGAGCGAGAGAAGGAGGGAGAGAGAAGCAGAAGGAGAATGGGAGAGACAGAGATGGAGAGTGTAGGACGAGAGAGGAGGAAATGGGGAAACAAGGAGAGAGGGCGAGGGAAGAAGATGAGAGACGGAGATGGAGAGAGAGAGCTAGAAGGAGAGGGAAAGAGAGAGGGAGAAGTAGAGACCAGTGGTAAAAGACGAGAGAGAAATAGAGAGGAGAGAGAAGGGGAAGAGAGAGAGAAGGAGAACGAGAAAGGAGGGGAAAGAGAGAGAGGAGAGAGATAATGAGGAGAACGAGAGGAGTGAGAGAGAGTGAAGGTGACGGAGAGGAAAAGAAGAGGGAGGAGGAGAGAGATGAGAGAGAGGAGGAAGAGAAGGAGGGAGAAGAAGAAGGAGATGAGAAGGAGAAGAAGAGAGGACAAGGAGAGAGAAGGAGAAGGGGAGAGTGGAGAGAAGATAAGGAGAGAGAGGAGGACAAGGGGAGCGAGAGGGGAGGAGACCGAGAAGGAGTGGAAGAGAGTAGAGATAGAGAAGGAAAGAGAGCGAGAAGAGGCAGACCGAGAGCGAGAGAGTAAGATAGAGTGAGAGAGGAGGGGAGGGAGAGAAGGACAATGAGAGAGAAGTAGAGGGAGATGGAGGAGAGAGAAGGAACGATAAGAATAGAGAGAGAAGTAGAAGGAGGAGAGAGAGAGAAGGATAAGGAGAGGGGTGGAGATATGAGAGAGAAGGAGAGGAAGAAGGAGCGAGAGAAGGAGAAAGAGGGACAAGGAAGGAGAAGGTGGAAAGAAAGAGGGAAGAGAGCGAAAGAGACGAGAGAGAGAGAGGGATGGAGGAGAATGAGACGGAGAGTGTGAGTGAGAAGGAAACAGATAGAGAGAAGGAGAAGGAGAGTGAGAGAAAGAGAAGTAGAACTAGAACTAGAAAGATTTGGATAAGGAGAGAGAGTGAAGAAGAGAGACAAGAGACGGAGAGAGAAAGAGAAGGAGGAGGAGGGAGAGGGAGAAAGAGAGAAGTAGGATGGTGAAGGAGAGAATGAGAGAGAGAGAGAGGTACTAAAGAGAAGGACAAAAGGAGAAAAAGAGAGAGAAGGCGAAGGGTGGAGAAGGAGAAAGAAAGAGAGGGATAAGGAGAGGGAGAGGGAGATGCAGATGGTTAGGAAGACTGAAGAAGCGGAGAGAGACGGAGAAGGAGAAGGAAAAAGACAAGGAAAAGGAAAAGGAGAGAGAAGGAGATGGAGAGAGGTGGAGAGAATAGGAGGGGAGATCGACAGAGGAGGGAGTGAGGGAAGTAGGAGAAGGAGAGGGAGAGGGGTGAGAGCGAGAGAAGGAGGGAGAGAGAAGCAGAAGGAGAATGGGAGAGACAGAGATGGAGAGTGTAGGACGAGAGAGGAGGAAATGGGGAAACAAGGAGAGAGGGTGAGGGAAGAAGATGAGAGACAGAGATGGAGAGAGAGAGCTAGAAGGAGAGGGAAAGAGAGAGGGAGAAGTAGAGACCAGTGGTAAAAGACGAGAGAGAAATAGAGAGGAGAGAGAAGGGGAAGAGAGAGAGAAGGAGAACGAGAAAGGATGGGAAAGAGAGAGAGGAGAGAGATAAAGAAGGAGAAGGGGGAGGGTGGAGGGAGAAAAAAGTTCTCATGAGAGGAGAGAGAAGCTCTGGGGTGAGTGCATGGGGAGCCTAGGTTCTCCTATGCTCTCCACCCTCATTTCTCCACCAAAACTCGCGATTTCTCAATCTAAATGGCTCCTACGACTAGCTCTACACATTTGCAACAACAAGATGGGGATGGTGGCACAAATAAGGATCCCCATCATGCAAGGCAGCAAGCTTCTAACTCCGAAGTGGAGGAGGAAGCTCACGTACCACAACTAGGGAGTGTCAAGTCTCCCCCAAGGAAGTGGTCCGAACTCTTTCAAGCAAGTACTAGGCCCTCCACGGTCCTAGAGTTCATCCCACCAACTATCAAAGGAGGGGAGAAGGTGGCCTTTTGTTCCAAAGCTGAAGTTGTCGAATCCCTAAAGAAGTGGGACAAGGTTCTAGTAGGGTATTTCATTGCATTTCGCCCCCACTTGCCAACTTTGGAGAAGCATCTACAAAGGGTTTGGAATCTAGTTGGCGACATGGAGGTGATTAAGAGAAGCCAAGGCTTCTTGCTATTCCGTTTTACACTTGCGGAAGATAGGAAGAGGGTGTTAGAGGGAGGGCCGTGGTTTGTCAAGGGCTCCCCTCTAGTGGTCCAAGCTTGGGCACCGGATGTCATCCTAAAGCGTGCAAACATCACGACGGTTCCAATATGGGTTCGATTGCCGGAGCTCGACCTCAAGTTTTGGGCACAAAAGCCATTAAGCAATATTGCAAGTGTGTTAGGGAGGCCATTGTACATGGACGAACCAACCGCTTCCGGCCGAAGGTTGGCATTTGCTCGAGTTTGTATTGAGGTAACTCATGATTTCCTCTATCCTAGTTGGGTCGAAGTTCAAGTAGAGGAGGGAGAGGCACAAAGAGTTTACGTTGAATATGAATGGAGACCCGGGTTTTGTCACGAGTGCATGGAGTTTGGGCATGAGGAGGAGAAGTGTCCTAGAAGAAAGGTGCTTGCAAGGCTCGACAAGGTCACCTCCCAACCCAAACCGGTGGAACAATGGGTAGAAGTTAAGCGCAAGGGTGGGAAAGCTAGTGGTGGCAAGGGTCCCGTCCATGGGGAAGGCGGAGAAGTAGAAGAGGAAGTGATGGGTGCCCTCGGGATGGACTTGGAGGAAGGCCGGCGAGAGGCCATAGATGGAAACGTGGAGAGGAGAGGGGTTGGGAGAGATGATGACGTGGAGGGGGAAGATGGGGACGTGGAGGAGGGAGAGGGTGACGTGGAGGGGGGAGGGGCTGATGTGGACGTAAGGGCAAAGGGGGACATGACACATGGAAGTGGGAGTAGGAGGGAAATGTGGGAGGGAAACATGAGGGAGAAGGAAACATCTTGTGCTTCTCTTGAGGAGGCAAATGAGGAAGTGCCACGTGGAGATCAAGAGATAATGGTCATGGGAGGAGATCAAGAAATAACGGTCATGGGAGGAGAGACAAATCCGAACATGCCATGTGGACAAAAAAACAAAGACAAAAGCAAAGCCACACCAAAGGTGAGTGGGTGTCTTGCTCTTGGAAGAACCAATGAGGAGAAGGATGAGTGCTCTAGGAGAAGAACCAAAGAGGAAGCATCACGTGATGGAGGGAGTGAAAATAAGGGGGACCAACATCACTTTCTAGATCCACTAGCAAAGAAGGGTGCAAATGAGGAAATCATGTGTGGAACACATGAGAAAGGTGCACTAGTGGAGGCAACTCGAAATAGTGAAAAGGAAGGGAGGGAAACACACATATGTTACATGCATGAAGAGAATATGGAGAGGGGGTGCTTTGCTCTTGGGAGAACCAATGAGGAGAGGGATGAGTGCTCTAGATTCAAATGGGCCAATAAGGAAGCACCACGTGATGGTGGGAGTGAAAACAAGGGGAACCAAAAGCACTTTCCAGTTCCACTAGCAAAGGAGGGTCCAAATAAGGAAACCATGTGTGCAACACATGAGGAAGGTGCACTAGTGGAGGCCACTCGAAATAATAGCAAGGAAGGGAAGGAAATAAACATGCATGAAGCAAATATGGAGAATATGAAGTGCAAGTTACCTCCCATGCACGAAATTGATGATCATGGGAGCTCACGAGGACTAATTTCGTTAATGAGAGAAGAAGGGTCGTGGGAATCACCTAAGCGCGTGAGAAAGGAAAAGGAGGTAGTGCGCAAGGTTGCATGGACAAGTGAAGGCAAATTCGCGGCATTGGAAAGTATGGTGGAGGACCATGGGAAGGAGATGGCAACCGAGCTTGCTAGCAAGAGGAATCCGAGGAGGAAAGGATCCCCCCCACCACCGGTGGACTTAGGTTCTATCTCACCACAACCCGAGTTATTTAAAGCAATACGAGAGAAAGGGTTGGCGCAACAAAAGATCACGCATGGAGGTAAAGGGGCTCGCCCCACACCTTAAACCCATGAATCTCTTAGTGTGGAATGTGCGCGGTGCAAATGGACCCGGCCGTGCACTCATGATTAGGGGTCGAATAAAGGAGCTTCAACCGGAGGTGATTTGCCTTCTTGAGCACAAAGTCAAATTGAAGAGGCTAGCAAAGTTCAAGCGTGCAATTTGGCCACATGCATGGGTAGCAAATAGTGAAATTGAGGATTCCGGCCGAATTTTGGTACTTTGGAACGAAAATCTTGTTGATCTTAAAGTCACTTTCGAAACTACACAAGTACTTCACTTCCAAGGGAGAATGAAAAAGGAAGGAGTTGAATTTGAGTTCTCGGCAATTTATGGTGCAAACGCACACATGGATAGGAGGGCGTTGTGGAAGGACCTTGCCTCCATTGCTCCAAGTGACACTAAGCCGTGGATTGTGGGGGGGGACTTTAATTGCATCCGGAGGGCGAGTGAAAAATGTGGGGGGGGCGAAATAAACGAGATTGCAACAAGGGAATTCAATGAGTGCGTTGATACACTCCAACTACTAGAGACACCCTCGGTGGGAGGTGAATTTACGTGGTCAAACTCATCCGAAGGAAGTGCACGCATCGAAACCAAGATCGACCGCATTTTGATGACAAATGCATGGCTTGAAGCCTTCCCGGAGACGTTCTACATTGTGGGGGAGAAGGACTTAAGTGATCACACTATGCTCACAATGAAAACGGAGGGGCAAGGTTCTCGAAAGAAGAAGAATTTCAGGTTTGAGAATCATTGGGGGGAACACGAGGAGTTTTGCGAGGTGGTTAAAGGGGCGTGGGCAACACTAGTAAATGGTACACCAATGTTTAGAGTTGTTGCAAAGCTGAAAGAGGTGAAAGAAGCACTCAAAAGTTGGAGTGGCGTGAAGTTTGGAAACGTCGCCAACATGGTGGGCACGGCCACTAGTACCCTTGCGGAGGTGCGGAGGCTTAGGCTGGCCTCTCCACGGGATATATCTCTTGCACAAGCTGAGGTGAAGGCAAAGGAGGAGTTAAATAGAGTTCTTGAGCGAGAGGAATCTATCATTCGGCAAAAATCGCGAGTCAAGTGGTTAAAGGAGGGTGACCGGAATACTAGGTTCTTTCATGCACACCTTAGAGTGAGGAGAGCCACTAATAAAGTGAGGAGATTGTGTGAGGGAGAGCTTATTCTTGAGAAGGAATGTGACATCCGGGAGGCCTTCCGGCGGTTTTTTGCTAATTTGTTTGCTAATGGTTTTCAGGTACAACCACTTATGACATCAATTATCTTGCCCCAACTCGACCCAAGGGAGGGAGAGAGCTTAGTTCGGAAATTGGACATGAAGGAGTTGGAGGATGTGGTATTGAATGCAAATGTGGATAAGGCACCGGGTCCGGATGGGTTTAATGCCAAATTCTTCAAGGCAGCTTGGGGGATAATTAAGAAGGATGTGTTCAAAGCCGTGGACTCATGTATGAGTAATGGAAAGATCTTGGCACAAATGAACTATACGTCCATCACCATAATTCCAAAGAAGACGACACCCATGAAGGTAGAAGACTTTCGACCTATTGCTTTGTGCAACATGATGTATAGGTATATTGCAAAGGTGCTCGCCAACCGGTTGAAAAGCTTGTTACCAAAACTTGTTGGGGAAACCCAAAGCGCATTTGTTCAAGGAAGAAGAATCAGCGATAACATCCTCCTTGCGCACGAGCTTTGCCACAACCTTCACCTTGCTAGAGGGAGGGGACGTATGTGCATCAAATTGGACATTCGGAAAGCTTATGATTCCATCTCGTGGGAGTTCTTAGATCAAGTGATGCTGAGATTTCGGTTCCCGGATAAGTGGAGAAAGATTATAATGGCATGTGTGGAAGCCTCCTTTGTTGTTACGGTGAATGGAGCAAATTCGAAACCCTTTCGTGCGGGCAATGGCTTGAGGCAAGGCGATCCCTTAGCACCATACTTGTTTGTCTTGTGCATGGAGGTCTTGAGTGAGATGGTGAAGTTAGCGGTGGTGGAAGGAAGAATCGAGCCCCTTGTTTGTGGGGACATTAGTGTATCTCATTTGTTGTTTGCCGATGATGTACTATTATTTGCGAGGGCAACGAAGGAGAATGCAAAAGGCATCAAGAAGGTCCTCGATGACTTCACGGCGTGCTCGGGGCTGAGTTTTAGTGCTTCCAAAAGTCAAATCTTCATGGGTGGGGAAGTGACATATGGAGAGTGGATTGTTGAGCACCTTGAAATGGAACGCAAGGAATTCCCGGTTGTCTACCTTGGACTCCCTCTATTTTCTGGTCGGATGGGGAGAAGTCATTGTGGAGTGCTTATTAATAAAGTGAAGGCCCGGTTGAGCACATGGCAACAAAACTTCCTCTCCATAGCCGGGCGAGTAGAGCTTGTGAGGAGTGTGCTTGTCTCACTTAGCATATATTGGACTTCAGCATTCATGGTCCCCCGGAAGGTACTCCACGAGTTGGACGGTCTCATGAGCCACTTTATTTGGGGAGGGCCGAAGAAATGGGTGGCGGTAGCTTGGAAGGATGTTTGCACCCCCAAAAGTGAAGGCGGGCTTGGCCTTAAGAAGCTCACGGAATGGAATGATGTAGGACTCCTTCGACTTTTTTGGCTTGTGGTGGAAGGTGGAAACTCGCTATGGGTGAAATGCATGCGGCACAAATACTTAAAGAACCGGTCCATTTGGCAAGCAAGACCACCGGCTTCCTCCTCATGGGCTTGGCGTGGGATTCTCCGAGTCCGAGAGGTGGCAAGAAGGAACATTCATTACAAGGTGGGAAATGGGGAGGACATCCGCTTCTTTCAATATCCGTGGTGCGGGGACCCATTCCAAGTTGAACCTTGGGGAGAGCGGCTACACTACGAGTTAGGAGTGCCATGGGACACCAAGGTTTCGTTCTTCATTGAGGAGGGAGAGTGGCGACTTCCATATCCTCGTTCTAGCACCATGGAGACACTATGGGTAAAGATTAGAAACATTCCTATTCGAGGAGGGGTGGACAAACCGGCAAGATTGAATGGCAAGGATGGTACACTCGACATGAAGGAGGTTTGGACATGGGTAAAGCCGCCGGGAATCAAGATAAGTTGGGGGGATATGGTGTGGCACAAGCATGGGATTCCTAAACACGCCCTCACGGCTTGGAGAGCATTGAGGGGTCGACTCCTCACTAAGAAACTCATGAACCAAAGGGGAGCTAAGCATGACCCGGTTTGCGCCCTCTGTGCCACCATGGAGGAGGATGTGGAACACTTGTTTTGGGTTTGCTCCTTCACTAGAGAGGTTTGGGAGGGCCTCCTCACATGCCTACACGTCAGCCCCGCCATTGCTAGCACGCTTGTGGGAGAAGCAAATCGCATCATTCATGCACGAGGAGGGTGCATCGAGAGACTAGAGAGGAAATGGGCTTTCAACGCCATGGTGCATGAATGTTGGCAAGAACGAAATCGTAGAATCTTTGAAGGGGAAGCAAAGAAACCGGCGGATATATGTGAAATCATCAAGGACACTATCCGGTGTATGGGAGATAAAGTGAAGGACATCGCCAAGAATGAGGAGGATCACACGAGATTTGTAGTAACATGGAGCTAGGTCTGAAATTTCTTATCATATGATGTAATCCATGTATGTAATACGTAGTAGTAGTGGCTGGTTTTTGCACATGGCATAAACCCGCGAACAAATTTCTCAAGTTTTGTAGGTTGTAAACACCATTTCATTTATAAAATTAGAGGCTAAGCCTCCCTTTTGCTTTGCAAAAAAAAAAAAAAAGGAGAGAGATAATGAGGAGAACGAGAGGAGTGAGAGAGAGTGAAGGTGACGGAGAGGAAAAGAAGAGGGAGGAGGAGAGAGATGAGAGAGAGAGGAGGAAGAGAAGGAGGGAGAAGAAGAAGGAGATGAGAAGGAGAAGAAGAGAGGACAAGGAGAGAGAAGGAGAAGGGGAGAGTGGAGAGAAGATAAGGAGAGAGAGGAGGACAAGGGGAGCGAGAGGGGAGGAGACCGAGAAGGAGTGGAAGAGAGTAGAGATAGAGAAGGAAAGAGAGCGAGAAGAGGCAGACAGAGAGCGAGAGAGTAAGATAGAGTGAGAGAGGAGGGGAGGGAGAGAAGGACAAGGAGAGAGAAGTAGAGGGAGATGGAGGAGAGAGAAGGAAGGATAAGAATAGAGAGAGAAGTAGAAGGAGGAGAGAGAGAAGGATAAGGAGAGGGGTGGAGATATGAGAGAGAAGGAGAGGAAGAAGGAGCGAGAGAAGGAGAAAGAGGGACAAGGAAGGAGAAGGTGGAAAGAAAGAGGGAAGAGAGCGAAAGAGACGAGAGAGAGAGAGGGATGGAGGAGAATGAGACGGAGAGTGTGAGTGAGAAGGAAACAGATAGAGAGAAGGAGAAGGAGAGTGAGAGAAAGAGAAGTAGAACTAGAAAGATTGGGATAAGGAGAGAGAGTGAAGAAGAGAGACAAGAGACGGAGAGAGAAAGAGAAGGAGGAGGAGGGAGAGGGAGAAAGAGAGAAGTACGATGGTGAAGGAGAGAATGAGAGAGAGAGAGAGAGGTACTAAAGAGAAGGACAAAAGGAGAAAAAGAGAGAGAAGGCGAAGGGTGGAGAAGGAGAAAGAAAGAGGGGGATAAGGAGAGGGAGAGGGAGATGCAGAGGGTTAGGAAGACTGAAGAAGCGGAGAGAGACGGAGAAGGAGAAGGAAAAAGACAAGGAAAATGAAAAGGAGAGAGAAGGAGATGGAGAGAGGTGGAGAGAATAGGAGGGGAGATCGACAGAGGAGGGAGAGGGGGAAGTAGGAGAAGGAGAGGGAGAGGGGTGAGAGCGAGAGAAGGAGGGAGAGAGAAGCAGAAGGAGAATGGGAGAGACAGAGATGGAGAGTGTAGGACGAGAGAGGAGGAAATGGGGAAACAAGGAGAGAGGGCGAGGGAAGAAGATGAGAGACGGAGATGGAGAGAGAGAGCTAGAAGGAGAGGGAAAGAGAGAGGGAGAAGTAGAGACCAGTGGTAAAAGACGAGAGAGAAATAGAGAGGAGAGAGAAGGGGAAAAGAGAGAGAAGGAGAACGAGAAAGGAGGGGAAAGAGAGAGAGGAGAGAGATAATGAGGAGAACGAGAGGAGTGAGAGAGAGTGAAGGTGACGGAGAGGAAAAGAAGAGGGAGGAGGAGGGAGATGAGAGAGAGAGGAGGAAGAGAAGGAGGGAGAAGAAGAAGGAGATGAGAAGGAGAAGAAGAGAGGACAAGGAGAGAGAAGGAGAAGGGGAGAGTGGAGAGAAGATAAGGAGAGAGAGGAGGACAAGGGGAGCGAGAGGGGAGGAGACCGAGAAGGAGTGGAAGAGAGTAGAGATAGAGAAGGAAAGAGAGCGAGAAGAGGCAGACAGAGAGCGAGAGAGTAAGATAGAGTGAGAGAGGAGGGGAGGGAGAGAAGGACAAGGAGAGAGAAGTAGAGGGAGATGGAGGAGAGAGAAGGAAGGATAAGAATAGAGAGAGAAGTAGAAGGAGGAGAGAGAGAAGGATAAGGAGAGGGGTGTAGATATGAGAGAGAAGGAGAGGAAGAAGGAGCGAGAGAAGGAGAAAGAGGGACAAGGAAGGAGAAGGTGGAAAGAAAGAGGGAAGAGAGCGAAAGAGACGAGAGAGAGAGAGAGGGATGGAGGAGAATGAGACGGAGAGTGTGAGTGAGAAGGAAACAGATAGAGAGAAGGAGAAGGAGAGTGAGAGAAAGAGAAGTAGAACTAGAAAGATTGGGATAAGGAGAGAGAGTGAAGAAGAGAGACAAGAGACGGAGAGAGAAAGAGAAGGAGGAGGAGGGAGAGGGAGAAAGAGAGAAGTAGGATGGTGAAGGAGAGAATGAGAGAGAGAGAGAGGTACTAAAGAGAAGGACAAAAGGAGAAAAAGAGAGAGAAGGCGAAGGGTGGAGAAGGAGAAAGAAAGAGAGGGATAAGGAGAGGGAGAGGGAGAGGGAGATGCAGAGGGTTAGGAAGACTGAAGAAGCGGAGAGAGACGGAGAAGGAGAAGGAAAAAGACAAGGAAAAGGAAAAGGAGAGAGAAGGAGATGGAGAGAGGTGGAGAGAATAGGAGGGGAGATCGACAGAGGAGGGAGAGAGGGAAGTAGGAGAAAGAGAGGGAGAGGGGTGAGAGCGAGAGAAGGAGGGAGAGAGAAGCAGAAGGAGAATGGGAGAGACAGAGATGGAGAGTGTAGGACGAGAGAGGAGGAAATGGGGAAACAAGGAGAGAGGGCGAGGGAAGAAGATGAGAGACGGAGATGGAGAGAGAGAGCTAGAAGGAGAGGGAAAGAGAGAGGGAGAAGTAGAGACCAGTGGTAAAAGACGAGAGAGAAATAGAGAGGAGAGAGAAGGGGAAGAGAGAGAGAAGGAGAACGAGAAAGGAGGGGAAAGAGAGCGAGGAGAGAGATAATGAGGAGAACGAGAGGAGTGAGAGAGAGTGAAGGTGACGGAGAGGAAAAGAAGAGGGAGGAGGAGAGAGATGAGAGAGAGAGGAGGAAGAGAAGGAGGGAGAAGAAGAAGGAGATGAGAAGGAGAAGAAGAGAGGACAAGGAGAGAGGAGAAGGGAAGAGTGGAGAGAAGATAAGGAGAGAGAGGAGGACAAGGGGAGCGAGAGGGGAGGAGACCGAGAAGGAGTGGAAGAGAGTAGAGATAGAGAAGGAAAGAGAGCGAGAAGAGGCAGACAGAGAGCGAGAGAGTAAGATAGAGTGAGAGAGGAGGGGAGGGAGAGAAGGACAAGGAGAGAGAAGTAGAGGGAGATGGAGGAGAGAGAAGGAAGGATAAGAATAGAGAGAGAAGTAGAAGGAGGAGAGAGAGAAGGATAAGGAGAGGGGTGGAGATATGAGAGAGAAGGAGAGGAAGAAGGAGCGAGAGAAGGAGAAAGAGGGACAAGGAAGGAGAAGGTGGAACGAAAGAGGGAAGAGAGCGAAAGAGACGAGAGAGAGAGAGGGATGGAGGAGAATGAGACGGAGAGTGTGAGTGAGAAGGAAACAGATAGAGAGAAGGAGAAGGAGAGTGAGAGAAAGAGAAGTAGAACTAGAAAGATTGGGATAAGGAGAGAGAGTGAAGAAGAGAGACAAGAGACGGAGAGAGAAAGAGAAGGAGGAGGAGGGAGAGGGAGAAAGAGAGAAGTAGGATGGTGAAGGAGAGAATGAGAGAGAGAGAGAGAGAGGTACTAAAGAGAAGGACAAAAGGAGAAAAAGAGAGAGAAGGCGAAGGGTGGAGAAGGAGAAAGAAAGAGAGGGATAAGGAGAGGGAGAGGGAGAGGGAGATGCAGAGGATTAGGAAGACTGAAGAAGCGGAGAGAGACGGAGAAGGAGAAGGAAAAAGACAAGGAAAAGGAAAAGGAGAGAGAAGGAGATGGAGAGAGGTGGAGAGAATAGGAGGGGAGATCGACAGAGGAGGGAGAGAGGGAAGTAGGAGAAGGAGAGGGAGAGGGGTGAGAGCGAGAGAAGGAGGGAGAGAGAAGCAGAAGGAGAATGGGAGAGACAGAGATGGAGAGTGTAGGACGAGAGAGGAGGAAATGGGGAAACAAGGAGAGAGGGCGAGGGAAGAAGATGAGAGACGGAGATGGAGAGAGAGAGCTAGAAGGAGAGGGAAAGAGAGAGGGAGAAGTAGAGACCAGTGGTAAAAGACGAGAGAGAAATAGAGAGGAGAGAAGGGGAAGAGAGAGAGAAGGAGAACGAGAAAGGAGGGGAAAGAGAGAGAGGAGAGAGATAATGAGGAGAACGAGAGGAGTGAGAGAGAGTGAAGGTGACGGAGAGGAAAAGAAGAGGGGGGAGGAGAGAGATGAGAGAGAGAGGAGGAAGAGAAGGAGGGAGAAGAAGAAGGAGATGAGAAGGAGAAGAAGAGAGGACAAGGGAGAGAAGGACAAGGAGAGAGAAGTAGAGGGAGATGGAGGAGAGAGAAGGAGACGGAGAGAGGGAGAGCGGAGATGGGATGGAGATAGAGAGAGAGTAGCAAGAGGAGAAGGAGAAGGAAAGTGTGAGGGAGAGGAGAGACAAGAAGATGAGAGAGATGGAGAAGGAAAAGGGGGAAAGAGGTGAGGGATTGAGGTAGAGGAGAAGGAGAGAGGGGGAAGAAGCTTGAAGACGAAGAGTGAAGGATAAGGAGAGAGAAGATATAAGGGAAGAGAGAATCGGAGAGAGGAGTGGAGAACAAGGAGAAGGAGGGAGAGAGAATGAGAGAAGGAAGGAGAGAGGGGAGAGAAGGAAGGATAAGAATAGAGAGAGAAGTAGAAGGAGGAGAGAGAGAGAAGGATAAGGAGAGGGGTGGATATATGAGAGAGAAGGAGAGGAAGAAGGAGCGAGAGAAGGAGAAAGAGGGACAAGGAAGGAGAAGGTGGAAAGAAAAAGGGAAGAGAGCGAAAGAGACGAGAGAGAGAGAGGGATGGAGGAGAATGAGACAGAGAGTGTGAGTGAGAAGGAAACAGATAGAGAGAAGGAGAAGGAGAGTGAGAGAAAGAGAAGTAGAACTAGATAGATTGGGATAAGGAGAGAGAGTGAAGAAGAGAGACAAGAGACGGAGAGAGAAAGAGAAGGAGGAGGAGGGAGAGGGAGAGAGAGAAGTAGGATGGTGAAGGAGAGAATGAGAGAGAGAGAGGTACTAAAGAGAAGGACAAAAGGAGAAAAAGAGAGAGAAGGCGAAGGGTGGAGAAGGAGAAAGAAAGAGAGGGATAAGGAGAGGGAGAGGGAGATGCAGAGGGTTAGGAAGACTGAAGAAGCGGAGAGAGACGGAGAAGGAGAAGGAAAAAGACAAGGAAAAGGAAAAGGAGAGAGAAGGAGATGGAGAGAGGTGGAGAGAATAGGAGGGGAGATCGACAGAGGAGGGAGAGAGGGAAGTAGGAGAAGGAGAGGGAGAGGGGTGAGAGCGAGAGAAGGAGGGAGAGAGAAGCAGAAGGAGAATGGGAGAGACAGAGATGGAGAGTGTAGGACGAGAGAGGAGGAAATGGGGAAACAAGGAGAGAGGGCAAGGGAAGAAGATGAGAGACGGAGATGGAGAGAGAGAGAGAGCTAGAAGGAGAGGGAAAGGGAGAGGGAGAAGTAGAGACCAGTGGTAAAAGACGAGAGAGAAATAGAGAGGAGAGAGAAAGGGAAGAGAGAGAGAGAGAGAGAGAGAGAGAGAGAAGGAGAACGAGAAAGGAGGGGAAAGAGAGAGAGGAGAGAGATAATGAGGAGAGGAGAGGAGTGAGAGAGAGTGAAGGTTATAGAGAGGAAAAGAAGAGGGAGGAGGAGAGAGGTGAGAGAGAGAGGAGGAAGAGAAGGAGGGAGAAGAAGAAGGAGATGAGAAGGAGAACAAGAGAGGACAAGGAGAGAGAAGGAGAAGGGGAGAGTGGAGAGAAGATAAGGAGAGAGAGGAGGACAAGGGGAGCGAGAGGGGAGGAGACCGAGAAGGAGTGGAAGAGAGTAGAGATGGAGAAGGAAAGAGAGCGAGAAGAGGCAGACAGAGAGCGAGAGAGTAAGATAGAGTGAGAGAGGAGGGGAGGGAGAGAAGGACAAGAAGGAGAGAGAAGTAGAGGGAGATGGAGGAGAGAGAAGGAGACGGAGAGAGGGAGAGCGGAGATGGGATGGAGATAGAGAGAGAGTAGCAAGAGGAGAAGGAGAAGGAAAGTGTGAGGGAGAGGGGAGACAAGAAGATGAGAGAGATGGAGAAGGAAAAGGGGGAAAGAGGTGAGGGATTGAGGTAGAGGAGAAGGAGAGAGGGGGAAGAAGCTTGAAGACGAAGAGTGAAGGATAAGGAGAGAGAAGATAGAAGGGAAGAGAGAATCAGAGAGAGGAGTGAAGGAGAGAGAGCGGGGTAAGAAGAGAGAGTGGAGAACAAGGAGAAGGAGGGAGAGAGAATGAGAGAAGGAAGGAGAGAGGGGAGAGAAGGAAGGATAAGAACAGAGAGAGAAGTAGAAGGAGGAGACAGAAAAGGATAAGGAGAGGGGTGGAGATATGAGAGAGAAGGAGAGGAAGAAGGAGCGAGAGAAGGAGAAAGAGGGACAAGGAAGGAGAAGGTGGAAAGAAAGAGGGAAGAGAGCGAAAGAAACGAGAGAGAGGGATGGAGGAGAATGAGACGGAGAGTGTGAGTGAGAAGGAAACAGATAGAGAGAAGGAGAAGGAGAGTGAGAGAAAGAGAAGTAGAACTAGAAAGATTGGGATAAGGAGAGAGAGTGAAGAAGAGAGACAAGAGACGGAGAGAGAAAGAGAAGGAGGAGGAGGAGGGAGAGGGAGAGGGAGAAAGAGAGAAGTAGGATGGTGAAGGAGAGAATGAGAGAGAGAGAGAGGTACTAAAGAGAAGGACAAAAGGAGAAAAAGAGAGAGAAGGCGAAGGGTGGAGAAGGAGAAAGAAAGAGAGGGATAAGGAGAGGGAGAGGGAGAGGGAGATGCAGAGGGTTAGGAAGACTGAAGAAGCGGAGAGAGACGGAGAAGGAGAAGGAAAAAGACAAGGAAAAGGAAAAGGAGAGAGAAGGAGATGGAGTGAGGTGGAGAGAATAGGAGGGGAGATCGACAGAGGAGGGAGAGAGGGAAGTAGGAGAAGGAGAGGGAGAGGGGTGAGAGCGAGAGAAGGAGGGTGAGAGAAGCAGAAGGAGAATGGGAGAGACAGAGATGGAGAGTGTAGGACGAGAGAAGGAAATGGGGAAACAAGGAGAGAGGACGAGGGAAGAAGATGAGAGACGGAGATGGAGAGAGAGCTAGAAGGAGAGGGAAAGAGAGAGGGAGAAGTAGAGACGAGAGGAGGATAGAAAGGGGAGGGTTTCTAGAGAGAGAAGCTCCGGAGAAAAGGGAATCCTAGAGAGAGAAAGTTGAGGGGAGTGAGGGAAGTGCATGGGGGAGCCTCCTCTTTGGCCCCCTTGGCTTCCACGGCTGCTGGCCGGCCACCCCAGTTCGCCGGTCAGCCACCTCAGGTCGCCGGCCGACCCACCTACGCCGTCTCCGGCGGTCTGGAGCCGCCGGACGGCGAGCTTTCCCCAAATCAGCCAAGAAACTCCGGTTCGCCCGGAGGAGGAAGTGAAGACATGCACACAAGGGAGGTCTTCGAAGATGGCTGGCCACCCTTGAACGCCGGCCAGCCATTCCACGACGAGGGTGATGGCCGGAATCCAGTAAACTCCGGCCAACTCCGGCGAGCCTCGTCGAAAGAGGACGGGGGTGTGGAAATTAATCCAAAACGGTGGTCCGAGCTCTTCTCCTCCGGCCCAAAGGTGGTAACAACGTTGGAATTCATTCAACCGGAGGTAAAAGAGGGAGTAAAGGTTGCGGTGTGCTTGGAGGAGGAGGTGGAGGCTGCCATTCGGAGGTGGGACAAGGTGCTCCTTGGGTATTTCGTGGATCTTAAGCCTCATCTTCCCACCTTGGAGCGACATCTCCACAAGTTGTGGGGGCTCTCCGGCGGGCTTGAAGTCATACGTAGAGGAAATGGGTTCCTTCTTTTTCGGTTCACCATGGATGAAGATCGCCAACATGTGCTTGAGCACGGCCCATGGTTCGTGTGGGGAACTCCACTTGTGGTGCAACGGTGGTCGCCGGAGATGGCGATGACGAGGGCGCAATTCTCCACGGTGCCCATATGGATCCGGTTACCCGACCTCGACTTGAGGTTTTGGTCACCGAAGAACTTGAGCTCCATTGCAAGCGTGCTTGGCCGACCTCTCTACATGGACGACCACACGACGGAAGGGACACGGTTGGCCTTCGCAAGAGTTTGTGTCGAGGTGTATTGTACTTTCGATTATCCCTCTTCTATTCAAGTGCAAATCGAGGGTGGGGAAATGGAGGAGGTGACCATTGTCTACGAGTGGAAGCCGGGGTATTGTGAGACATGCAAGAGGTTCGGCCATAGTCCGGCGAGGTGCTCAAGCAAGCCCAAGCCGAAGGAGACCGGGAAAGAAGCCACAAGGCCAGCAAAGGCATGGGTGAAGGTTGGTAGAGGCAAGACGCAAAAGGTAATGCAAGAGGAGACCCACATTCGAGAGGAAAAGTTGGGTTTGGAGATGGCCGGAGGTGGTCGCCGGCCAGCCACCGGCGGGGAGGCTCCGGCAGGGGCGTTAATGGAGGGGGACATGGGTCAATGCCACGTGGAAAGGGTTAAAGCAAGGGAAGAGGGAGAGCCAATCATGGGAGAGGTACCAAAAAGCATGGAAGTTTTGTCCACCACTCCCCCTCTTGCCACGTGGACAGACCAGCCATGACCCAAATGAGACCATGACACGTGGAAAGGAGGGTTGGCTAGATGAGACAAGGGAGGAGGAAGGTGGTTTTCTCCTAGTGCCATGTGGAAAGCAAGATTGGGCACATGAGACAAACCATGAGGGAGCATGTGCTTCCAAAAGCATGGGAGCAAATGAGATGGTGCCACATGGAAAGTGGGGGGACAATGGAAGGGGACCATTGGAGCTTGCATATGAGACAAATACCTCCTCTTTTGGACCATTAGATAAGAATGGATGCATGGGGAGGGGACCATTGGAGCATGCACATGGGACCAACGAAATTTCTCTTGATTGCATAGGACAAAAAGAAGGGTGCATGAAACAAAATGGGAACCAATCATTGCTTAGGGACCCATTTGCACAAAACAAAAATATGATGGGCTGCCCACGTGAAGTGCATGGTGCGCGGGTTTTGGAGGCAAAATTGCAAGGAGACCCCGGGATGAGAGGATTAATTGGAGGGAGGGCTAAGATGCGGTCCCCCCCACCAAAGATGGACCTAAATGACCTATCACCTCAATCAACATTTCAAGGCGTTCGTGAGGCTGTTTTAAGACAACAAAATATGGTGAAGACCGGAGGGCCTTCGATGCCGATGTGCGAGGAGCTTACGATGAGTGATATTGACGATGCCGCTCTGATGGGACTAGATCATAAGGAGTATGCACGCTTGAAGACCAAGCATGGAGATGTGAGGACACGTGTGGAGGAGCCATGGTGTTATGACTCTGATGACCCATGGGAGAGTGAGATTTGTGTGAGTGATCCCAAACCGAGACAGGGGTCACAGAAGAAGAAGAAGGAGAAGAAGAAAGGGAAAGCACGACGATAATTGGTACCACAAGAGAGTGTGGAAACAATGTAGGACTTAGGGCTTGATGTTACCTATAGTGTGTGTTTGTAATGCAGTGTATCCGATTACGCAATTCAGCATGATCCGAACTTTGTAATTTCCGAGCTATCAATGAATTTAGCGGCTCAGCCGCCCTTTTGCTTTGCAAAAAAAAGGGAGAAGTAGAGACCAGTGGTAAAAGACGAGACAGAAATAGAGAGGAGAGAGAAGGGGAAGAGAGAGAGAGAAGAAGAACGAGAAAGGAGGTGAAAGAGAGAGAGGAGAGAGATAAAGAGGAGAACGAGAGGAGTGAGAGAGAGTGAAGGTGACGGAGAGGAAAAGAAGAGGGTGGAGGAGAGAGATGAGAGAGAGAGGAGGAAGCGAAGGAGGGAGAAGAAGAAGGAGATGAGAAGGAGAACAAGAGAGGACAAGGAGAGAGAAGGAGAAGGGGAGAGTGGAGAGAAGATAAGGAGAGAGAGAAGGAAAAGGGGGAAAGAGGTGAGGGATTGAGGTAGAGGAGAAGGAGAGAGGGGGAAGAAGCTTGAAGACGAAGAGTGAAGGATAAGGAGAGAGAAGATAGAAGGGAAGAGAGAATCAGAGAGAGGAGTGAAGGAGAGAGAGCGGGGCAATAAGAGAGAATGGAGAACATGGAGAAGGAGGGAGAGAGAATGAGAGAAGGAAGGAGAGAGGGGAGAGAAGGAAGGATAAGAATAGAGAGAGAAGTATAAGGAGGAGAGAGAGAAGGATAAGGAGAGGGGTGGAGGTATGAGAGAGAAGGAGAGGAAGAAGGAGCGAGAGAAGGAGAAAGAGAGACAAGGAAGGAGAAGGTGGAAAGAAAGAGGGAAGAGAGCGAAAGAGACGTGAGAGAGAGGGATGGAGGAGAATGAGACGGAGAGTGTGAGTGAGAAGGAAACAGATAGAGAGAAGGAGAAGGAGAGTGAGAGAAAGAGAAGTAGAACTAGAAAGATTGGGATAAGGAGAGAGAGTGAAGAAGAGAGACAAAAGACGGAGAGAGAAAGAGAAGGAGGAGGAGGGAGAGGGAGAAAGAGAGAAGTAGGATGGTGAAGGAGAGAATGAGAGAGAGAGAGAGGTACTAAAGAGAAGGACAAAAGGAGAAAAAGAGAGAGGAGAAAGAAAGAGAGGGATAAGGAGAGGGAGAGGGAGATGCAGAGGGTTAGGAAGACTGAAGAAGCGGAGAGAGACGGAGAAGGAGAAGGAAAAAGACAAGGAAAAGGAAAATGAGAGAGAAGGAGATGGAGAGAGGTGGAGAGAATAGGAGGGGAGATCGACAGAGGAGGGAGAGAGGGAAGTAGGAGAAGGAGAGGGAGAGGGGTGAGAGCGAGAGAAGGAGGGAGAGAGAAGCAGAAGGAGAATGGGAGAGACAGAGATGGAGAGTGTAGGACGAGAGAAGGAAATGGGGAAACAAGGAGAGAGGGCGAGGGAAGAAGATGAGAGACGGAGATGGAGAGAGAGAGCTAGAAGGAGAGGGAAAGAGAGAGGGAGAAGTAGAGACCAGTGGTAAAAGACGAGACAGAAATAGAGAGGAGAGAGAAGGAGAAGAGAGAGAGAGAAGGAGAACGAGAAAGGAGGTGAAAGAGAGAGAGGAGAGAGATAATGAGGAGAACGAGAGGAGTGAGAGAGAGTGAAGGTGACGGAGAGGAAAAGAAGAGGGAGGAGGAGAGAGATGAGAGAGAGAGGAGGAAGAGAAGGAGGGAGAAGAAGAAGGAGATGAGAAGGAGAAGAAGAGAGGAGAAGGAGAGAGAAGGAGAAGGGGAGAGTGGAGAGAGAGGAGGACAAGGGGAGCGAGAGGGGAGGAGACCGAGAAGGAGTGGAAGAGATTAGAGATAGAGAAGGAAAGAGAGCGAGAAGAGGCAGACAGAAAGCGAGAGAGTAAGATAGAGTGAGAGAGGAGGGGAGGGAGAGAAGGACAAGGAGAGAGAAGTAGAGGGAGATGGAGGAGAGAGAAGGAGACGGAGAGAGGGAGAGCGGAGATGGGACGGAGATAGAGAGAGAGTAGCAAGAGGAGAAGGAGAAGGAAAGTGTGAGGGAGAGGAGAGACAAGAAGATGAGAGAGATGGAGAAGGAAAAGGGGGAAAGAGGTGAGGGATTGAGGTAGAGGAGAAGGAGAGAGGGGGAAGAAGCTTGAAGACGAAGAGTGAAGGATAAGGAGAGAGAAGATAGAAGGGAAGAGAGAATCAGAGAGAGGAGTGAAGGAGAGAGAGCGGGGCAATAAGAGAGAGTGGAGAACAAGGAGAAGGAGGGAGAGAGAATGAGAGAAGGAAGGAGAGAGGGGAGAGAAGGAAGGATAAGAATAGAGAGAGAAGTAGAAGGAGGAGAGAGTGAAGGATAAGGAGAGGGGTGGAGATATGAGACAGAAGGAGAGGAAGAAGGAGCGAGAGAAGGACAAAGAGAGACAAGGAAGGAGAAGGTGGAAAGAAAGAGGGAAGAGAGAGAAAGAGACGAGAGAGAGAGAGATGGAGGAGAATGAGACGGAGAGTGTGAGTGAGAAGGAAACAGATAGAGAGAAGGAGAAGGAGAGTGAGAGAAAGAGAAGTAGAACTAAAAAGATTGGGATAAGGAGACAGAGTGAAGAAGAGAGACAAAAGACGGAGAGAGAAAGAGAAGGAGGAGGAGGGAGAGGGAGAAAGAGAGAAGTAGGATGGTGAAGGAGAGAATGACAGAGAGAGAGAGAGAGAGAGAGGTACTAAAGAGAAGGACAAAAGGAGAAAAAGAGAGAGAAGGAGAAAGAAAGAGAGGGATAAGGAGAGGGAGAGGGAGATGCAGAGGGTTAGGAAGACTGAAGAAGCGGAGAGAGACGGAGAAGGAGAGGAAGATGGAGCGAGAGAAGGAGAAAGAGAGACAAGGAAGGAGAAGGTGGAAAGAAAGAGGGAAGAGAGCGAAAGAGACGAGAGAGAGAGGGATGGAGGAGAATGAGACGGAGAGTGTGAGTGAGAAGGAAACAGATAGAGAGAAGGAGAAGGAGAGTGAGAGAAAGAGAAGTAAAACTAGAAAGATTGGGATAAGGAGAGAGAGTGAAGAAGAGAGACAAAAGACGGAGAGAGAAAGAGAAGGAGGAGGAGGGAGAGGGAGAAAGAGAGAAGTAGGATGGTGAAGGAGAGAATGAGAGAGAGAGAGAGAGAGAGAGAGGTACTAAAGAGAAGGACAAAAGGAGAAAAAGAGAGAGAAGGAGAAAGAAAGAGAGGGATAAGGAGAGGGAGAGGGAGATGCAGAGGGTTAGGAAGACTGAAGAAGCGGAGAGAGACGGAGAAGGAGAAGGAAAAAGACAAGGAAAAGGAAAATGAGAGAGAAGGAGATGGAGAGAGGTGGAGAGAATAGGAGGGGAGATCGACAGAGGAGGGAGAGAGGGAAGTAGGAGAAGGAGAGGGAGAGGGAGAGGGGTGAGAGCGAGAGAAGGAGGGAGAGAGAAGCAGAAGGAGAATGGGAGAGACAGAGATGGAGAGTGTAGGACGAGAGAAGGAAATGGGGAAACAAGGAGAGAGGGCGAGGGAAGAAGATGAGAGACGGAGATGGAGAGAGAGAGCTAGAAGGAGAGGGAAAGAGAGAGGGAGAAGTAGAGACCAGTGGTAAAAGACGAGAGAGAAATAGAGAGGAGAGAGAAGGGGAAGAGAGAGAGAGAGAAGGAGAACGAGAAAGGAGGTGAAAGAGAGAGAGAGGAGAGAGATAATGAGGAGAACGAGAGGAGTGAGAGAGAGAGTGAAGGTGACGGAGAGGAAAAGAAGAGGGTGGAGGAGAGAGATGAGAGAGAGGAGGAAGAGAAGGAGGGAGAAGAAGAAGGAGATGAGAAGGAGAACAAGAGAGGACAAGGAGAGAGAAGGAGAAGGGGAGAGTGGAGAGAAGATAAGGAGAGAGAGGAGGACAAGGGGAGCGAGAGGGGAGGAGACCGAGAAGGAGTGGAAGAGAGTAGAGATAGAGAAGGAAAGAGAGCGAGAAGAGGCATACAGAGAGCGAGAGAGTGAGATAGAGGAGGGGAGGGAGAGAAGGACAAGGAGAGAGAAGTAGAGGGAGATGGAGGAGAGAGAAGGAGACGGAGAGAGGGAGAGCGGAGATGGGATGGAGATAGAGAGAGAGTAGCAAGAGGGGAAGGAGAAGGAAAGTGTGAGGGAGAGGAGAGACAAGAAGATGAGAGAGATGGAGAAGGAAAAGGGGGAAAGAGGTGAGGGATTGAGGTAGAGGAGAAGGAGAGAGGGGGAAGAAGCTTGAAGACGAAGAGTGAAGGATAAGGAGAGAGAAGATAGAAGGGAAGAGAGAATCAGAGAGAGGAGTGAAGGAGAGAGAGCGGGGCAATAAGAGAGAGTGGAGAACAAGGAGAAGGAGGGAGAGAGAATGAGAGAAGGAAGGAGAGAGGGGAGAGAAGGAAGGATAAGAATAGAGAGAGAAGTAGAAGGAGGAGAGAGAGAAGGATAAGGAGAGGGGTGGAGATATGAGAGAGAAGGAGAGGAAGAAGGAGCGAGAGAAGGAGAAAGAGAGACAAGGAAGGAGAAGGTGGAAAGAAAGAGGGAAGAGAGCGAAAGAAACGAGAGAGAGAGAGGGATGGAGGAGAATGAGACGGAGAGTGTGAGTGAGAAGGAAACAGATAGAGAGAAGGAGAAGGAGAGTGAGAGAAAGAGAAGTAGAACTAGAAAGATTGGGATAAGGAGAGAGAGTGAAGAAGACAGACAAGAGACGGAGAGAGAAAGAGAAGGAGGAGGAGGGAGAGGGAGAAAGAGAGAAGTAGGATGGTGAAGGAGAGAATGAGAGAGAGGGAGAGGTACTAAAGAGAAGGACAAAAGGAGAAAAAGAGAGAGAAGGAGAAAGAAAGAGAGGGATAAGGAGAGGGAGAGGGAGATGTAGAGGGTTAGGAAGACTGAAGAAGCAGAGAGAGACGGAGAAGGAGAAGGAGAAGGAAAAAGACAAGGAAAAGTAAAAGGAGAGAGAAGGAGATGGAGAGAGGTGGAGAGAATAGGAGGGGAGATCGACAGAGGAGGGAGAGAGGGAAGTAGGAGAAGGAGAGGGAGAGGGGTGAGAGCGAGAGAAGGAGGGAGAGAGAAGCAGAAGGAGAATGGGAGAGACAGAGATGGAGAGTGTAGGACGAGAGAAGGAAATGGGGAAACAAGGAGAGAGGGCGAGGGAAGAAGATGAGAGACGGAGATGGAGAGAGAGAGCTAGAAGGAGTGGGAAAGAGAGAGGGAGAAGTAGAGACCAGTGGTAAAAGACGAGAGAGAAATAGAGAGGAGAGAGAAGGAGAAGAGAGAGAGAGAGAAGGAGAACGAGAAAGGAGGTGAAAGAGAGAGAGGAGAGAGATAATGAGGAGAACGAGAGGAGTGAGAGAGAGTGAAGGTGACAGAGAGGAAAAGAAGAGGGTGGAGGAGAGAGATGAGAGAGAGGAGGAAGAGAAGGAGGGAGAAGAAGAAGGAGATGAGAAGGAGAACAAGAGAGGACAAGGAGAGAGAAGGAGAAGGGGAGAGTGGAGAGAAGATAAGGAGAGAGAGGAGGACAAGGGGAGCGAGAGGGGAGGAGACCGAGAAGGAGTGGAAGAGAGTAGAGTTAGAGAAGGTAAGAGAGCGAGAAGAGGCATACAGAGAGCGAGAGAGTGAGATAGAGTGAGAGAGGAGGGGAGGGAGAGAAGGACAAGGAGAGAGAAGTAGAGGGAGATGGAGGAGAGAGAAGGAGACGGAGAGAGGGAGAGCGGAGATGGGATGGAGATAGAGAGAGAGTAGCAAGAGGAGAAGGAGAAGGAAAGTGTGAGGGAGAGGAGAGACAAGAAGATGAGAGAGATGGAGAAGGAAAAGGGGGAAAGAGGTGAGGGATTGAGGTAGAGGAGAAGGAGAGAGGGGGAAGAAGCTTGAAGACGAAGAGTGAAGGATAAGGAGAGAGAAGATAGAAGGGAAGAGAGAATCAGAGAGAGGAGTGAAGGAGAGAGAGCGGGGCAATAAGAGAGAGTGGAGAACAAGGAGAAGGAGGGAGAGAGAATGAGAGAAGGAAGGAGAGAGGGGAGAGAAGGAAGGATAAGAATAGAGAGAGATGTAGAAGGAGGAGAGAGAGAAGGATAAGGAGAGGGGTGGAGATATGAGAGAGAAGGAGAGGAAGAAGGAGCGAGAGAAGGAGAAAAAGAGACAAGGAAGGAGAAGGTGGAAAGAAAGAGGGAAGAGAGCGAAAGAGACGAGAGAGAGAGAGGGATGGAGGAGAATGAGACGGAGAGTGTGAGTGAGAAGGAAACATATAGAGAGAAGGAGAAGGAGAGTGAGAGAAAGAGAAGTAGAACTAGAAAGATTGGGATAAGGAGAGAGAGTGAAGAAGAGAGACAAAAGACGGAGAGAGAAAGAGAAGGAGGAGGAGGGAGAGGGAGAAAGAGAGAAGTAGGATGGTGAAGGAGAGAATGAGAGAGAGAGAGAGGTACTAAAGAGAAGGACAAAAGGAGAAAAAGAGAGAGAAGGAGAAAGAAAGAGAGGGATAAGGAGAGGGAGAGGGAGATGTAGAGGGTTAGGAAGACTGAAGAAGCGGAGAGAGACGGAGAAGGAGAAGGAAAAAGACAAGGAAAAGTAAAAGGAGAGAGAAGGAGATGGAGAGAGGTGGAGAGAATAGGAGGGGAGATCGACAGAGGAGGGAGAGAGGGAAGTAGGAGAAGGAGAGGGAGAGGGGTGAGAGCGAGAGAAGGAGGGAGAGAGAAGCAGAAGGAGAATGGGAGAGACAGAGATGGAGAGTGTAGGACGAGAGAAGGAAATGGGGAAACAAGGAGAGAGGGCGAGGGAAGAAGATGAGAGACGGAGATGGAGAGAGAGAGCTAGAAGGAGAGGGAAAGAGAGAGGGAGAAGTAGAGACCAGTGGTAAAAGACGAGAGAGAAATAGAGAGGAGAGAGAAGGAGAAGAGAGAGAGAGAGAAGGAGAACGAGAAAGGAGGTGAAAGAGAGAGAGGAGAGAGATAATGAGGAGAACGAGAGGAGTGAGAGAGAGTGAAGGTGACAGAGAGGAAAAGAAGAGGGTGGAGGAGAGAGATGAGAGAGAGGAGGAAGAGAAGGAGGGAGAAGAAGAAGGAGATGAGAAGGAGAACAAGAGAGGACAAGGAGAGAGAAGGAGAAGGGGAGAGTGGAGAGAAGATAAGGAGAGAGAGGAGGACAAGGGGAGCGAGAGGGGAGGAGACCGAGAAGGAGTGGAAGAGAGTAGAGATAGAGAAGGAAAGAGAGCGAGAAGAGGCATACAGAGAGTGAGAGAGTGAGATAGAGGAGGGGAGGGAGAGAAGGACAGGGAGAGAGAAGTAGAGGGAGATGGAGGAGAGAGAAGGAGACGGAGAGAGGGAGAGCGGAGATGGGATGGAGATAGAGAGAGAGTAGCAAGAGGAGAAGGAGAAGGAAAGTGTGAGGGAGAGGAGAGACAAGAAGATGAGAGAGATGGAGAAGGAAAAGGGGGAAAGAGGTGAGGGATTGAGGTAGAGGAGAAGGAGAGAGGGGGAAGAAGCTTGAAGACGAAGAGTGAAGGATAAGGAGAGAGAAGATAGAAGGGAAGAGAGAATCAGAGAGAGGAGTGAAGGAGAGAGAGCGGGGCAATAAGAGAGAGTGGAGAACAAGGAGAAGGAGGGAGAGAGAAGGAAGGAGAGAGGGGAGAGAAGGAAGGATAAGAATAGAGAGAGAAGTAGAAGGAGGAGAGAGAGAAGGATAAGGAGAGGGGTGGAGATATGAGAGAGAAGGAGAGGAAGAAGGAGCGAGAGAAGGAGAAAGAGAGACAAGGAAGGAGAAGGTGGAAAGAAAGAGGGAAGAGAGCGAAAGAGACGAGAGAGAGAGAGGGATGGAGGAGAATGAGACGGAGAGTGTGAGTGAGAAGGAAACATATAGAGAGAAGGAGAAGGAGAGTGAGAGAAAGAGAAGTAGAACTAGAAAGATTGGGATAAGGAGAGAGAGTGAAGAAGACAGACAAGAGACGGAGAGAGAAAGAGAAGGAGGAGGAGGGAGAGGGAGAAAGAGAGAAGTAGGATGGTGAAGGAGAGAATGAGAGAGAGGGAGAGGTACTAAAGAGAAGGACAAAAGGAGAAAAAGAGAGAGAAGGAGAAAGAAAGAGAGGGATAAGGAGAGGGAGAGGGAGATGTAGAGGGTTAGGAAGACTGAAGAAGCGGAGATAGACGGAGAAGGAGAAGGAAAAAGACAAGGAAAAGGAAAAGGAGAGAGAAGGAGATGGAGAGAGGTGGAGAGAATAGTAGGGGAGATCGACAGAGGAGGGAGAGAGGGAAGTAGGAGAAGGAGAGGGAGAGGGGTGAGAGCGAGAGAAGGAGGGAGAGAGAAGCAGAAGGAGAATGGGAGAGACAGAGATGGAGAGTGTAGGACGAGAGAAGGAAATGGGGAAACAAGGAGAGAGGGCGAGGGAAGAAGATGAGAGACGGAGATGGAGAGAGAGAGCTAGAAGGAGAGGGAAAGAGAGAGGGAGAAGTAGAGACCAGTGGTAAAAGACGAGAGAGAAATAGAGAGGAGAGAGAAGGAGAAGAGAGAGAGAGAGAGAAGGAGAACGAGAAAGGAGGTGAAAGAGAGAGAGGAGAGAGATAATGAGGAGAACGAGAGGAGTGAGAGAGAGTGAAGGTGACGGAGAGGAAAAGAAGAGGGTGGAGGAGAGAGATGAGAGAGAGGAGGAAGAGAAGGAGGGAGAAGAAGAAGGAGATGAGAAGGAGAACAAGAGAGGACAAGGAGAGAGAAGGAGAAGGGGAGAGTGGAGAGAAGATAAGGAGAGAGAGGAGGACAAGGGGAGCGAGAGGGGAGGAGACCGAGAAGGAGTGGAAGAGAGTAGAGATAGAGAAGGAAAGAGAGCGAGAAGAGGCATACAGAGAGCGAGAGAGTGAGATAGAGGAGGGGAGGGAGAGAAGGACAAGGAGAGAGAAGTAGAGGGAGATGGAGGAGAGAGAAGGAAACGGAGAGAGGGAGAGCGGAGATGGGATGGAGATAGAGAGAGAGTAGCAAGAGGAGAAGGAGAAGGAAAGTGTGAGGGAGAGGAGAGACAAGAAGATGAGAGAGATGGAGAAGGAAAAGGGGGAAAGAGGTGAGGGATTGAGGTAGAGGAGAAGGAGAGAGGGGGAAGAAGCTTGAAGACGAAGAGTGAAGGATAAGGAGAGAGAAGATAGAAGGGAAGAGAGAATCAGAGAGAGGAGTGAAGGAGAGAGAGCGGGGCAATAAGAGAGAGTGGAGAACAAGGAGAAGGAGGGAGAGAGAATGAGAGAAGGAAGGAGAGAGGGGAGAGAAGGAAGGATAAGAATAGAGAGAGATGTAGAAGGAGGAGAGAGAGAAGAATAAGGAGAGGGGTGGAGATATGAGAGAGAAGGAGAGGAAGAAGGAGCGAGAGAAGGAGAAAGAGAGACAAGGAAGGAGAAGGTGGAAAGAAAGAGGGAAGAGAGCGAAAGAGACGAGAGAGAGAGGGATGAAGGAGAATGAGACGGAGAGTGTGAGTGAGAAGGAAACAGATAGAGAGAAGGAGAAGGAGAGTGAGAGAAAGAGAAGTAGAACTAGAAAGATTGGGATAAGGAGAGAGAGTGAAGAAGAGAGACAAAAGACGGAGAGAGAAAGAGAAGGAGGAGGAGGGAGAGGGAGAAAGAGAGAAGTAGGATGGTGAAGGAGAGAATGAGAGAGAGAGAGAGGTACTAAAGAGAAGGACAAAAGGAGAAAAAGAGAGAGAAGGAGAAAGAAAGAGAGGGATAAGGAGAGGGAGAGGGAGATGTAGAGGGTTAGGAAGACTGAAGAAGCGGAGAGAGACGGAGAAGGAGAAGGAAAAAGACAAGGAAAAGGAAAAGGAGAGAGAAGGAGATGGAGAGAGGTGGAGAGAATAGGAGGGGAGATCGACAGAGGAGGGAGAGAGGGAAGTAGGAGAAGGAGAGGGAGAGGGGTGAGAGCGAGAGAAGGAGGGAGAGAGAAGCAGAAGGAGAATGGGAGAGACAGAGATGGAGAGTGTAGGACGAGAGAAGGAAATGGGGAAACAAGGAGAGAGGGCGAGGGAAGAAGATGAGAGACGGAGATGGAGAGAGAGAGCTAGAAGGAGAGGGAAAGAGAGAGGGAGAAGTAGAGACCAGTGGTAAAAGACGAGAGAGAAATAGAGAGGAGAGAGAAGGAGAAGAGAGAGAGAGAGAAGGAGAACGAGAAAGGAGGTGAAAGAGAGAGAGGAGAGAGATAATGAGGAGAACGAGAGGAGTGAGAGAGAGTGAAGGTGACGGAGAGGAAAAGAAGAGGGTGGAGGAGAGAGATGAGAGAGAGGAGGAAGAGAAGGAGGGAGAAGAAGAAGGAGATGAGAAGGAGAACAAGAGAGGACAAGGAGAGAGAAGGAGAAGGGGAGAGTGGAGAGAAGATAAGGAGAGAGAGGAGGACAAGGGGAGCGAGAGGGGAGGAGACCGAGAAGGAGTGGAAGAGAGTAGAGATAGAGAAGGAAAGAGAGCGAGAAGAGGCATACAGAGAGCGAGAGAGTGAGATAGAGGAGGGGAGGGAGAGAAGGACAAGGAGAGAGAAGTAGAGGGAGATGGAGGATAGAGAAGGAGACGGAGAGAGGGAGAGCGGAGATGGGATGGAGATAGAGAGAGAGTAGCAAGAGGAGAAGGAAAGTGTGAGGGAGAGGAGAGACAAGAAGATGAGAGAGATGGAGAAGGAAAAGGGGGAAAGAGGTTTGGGATTGAGGTAGAGGAGAAGGAGAGAGGGGGAAGAAGCTTGAAGACGAAGAGTGAAGGATAAGGAGAGAGAAGATAGAAGGGAAGAGAGAATCAGAGAGAGGAGTGAAGGAGAGAGAGCGGGGCAATAAGAGAGAGTGGAGAACAAGGAGAAGGAGGGAGAGAGAATGAGAGAAGGAAGGAGAGAGGGGAGAGAAGGAAGGATAAGAATAGAGAGAGAAGTAGAAGGAGGAGAGAGAGAAGGATAAGGAGAGGGGTGGAGATATGAGAGAGAAGGAGAGGAAGAAGGAGCGAGAGAAGGAGAAAGAGAGACAAGGAAGGAGAAGGTGGAAAGAAAGAGGGAAGAGAGCGAAAGAGACGAGAGAGAGAGAGAGGGATGGAGGAGAATGAGACGGAGAGTGTGAGTGAGAAGGAAACAGATAGAGAGAAGGAGAAGGAGAGTGAGAGAAAGAGAAGTAGAACTAGAAAGATTGGGATAAGGAGAGAGAGTGAAGAAGACAGACAAGAGACGGAGAGAGAAAGAGAAGGAGGAGGAGGGAGAGGGAGAAAGAGAGAAGTAGGATGGTGAAGGAGAGAATGAGAGAGAGGGAGAGGTACTAAAGAGAAGGACAAAAGGAGAAAAAGAGAGAGAAGGAGAAAGAAAGAGAGGGATAAGGAGAGGGAGAGGGAGAGGGCGATGCAGAGGGTTAGGAAGACTGAAGAAGCAGAGAGAGACGGAGAAGGAGAAGGAAAAAGACAAGGAAAAGGAAAAGGAGAGAGAAGGAGATGGAGAGAGGTGGAGAGAATAGGAGGGGAGATCGACAGAGGAGGGAGAGAGGGAAGTAGGAGAAGGAGAGGGAGAGGGGTGAGAGCGAGAGAAGGAGGGAGAGAGAAGCAGAAGGAGAATGGGAGAGACAGAGATGGAGAGTGTAGGACGAGAGAGAAGGAAATGGGGAAACAAGGAGAGAGGGCGAGGGAAGAAGATGAGAGACGGAGATGGAGAGAGAGAGCTAGAAGGAGAGGGAAAGAGAGAGGGAGAAGTAGAGACCAGTGGTAAAAGACGAGAGAGAAATAGAGAGGAGAGAGAAGGGGAAGAGAGAGAGAAGGAGAACGAGAAAGGAGGGGAAAGAGAGAGAGGAGAGAGATAATGAGGAGAACGAGAGGAGTGAGAGAGAGTGAAGGTGACGGAGAGGAAAAGAAGAGGGAGGAGGAGAGAGATGAGAGAGAGAGGAGGAGGAAGAGAAGGAGGGAGAAGAAGAAGGAGATGAGAAGGAGAACAAGAGAGGACAAGGAGAGAGAAGGAGAAGGAGAGAGTGGAGAGAAGATAAGGAGAGAGAGGAGGACAAGGGGAGCGAGAGGGGAGGAGACCGAGAAGGAGTGGAAGAGAGTAGAGATAGAGAAGGAAAGAGAGCGAGAAGAGGCAGATAGAGAGCGTGAGAGTGAGATAGAGTGAGAGAGGAGGGGAGGGAGAGAAGGACAAGGAGAGAGAAGTAGAGGGAGATGGAGGAGAGAGAAGGAGACGGAGAGAGGGAGAGCGGAGATGGGATGGAGATAGAGAGAGAGTAGCAAGAGGAGAAGGAGAAGGAAAGTGTGAGGGAGAGGAGAGACAAGAAGATGAGAGAGACGGAGAAGGAAAAGGGGGAAAGAGGTGAGGGATTGAGGTAGAGGAGAAGGAAAGAGGGGGAAGAAGCTTGAAGACGAAGAGTGAAGGATAAGGAGAGAGAAGATAGAAGGGAAGAGAGAATCAGAGAGAGGAGTGAAGGAGAGAGAGCGGGGCAATAAGAGAGAGTGGAGAACAAGGAGGAGGGAGAGAGAATGAGAGAAGGACGGAGAGAGGGGAGAGAAGGAAGGATAAGAATAAAGAGAGAAGTAGAAGGAGGAGAGAGAGAGAAGGATAAGGAGAGGGGTGGAGATATGAGAGAGAAGGAGAGGAAGAAGGAGCGAGAGAAGGAGAAAGAGGGACAAGGAAGGAGAAGGTGGAAAGAAAGAGGGAAGAGAGCGAAAGAGACGAGAGAGAGGGATGGAGGAGAATGAGACGGAGAGTGTGAGTGAGAAGGAAACAGATAGAGAGAAGGAGAAGGAGAGTGAGAGAAAGAGAAGTAGAACTAGAAAGATTGGGATAAGGAGAGAGTGAAGAAGAGAGACAAGAGACGGAGAGAGAAAGAGAAGGAGGAGGGAGAGGGAGAAAGAGAGAAGTAGGATGGTGAAGGAGAGAATGAGAGAGAGAGAGAGAGAGGTACTAAAGAGAAGGACAAAAGGAGAAAAAGAGAGAGAAGGCGAAGGGTAGAGAAGGAGAAAGAAAGAGAGGGATGAGGAGAGGGAGAGGGAGATGCAGAGGGTTAGGAAGACTGAAGAAGCGGAGAGAGACGGAGAAGGAGAAGGAAAAAGACAAGGAAAAGGAAAAGGAGAGAGAAGGAGATGGAGAGAGGTGGAGAGAATAGGAGGGGAGATCGACAGAGGAGGGAGAGAGGGAAGTAGGAGAAGGAGAGGGAGAGGGGTGAGAGCGAGAGAAGGAGGGAGAGAGAAGCAGAAGGAGAATGGGAGAGACAGAGATGGAGAGTGTAGGACGAGAGAGAATGAAATGGGGGAAACAAGGAGAGAGGGCGAGGGAAGAAGATGAGAGACGGAGATGGAGAGAGAGAGCTAGAAGGAGAGGGAAAGAGAGAGGGAGAAGTAGAGACCAGTGGTAAAAGACGAGAGAGAAATAGAGAGGAGAGAGAAGGGGAAGAGAGAGAGAGAAGGAGAACGAGAAAGGAGGGGAAAGAGAGAGAGGAGAGAGATAATGAGGAGAACGAGAGGAGTGAGAGAGAGTGAAGGTGACGGAGAGGAAAAGAAGAGGGAGGAGGAGAGAGATGAGAGAGAGAGAGGAGGAAGAGAAGGAGGGAGAAGAAGAAGGAGATGAGAAGGAGAACAAGAGAGGACAAGGAGAGAGAAGGAGAAGGGGAGAGTGGAGAGGAGATAAGGAGAGAGAGGAGGACAAGGGGAGCGAGAGGGGAGGAGACCGAGAAGGAGTGGAAGAGAGTAGAGATAGAGAAGGAAAGAGAGCGAGAAGAGGCAGACAGAGAGCGAGAGAGTAAGATAGAGTGAGACAGGAGGGGAGGGAGAGAAGGACAAGGAGAGAGAAGTAGAAGGAGATGGAGGAGAGAGAAGGAAGGATAAGGAGAGGGGTGGAGATATGAGAGAGAAGGAGAGGAAGAAGGAGCGAGAGAAGGAGAAAGAGGGACAAGGAAGGAGAAGGTGGAAAGAAAGAGGGAAGAGAGCGAAAGAGACGAGAGAGAGAGAGGGATGTGCATCCTTAGGGTTTCTAGGGCCATTTTTCACCATTTTTCTACCTAAATCCACCTAAATCGAGCGTTTTCTTTATTTTTCTTGCTGTTATGGAGCGTGCTATGATTGTGGGAGTGGTTTCTACCGATTCCTACCTAGATTCATGTCAACAAGATGGAGAAAATGGGGGTCCAAGTTCGCGGGTTGGGCAACAAAAACAACCACCACAACAAGAACAACATCCACATCATGCGCAACAAGAAAAGGAGGGAGAACATGGGAGTCCAAGGTTGCGAGTAGGGCAGCAACAACAACAAAAACAACAACAACGTGCACAAGGAAAGGAGGTGGCTCCTCCATCACCTCCACAAAAGTGGACCGAGCTTTTCACTCCACAACCAAAGCCACCAACGTCGTTGGAGTTTGTTCCACCAATGGAGCGTGGAGGAGCAAAGGTGGCAGCCATTACATGTGAGGATATGGAGGAAGCACTAGGTGCATGGAAGAAGGTGCTAATGGGGTCGTTTGTGGGGTTCAACCCTCACATTCCCACCCTTGAGAAGCATCTCACCAAGCTATGGAGGGTGTCCGGGTCCTTGGAGATTGTTAGGTGAGGGGGCAACATGATGATCTTCCAGTTCGCTTTGGATTCCGACCGGCGCTTTGCTCTAGAGAATGGGCCATGGTTCGTCAAGGGGGCGCCTCTCATACTCAAGCCATGGTCGGCCGAGAAGAAGGACCAAGACAAAATTGGGGCTGTCCCGATTTGGATTCGCTTCCCCGAGCTCCACCTCAAATTTTGGTCGAGGAAGCTCATTGGAACCCTTGCTAGTGTCTTAGGCAACCCACTCTTCATGGATGAGAACACGGCGATGGGTAGAAGGCTTGCATATGCTCGGGTTTGCATTGAAGTCCAAGGTACCTTTGATTATCCACCACATGTTCTTGTTGCAAATGAGAGGGAAGAAGGAGAGGTGGTGCGAGTTGAGTACGAATGGAAGCCACCATATTGCTCACTTTGCTCCACCTTTGGACATAATGAAGGTGTGTGCAAGGATGGGGGATCACGAAATATGGGAAAGAAAGCATGGGTAGTGAAGGGAACCAACACAAAGGAGGGACGTAGGGGTGGTGAGGGGCACGAAAGCATGCATGGAACCCTACCAAAGGAGCTTGAGGTTGAAGAGGGAGCTAGAGGAGAAAGGAGGAAGCTAGAGGTTGAAGAAGAGGGCCCACATACAAAGGAGAATGGTGGTGTGGATGGTCCACATCAGGCAAACGAAGAGGGTTGGTCGTTGGTAGGTGGGAGAAGAGGTCCAAATGGGGAAAATCACGTGAAGGCTATATATAGGAGGGAACAAGGCAACTTTCCACCCACTACCAAGGTTGGGGAAAGCTTGCAACGGTCTCCAACACTTCTTGTCTCTTGTGGGGCTGAAAGTACACTAGGGGAAGTGGATTTTAATGGAAAGGACAAGGAGGTACCATTAGCATGCATAATGGGAAGGGAGAAAGGCCTTTTTTCGTCACATACAAATGGGGAAGGGCTTCAACCAATGGAACAAGAGATGAGTGGTGTGTATGGTCCACATGAGGCAAACGAAGAGGGTTGGTCGTTGGTAGGTGGGAGAAGAGGTCCAAATGGGGAAAATCACGTGAAGGCTATATATAGGAGGGGACAAGGCAACTTTCCACCCACTACCAAGGTTGGGGAAAGCTTGCAACGGTCTCCAACACTTCTTGTCTCTTGTGGGGCTGGAAGTACACTAGGGGAAGTGGATTGTAATGGCAAGGACAAGGAGGTACCATTAGCATGCATAATGGGAAGGGAGAAAGGCTTTTTTTCGTCACATACAAATGGGGAAGGGTTTCAACCAATGGAACAAGAGATGAGTGGAGGGGCAAAAGGAAGTGGAAGTTTGGCTCACCTAATGGGACAAAAGGTGAGTGGAGGGGATGAGGTGAGTGGGGAGTTGCATCTCATCCATGTGTTAGGGGAGGTAGAATCCGAAATTGAGGGTGCACCAAAGGGAGGGGGTGTTTGTGGAAATTTGCGTGGAAAGAGTGTGCATGGGGCGTGTGGATCCATGGAAACACGTGATTTTGATGTGGGGAAGGAAAATGCAAAGCATGGGAGGATGAAGGTGTCGCATGCATCACCATGCAAGACCCCTACGACTTTGTGCTCTCCAAATAAATATGATGTGTTGGCCTCATGTGGGGAGGAAAGTGTGCACGAAAAAGAAGGCGGAAGGATGGAGGAGGAGGTTTCTAGTGGAATGGAAGTCGGCTTGGCAAGCATATTGCACTCCCCCCCATCTTCGGTTGATCTAGAGAATGCCTCTCCTCCGGACACATCTAGGCATGTGCGAGAAGGTGAATTGGTGAAACGAAAGAAAGCAAGCAAGGGTATGAAGGGACCTCGGTCCCCTCCACCACAATCATGAAGCTATTTTGTTGGAACGTGCGGGGTGCCAATCTCTCGGGGCGCACGTATATGTTTCGTAGCAAAATAAGACGAGAGAATCCGGATGTGGTTTGCTTTGTTGAGCACAAAGTGAAGAGCGGTAAACTCCCAAATTTTGCACGTGCGGTGTGGGGAAATGGGAGGTGGTGCACGAATAATGATGTGTGTCCATGGGGTCGAATCATAATCATGTGGAAGGAGGAGGTGATAAAGATGGAACGACAAAGCGCATCGAGTCAATATATTCAAATGAGAGGGGAAGTATGCGCAAATGGGGTCAATGTGGATCTTTTTGTCATCTATGGTGCAAACAACTACTTGGAGAGGAGAAGATTGTGGGAGGATGTTAAAGCTAGTCGGCCACCTATGGACACCCCTTGGTTGGTGGTAGGTGATTTTAATTGTATTCGGTGGGATCACGAAAAGAGTGGAGGCGGGGGGTTCAATTTGAGGGCCATGAAGGACTTCAATGAGTTCATCGAGGAATCCGCGTTGTTGGAGGTGCGCACGGTTGGGGAGGAGTTTACTTGGTCTAATTCGTCGAGGGGAGTGGGACGAATCGAGACACGGATTGATCGAGCGTTGTGCTCCAAGGAATGGGTGGAGTGCTTTCCGGAATGCTTTTGCACGGTTGGGGAGAATGAACTAAGTGATCACCGACCATTGGTGGTTAGATGTCACCATGAGGGTGTGAAGAAAAAGAAGGTGTTCCGGTTTGTGAATGCATGGACAAGAGAGGATGACTTTCTTGACGTTGTCCGGAAAGCTTGGGGAGTGTATGTGGAAGACACACCAATGTTCAAAGTGGTGGGCAAGCTTGATGAGGTGCGAGAGGCGCTAAAAAATTGGGCTAAAGAGAAATTCGGAAATACGAACGAATGGGCAAGCAAGGCGAGGGAGGCACTTGAGGAAGTTAGGAGAAAACTCATGGTGGATCCAACCTCGACTAGTGTTGTGGCTCAAGAACAAGCATGCATAGAAGACTTCACACGAGCTTTGTCCTTTGAGGAGTCACTTGTGCGACAAAAGTCACGAATCCAATGGTTGAGTGAAGGTGACTCCAACTCTCGGTTCTTCCATGCAACTTTGCGTGTACGAAGGGCGATCAATACTATAAGATGCGTGGAGGAGGGGGGCGAGGTGATTGAAGAGGAGGGTGCCATCCGGGAGGCGTTTCGGAATCAATTTGCTAAGCTCTTCTCCAACCGAGCCCCAACGACCCCATTATTTCCTAACGTTTGTTTCCCTTGTCTTACTAGGTCCGAGGGTGACTTCCTCACCCATGCCGTGTCCGAGGAGGAGTTGGAAGGGGTGGTGATGAGAAGCAATGATGATAAGGCACCGGGGCCGGATGGTTTCAATGCACGATTTTTTAAAGCCTCTTGGTCGGTGATAAAGAAGGAGGTGTTCAATGGTGTTGCATCCGCAATGAGGGACATGAAGATTCTCAAACGTCTCAACTACACGTCCATAACGCTTATACCGAAGAAGACTACTCCCAAGTGCGTTGGTGACTATAGGCCCATCTCCTTATGCAATATGCTATACCGGTTCATGTCGAAGATTATGGCAAATCGCTTGAAGAATCTCTTGCCACGTTTAGTAGGAGAGGAGCAAAGCGCGTTTGTCAAGGGGCGCAACATTGGGGACAATATCCTCTTGGCACATGAGTTGTGCCATAATATGCACCTAGACGTGGGAAGGGGACGTATGTGCCTACAACTTGACCTTAGGAAGGCATACGATTCACTTTCTTGGGACTTCTTGGATGTGGTTCTTGAACGCTTTGCTTTTCCCTCGAAATGGAGAAGGTGGGTGAAGGCTTGTGTGAGAGCATCCTTTGTGGTAAACGTGAATGGCAAGAATTCAGATTCATTTGTGGCAACCAACGGGCTTAGGCAAGGGGACCCGATGGCACCTTACCTCTTCGTACTTAGCATGGAGGTCCTTACTACCCTTATAAAGGAGGAGGTGGCTGCCGGTCGACTCACCCCACTAAGGTGTGGAAGAGAACGGGTGTCCCATCTCTTATTTGCCGATGATGTGATGATTTTCACCGAAGCTACAAAGGAGAATGCGGTCACCATTAAGCGCATCATGGACAACTTTGGAGCTATGTCGGGCCTTAAACTAAATACGGAGAAGAGCAACCTATTCTTGGGAGGGGACCATAAGGATAAAGAATGGATCGCTCAATTTCTTCAAATGAAACCGGCGGTCCTACCGGTTAGGTACCTTGGATTACCTTTGATATCATCCCGTTTGAGTAAGAGATATTGCCACAGCCTTGTGGAGAAGGTGAGGGCCAAGTTAAGTGAGTGGAGGAGAGGACTTCTTTCTATGGCGGGACGGGTGGAGTTGGTTAGGAGTGTACTTGTCTCCTTTAGTGTATTTTGGACCTCGGCCTTCTACATGCCACGAAGCATCTTGCATGAGATTGAGCGTATCATGAAGCACTTCATTTGGGGGGGAGAAAAGAAGATGGTGCTTGTTGCGTGGAAGGATATATGCACTACAAAGCTCGAGGGTGGGCTTGGCCTTCGTCGACTCACCGAGTGGAATGATTCCGGGTTGATGCGTTTATTTTGGTTGGTTGCGTCAAACCAGCCATCACTTTTGGTGAGGGCCATCCGAAGCAAGTATTTACGCAACAAGAGTGTATGGCATGCTCGACCACCAACTAGTTGCTCTTGGGCTGGGAGAGGCATACTACGACTCGAAGCTAAAGCACGGGATACATTCTTTTTTGAGATTGGGGACGGCACAAATGTGCGCTTCTTTGAGGACCCTTGGTGTGGGAGGCCCTTCATTTGCGAGGAGCAAGGCTCTAGGTTCCAATATGATATGGGGGTACCCATGGGCACACGGGTATCTCACTTTTTGGGAGAGGATGGATGGAGGCTGCCATTCCCTAAGTCTCTCTTCATGGAGGAACTTTGGGAAAGGGTGCGAGGCATAAAGATTACGGGGGGAGAGGACGTGCTTTGTTGGGAGGAAAGTAGAAGGAAGGCCTTCTCCCTTAAGGCCGCATGGAGCTTAGTTCGAAGAGAGAACCACACGTGGGCTGGTCCCATGGGGTGTGGCACCCTCTTGCCATACCTCGAGTCTCCTTATGTTTGTGGAGAGCCATGAGAAGCTGGCTCCCTACTATGGATTTACTTTGGGCACGACATACACATGTGATCTCCCGGTGTGCGCTTTGCATGTGTGCGGAGGAGAGGGAGAGGGAGATGCAGAGGGTTAGGAAGACTGAAGAAGCGGAGAGAGACGGAGAAGGAGAAGGAAAAAGACAAGGAAAAGGAAAAGGAGAGAGAAGGAGATGGAGAGAGGTGGAGAGAATAGGAGGGGAGATCGACAGAGGAGGGAGAGAGGGAAGTAGGAGAAGGAGAGGGAGAGGGGTGAGAGCGAGAGAAGGAGGGAGAGAGAAGCAGAAGGAGAATGGGAGAGACAGAGATGGAGAGTGTAGGACGAGAGAGGAGGAAATGGGGAAACAAGGAGAGAGAGCGAGGGAAGAAGATGAGAGACGGAGATGGAGAGAGAGAGAGCTAGAAGGAGAGGGAAAGAGAGAGGGAGAAGTAGAGACCAGTGGTAAAAGACGAGAGAGAAATAGAGAGGAGAGAGAAGGGGAAGAGAGAGAGAAGGAGAACGAGAAAGGAGGGGAAAGAGAGAGAGGAGAGAGATAATGAGGAGAACGAGAGGAGTGAGAGAGAGAGTGAAGGTGACGGAGAGGAAAAGAAGAGGGAGGAGGAGAGAGATGAGAGAGAGAGGAGGAAGAGAAGGAGGGAGAAGAAGAAGGAGATGAGAAGGAGAAGAAGAGAGGACAAGGAGAGAGAAGGAGAAGGGGAGAGTGGAGAGAAGATAAGGAGAGAGAGGAGGACAAGGGGAGCGAGAGGGGAGGAGACCGAGAAGGAGTGGAAGAGAGTAGAGATAGAGAAGGAAAGAGAGCGAGAAGAGGCAGACAGAGAGCGAGAGAGTAAGATAGAGTGAGAGAGGAGGGGAGGGAGAGAAGGACAAGGAGAGGGAAGTAGAGGGAGATGGAGGAGAGAGACGGAAGGATAAGAATAGAGAGAGGAGTAGAAGGAGGAGAGAGAGAAGGATAAGGAGAGGGGTGGATATATGAGAGAGAAGGAGAGGAAGAAGGAGCGAGAGAAGGAGAAAGAGGGACAAGGAAGGAGAAGGTGGAAAGAAAGAGGGAAGAGAGCGAAAGAGACGAGAGAGAGAGAGGGATGTAGGAGAATGAGACGGAGAGTGTGAGTGAGAAGGAAACAGATAGAGAGAAGGAGAAGGAGAGTGAGAGAAAGAGAAGTAGAACTAGAAAGATTGGGATAAGGAGAGAGAGTGAAGAAGAGAGACAAGAGACGGAGAGAGAAAGAGAAGGAGGAGGAGGGAGAGGGAGAAAGAGAGAAGTAGGATGGTGAAGGAGAGAATGAGAGAGAGAGAGAGGTACTAAAGAGAAGGACAAAAGGAGAAAAAGAGAGAGAACGCGAAGGGTGGAGAAGGAGAAAGAAAGAGAGGGATAAGGAGAGGGAGAGGGAGAGGGAGATGCAGAGGGTTAGGAAGACTGAAGAAGAGGAGAGAGACGGAGAAGGAGAAGGAAAAAGACAAGGAAAAGGAAAAGGAGAGAGAAGGAGATGGAGAGAGGTGGAGAGAATAGGAGGCGAGATCGACAGAGGAGGGAGAGAGGGAAGTAGGAGAAGGAGAGGGAGAGGGGTGAGAGCGAGAGAAGGAGGGAGAGAGAAGCAGAAGGAGAATGGGAGAGACAGAGATGGAGAGTGTAGGACGAGAGAGGAGGAAATGGGGAAACAAGGAGAGAGGGCGAGGGAAGAAGATGAGAGACGGAGATGGAGAGAGAGAGCTAGAAGGAGAGGGAAAGAGAGAGGGAGAAGTAGAGACCAGTGGTAAAAGACGAGAGAGAAATAGAGAGGAGAGAGAAGGGGAAGAGAGAGAGAAGGAGAACGAGAAAGGAGGGGAAAGAGAGAGAGGAGAGAGATAATGAGCAGAACGAGAGGAGTGAGAGAGAGTGAAGGTGACGGAGAGGAAAAGAAGAGGGAGGAGGAGAGAGATGAGAGAGAGAGGAGGAAGAGAAGGAGGGAGAAGAAGAAGGAGATGAGAAGGAGAAGAAGAGAGGACAAGGAGAGAGAAGGAGAAGGGGAGAGTGGAGAGAAGATAAGGAGAGAGAGGAGGACAAGGGGAGCGAGAGGGGAGGAGACCGAGAAGGAGTGGAAGAGAGTAGAGATAGAGAAGGAAAGAGAGCGAGAAGAGGCAGACAGAGAGCGAGAGAGTAAGATAGAGTGAGAGAGGAGGGGAGGGAGAGAAGGACAAGGAGAGAGAAGTAGAGGGAGATGGTGGAGAGAGAAGGAAGGATAAGAATAGAGAGAGAAGTAGAAGGAGGAGAGAGAGAAGGATAAGGAGAGGGGTGGAGATATGAGAGAGAAGGAGAGGAAGAAGGAGCGAGAGAAGGAGAAAGAGGGACAAGGAAGGAGAAGGTGGAAAGAAAGAGGGAAGAGAGCGAAAGAGACGAGAGAGAGAGAGGGATGGAGGAGAATGAGACGGAGAGTGTGAGTGAGAAGGAAACAGATAGAGAGAAGGAGAAGGAGAAGGAGAGTGAGAGAAAGAGAAGTAGAACTAGAAAGATTGGGATAAGGAGAGAGAGTGAAGAAGAGAGACAAGAGACGGAGAGAGAAAGAGAAGGAGGAGGAGGGAGAGGGAGAAAGAGAGAAGTAGGATGGTGAAGGAGAGAATGGAGAGAGAGAGAGAGAGGTACTAAAGAGAAGGACAAAAGGAGAAAAAGAGAGAGAAGGCGAAGGGTGGAGAAGGAGAAAGAAATAGAGGGATAAGGAGAGGGAGAGGGAGAGGGAGATGCAGAGGGTTAGGAAGACTGAAGAAGCGGAGAGAGACGGAGAAGGAGAAGGAAAAAGACAAGGAAAAGGAAAAGGAGAGAGAAGGAGATGGAGAGAGGTGGAGAGAATAGGAGGGGAGATCGACAGAGGAGGGAGAGAGGGAAGTAGGAGAAGGAGAGGGAGAGGGGTGAGAGCGAGAGAAGGAGGGAGAGAGAAGCAGAAGGAGAATGGGAGAGACAGAGATGGAGAGTGTAGGACGAGAGAGGAGGAAATGGGGAAACAAGGAGAGAGGGCGAGGGAAGAAGATGAGAGACGGAGATGGAGAGAGAGAGCTAGAAGGAGAGGGAAAGAGAGAGGGAGAAGTAGAGACCAGTGGTAAAAGACGAGAGAGAAATAGAGAGGAGAGAGAAGGGGAAGAGAGAGAGAAGGAGAACGAGAAAGGAGGGGAAAGAGAGAGAGGAGAGAGATAATGAGGAGAACGAGAGGAGTGAGAGAGAGTGAAGGTGACGGAGAGGAAAAGAAGAGGGAGGAGGAGAGAGATGAGAGAGAGAGGAGGAAGAGAAGGAGGAAGAAGAAGAAGGAGATGAGAAGGAGAAGAAGAGAGGACAAGGAGAGAGAAGGAGAAGGGGAGAGTGGAGAGAAGACAAGGAGAGAGAGGAGGACAAGGGGAGCGAGAGAGGAGGAGACCGAGAAGGAGTGGAAGAGAGTAGAGATAGAGAAGGAAAGAGAGCGAGAAGAGGCAGACAGAGAGCGAGAGAGTAAGATAGAGTGAGAGAGGAGGGGAGGGAGAGAAGGACAAGGAGAGAGAAGTAGAGGGAGATGGAGGAGAGAGAAGGAAGGATAAGAATAGAGAGAGAAGTAGAAGGAGGAGAGAGAGAAGGATAAGGAGAGGGGTGGAGATATGAGAGAGAAGGAGAGGAAGAAGGAGCGAGAGAAGGAGAAAGAGGGACAAGGAAGGAGAAGGTGGAAAGAAAGAGGGAAGAGAGCGAAAGAGACGAGAGAGAGAGAGGGATGGAGGAGAATGAGACGGAGTGTGTGAGTGAGAAGGAAACAGATAGAGAGAAGGAGAAGGAGAGTGAGAGAAAGAGAAGTAGAACTAGAACTAGAAAGATTGGGATAAGGAGAGAGAGTGAAGAAGAGAGACAAGAGACGGAGAGAGAAAGAGAAGGAGGAGGAGGGAGAGGGAGAAAGAGAGAAGTAGGATGGTGAAGGAGAGAATGAGAGAGAGAGAGAGGTACTAAAGAGAAGGACAAAAGGAGAAAAAGAGAGAGAAGGCGAAGGGTGGAGAAGGAGAAAGAAAGAGAGGGATAAGGAGAGGGAGGGGGAGAGGGAGATGCAGAGGGTTAGGAAGACTGAAGAAGCGGAGAGAGACGGAGAAGGAGAAGGAAAAAGACAAGGAAAAGGAAAAGGAGAGAGAAGGAGATGGAGAGAGGTGGAGAGAATAGGAGGGGAGATCGACAGAGGAGGGAGAGAGGGAAGTAGGAGAAGGAGAGGGAGAGGGGTGAGAGCGAGAGAAGGAGGGAGAGAGAAGCAGAAGGAAAATGGGAGAGACAGAGATGGAGAGTGTACGACGAGAGAGGAGGAAATGGGGAAACAAGGAGAGAGGGCGAGGGAAGAAGATGAGAGACGGAGATGGAGAGAGAGAGCTAGAAGGAGAGGGAAAGAGAGAGGGAGAAGTAGAGACCAGTGGTAAAAGACGAGAGAGAAATAGAGAGGAGAGAGAAGGGGAAGAGAGAGAGAAGGAGAACGAGAAAGGAGGGGAAAGAGAGAGAGGATAGAGATAATGAGGAGAACGAGAGGAGTGAGAGAGAGTGAAGGTGACGGAGAGGAAAAGAAGAGGGAGGAGGAGAGAGATGAGAGAGAGAGGACGAAGAGAAGGAGGGAGAAGAAGAAGGAGATGAGAAGGAGAAGAAGAGAGGACAAGGAGAGAGAAGGAGAAGGGGAGAGTGGAGAGAAGATAAGGAGAGAGAGGAGGACAAGGGGAGCGAGAGGGGAGGAGACCGAGAAGGAGTGGAAGAGAGTAGAGATAGAGAAGGAAAGAGAGCGAGAAGAGGCAGACAGAGAGCGAGAGAGTAAGATAGAGTGAGAGAGGAGGGGAGGGAGAGAAGGACAAGGAGAGAGAAGTAGAGGGAGATGGAGGAGAGAGAAGGAAGGATAAGAATAGAGAGAGAAGTAGAAGGAGGAGAGAGAGAAGGATAAGGAGAGGGGTGGAGATATGAGAGAGAAGGAGAGGAAGAAGGAGCGAGAGAAGGAGAAAGAGGGACAAGGAAGGAGAAGGTGGAAAGAAAGAGGGAAGAGAGCGAAAGAGACGAGAGAGAGAGAGAGAGGGATGGAGGAGAATGAGACGGAGAGTGTGAGTGAGAAGGAAACAGATAGAGAGAAGGAGAAGGAGAGTGAGAGAAAGAGAAGTAGAACTAGAACTAGAAAGATTGGGATAAGGAGAGAGAGTGAAGAAGAGAGACAAGAGACGGAGAGAGAAAGAGAAGGAGGAGGGAGAGGGAGAAAGAGAGAAGTAGGATGGTGAAGGAGAGAATGAGAGAGAGAGAGAGAGGTACTAAAGAGAAGGACAAAAGGAGAAAAAGAGAGAGAAGGCGAAGGGTGGAGAAGGAGAAAGAAAGAGAGGGATAAGGAGAGGGAGAGGGAGAGGGAGATGCAGAGGGTTAGGAAGACTGAAGAAGCGGAGAGAGACGGAGAAGGAGAAGGAAAAAGACAAGGAAAAGGAGAGAGAAGGAGATGGAGAGAGGTGGAGAGAATAGGAGGGGAGATCGACAGAGGAGGGAGAGAGGGAAGTAGGAGAAGGAGAGGGAGAGGGGTGAGAGCGAGAGAAGGAGGGAGAGAGAAGCAGAAGGAGAATGGGAGAGACAGAGATGGAGAGTGTAGGACGAGAGAGGAGGAAATGGGGAAACAAGGAGAGAGGGCGAGGGAAGAAGATGAGAGACGGAGATGGAGAGAGAGAGCTAGAAGGAGAGGGAAAGAGAGAGGGAGAAGTAGAGACCAGTGGTAAAAGACGAGAGAGAAATAGAGAGGAGAGAGAAGGGGAAGAGAGAGAGAAGGAGAACGAGAAAGGAGGGGAAAGAGAGAGAGGATAGAGATAATGAGGAGAACGAGAGGAGTGAGAGAGTGTGAAGGTGACGGAGAGGAAAAGAAGAGGGAGGAGGAGAGAGATGAGAGAGAGAGGAGGAAGAGAAGGAGGGAGAAGAAGAAGGAGATGAGAAGGAGAAGTAGAGAGGACAAGGAGAGAGAAGGAGAAGGGGAGAGTGGAGAGAAGATAAGGAGAGAGAGGAGGACAAGGGGAGCGAGAGGGGAGGAGACCGAGAAGGAGTGGAAGAGAGTAGAGATAGAGAAGGAAAGAGAGCGAGAAGAGGCAGACAGAGAGCGAGAGAGTAAGATAGAGTGAGAGAGGAGGGGAGGGAGAGAAGGACAAGGAGAGAGAAGTAGAGGGAGATGGAGGAGAGAGAAGGAAGGATAAGAATAGAGAGAGAAGTAGAAGGAGGAGAGAGAGAAGGATAAGGAGAGGGGTGGAGATATGAGAGAGAAGGAGAGGAAGAAGGAGCGAGAGAAGGAAAAAGAGGGACAGGGAAGGAGAAGGTGGAAAGAAAGAGGGAAGAGAGCGAAAGAGACGAGAGAGAGAGAGGGATGGAGGAGAATGAGACGGAGAGTGTGAGTGAGAAGGAAACAGATAGAGAGAAGGAGAAGGAGAGTGAGAGAAAGAGAAGTAGAACTAGAACTAGAAAGATTGGGATAAGGAGAGAGAGTGAAGAAGAGAGACAAGAGACGGAGAGAGAAAGAGAAGGAGGAGGAGGGAGAGGGAGAAAGAGAGAAGTAGGATGGTGAAGGAGAGAATGAGAGAGAGAGAGAGGTACTAAAGAGAAGGACAAAAGGAGAAAAAGAGAGAGAAGGCGAAGGGTGGAGAAGGAGAAAGAAAGAGAGGGATAAGGAGAGGGAGAGGGAGAGGGAGATGCAGAGGGTTAGGAAGATTGAAGAAGCGGAGAGAGACGGAGAAGGAGAAGGAAAAAGACAAGGAAAAGGAAAAGGAGAGAGAAGGAGATGGAGAGAGGTGGAGAGAATAGGAGGGGAGATCGACAGAGGAGGGAGAGAGGGAAGTAGGAGAAGGAGAGGGAGAGGGGTGAGAGCGAGAGAAGGAGGGAGAGAGAAGCAGAAGGAGAATGGGAGAGACAGAGATGGAGAGTGTAGGACGAGAGAGGAGGAAATGGGGAAACAAGGAGAGAGGGCGAGGGAAGAAGATGAGAGACGGAGATGGAGAGAGAGAGCTAGAAGGAGAGGGAAAGAGAGAGGGAGAAGTAGAGACCAGTGGTAAAAGACGAGAGAGAAATAGAGAGGAGAGAGAAGGGGAAGAGAGAGAGAAGGAGAACGAGAAAGGAGGGGAAAGAGAGAGAGGATAGAGATAATGAGGAGAACGAGAGGAGTGAGAGAGAGTGAAGGTGACGGAGAGGAAAAGAAGAGGGAGGAGGAGAGAGATGAGAGAGAGAGGAGGAAGAGAAGGAGGGAGAAGAAGAAGGAGATGAGAAGGAGAAGAAGAGAGGACAAGGAGAGAGAAGGAGAAGGGGAGAGTGGAGAGAAGATAAGGAGAGAGAGGAGGACAAGGGGAGCGAGAGGGGAGGAGACCGAGAAGGAGTGGAAGAGAGTAGAGATAGAGAAGGAAAGAGAGCGAGAAGAGGCAGACAGAGAACGAGAGAGTAAGATAGAGTGAGAGAGGAGGGGAGGGAGAGAAGGACAAGGAGAGAGAAGTAGAGGGAGATGGAGGAGAGAGAAGGAAGGATAAGAATAGAGAGAGAAGTAGAAGGAGGAGAGAGAGAAGGATAAGGAGAGGGGTGGAGATATGAGAGAGAAGGAGAGGAAGAAGGAGCGAGAGAAGGAGAAAGAGGGACAGGGAAGGAGAAGGTGGAAAGAAAGAGGGAAGAGAGCGAAAGAGACGAGAGAGAGAGAGAGGGATGGAGGAGAATGAGACGGAGAGTGTGAGTGAGAAGGAAACAGATAGAGAGAAGGAGAAGGAGAGTGAGAGAAAGAGAAGTAGAACTAGAACTAGAAAGATTGGGATAAGGAGAGAGAGTGAAGAAGAGAGACAAGAGACGGAGAGAGAAAGAGAAGGAGGAGGAGGGAGAGGGAGAAAGAGAGAAGTAGGATGGTGAAGGAGAGAATGAGAGAGAGAGAGAGGTACTAAAGAGAAGGACAAAAGGAGAAAAAGAGAGAGAAGGCGAAGGGTGGAGAAGGAGAAAGAAAGAGAGGGATAAGGAGAGGGAGAGGGAGAGGGAGATGCAGAGGGTTAGGAAGACTGAAGAAGCGGAGAGAGACGGAGAAGGAGAAGGAAAAAGACAAGGAAAAGGAAAAGGAGAGAGAAGGAGATGGAGAGAGGTGGAGAGAATAGGAGGAGAGATCGACAGAGGAGGGAGAGAGGGAAGTAGGAGAAGGAGAGGGAGAGGGGTGAGAGCGAGAGAAGGAGGGAGAGAGAAGCAGAAGGAGAATGGGAGAGACAGAGATGGAGAGTGTTGGACGAGAGAGGAGGAAATGGGGAAACAAGGAGAGAGGGCGAGGGAAGAAGATGAGAGACGGAGATGGAGAGAGAGAGCTAGAAGGAGAGGGAAAGAGAGAGGGAGAAGTAGAGACCAGTGGTAAAAGACGAGAGAGAAATAGAGAGGAGAGAGAAGGGGAAGAGAGAGAGAAGGAGAACGAGAAAGGAGGGGAAAGAGAGAGAGGAGAGAGATAATGAGGAGAACGAGAGGAGTGAGAGAGAGTGAATGTGACGGAGAGGAAAAGAAGAGGGAGGAGGAGAGAGATGAGAGAGAGAGGAGGAAGAGAAGGAGGGAGAAGAAGAAGGAGATGAGAAGGAGAAGAAGAGAGGACAAGGAGAGAGAAGGAGAAGGGGAGAGTGGAGAGAAGATAAGGAGAGAGAGGAGGACAAGGGGAGCGAGAGGGGAGGAGACCGAGTGGAAGAGAGTAGAGATATAGAAGGAAAGAGAGCGAGAAGAGGCAGCCAGAGAGCGAGAGAGTAAGATAGAGAGAGAGAGGAGGGGAGGGAGAGAAGGACAAGGAGAGAGAAGTAGAGGGAGATGGAGGAGAGAGAAGGAAGGATAAGAATAGAGAGAGAAGTAGAAGGAGGAGAGAGAGAAGGATAAGGAGAGGGGTGGAGATAAGAGAGAGAAGGAGAGGAAGAAGGAGCGAGAGAAGGAGAAAGAGGGACAAGGAAGGAGAAGGTGGAAAGAAAGAGGGAAGAGAGCGAAAGAGACGAGAGAGAGAGAGGGATGGAGGAGAATGAGACGGAGAGTGTGAGTGAGAAGGAAACAGATAGAGAGAAGGAGAAGGAGAGTGAGAGAAAGAGAAGTAGAACTAGAACTAGAAAGATTGGGATAAGGAGAGAGAGTGAAGAAGAGAGACAAGAGACGGAGAGAGAAAGAGAAGGAGGAGGAGGGAGAGGGAGAAAGAGAGAAGTAGGATGGTGAAGGAGAGAATGAGAGAGAGAGAGAGGTACTAAAGAGAAGGACAAAAGGAGAAAAAGAGAGAGAAGGCCAAGGGTGGAGAAGGAGAAAGAAAGAGAGGGATAAGGAGAGGGAGAGGGAGAGGGAGATGCAGAGGGTTAGGAAGACTGAAGAAGTGGAGAGAGACGGAGAAGGAGAAGGAAAAAGACAAGGAAAAGGAAATGGAGAGAGAAGGAGATGGAGAGAGGTGGAGAGAATAGGAGGGGAGATCGACAGAGGAGGGAGAGAGGGAAGTAGGAGAAGGAGAGGGAGAGGGGTGAGAGCGAGAGAAGGAGGGAGAGAGAAGCAGAAGGAGAATGGGAGAGACAGAGATGGAGAGTGTAGGACGAGAGAGGAGGAAATGGGGAAACAAGGAGAGAGGGCGAGGGAAGAAGATGAGAGACGGAGATGGAGAGAGAGAGCTAGAAGGAGAGGGAAAGAGAGAGGGAGAAGTAGAGACCAGTGGTAAAAGACGAGAGAGAAATAGAGAGGAGAGAGAAGGGGAAGAGAGAGAGAAGGAGAACGAGAAAGGTGGGGAAAGAGAGAGAGGAGAGAGATAATGAGGAGAACGAGAGGAGTGAGAGAGAGTGAAGGTGACGGAGAGGAAAAGAAGAGGGAGGAGGAGAGAGATGAGAGAGAGAGGAGGAAGAGAAGGAGGGAGAAGAAGAAGGAGATGAGAAGGAGAAGAAGAGAGGACAAGGAGAGAGAAGGAGAAGGGGAGAGTGGAGAGAAGATAAGGAGAGAGAGGAGGACAAGGGGAGCGAGAGGGGAGGAGACCGAGAAGGAGTGGAAGAGAGTAGAGATAGAGAAGGAAAGAGAGCGAGAAGAGGCAGACAGAGAGCGAGAGAGTAAGATAGAGTGAGAGAGGAGGGGAGGGAGAGAAGGACAAGGAGAGAGAAGTAGAGGGAGATGGAGGAGAGAGAAGGAAGGATAAGAATAGAGAGAGAAGTAGAAGGAGGAGAGAGAGAAGGATAATGAGAGGGGTGGAGATATGAGAGAGAAGGAGAGGAAGAAGGAGCGAGAGAAGGAGAAAGAGGGACAAGGAAGGAGAAGGTGGAAAGAAAGAGGGAAGAGAGCGAAAGAGACGAGAGAGAGAGAGAGAGGGATGGAGGAGAATGAGACGGAGAGTGTGAGTGAGAAGGAAACAGATAGAGAGAAGGAGAAGGAGAGTGAGAGAAAGAGAAGTAGAACTAGAACTAGAAAGATTGGGATAAGGAGAGAGAGTGAAGAAGAGAGACAAGAGACGGAGAGAGAAAGAGAAGGAGGAGGAGGGAGAGGGAGAAAGAGAGAAGTAGGATGGTGAAGGAGAGAATGAGAGAGAGAGAGAGAGGTACTAAAGAGAAGGACAAAAAGAGAAAAAGAGAGAGAAGGCGAAGGGTGGAGAAGGAGAAAGAAAGAGAGGGATAAGGAGAGGGAGAGGGAGATGCAGAGGGTTAGGAAGACTGAAGAAGCGGAGAGAGACGGAGAAGGAGAAGGAAAAAGACAAGGAAAAGGAAAAGGAGAGAGAAGGAGATGGAGAGAGGTGGAGAGAATAGGAGGGGAGATCGACAGAGGAGGGAGAGAGGGAAGTAGGAGAAGGAGAGGGAGAGGGGTGAGAGCGAGAGAAGGAGGGAGAGAGAAGCAGAAGGAGAATGGGAGAGACAGAGATGGAGAGTGTAGGACGAGAGAGGAGGAAATGGGGAAACAAGGAGAGAGGGCGAGGGAAGAAGATGAGAGACGGAGATGGAGAGAGAGAGCTAGAAGGAGAGGGAAAGAGAGAGGGAGAAGTAGAGACCAGTGGTAAAAGACGAGAGAGAAATAGAGAGGAGAGAGAAGGGGAAGAGAGAGAGAAGGAGAACGAGAAAGGAGGGGAAAGAGAGAGAGGAGAGAGATAATGAGGAGAACGAGAGGAGTGAGAGAGAGTGAAGGTGACGGAGAGGAAAAGAAGAGGGAGGAGGAGAGAGATGAGAGAGAGAGGAGGAAGAGAAGGAGGGAGAAGAAGAAGGAGATGAGAAGGAGAAGAAGAGAGGACAAGGAGAGAGAAGGAGAAGGGGAGAGTGGAGAGAAGATAAGGAGAGAGAGGAGGACAAGGGGAGCGAGAGGGGAGGAGACCGAGAAGGAGTGGAAGAGAGTAGAGATAGAGAAGGAAAGAGAGCGAGAAGAGGCAGACAGAGAGCGAGAGAGTAAGATAGAGTGAGAGAGGAGGGGAGGGAGAGAAGGACAAGGAGAGAGAAGTAGAGGGAGATGGAGGAGAGAGAAGGAAGGATAAGAATAGAGAGAGAAGTAGAAAGAGGAGAGAGAGAAGGATAATGAGAGGGGTGGAGATATGAGAGAGAAGGAGAGGAAGAAGGAGCGAGAGAAGGAGAAAGAGGGACAAGGAAGGAGAAGGTGGAAAGAAAGAGGGAAGAGAGCGAAAGAGACGAGAGAGAGAGAGAGAGGGATGGAGGAGAATGAGACGGAGAGTGTGAGTGAGAAGGAAACAGATAGAGAGAAGGAGAAGGAGAGTGAGAGAAAGAGAAGTAGAACTAGAACTAGAAAGATTGGGATAAGGAGAGAGAGTGAAGAAGAGAGACAAGAGACGGAGAGAGAAAGAGAAGGAGGAGGAGGGAGAGGGAGAAAGAGAGAAGTAGGATGGTGAAGGAGAGAATGAGAGAGAGAGAGAGGTACTAAAGAGAAGGACAAAAGGAGAAAAAGAGAGAGAAGGCGAAGGGTGGAGAAGGAGAAAGAAAGAGAGGGATAAGGAGAGGGAGAGGGAGAGGGAGATGCAGAGGGTTAGGAAGACTGAAGAAGCGGAGAGAGACGGAGAAGGAGAAGGAAAAAGACAAGGAAAAGGAAAAGGAGAGAGAAGGAGATGGAGAGAGGTGGAGAGAATAGGAGGGGAGATCGACAGAGGAGGGAGAGAGGGAAGTAGGAGAAGGAGAGGGAGAGGGGTGAGAGCGAGAGAAGGAGGGAGAGAGAAGCAGAAGGAGAATGGGAGAGACAGAGATGGAGAGTGTAGGACGAGAGAGGAGGAAATGGGGAAACAAGGAGAGAGGGCGAGGGAAGAAGATGAGAGACGGAGATGGAGAGAGAGAGCTAGAAGGAGAGGGAAAGAGAGAGGGAGAAGTAGAGACCAGTGGTAAAAGACGAGAGAGAAATAGAGAGGAGAGAGAAGGGGAAGAGAGAGAGAAGGAGAACGAGAAAGGAGGGGAAAGAGAGAGAGGATAGAGATAATGAGGAGAACGAGAGGAGTGAGAGAGTGTGAAGGTGACGGAGAGGAAAAGAAGAGGGAGGAGGAGAGAGATGAGAGAGAGAGGAGGAAGAGAAGGAGGGAGAAGAAGAAGGAGATGAGAAGGAGAAGTAGAGAGGACAAGGAGAGAGAAGGAGAAGGGGAGAGTGGAGAGAAGATAAGGAGAGAGAGGAGGACAAGGGGAGCGAGAGGGGAGGAGACCGAGAAGGAGTGGAAGAGAGTAGAGATAGAGAAGGAAAGAGAGCGAGAAGAGGCAGACAGAGAGCGAGAGAGTAAGATAGAGTGAGAGAGGAGGGGAGGGAGAGAAGGACAAGGAGAGAGAAGTAGAGGGAGATGGAGGAGAGAGAAGGAAGGATAAGAATAGAGAGAGAAGTAGAAGGAGGAGGGAGAGAAGGATAAGGAGAGGGGTGGAGATATGAGAGAGAAGGAGAGGAAGAAGGAGCGAGAGAAGGAAAAAGAGGGACAGGGAAGGAGAAGGTGGAAAGAAAGAGGGAAGAGAGCGAAAGAGACGAGAGAGAGAGAGGGATGGAGGAGAATGAGACGGAGAGTGTGAGTGAGAAGGAAACAGATAGAGAGAAGGAGAAGGAGAGTGAGAGAAAGAGAAGTAGAACTAGAACTAGAAAGATTGGGATAAGGAGAGAGAGTGAAGAAGAGAGACAAGAGACGGAGAGAGAAAGAGAAGGAGGAGGAGGGAGAGGGAGAAAGAGAGAAGTAGGATGGTGAAGGAGAGAATGAGAGAGAGAGAGAGGTACTAAAGAGAAGGACAAAAGGAGAAAAAGAGAGAGAAGGCGAAGGGTGGAGAAGGAGAAAGAAAGAGAGGGATAAGGAGAGGGAGAGGGAGAGGGAGATGCAGAGGGTTAGGAAGATTGAAGAAGCGGAGAGAGACGGAGAAGGAGAAGGAAAAAGACAAGGAAAAGGAAAAGGAGAGAGAAGGAGATGGAGAGAGGTGGAGAGAATAGGAGGGGAGATCGACAGAGGAGGGAGAGAGGGAAGTAGGAGAAGGAGAGGGAGAGGGGTGAGAGCGAGAGAAGGAGGGAGAGAGAAGCAGAAGGAGAATGGGAGAGACAGAGATGGAGAGTGTAGGACGAGAGAGGAGGAAATGGGGAAACAAGGAGAGAGGGCGAGGGAAGAAGATGAGAGACGGAGATGGAGAGAGAGAGCTAGAAGGAGAGGGAAAGAGAGAGGGAGAAGTAGAGACCAGTGGTAAAAGACGAGAGAGAAATAGAGAGGAGAGAGAAGGGGAAGAGAGAGAGAAGGAGAACGAGAAAGGAGGGGAAAGAGAGAGAGGAGAGAGATAATGAGGAGAACGAGAGGAGTGAGAGAGAGTGAAGGTGACGGAGAGGAAAAGAAGAGGGAGGAGGAGAGAGATGAGAGAGAGAGGAGGAAGAGAAGGAGGGAGAAGAAGAAGGAGATGAGAAGGAGAAGAAGAGAGGACAAGGAGAGAGAAGGAGAAGGGGAGAGTGGAGAGAAGATAAGGAGAGAGAGGAGGACAAGGGGAGCGAGAGGGGAGGAGACCGAGAAGGAGTGGAAGAGAGTAGAGATAGAGAAGGAAAGAGAGCGAGAAGAGGCAGACAGAGAGCGAGAGAGTAAGATAGAGTGAGAGAGGAGGGGAGGGAGAGAAGGACAAGGAGAGAGAAGTAGAGGGAGATGGAGGAGAGAGAAGGAAGGATAAGAATAGAGAGAGAAGTAGAAAGAGGAGAGAGAGAAGGATAATGAGAGGGGTGGAGATATGAGAGAGAAGGAGAGGAAGAAGGAGCGAGAGAAGGAGAAAGAGGGACAAGGAAGGAGAAGGTGGAAAGAAAGAGGGAAGAGAGCGAAAGAGACGAGAGAGAGAGAGGGATGGAGGAGAATGAGACGGAGAGTGTGAGTGAGAAGGAAACAGATAGAGAGAAGGAGAAGGAGAGTGAGAGAAAGAGAAGTAGAACTAGAACTAGAACTAGAAAGATTGGGATAAGGAGAGAGAGTGAAGAAGAGAGACAAGAGACGGAGAGAGAAAGAGGAGGAGGAGGGAGAGGGAGAAAGAGAGAAGTAGGATGGTGAAGGAGAGAATGAGAGAGAGAGAGAGAGAGAGGTACTAAAGAGAAGGACAAAAGGAGAAAAAGAGAGAGAAGGCCAAGGGTGGAGAAGGAGAAAGAAAGAGAGGGATAAGGAGAGGGAGATGCAGAGGGTTAGGAAGACTGAAGAAGCGGAGAGAGACGGAGAAGGAGAAGGAAAAAGACAAGGAAAAGGAAAAGGAGAGAGAAGGAGATGGAGAGAGGTGGAGAGAATAGGAGGGGAGATCGACAGAGGAGGGAGAGAGGGAAGTAGGAGAAGGAGAGGGAGAGGGGTGAGAGCGAGAGAAGGAGGGAGAGAGAAGCAGAAGGAGAATGGGAGAGACAGAGATGGAGAGTGTAGGACGAGAGAGGAGGAAATGGGGAAACAAGGAGAGAGGGCGAGGGAAGAAGATGAGAGACGGAGATGGAGAGAGAGAGCTAGAAGGAGAGGGAAAGAGAGAGGGAGAAGTAGAGACCAGTGGTAAAAGACGAGAGAGAAATAGAGAGGAGAGAGAAGGGGAAGAGAGAGAGAAGGAGAACGAGAAAGGAGGGGAAAGAGAGAGAGGAGAGAGATAATGAGGAGAACGAGAGGAGTGAGAGAGAGTGAAGGTGACGGAGAGGAAAAGAAGAGGGAGGAGGAGAGAGATGAGAGAGAGAGGAGGAAGAGAAGGAGGGAGAAGAAGAAGGAGATGAGAAGGAGAAGAAGAGAGGACAAGGAGAGAGAAGGAGAAGGGGAGAGTGGAGAGAAGATAAGGAGAGAGAGGAGGACAAGGGGAGCGAGAGGGGAGGAGACCGAGAAGGAGTGGAAGAGAGTAGAGATAGAGAAGGAAATAGAGCGAGAAGAGGCAGACAGAGAGCGAGAGAGTAAGATAGAGTGAGAGAGGAGGGGAGGGAGAGAAGGACAAGGAGAGAGAAGTAGAGGGAGATGGAGGAGAGAGAAGGAAGGATAAGAATAGAGAGAGAAGTAGAAGGAGGAGAGAGAGAAGGATAAGGAGAGGGGTGGAGATATGAGAGAGAAGGAGAGGAAGAAGGAGCGAGAGAAGGAGAAAGAGGGACAAGGAAGGAGAAGGTGGAAAGAAAGAGGGAAGAGAGCGAAAGAGACGAGAGAGAGAGAGGGATGGAGGAGAATGAGACGGAGAGTGTGAGTGAGAAGGAAACAGATAGAGAGAAGGAGAAGGAGAGTGAGAGAAAGAGAAGTAGAACTAGAACTAGAAAGATTGGGATAAGGAGAGAGAGTGAAGAAGAGAGACAAGAGACTGAGAGAGAAAGAGAAGGAGGAGGAGGGAGAGGGAGAAAGAGAGAAGTAGGATGGTGAAGGAGAGAATGAGAGAGAGAGAGGTACTAAAGAGAAGGACAAAAGGAGAAAAAGAGAGAGAAGGCGAAGGGTGGAGAAGGAGAAAGAAAGAGAGGGATAAGGAGAGGGAGAGGGAGATGCAGAGGGTTAGGAAGACTGAAGAAGCGGAGAGAGACGGAGTAGGAGAAGGAAAAAGACAAGGAAAAGGAAAAGGAGAGAGAAGGAGATGGAGAGAGGTGGAGAGAATAGGAGGGGAGATCGACAGAGGAGGGAGAGAGGGAAGTAGGAGAAGGAGAGGGAGAGGGGTGAGAGCGAGAGAAGGAGGGAGAGAGAAGCAGAAGGAGAATGGGAGAGACAGAGATGGAGAGTGTAGGACGAGAGAGGAGGAAATGGGGAAACAAGGAGAGAGGGCGAGGGAAGAAGATGAGAGACGGAGATGGAGAGAGAGAGCTAGAAGGAGAGGGAAAGAGAGAGGGAGAAGTAGAGACCAGTGGTAAAAGACGAGAGAGAAATAGAGAGGAGAGAGAAGGGGAAGAGAGAGAGAAGGAGAACGAGAAAGGAGGGGAAAGAGAGAGAGAGGAGAGAGATAATGAGGAGAACGAGAGGAGTGAGAGAGAGTGAAGGTGACGGAGAGGAAAAGAAGAGGGAGGAGGAGAGAGATGAGAGAGAGAGGAGGAAGAGAAGGAGGGAGAAGAAGAAGGAGATGAGAAGGAGAAGAAGAGAGGACAAGGAGAGAGAAGGAGAAGGGGAGAGTGGAGAGAAGATAAGGAGAGAGAGGAGGACAAAGGGAGCGAGAGGGGAGGAGACCGAGAAGGAGTGGAAGAGAGTAGAGATAGAGAAGGAAAGAGAGCGAGAAGAGGCAGACAGAGAGCGAGAGAGTAAGATAGAGTGAGAGAGGAGGGGAGGGAGAGAAGGACAAGGAGAGAGAAGTAGAGGGAGATGGAGGAGAGAGAAGGAAGGATAAGAATAGAGAGAGAAGTAGAAGGAGGAGAGAGAGAAGGATAAGGAGAGGGGTGGAGATATGAGAGAGAAGGAGAGGAAGAAGGAGCGAGAGAAGGAGAAAGAGGGACAAGGAAGGAGAAGGTGGAAAGAAAGAGGGAAGAGAGCGAAAGAGACGAGAGAGAGAGAGAGGGATGGAGGAGAATGAGACGGAGAGTGTGAGTGAGAAGGAAACAGATAGAGAGAAGGAGAAGGAGAGTGAGAGAAAGAGAAGTAGAACTAGAACTAGAAAGATTGGGATAAGGAGAGAGAGTGAAGAAGAGAGACAAGAGACTGAGAGAGAAAGAGAAGGAGGAGGAGGGAGAGGGAGAAAGAGAGAAGTAGGATGGTGAAGGAGAGAATGAGAGAGAGAGAGGTACTAAAGAGAAGGACAAAAGGAGAAAAAGAGAGAGAAGGCGAAGGGTGGAGAAGGAGAAAGAAAGAGAGGGATAAGGAGAGGGAGAGGGAGATGCAGAGGGTTAGGAAGACTGAAGAAGCGGAGAGAGACGGAGAAGGAGAAGGAAAAAGACAAGGAAAAGGAAAAGGAGAGAGAAGGAGATGGAGAGAGGTGGAGAGAATAGGAGGGGAGATCGACAGAGGAGGGAGAGAGGGAAGTAGGAGAAGGAGAGGGAGAGGGGTGAGAGCGAGAGAAGGAGGGAGAGAGAAGCAGAAGGAGAATGGGAGAGACAGAGATGGAGAGTGTAGGACGAGAGAGGAGGAAATGGGGAAACAAGGAGAGAGGGCGAGGGAAGAAGATGAGAGACGGAGATGGAGAGAGAGAGCTAGAAGGAGAGGGAAAGAGAGAGGGAGAAGTAGAGACCAGTGGTAAACGACGAGAGAGAAATAGAGAGGAGAGAGAAGGGGAAGAGAGAGAGAAGGAGAACGAGAAAGGAGGGGAAAGAGAGAGAGGAGAGAGATAATGAGGAGAACGAGAGGAGTGAGAGAGAGTGAAGGTGACGGAGAGGAAAAGAAGAGGGAGGAGGAGAGAGATGAGAGAGAGAGGAGGAAGAGAAGGAGGGAGAAGAAGAAGGAGATGAGAAGGAGAAGAAGAGAGGACAAGGAGAGAGAAGGAGAAGGGGAGAGTGGAGAGAAGATAAGGAGAGAGAGGAGGACAAAGGGAGCGAGAGGGGAGGAGACCGAGAAGGAGTGGAAGAGAGTAGAGATAGAGAAGGAAAGAGAGCGAGAAGAGTCAGACAGAGAGCGAGAGAGTAAGATAGAGTGAGAGAGGAGGGGAGGGAGAGAAGGACAAGGAGGGAGAAGTAGAGGGAGATGGAGGAGAGAGAAGGAAGGATAAGAATAGAGAGAGAAGTAGAAGGAGGAGAGAGAGAAGGATAAGGAGAGGGGTGGAGATATGAGAGAGAAGGAGAGGAAGAAGGAGCGAGAGAAGGAGAAAGAGGGACAAGGAAGGAGAAGGTGGAAAGAAAGAGGGAAGAGAGCGAAAGAGACGAGAGAGAGAGAGGGATGGAGGAGAATGAGACGGAGAGTGTGAGTGAGAAGGAAACAGATAGAGAGAAGGAGAAGGAGAGTGAGAGAAAGAGAAGTAGAACTAGAACTAGAAAGATTGGGATAAGGAGAGAGAGTGAAGAAGAGAGACAAGAGACTGAGAGAGAAAGAGAAGGAGGAGGAGGGAGAGGGAGAAAGAGAGAAGTAGGATGGTGAAGGAGAGAATGAGAGAGAGAGAGGTACTAAAGAGAAGGACAAAAGGAGAAAAAGAGAGAGAAGGCGAAGGGTGGAGAAGGAGAAAGAAAGAGAGGGATAAGGAGAGGGAGAGGGAGATGCAGAGGGTTAGGAAGACTGAAGAAGCGGAGAGAGACGGAGTAGGAGAAGGAAAAAGACAAGGAAAAGGAAAAGGAGAGAGAAGGAGATGGAGAGAGGTGGAGAGAATAGGAGGGGAGATCGACAGAGGAGGGAGAGAGGGAAGTAGGAGAAGGAGAGGGAGAGGGGTGAGAGCGAGAGAAGGAGGGAGAGAGAAGCAGAAGGAGAATGGGAGAGACAGAGATGGAGAGTGTAGGACGAGAGAGGAGGAAATGGGGAAACAAGGAGAGAGGGCGAGGGAAGAAGATGAGAGACGGAGATGGAGAGAGAGAGCTAGAAGGAGAGGGAAAGAGAGAGGGAGAAGTAGAGACCAGTGGTAAAAGACGAGAGAGAAATAGAGAGGAGAGAGAAGGGGAAGAGAGAGAGAAGGAGAACGAGAAAGGAGGGGAAAGAGAGAGAGAGGAGAGAGATAATGAGGAGAACGAGAGGAGTGAGAGAGAGTGAAGGTGACGGAGAGGAAAAGAAGAGGGAGGAGGAGAGAGATGAGAGAGAGAGGAGGAAGAGAAGGAGGGAGAAGAAGAAGGAGATGAGAAGGAGAAGAAGAGAGGACAAGGAGAGAGAAGGAGAAGGGGAGAGTGGAGAGAAGATAAGGAGAGAGAGGAGGACAAAGGGAGCGAGAGGGGAGGAGACCGAGAAGGAGTGGAAGAGAGTAGAGATAGAGAAGGAAAGAGAGCGAGAAGAGGCAGACAGAGAGCGAGAGAGTAAGATAGAGTGAGAGAGGAGGGGAGGGAGAGAAGGACAAGGAGAGAGAAGTAGAGGGAGATGGAGGAGAGAGAAGGATGGATAAGAATAGAGAGAGAAGTAGAAGGAGGAGAGAGAGAAGGATAAGGAGAGGGGTGGAGATATGAGAGAGAAGGAGAGGAAGAAGGAGCGAGAGAAGGAGAAAGAGGGACAAGGAAGGAGAAGGTGGAAAGAAAGAGGGAAGAGAGCGAAAGAGACGAGAGAGAGAGAGAGGGATGGAGGAGAATGAGACGGAGAGTGTGAGTGAGAAGGAAACAGATAGAGAGAAGGAGAAGGAGAGTGAGAGAAAGAGAAGTAGAACTAGAACTAGAAAGATTGGGATAAGGAGAGAGAGTGAAGAAGAGAGACAAGAGACTGAGAGAGAAAGAGAAGGAGGAGGAGGGAGAGGGAGAAAGAGAGAAGTAGGATGGTGAAGGAGAGAATGAGAGAGAGAGAGGTACTAAAGAGAAGGACAAAAGGAGAAAAAGAGAGAGAAGGCGAAGGGTGGAGAAGGAGAAAGAAAGAGAGGGATAAGGAGAGGGAGAGGGAGATGCAGAGGGTTAGGAAGACTGAAGAAGCGGAGAGAGACGGAGAAGGAGAAGGAAAAAGACAAGGAAAAGGAAAAGGAGAGAGAAGGAGATGGAGAGAGGTGGAGAGAATAGGAGGGGAGATCGACAGAGGAGGGAGAGAGGGAAGTAGGAGAAGGAGAGGGAGAGGGGTGAGAGCGAGAGAAGGAGGGAGAGAGAAGCAGAAGGAGAATGGGAGAGACAGAGATGGAGAGTGTAGGACGAGAGAGGAGGAAATGGGGAAACAAGGAGAGAGGGCGAGGGAAGAAGATGAGAGACGGAGATGGAGAGAGAGAGCTAGAAGGAGAGGGAAAGAGAGAGGGAGAAGTAGAGACCAGTGGTAAACGACGAGAGAGAAATAGAGAGGAGAGAGAAGGGGAAGAGAGAGAGAAGGAGAACGAGAAAGGAGGGGAAAGAGAGAGAGGAGAGAGATAATGAGGAGAACGAGAGGAGTGAGAGAGAGTGAAGGTGACGGAGAGGAAAAGAAGAGGGAGGAGGAGAGAGATGAGAGAGAGAGGAGGAAGAGAAGGAGGGAGAAGAAGAAGGAGATGAGAAGGAGAAGAAGAGAGGACAAGGAGAGAGAAGGAGAAGGGGAGAGTGGAGAGAAGATAAGGAGAGAGAGGAGGACAAAGGGAGCGAGAGGGGAGGAGACCGAGAAGGAGTGGAAGAGAGTAGAGATAGAGAAGGAAAGAGAGCGAGAAGAGTCAGACAGAGAGCGAGAGAGTAAGATAGAGTGAGAGAGGAGGGGAGGGAGAGAAGGACAAGGAGGGAGAAGTAGAGGGAGATGGAGGAGAGAGAAGGAAGGATAAGAATAGAGAGAGAAGTAGAAGGAGGAGAGAGAGAAGGATAAGGAGAGGGGTGGAGATATGAGAGAGAAGGAGAGGAAGAAGGAGCGAGAGAAGGAGAAAGAGGGACAAGGAAGGAGAAGGTGGAAAGAAAGAGGGAAGAGAGCGAAAGAGACGAGAGAGAGAGAGGGATGGAGGAGAATGAGACGGAGAGTGTGAGTGAGAAGGAAACAGATAGAGAGAAGGAGAAGGAGAGTGAGAGAAAGAGAAGTAGAACTAGAACTAGAAAGATTGGGATAAGGAGAGAGAGTGAAGAAGAGAGACAAGAGACTGAGAGAGAAAGAGAAGGAGGAGGAGGGAGAGGGAGAAAGAGAGAAGTAGGATGGTGAAGGAGAGAATGAGAGAGAGAGAGGTACTAAAGAGAAGGACAAAAGGAGAAAAAGAGAGAGAAGGCGAAGGGTGGAGAAGGAGAAAGAAAGAGAGGGATAAGGAGAGGGAGAGGGAGATGCAGAGGGTTAGGAAGACTGAAGAAGCGGAGAGAGACGGAGTAGGAGAAGGAAAAAGACAAGGAAAAGGAAAAGGAGAGAGAAGGAGATGGAGAGAGGTGGAGAGAATAGGAGGGGAGATCGACAGAGGAGGGAGAGAGGGAAGTAGGAGAAGGAGAGGGAGAGGGGTGAGAGCGAGAGAAGGAGGGAGAGAGAAGCAGAAGGAGAATGGGAGAGACAGAGATGGAGAGTGTAGGACGAGAGAGGAGGAAATGGGGAAACAAGGAGAGAGGGCGAGGGAAGAAGATGAGAGACGGAGATGGAGAGAGAGAGCTAGAAGGAGAGGGAAAGAGAGAGGGAGAAGTAGAGACCAGTGGTAAAAGACGAGAGAGAAATAGAGAGGAGAGAGAAGGGGAAGAGAGAGAGAAGGAGAACGAGAAAGGAGGGGAAAGAGAGAGAGAGGAGAGAGATAATGAGGAGAACGAGAGGAGTGAGAGAGAGTGAAGGTGACGGAGAGGAAAAGAAGAGGGAGGAGGAGAGAGATGAGAGAGAGAGGAGGAAGAGAAGGAGGGAGAAGAAGAAGGAGATGAGAAGGAGAAGAAGAGAGGACAAGGAGAGAGAAGGAGAAGGGGAGAGTGGAGAGAAGATAAGGAGAGAGAGGAGGACAAAGGGAGCGAGAGGGGAGGAGACCGAGAAGGAGTGGAAGAGAGTAGAGATAGAGAAGGAAAGAGAGCGAGAAGAGGCAGACAGAGAGCGAGAGAGTAAGATAGAGTGAGAGAGGAGGGGAGGGAGAGAAGGACAAGGAGAGAGAAGTAGAGGGAGATGGAGGAGAGAGAAGGATGGATAAGAATAGAGAGAGAAGTAGAAGGAGGAGAGAGAGAAGGATAAGGAGAGGGGTGGAGATATGAGAGAGAAGGAGAGGAAGAAGGAGCGAGAGAAGGAGAAAGAGGGACAAGGAAGGAGAAGGTGGAAAGAAAGAGGGAAGAGAGCGAAAGAGACGAGAGAGAGAGAGAGGGATGGAGGAGAATGAGACGGAGAGTGTGAGTGAGAAGGAAACAGATAGAGAGAAGGAGAAGGAGAGTGAGAGAAAGAGAAGTAGAACTAGAACTAGAAAGATTGGGATAAGGAGAGAGAGTGAAGAAGAGAGACAAGAGACTGAGAGAGAAAGAGAAGGAGGAGGAGGGAGAGGGAGAAAGAGAGAAGTAGGATGGTGAAGGAGAGAATGAGAGAGAGAGAGGTACTAAAGAGAAGGACAAAAGGAGAAAAAGAGAGAGAAGGCGAAGGGTGGAGAAGGAGAAAGAAAGAGAGGGATAAGGAGAGGGAGAGGGAGATGCAGAGGGTTAGGAAGACTGAAGAAGCGGAGAGAGACGGAGAAGGAGAAGGAAAAAGACAAGGAAAAGGAAAAGGAGAGAGAAGGAGATGGAGAGAGGTGGAGAGAATAGGAGGGGAGATCGACAGAGGAGGGAGAGAGGGAAGTAGGAGAAGGAGAGGGAGAGGGGTGAGAGCGAGAGAAGGAGGGAGAGAGAAGCAGAAGGAGAATGGGAGAGACAGAGATGGAGAGTGTAGGACGAGAGAGGAGGAAATGGGGAAACAAGGAGAGAGGGCGAGGGAAGAAGATGAGAGACGGAGATGGAGAGAGAGAGCTAGAAGGAGAGGGAAAGAGAGAGGGAGAAGTAGAGACCAGTGGTAAAAGACGAGAGAGAAATAGAGAGGAGAGAGAAGGGGAAGAGAGAGAGAAGGAGAACGAGAAAGGAGGGGAAAGAGAGAGAGGAGAGAGATAATGAGGAGAACGAGAGGAGTGAGAGAGAGTGAAGGTGACGGAGAGGAAAAGAAGAGGGAGGAGGAGAGAGATGAGAGAGAGAGGAGGAAGAGAAGGAGGGAGAAGAAGAAGGAGATGAGAAGGAGAAGAAGAGAGGACAAGGAGAGAGAAGGAGAAGGGGAGAGTGGAGAGAAGATAAGGAGAGAGAGGAGGACAAAGGGAGCGAGAGGGGAGGAGACCGAGAAGGAGTGGAAGAGAGTAGAGATAGAGAAGGAAAGAGAGCGAGAAGAGTCAGACAGAGAGCGAGAGAGTAAGATAGAGTGAGAGAGGAGGGGAGGGAGAGAAGGACAAGGAGAGAGAAGTAGAGGGAGATGGAGGAGAGAGAAGGAAGGATAAGAATAGAGAGAGAAGTAGAAGGAGGAGAGAGAGAAGGATAAGGAGAGGGGTGGAGATATGAGAGAGAAGGAGAGGAAGAAGGAGCGAGAGAAGGAGAAAGAGGGACAAGGAAGGAGAAGGTGGAAAGAAAGAGGGAATAGAGCGAAAGAGACGAGAGAGAGAGAGAGGGATGGAGGAGAATGAGACGGAGAGTGTGAGTGAGAAGGAAACATATAGAGAGAAGGAGAAGGAGAGTGAGAGAAAGAGAAGTAGAACTAGAAAGATTGGGATAAGGAGAGAGAGTGAAGAAGAGAGACAAGAGACGGAGAGAGAAAGAGAAGGAGGAGGAGGGAGAGGGAGAAAGAGAGAAGTAGGATGGTGAAGGAGAGAATGAGAGAGAGAGAGAGAGGTACTAAAGAGAAGGACAAAAGGAGAAAAAGAGAGAGAAGGCGAAGGGTGGAGAAGGAGAAAGAAAGAGAGGGATAAGGAGAGGGAGAGGGAGATGCAGAGGGTTAGGAAGACTGAAGAAGCGGAGAGAGACGGAGAAGGAGAAGGAAAAAGACAAGGAAAAGGAAAAGGAGAGAGAAGGAGATGGAGAGAGGTGGAGAGAATAGGATGGGAGATCGACAGAGGAGGGAGAGAGGGAAGTAGGAGAAGGAGAGGGAGAGGGGTGAGAGCGAGAGAAGGAGGGAGAGAGAAGCAGAAGGAGAATGGGAGAGACAGAGATGGAGAGTGTAGGACGAGAGAGGAGGAAATGGGGAAACAAGGAGAGAGGGCGAGGGAAGAAGATGAGAGACGGAGATGGAGAGAGAGAGCTAGAAGGAGAGGGAAAGAGAGAGGGAGAAGTAGAGACCAGTGGTAAAAGACGAGAGAGAAATAGAGAGGAGAGAGAAGGGGAAGAGAGAGAGAAGGAGAACGAGAAAGGAGGGGAAAGAGAGAGAGGAGAGAGATAATGAGGAGAACGAGAGGAGTGAGAGAGAGTGAAGGTGACGGAGAGGAAAAGAAGAGGGAGGAGGAGAGAGATGAGAGAGAGAGGAGGAAGAGAAGGAGGGAGAAGAAGAAGGAGATGAGAAGGAGAAGAAGAGAGGACAAGGAGAGAGAAGGAGAAGGGAAGAGTGGAGAGAAGATAAGGAGAGAGAGGAGGACAAGGGGAGCGAGAGGGGAGGAGACCGAGAAGGAGTGGAAGAGAGTAGAGATAGAGAAGGGAAGAGAGCGAGAAGAGGCAGACAGAGAGCGAGAGAGTAAGATAGAGTGAGAGAGGAGGGGAGGGAGAGAAGGACAAGGAGAGAGAAGTAGAGGGAGATGGAGGAGAGAGAAGGAAGGATAAGAATAGAGAGAGAAGTAGAAGGAGGAGAGAGAGAAGGATAAGGAGAGGGGTGGAGATATGAGAGAGAAGGAGAGGAAGAAGGAGCGAGAGAAGGAGAAAGAGGGACAAAGAAGGAAAAGGTGGAAAGAAAGAGGGAAGAGAGCGAAAGAGACGAGAGAGAGAGAGAGGGATGGAGGAGAATGAGACGGAGAGTGTGAGTGAGAAGGAAACATATAGAGAGAAGGAGAAGGAGAGTGAGAGAAAGAGAAGTAGAACTAGAAAGATTGGGATAAGGAGAGAGAGGGAAGAAGAGAGACAAGAGACGGAGAGAGAAAGAGAAGGAGGAGGAGGGAGAGGTAGAAAGAGAGAAGTAGGATGGTGAAGGAGAGAATGAGAGAGAGAGAGGTACTAAAGAGAAGGACAAAAGGAGAAAAAGAGAGAGAAGGCGAAGGGTGGAGAAGGAGAAAGAAAGAGAGGGATAAGGAGAGGGAGAGGGAGATGCAGAGGGTTAGGAAGACTGAAGAAGCGGAGAGAGACGGAGAAGGAGAAGGAAAAAGACAAGGAAAAGGAAAAGGAGAGAGAAGGAGATGGAGAGAGGTGGAGAGAATAGGAGGGGAGATCGACAGAGGAGGGAGAGAGGGAAGTAGGAGAAGGAGAGGGAGAGGGGTGAGAGCGAGAGAAGGAGGGAGAGAGAAGCAGAAGGAGAATGGGAGAGACAGAGATGGAGAGTGTAGGACGAGAGAGGAGGAAATGGGGAAACAAGGAGAGAGGGCGAGGGAAGAAGATGAGAGACGGAGATGGAGAGAGAGAGCTAGAAGGAGAGGGAAAGAGAGAGGGAGAAGTAGAGACCAGTGGTAAAAGACGAGAGAGAAATAGAGAGGAGAGAGAAGGGGAAGAGAGAGAGAGAGAAGGAGAACGAGAAAGGAGGGGAGAGAGAGAGAGAGGAGAGAGATAATGAGGAGAACGAGAGGAGTGAGAGAGAGTGAAGGTGACGGAGAGGAAAAGAAGTGGGAGGAGGAGAGAGATGAGAGAGAGAGGAGGAAGAGAAGGAGGGAGAAGAAGAAAGAGATGAGAAGGAGAACAAGAGAGGACAAGGAGAGAGAAGGAGAAGGGGAGAGTGGAGAGAAGATAAGGAGAGAGAGGAGGACAAGGGGAGCGAGAGGGGAGGAGACCGAGAAGGAGTGGAAGAGAGTAGAGATAGAGAAGGAAAGAGAGCGAGAAGAGGCAGACAGAGAGCGAGAGAGTAAGATAGAGTGAGAGAGGAGGGGAGGGAGGGAAGGGTAGAGAAGAGGAGGGAGAGAAGAGGGAGGACAAAGAGGGAATAGGGAGGGAAGGAGAGAAGGAAAGAGGGAGGGTGAGGGTGTGCATGGGGGAGCCTCCTCCATGCCCCCCCTTGGCAGCCACGGCCGCCGGCCGGCCACCCCAGGTCGCCGGCCTGTCCCCCCTCGCCGGACCCGGCGTGATGCCGGCGCCGGACGGCCAGAACTCCGGCGAGCAAGGGAGAAACGAAGAGGAGAAGGAGATGGAGGGTTTCCTAGCTCCGTCCTTCACGTTTCCTCCACCAAAAACTCTCATTTCTCCACCAAAACCACTCATTTCTCCACCAAAACCACTCTTTTCTCCACCAAATCTCGTGCTCTCTCTCTCTATGGAGAGCTCTTCTCGTTTGGTTAAGCCAAATGGGGATGGTGGCGTGGGAAAGAATCCTCATGAGGCACCAAAACGCGTGGAGGGGGGCGCAAGGATCTCACCACCTCAGCCTAAGAGATGGTCGGATCTCTTCAATGCCGGCGAGACCTCCATGACAAAGTTGGAGTTTGTTCCACTGGGCGAGAAGGAGGGAGGAAAGGTGGCTAGGTACTCGAGAGAGGAAGTGGCCGAAGCTCTCAAACGTTGGGATAAGGTGTTAGTGGGCTATTTCATCAACTTCAAGGCACATTTGCCGACATTAGAACGCCATCTACACAAGCTTTGGGGGCTGGTCGGAGGTTTGGAGGTCATAAAACGGAGCCAAGGCTTCCTACTCTTTCGTTTCACGTTGGGAGAGGACCGTAAGCGTGCCCTTGAGGGTGGGCCGTGGTTCATCCGGGGTGCACCACTAGTCGTCCAATCTTGGGGACCGGAGGTTGAGATGAAGCGAGCAAAGATTACTACGGTACCGATTTGGATTCGCTTGTCGGAGTTGGACCTTCGTTTTTGGTCCTCTAGAAATCTAAGCTCCATTGCTAGTGTTCTTGGGAGACCGCTTCACATGGATGAACACACCGCATCCGGAAGGAGGTTGGCATATGCACGAGTGTGTGTAGAGGTGAACCACGACTTCAACTACCCCAAGTGGGTTGAGGTGTGCGTGGAGGAAGGAGGGGTGACGAGGGTGGCCGTTGAGTATGAGTGGATTCCCGGGTATTGTGCGAAGTGTGAAGAGTTTGGGCATGTGGTAGAGAGGTGCCCAAAGAAGATGTATGTGCCACCGGTTGGGAAGGAGAGAATCAAGCGCAAGGAAGAGTGGGCGGTAGTGGATGGCCGGCGGCCGGCCATGAAAAAGGATGTCACTCATGGTGTTGGAGGAAGAAAGGTCCCCGTTGTAGTAGTGGTGGATGACGGATTTGAGAAAGATCCAAAGGAAGAGGAAGGCCGAGAGGAGGGAGAAGACGTCGGAGCTACCTTGGCCATCTTTGGGAGCAAGGAAGAAGGTGATGACGTGGAGGGAGGGGCTGATGTGGACGTGGATGAGGATGACGTGGATGATGTGTCAAATGGGGATGAGCCATGTGGATTCACGTGCCAACATGGAGGAGTGGAGGCAAATTTGAATTTAGCTCAAGAAGAGGTGTGCTCCTCTCATATGGAGAGGACAAATTGGGAAATGCCATGTGGAAAGGGTGGGCAGCCTTTGGGAGACAAGAAGGACAAGGTAGTGGGTGGGTTTGTGGTCCCAAAAGTGTTGGGGACCAAAAGTAGAAAGGAAGAAACCAATTTTGTCTCTTGTGGGGACAATGGTGTTAGAAGGGAAGAAAAGGAGGGGAGGACATGTGGAAAGGTGGAAGCTTCTCTTGCACAAAAGGAGGGCTCAAGGGAGACCACGAACCAGCACGTGCCACGTGGCAATGACATCCAATCATTGCCAAAGGATCCTTTTGGCCAAAGAAAGGACCATATACGTGAGGATGGGAGTGTGCATGCATGCTTTTTGGGTGGGACTTGCTCCACACGTGATTTACAAGGAGGCATGAGGATTTTGGAGGGAAAATTGCAAGGTGACCCCGGACTTATAGGAGTAATAGGCGAACGGGCTAGGATGCGATCCCCCCCCCCCCCCCCCCCCCCCCCGCCAATGGTGAACTTAGATGATCTTTCACCCCAATCCACCTTCGAAGGTGTACGTGAGGTCGTGAAGAGGCAACAAAACCTCTTGAAGAATGGTGGGAAGGGCAAGATGGATTATGAGGACCTCACACCAAGTGACGTCGAGGATGCCACGTTAATGGGGTTAGAGCAAAGGGAGTTCATGCGCATCAAAAAGAAGCATGGAGATGTGCGTTCCTATGTGGAGGAGCCATGGTTCTACGATTCGGATTCAGATGGATTGAGCGCGGGCACCTCAAAACTCGTGAAAGCGTCAAAGAGGAAAAAAGTGAAGAAGAAGAAGGGTCGACGTTAGTTGTGCTTCTTGAGAATGTCAAGCTTAGGCGTGGGGAGTATTGTGTAACTTGCACGAGTAGGATTAGGACCCGTTGTTAGACTAGCGTGAGTCGATGTTTGTTTTTATTTTCGCGATTACGAATTGCTCATTCCAGAGTAATTCCTAGCACTTCACTGTATGCTTTTTTTGCATGTACGTTTATTGAGGCATCAATAAATTTAGCGGCTCTGCCGAGACCGCCCTTTTATTTTGCAAAAAAAGAGAGGAGGGGAGGGAGAGAAGGACAAGGAGAGAGAAGTAGAGGGAGATGGAGGAGAGAGAAGGAGACGGAGAGAGGGAGAGCGGAGATGGGATGGAGATAGAGAGAGAGTAGCAAGAGGAGAAGGAGAAGGAAAGTGTGAGGGAGAGGAGAGACAAGAAGATGAGAGAGATGGAGAAGGAAAAGGGGGAAAGAGGTGAGGGATTGAGGTAGAGGAGAAGGAGAGAGGGGGAAGAAGCTTGAAGACGAAGAGTGAAGGATAAGGAGAGAGAAGATAGAAGGGAAGAGAGAATCAGAGAGAGGAGTGAAGGAGAGAGAGCGGGGCAATAAGAGAGAGTGGAGAACAGGGAGAAGGAGGGAGAGAGAATGAGAGAAGGAAGGAGAGAGGGGAGAGAAGGAAGGATAAGAATAGAGAGAGAAGTAGAAGGAGGAGAGAGAGAAGGATAAGGAGAGGGGTGGAGATATGAGAGAGAAGGAGAGGAAGAAGGAGCGTGAGAAGGAGAAAGAGGGACAAGGAAGGAGAAGGTGGAAAGAAAGAGGGAAGAGAGCGAAAGAGACGAGAGAGAGAGAGGGATGGAGGAGAATGAGACGGAGAGTGTGAGTGAGAAGGAAACAGATAGAGAGAAGGAGAAGGAGAGTGAGAGAAAGAGAAGTAGAACTAGAAAGATTGGGATAAGGAGAGAGAGTGAAGAAGAGAGACAAGAGACGGAGAGAGAAAGAGAAGGAGGAGGAGGGAGAGGGAGAAAGAGAGAAGTAGGATGGGGAAGGAGAGAATGAGAGAGAGAGAGGCACTAAAGAGAAGGACAAAAGGAGAAAAAGAGAGAGAAGGCGAAGGGTGGAGAAGGAGAAAGAAAGAGAGGGATAAGGAGAGGGAGAGGGAGATGCAGAGGGTTAGGAAGACTGAAGAAGCGGAGAGAGACGGAGAAGGAGAAGGAAAAAGACAAGGAAAAGCAAAAGGAGAGAGAAGGAGATGGAGAGAGGTGGAGAGAATAGGAGGGGAGATCGACAGAGGAGGGAGAGAGGGAAGTAGGAGAAGGAGAGGGAGAGGGGTGAGAGCGAGAGAAGGAGGGAGAGAGAAGCAGAAGGAGAATGGGAGAGACAGAGATGGAGAGTGTAGGACGAGAGAGGAGGTAATGGGGAAACAAGGAGAGAGGGCGAGGGAAGAAGATGAGAGACGGAGATGGAGAGAGAGAGAGCTAGAAGGAGAGGGAAAGAGAGAGGGAGAAGTAGAGACCAGTGGTAAAAGACGAGAGAGAAATAGAGAGGAGAGAGAAGGGGAAGAGAGAGAGAGAAGGAGAACGAGAAAGGAGGGGAAAGAGAGAGAGGAGAGAGATAATGAGGAGAACGAGAGGAGTGAGAGAGAGTGAAGGTGACGGAGAGGAAAAGAAGAGGGAGGAGGAGAGAGATGAGAGAGAGAGAGGAGGAAGAGAAGGAGGGAGAAGAAGAAGGAGATGAGAAGGAGAACAAGAGAGGACAAGGAGAGAGAAGGAGAAGGGAAGAGTGGAGAGAAGATAAGGAGAGAGAGAGGACAAGGGGAGCGAGAGGGGAGGAGACCGAGAAGGAGTGGAAGAGAGTAGAGATAGAGAAGGAAAGAGAGAGGAGATAGAGTGAGAGAGGAGGGGAGGGAGAGAAGGACAAGGAGAGAGAAGTAGAGGGAGATGGAGGAGAGAGAAGGAAGGATAAGAATAGAGAGAGAAGTAGAAGGAGGAGAGAGAGAAGGATAAGGAGAGGGGTGGAGATATGAGAGAGAAGGAGAGGAAGAAGGAGCGAGAGAAGGAGAAAGAGGGACAAAGAAGGAAAAGGTGGAAAGAAAGAGGGAAGAGAGCGAAAGAGACGAGAGAGAGAGAGAGGGATGGAGGAGAATGAGACGGAGAGTGTGAGTGAGAAGGAAACATATAGAGAGAAGGAGAAGGAGAGTGAGAGAAAGAGAAGTAGAACTAGAAAGATTGGGATAAGGAGAGAGAGGGAAGAAGAGAGACAAGAGACGGAGAGAGAAAGAGAAGGAGGAGGAGGGAGAGGTAGAAAGAGAGAAGTAGGATGGTGAAGGAGAGAATGAGAGAGAGAGAGGTACTAAAGAGAAGGACAAAAGGAGAAAAAGAGAGAGAAGGCGAAGGGTGGAGAAGGAGAAAGAAAGAGAGGGATAAGGAGAGGGAGAGGGAGATGCAGAGGGTTAGGAAGACTGAAGAAGCGGAGAGAGACGGAGAAGGAGAAGGAAAAAGACAAGGAAAAGGAAAAGGAGAGAGAAGGAGATGGAGAGAGGTGGAGAGAATAGGAGGGGAGATCGACAGAGGAGGGAGAGAGGGAAGTAGGAGAAGGAGAGGGAGAGGGGTGAGAGCGAGAGAAGGAGGGAGAGAGAAGCAGAAGGAGAATGGGAGAGACAGAGATGGAGAGTGTAGGACGAGAGAGGAGGAAATGGGGAAACAAGGAGAGAGGGCGAGGGAAGAAGATGAGAGACGGAGATGGAGAGAGAGAGCTAGAAGGAGAGGGAAAGAGAGAGGGAGAAGTAGAGACCAGTGGTAAAAGACGAGAGAGAAATAGAGAGGAGAGAGAAGGGGAAGAGAGAGAGAGAGAAGGAGAACGAGAAAGGAGGGGAGAGAGAGAGAGAGGAGAGAGATAATGAGGAGAACGAGAGGAGTGAGAGAGAGTGAAGGTGACGGAGAGGAAAAGAAGTGGGAGGAGGAGAGAGATGAGAGAGAGAGGAGGAAGAGAAGGAGGGAGAAGAAGAAAGAGATGAGAAGGAGAACAAGAGAGGACAAGGAGAGAGAAGGAGAAGGGGAGAGTGGAGAGAAGATAAGGAGAGAGAGGAGGACAAGGGGAGCGAGAGGGGAGGAGACCGAGAAGGAGTGGAAGAGAGTAGAGATAGAGAAGGAAAGAGAGCGAGAAGAGGCAGACAGAGAGCGAGAGAGTAAGATAGAGTGAGAGAGGAGGGGAGGGAGGGAAGGGTAGAGAAGAGGAGGGAGAGAAGAGGGAGGACAAAGAGGGAATAGGGAGGGAAGGAGAGAAGGAAAGAGGGAGGGTGAGGGTGTGCATGGGGGAGCCTCCTCCATGCCCCCCCTTGGCAGCCACGGCCGCCGGCCGGCCACCCCAGGTCGCCGGCCTGTCCCCCCTCGCCGGACCCGGCGTGATGCCGGCGCCGGACGGCCAGAACTCCGGCGAGCAAGGGAGAAACGAAGAGGAGAAGGAGATGGAGGGTTTCCTAGCTCCGTCCTTCACGTTTCCTCCACCAAAAACTCTCATTTCTCCACCAAAACCACTCATTTCTCCACCAAAACCACTCTTTTCTCCACCAAATCTCGTGCTCTCTCTCTCTATGGAGAGCTCTTCTCGTTTGGTTAAGCCAAATGGGGATGGTGGCGTGGGAAAGAATCCTCATGAGGCACCAAAACGCGTGGAGGGGGGCGCAAGGATCTCACCACCTCAGCCTAAGAGATGGTCGGATCTCTTCAATGCCGGCGAGACCTCCATGACAAAGTTGGAGTTTGTTCCACTGGGCGAGAAGGAGGGAGGAAAGGTGGCTAGGTACTCGAGAGAGGAAGTGGCCGAAGCTCTCAAACGTTGGGATAAGGTGTTAGTGGGCTATTTCATCAACTTCAAGGCACATTTGCCGACATTAGAACGCCATCTACACAAGCTTTGGGGGCTGGTCGGAGGTTTGGAGGTCATAAAACGGAGCCAAGGCTTCCTACTCTTTCGTTTCACGTTGGGAGAGGACCGTAAGCGTGCCCTTGAGGGTGGGCCGTGGTTCATCCGGGGTGCACCACTAGTCGTCCAATCTTGGGGACCGGAGGTTGAGATGAAGCGAGCAAAGATTACTACGGTACCGATTTGGATTCGCTTGTCGGAGTTGGACCTTCGTTTTTGGTCCTCTAGAAATCTAAGCTCCATTGCTAGTGTTCTTGGGAGACCGCTTCACATGGATGAACACACCGCATCCGGAAGGAGGTTGGCATATGCACGAGTGTGTGTAGAGGTGAACCACGACTTCAACTACCCCAAGTGGGTTGAGGTGTGCGTGGAGGAAGGAGGGGTGACGAGGGTGGCCGTTGAGTATGAGTGGATTCCCGGGTATTGTGCGAAGTGTGAAGAGTTTGGGCATGTGGTAGAGAGGTGCCCAAAGAAGATGTATGTGCCACCGGTTGGGAAGGAGAGAATCAAGCGCAAGGAAGAGTGGGCGGTAGTGGATGGCCGGCGGCCGGCCATGAAAAAGGATGTCACTCATGGTGTTGGAGGAAGAAAGGTCCCCGTTGTAGTAGTGGTGGATGACGGATTTGAGAAAGATCCAAAGGAAGAGGAAGGCCGAGAGGAGGGAGAAGACGTCGGAGCTACCTTGGCCATCTTTGGGAGCAAGGAAGAAGGTGATGACGTGGAGGGAGGGGCTGATGTGGACGTGGATGAGGATGACGTGGATGATGTGTCAAATGGGGATGAGCCATGTGGATTCACGTGCCAACATGGAGGAGTGGAGGCAAATTTGAATTTAGCTCAAGAAGAGGTGTGCTCCTCTCATATGGAGAGGACAAATTGGGAAATGCCATGTGGAAAGGGTGGGCAGCCTTTGGGAGACAAGAAGGACAAGGTAGTGGGTGGGTTTGTGGTCCCAAAAGTGTTGGGGACCAAAAGTAGAAAGGAAGAAACCAATTTTGTCTCTTGTGGGGACAATGGTGTTAGAAGGGAAGAAAAGGAGGGGAGGACATGTGGAAAGGTGGAAGCTTCTCTTGCACAAAAGGAGGGCTCAAGGGAGACCACGAACCAGCACGTGCCACGTGGCAATGACATCCAATCATTGCCAAAGGATCCTTTTGGCCAAAGAAAGGACCATATACGTGAGGATGGGAGTGTGCATGCATGCTTTTTGGGTGGGACTTGCTCCACACGTGATTTACAAGGAGGCATGAGGATTTTGGAGGGAAAATTGCAAGGTGACCCCGGACTTATAGGAGTAATAGGCGAACGGGCTAGGATGCGATCCCCCCCCCCCCCCCCCCCCCCCCGCCAATGGTGAACTTAGATGATCTTTCACCCCAATCCACCTTCGAAGGTGTACGTGAGGTCGTGAAGAGGCAACAAAACCTCTTGAAGAATGGTGGGAAGGGCAAGATGGATTATGAGGACCTCACACCAAGTGACGTCGAGGATGCCACGTTAATGGGGTTAGAGCAAAGGGAGTTCATGCGCATCAAAAAGAAGCATGGAGATGTGCGTTCCTATGTGGAGGAGCCATGGTTCTACGATTCGGATTCAGATGGATTGAGCGCGGGCACCTCAAAACTCGTGAAAGCGTCAAAGAGGAAAAAAGTGAAGAAGAAGAAGGGTCGACGTTAGTTGTGCTTCTTGAGAATGTCAAGCTTAGGCGTGGGGAGTATTGTGTAACTTGCACGAGTAGGATTAGGACCCGTTGTTAGACTAGCGTGAGTCGATGTTTGTTTTTATTTTCGCGATTACGAATTGCTCATTCCAGAGTAATTCCTAGCACTTCACTGTATGCTTTTTTTGCATGTACGTTTATTGAGGCATCAATAAATTTAGCGGCTCTGCCGAGACCGCCCTTTTATTTTGCAAAAAAAGAGAGGAGGGGAGGGAGAGAAGGACAAGGAGAGAGAAGTAGAGGGAGATGGAGGAGAGAGAAGGAGACGGAGAGAGGGAGAGCGGAGATGGGATGGAGATAGAGAGAGAGTAGCAAGAGGAGAAGGAGAAGGAAAGTGTGAGGGAGAGGAGGGACAAGAAGATGAGAGAGATGGAGAAGGAAAAGGGGGAAAGAGGTGAGGGATTGAGGTAGAGGAGAAGGAGAGAGGGGGAAGAAGCTTGAAGACGAAGAGTGAAGGATAAGGAGAGAGAAGATAGAAGGGAAGAGAGAATCAGAGAGAGGAGTGAAGGAGAGAGAGCGGGGCAATAAGAGAGAGTGGAGAACGGGGAGAAGGAGGGAGAGAGAATGAGAGAAGGAAGGAGAGAGGGGAGAGAAGGAAGGATAAGAATAGAGAGAGAAGTAGAAGGAGGAGAGAGAGAAGGATAAGGAGAGGGGTGGAGATATGAGAGAGAAGGAGAGGAAGAAGGAGCGTGAGAAGGAGAAAGAGGGACAAGGAAGGAGAAGGTGGAAAGAAAGAGGGAAGAGAGCGAAAGAGACGAGAGAGAGAGAGGGATGGAGGAGAATGAGACGGAGAGTGTGAGTGAGAAGGAAACAGATAGAGAGAAGGAGAAGGAGAGTGAGAGAAAGAGAAGTAGAACTAGAAAGATTGGGATAAGGAGAGAGAGTGAAGAAGAGAGACAAGAGACGGAGAGAGAAAGAGAAGGAGGAGGAGGGAGAGGGAGAAAGAGAAAAGTAGGATGGGGAAGGAGAGAATGAGAGAGAGAGAGGCACTAAAGAGAAGGACAAAAGGAGAAAAAGAGAGAGAAGGCGAAGGGTGGAGAAGGAGAAAGAAAGAGAGGGATAAGGAGAGGGAGAGGGAGATGCAGAGGGTTAGGAAGACTGAAGAAGCGGAGAGAGACGGAGAAGGAGAAGGAAAAAGACAAGGAAAAGCAAAAGGAGAGAGAAGGAGATGGAGAGAGGTGGAGAGAATAGGAGGGGAGATCGACAGAGGAGGGAGAGAGGGAAGTAGGAGAAGGAGAGGGAGAGGGGTGAGAGCGAGAGAAGGAGGGAGAGAGAAGCAGAAGGAGAATGGGAGAGACAGAGATGGAGAGTGTAGGACGAGAGAGGAGGTAATGGGGAAACAAGGAGAGAGGGCGAGGGAAGAAGATGAGAGACGGAGATGGAGAGAGAGAGAGAGCTAGAAGGAGAGGGAAAGAGAGAGGGAGAAGTAGAGACCAGTGGTAAAAGACGAGAGAGAAATAGAGAGGAGAGAGAAGGGGAAGAGAGAGAGAGAAGGAGAACGAGAAAGGAGGGGAAAGAGAGAGAGGAGAGAGATAATGAGGAGAACGAGAGGAGTGAGAGAGAGTGAAGGTGACGGAGAGGAAAAGAAGAGGGAGGAGGAGAGAGATGAGAGAGAGAGAGGAGGAAGAGAAGGAGGGAGAAGAAGAAGGAGATGAGAAGGAGAACAAGAGAGGACAAGGAGAGAGAAGGAGAAGGGGAGAGTGGAGAGAAGATAAGGAGAGAGAGAGGACAAGGGGAGCGAGAGGGGAGGAGACCGAGAAGGAGTGGAAGAGAGTAGAGATAGAGAAGGAAAGAGAGAGGAGATAGAGTGAGAGAGGAGGGGAGGGAGAGAAGGACAAGGAGAGAGAAGTAGAGGGAGATGGAGGAGAGAGAAGGAGACGGAGAGAGGGAGAATGGAGATGGGATGGAGATAGAGAGAGAGTAGCAAGAGGAGAAGGAGAAGGAAAGTGTGAGGGAGAGGAGAGACAAGAAGATGAGAGAGATGGAGAAGGAAAAGGGGGAAAGAGGTGAGGGATTGAGGTAGAGGAGAAGGAGAGAGGGGGAAGAAGCTTGAAGACGAAGAGTGAAGGATAAGGAGAGAGAAGATAGAAGGGAAGAGAGAATCAGAGAGAGGAGTGAAGGAGAGAGAGCGGGGCAATAAGAGAGAGTGGAGAACAGGGAGAAGGAGGGAGAGAGAATGAGAGAAGGAAGGAGAGAGGGGAGAGAAGGAAGGATAAGAATAGAGAGAGAAGTAGAAGGAGGAGAGAGAGAAGCATAAGGAGAGGGGTGGAGATATGAGAGAGAAGGAGAGGAAGAAGGAGCGTGAGAAGGAGAAAGAGGGACAAGGAAGGAGAAGGTGGAAAGAAAGAGGGAAGAGAGCGAAAGAGACGAGAGAGAGAGAGGGATGGAGGAGAATGAGACGGAGAGTGTGTGTGAGTGAGAAGGAAACAGATAGAGAGAAGGAGGAGAGTGAGAGAAAGAGAAGTAGAACTAGAAAGATTGGGATAAGGAGAGAGAGTGAAGAAGAGAGACAAGAGACGGAGAGAGAAAGAGAAGGAGGAGGAGGGAGAGGGAGAAAGAGAGAAGTAGGATGGTGAAGGAGAGAATGAGAGAGAGAGGTACTAAAGAGGAGGACAAAAGGAGAAAAAGAGAGAGAAGGCGAAGGGTGGAGAAGGAGAAAGATAGAGAGGGATAAGGAGAGGGAGATGCAGAGGGTTAGGAAGACTGAAGAAGCGGAGAGAGACGGAGAAGGAGAAGGAAAAAGACAAGGAAAAGGAAAAGGAGAGAAAAGGAGATGGAGAGAGGTGGAGAGAATAGGAGGGGAGATCGACAGAGGAGGGAGAGAGGGAAGTAGGAGAAGGAGAGGGAGAGGGGTGGGAGCGAGAGAAGGAGGGAGAGAGAAGCAGAAGGAGAATGGGAGAGACAGAGATGGAGAGTGTAGGACGAGAGAGGAGGAAATGGGAAACAAGGAGAGAGGGCGAGGGAAGAAGATGAGAGACGGAGATGGAGAGAGAGAGCTAGAAGGAGAGGGAAAGAGAGAGGGAGAAGTAGAGACCAGTGGTAAAAGACGAGAGAGAAATAGAGAGGAGAGAGAAGGGGAAGAGAGAGAGAAGGAGAACGAGAAAGGAGGGGAAAGAGAGAGAGGAGAGAGATAATGAGGAGAACGAGAGGAGTGAGAGAGAGTGAAGGTGACGGAGAGGAAAAGAAGAGGGAGGAGGAGAGAGATGAGAGAGAGAGGAGGAAGAGAAGGAGGGAGAAGAAGAAGGAGATGAGAAGGAGAAGAAGAGAGGACAAGGAGAGAGAAGGAGAAGGGGAGAGTGGAGAGAAGATAAGGAGAGAGAGAAGGACAAGGGGAGCGAGAGGGGAGGAGACCGAGAAGGAGTGGAAGAGAGTAGAGATAGAGAAGGAAAGAGAGCGAGAAGAGGCAGACAGAGAGCGAGAGAGTAAGATAGAGTGAGAGAGGAGGGGAGGGAGAGAAGGACAAGGAGAGAGAAGTAGAGGGAGATGGAGGAGAGAGAAGGAGATGGAGAGAGGGAGAGCGGAGATGGGATGGAGATAAAGAGAGAGTAGCAAGAGGAGAAGGAGAAGGAAAGTGTGAGGGAGAGGAGAGACAAGAAGATGAGAGAGATGGAGAAGGAAAAGGGGGAAAGAGGTGAGGGATTGAGGTAGAGAAGAAGGAGAGAGGGGGAAGAAGCTTGAAGACGAAGAGTGAAGGATAAGGAGAGAGAAGATAGAAGGGAAGAGAGAATCAGAGAGAGGAGTGAAGGAGAGAGAGCGGGGCAATAAGAGAGAGTGGAGAACAAGGAGAAGGAGGGAGAGAGAATGAGAGAAGGAAGGAGAGAGGGGAGAGAAGGAAGGATAAGAATAGAGAGAGAAGTAGAAGGAGGAGAGAGAGAAGGATAAGGAGAGGGGTGGAGATATGAGAGAGAAGGAGAGGAAGAAGGAGCAAGAGAAGGAGAAAGAGGGACAAGGAAGGAGAAGGTGGAAAGAAAGAGGGAAGAGAGCGAAAGATACGAGAGAGAGGGATGGAGGAGAATGAGACGGAGAGTGTGTGTGAGTGAGAAGGAAACAGATAGAGAGAAGGAGAAGGAGAGTGAGAGAAAGAGAAGTAGAACTAGAAAGATTGGTATAAGGAGAGAGAGTGAAGAAGAGAGACAAGAGACGGAGAGAGAAAGAGAAGGAGGAGGAGGGAGAGGGAGAAAGAGAGAAGTAGGATGGGGAAGGAGAGAATGAGAGAGAGAGAGGCACTAAAGAGGAGGACAAAAGGAGAAAAAGAGAGAGAAGGCGAAGGGTGGAGAAGGAGAAAGATAGAGAGGGATAAGGAGAGGGAGATGCAGAGTGTTAGGAAGACTGAAGAAGCGGAGAGAGACGGAGAAGGAGAAGGAAAAAGACAAGGAAAAGGAAAAGGAGAGAAAAGGAGATGGAGAGAGGTGGAGAGAATAGGAGGGGAGATCGACAGAGGAGGGAGAGAGGGAAGTAGGAGAAGGAGAGGGAGAGGGGTGAGAGCGAGAGAAGGAGGGAGAGAGAAGCAGAAGGAGAATGGGAGAGACAGAGATGGAGAGTGTAGGACGAGAGAGGAGGAAATGGGGAAACAAGGAGAGAGGGCGAGGGAAGAAGATGAGAGACGGAGATGGAGAGAGAGAGAGAGCTAGAAGGAGAGGGAAAGAGAGAGGTAGAAGTAGAGACCAGTGGTAAAAGACGAGAGAGAAATAGAGAGGAGAGAGAAGGGGAAGAGAGAGAGAGAGAGAGAAGGAGAACGAGAAAGGAGGGGAAAGAGAGAGAGGAGAGAGATAATGAGGAGAACGAGAGGAGTGAGAGAGAGTGAAGGTGACGGAGAGGAAAAGAAGAGGGAGGAGGAGAGAGATGAGAGAGAGAGGAGGAAGAGAAGGAGGGAGAAGAAGAAGGAGATGAGAAGGAGAACAAGAGAGGACAAGGAGAGAGAAGGAGAAGGGGAGAGTGGAGAGAAGATAAGGAGAGAGAGGAGGACAAGGGGAGCGAGAGGGGAGGAGACCGAGAAGGAGTGGAAGAGAGTAGAGATAGAGAAGGAAAGAGAGCGAGAAGAGGCAGACAGAGAGCGAGAGAGTAAGATAGAGTGAGAGAGGAGGGGAGGGAGAGAGGGACAAGGAGAGAGAAGTAGAGGGAGATGGAGGAGAGAGAAGGAGACGGAGAGAGGGAGAGCGGAGATGGGATGGAGATAGAGAGAGTAGCAAGAGGAGAAGGAGAAGGAAAGTGTGAGGGAGAGGAGAGACAAGAAGATGAGAGAGATGGAGAAGGAAAAGGGGGAAAGAGGTGAGGGATTGAGGTAGAGGAGAAGGAGAGGGGGGAAGAAGCTTGAAGACGAAGAGTGAAGGATAAGGAGAGAGAAGATAGAAGGGAAGAGAGAATCAGAGAGAGGAGTGAAGGAGAGAGAGCGGGGCAATAAGAGAGAGTGGAGAACAAGGAGAAGGAGGGAGAGAGAATGAGAGAAGGAAGGAGAGAGGGGAGAGAAGGAAGGATAAGAATAGAGAGAGAAGTAGAAGGAGGAGAGAGAGAAGGATAAGGAGAGGGGTGGAGATATGAGAGAGAAGGAGAGGAAGAAGGAGCGAGAGAAGGAGAAAGAGGGACAAGGAAGGAAAAGGTGGAAAGAAAGAGGGAAGAGAGCGAAAGAGACGAGAGAGAGAGAGGGATGGAGGAGAATGAGACGGAGAGTGTGAGTGAGAAGGAAACAGATAGAGAGAAGGAGAAGGAGAGTGAGAGAAAGAGAAGTAGAACTAGAAAGATTGGGATAAGGAGAGAGAGTGAAGAAGAGAGACAAGAGACGGAGAGAGAAAGAGAAGGAGGAGGAGGGAGAGGGAGAAAGAGAGAAGTAGGATGGTGAAGGAGAGAATGAGAGAGAGAGAGAGGTACTAAAGAGAAGGACAAAAGGAGAAAAAGAGAGAGAAGGCGAAGGGTGGAGAAGGAGAAAGAAAGAGAGGGATAAGGAGAGGGAGAGGGAGATGCAGAGGGTTAGGAAGACTGAAGAAGCGGAGAGAGACGGAGAAGGAGAAGGAAAAAGACAAGGAAAAGGAAAAGGAGAGAGAAGGAGATGGAGAGAGGTGGAGAGAATAGGAGGGGAGATCGACAGAGGAGGGAGAGAGGGAAGTAGGAGAAGGAGAGGGAGACGGGTGAGAGCGAGAGAAGGAGGGAGAGAGAAGCAGAAGGAGAATGGGAGAGACAGAGATGGAGAGTGTAGGACGAGAGAGGAGGAAATGGAGAAACAAGGAGAGAGGGCGACGGAAGAAGATGAGAGACGGAGATGGAGAGAGAGAGAGCTAGAAGGAGAGGGAAAGGGAGAGGGAGAAGTAGAGACCAGTGGTAAAAGACGAGAGAGAAATAGAGAGGAGAGAGAAGGGGCAGAGAGAGAGAGAGAGAGAGAGAGAGAGAGAGAGAGAGAGAGAGAGAGAGAGAGAGAGAGAGAGAGAGAGAGAGAGAGAGAGAGAGAGAGAGAAGGAGAACGAGAAAGGAGGGGAAAGAGAGAGAGGAGAGAGATAATGAGGCGAACGAGAGGAGTGAGAGAGAGTGAAGGTGACGGAGAGGAAAAGAAGAGGGAGGAGGAGAGAGATGAGAGAGAGAGGAGGAAGAGAAGGAGGGAGAAGAAGAAGGAGATGAGAAGGAGAACAAGAGAGGACAAGGAGAGAGAAGGAGAAGGGGAGAGTGGAGAGAAGATAAGGAGAGAGAGGAGGACAAGGGGAGCGAGAGGGGAGGAGACCGAGAAGGAGTGGAAGAGAGCGAGAAGAGGCAGACAGAGATCGAGAGAGTAAGATAGAGTGAGAGAGGAGGGGAGGGAGAGAAGGACAAGGAGAGAGAAGTAGAGGGAGATGGAGGAGAGAGAAGGAGACGGAGAGAGGGAGAGCGGAGATGGGATGGAGATAGAGAGAGAGTAGCAAGAGGAGAAGGAGAAGGAAAGTGTGAGGGAGAGGAGAGACAAGAAGATGAGAGAGATGGAGAAGGAAAAGGGGGAAAGAGGTGAGGGATTGAGGTAGAGGAGAAGGAGAGAGGGGGAAGAAGCTTGAACACGAAGAGTGAAGGATAAGGAGAGAGAAGATAGAAGGGAAGAGAGAATCAGAGAGAGGAGTGAAGGAGAGAGAGCGGGGCAATAAGAGAGAGTGGAGAACAAGGAGAAGGAGGGAGAGAGAATGAGAGAAGGAAGGAGAGAGGGGAGAGAAGGAAGGATAAGAATAGAGAGAGAAGTAGAAGGAGGAGAGAGAGAGAAGGATAAGGAGAGGGGTGGAGATATGAGAGAGAAGGAGAGGAAGAAGGAGCGAGAGAAGGAGAAAGAGGGACAAGGAAGGAGAAGGTGGAAAGAAAGAGGGAAGAGAGCGAAAGAGACGAGAGAGAGAGAGGGATGGAGGAGAATGAGACGGAGAGTGTGAGTGAGAAGGAAACAGATAGAGAGAAGGAGAAGGAGAGTGAGAGAAAGAGAAGTAGAACTAGAAAGATTGGGATAAGGAGAGAGAGTGAAGAAGAGAGACAAGAGACGGAGAGAGAAAGAGAAGGAGGAGGAGGGAGAGGGAGAAAGAGAGAAGTAGGATGGTGAAGGAGAGTCAAGTTTTTATGGGAGGAGATGCGACACATGGGGCATGGATTTGCGAGCACTTGGGAATGGAGCGAGTTGCCTTTCCGGTTCTATACTTGGGACTCCCCTTGTTCTCGGCTAGACTTGGGCGAATCCATTGTGTGGACTTAGTTGAGAAGGTGAGAGCACGGTTGAGCACATGAAAGAGGAATTTTCTATCAATGGCGGGACGAGTGGAGTTGATTAGGAGTGTGATCACGTCAATGAGTATCTATTGGACCTCCTCTTTCTTGGTGCCTAGAAGTGTCTTACATGAGGTGGAGCGGCTTATGGTCCATTTTGTTTGGGGAGGTGAGAAGAAGTGGGTGGCCGTGGCGTGGAAGGATATTTGTACACCCAAAATGGAAGGTGGCTTGGGGCTTCGGCGACTAGTTGATTGGAATACTGCCGGGATGATGCGGTTATTTTGGTTGGTGGTGGAAAATGATCAATCCTTGTGGGTTAGATGCATTCGGCGGAAGTACATGCGAAATGGGAGTATATGGCTTGCTCGACCCCCGTCATCATGTTCGTGGGCATGGAGGGGCCTCTTGAGTGTCCGAGAACAAGTGAAGGAAAAGATTCAATACCAAGTGGGAGATGGGACAAGTATTCGGTTCTTCCTTGATCCTTGGTGTGGTATACCATTGCTTAGCCGACCGGAGGGTGAGAGATTACATTATGATATGGGTGTGCCAAAGGACACTTGGGTGTCATATTTCATTCGAGGGGGAGAATGGAGTCTCCGATACCCAAGGTCGTCGGAAATGATCGAGTTGTGGCCACATATTTTGGGGATTAAAATCCATGGAGGACGGGATAAACCCGTGCGTGTAGGGGCCACGACCGAAAAATTCACCATGCGTGAGGCATGGACATGGGTTCTCAAAAGAAAGGAGGAAGTGAGGTGGACGCGAGTAGTGTGGCACAAGCACCACGTTCCAAAATTCTCTTTCACTTTGTGGCGGGCACTAAGAGGAAGATTGATGACGAAGTGCTTGATGAGACAAAGAGGGGCGAAATATGATACCACATGTGTCCTTTGCAAAACGGGAGTGGAAGATATGACCCATTTGTTTTGGGCTTGTGATTTCACTCGACAAGTATGGCACCAAGTCCGTTTCGGTATGCCTTTGCACCGCACCATCAAAGAGTCCTTGGAGGCTGAAGCTATTGGGATACTTGGAGCCCATGTGACGGGTTTGGAGAGGGATATCATGAGCTTAGCATTGAGTGCGGTGGTGCACGAGTGTTGGATGGAAAGAAATAGACGTATCTTTGAGGATGAGGAGAAAAGATCAAAGGAGGTTGCGGAAATCGCAAAAGAGGCGGTAAGGGTTATGGGGGTGAACATAAAGGCAATCAAAGAAGACCCCGAAAAGTTGAAGACTTTTGAAGACTTTTGGCGAAATTCCGTGAGTGCGAATAATATATAGGACGTAGGAAAGCGTAGAATTTTGTAGCCCATTGGGCGAGATAGAAGGAGAGTATGTTAGTGGCTGGATGTGCACCTTGTATGTCCCGCAAGCTTCAGCTTTAAATTTTGGTAGGATGTAATTTTACACACATACTTAATAGAATTTAGAGGCCAAGCCTCCCTTTTGCTTTGCAAAAAAAAAGGAGAGAATGAGAGAGAGAGAGGTACTAAAGAGAAGGACAAAAGGAGAAAAAGAGAGAGAAGGCGAAGGGTGGAGAAGGAAAAAGAAAGAGAGGGATAAGGAGAGGGAGAGGGAGAGGGAGATGCAGAGGGTTAGGAAGACTGAAGAAGCGGAGAGAGACGGAGAAGGAGAAGGAAAAAGACAAGGAAAAGGAAAAGGAGAGAGAAGGAGATGGAGAGAGGTGGAGAGAATAGGAGGGGAGATCGACAGAGGAGGGAGAGAGGGAAGTAGGAGAACGAGAGGGAGAGGGGTGAGAGCGAGAGAAGGAGGGAGAGAGAAGCAGAAGGAGAATGGGAGAGACAGAGATGGAGAGTGTAGGACGAGAGAGGAGGAAATGGGGAAACAAGGAGAGAGGGCGAGGGAAGAAGATGAGAGACGGAGATGGAGAGAGAGAGAGCTAGAAGGAGAGGGAAAGAGAGAGGGAGAAGTAGAGACCAGTGGTAAAAGACGAGAGAGAAATAGAGAGGAGAGAGAAGGGGAAGAGAGAGAGAGTGAAGGAGAACGAGAAAGGAGGGGAAAGAGAGAGAGGAGAGAGATAATGAGGAGAACGAGAGGAGTGAGAGAGAGTGAAGGTGACGGATGGGAAAAGAAGAGGGAGGAGAGAGATGAGAGAGAGAGGAGGAAGAGAAGGAGGGAGAAGAAGAAGGAGATGAGAAGGAGAACAAGAGAGGACAAGGAGAGAGAAGGAGAAGGGGAGAGTGGAGAGAAGATAAGGAGAGAGAGGAGGACAAGGGGAGCGAGAGGGGAGGAGACCAAGAATGAGTGGAAGAGAGTAGAGATAGAGAAGGAAAGAGAGCGAGAAGAGGCAGACAGAGAGCGAGAGAGTAAGATAGAGTGAGAGAGGAGGGGAGGGAGAGAAGGACAAGGAGAGAGAAGTAGAGGGAGATGGAGGAGAGAGAAGGAGACGGAGAGAGGGAGAGCGGAGATGGGATGGAGATAGAGAGAGAGTAGCAAGAGGAGAAGGAGAAGGAAAGTGTGAGGGAGAGGAGAGACAAGAAGATGAGAGAGATGGAGAAGGAAAAGGGGGAAAAAGGTGAGGGATTGTGGTAGAGGAGAAGGAGAGAGGGGGAAGAAGCTTGAAGACGAAGAGTGAAGGATAAGGAGAGAGAAGATAGAAGGGAAGAGAGAATAAGAGAGAGGAGTGAAGGAGAGAGAGCGGGGTAATAAGAGAGAGTGGAGAACAAGGAGAAGGAGGGAGAGAGAATGAGAGAAGGATGGAGAGAGGGGAGAGAAGGAAGGATAAGAATAGAGAGAGAAGTAGAAGGAGGAGAGAGAGAAGGATAAGGAGAAGGAGAGGGGTGGAGATATGAGAGAGACGGAGAGGAAGAGGGAGCGAGAGAAGGAGAAAGAGGGACAAGGAAGGAGAAGGTGGAAAGAAAGAGACGAGAGAGAGGGATGGAGGAGAATGAGACGGAGAGTGTGAGTGAGAAGGAAACAGATAGAGAGAACGAGAAGGAGAGTGAGAGAAAGAGAAGTAGAACTAGAAAGATTGGGATAAGGAGAGAGAGTGAAGAAGAGAGACAAGAGACGGAGAGAGAAAGAGAAGGAGGAGGAGGGAGAGGGAGAAAGAGAGAAGTAGGACGGTGAAGGAGAGAATGAGAGGGAGAGAGAGGTACTAAAGAGAAGGACAAAAGGAGAAAAAGAGAGAGAAGGCGAAGGGTGGAGAAGGAGAAAGAAAGAGAGGGATAAGGAGAGGGAGAGGGAGATGCAGAGGGTTAGGAAGACTGAAGAAGCGGAGAGAGACGGAGAAGGAGAAGGAAAAAGACAAGGAAAAGGAAAAGGAGAGAGAAGGAGATGGAGAGAGGTGGAGAGAATAGGAGGGGAGATCGACAGAGGAGGGAGAGAGGGAAGTAGGAGGAGAGGGAGAGGGGTGACAGCGAGAGAAGGAGGGAGAGAGAAGCAGAAGGAAAATGGGAGAGACAGAGATGGAGAGTGTAGGATGAGAGAGAAGGAAATGGGGAAACAAGGAGAGAGGGCGAGGGAAGAAGATGAGAGACGGAGATGGAGAGAGAGAGCTAGAAGGAGAGGGAAAGAGAGAGGGAGAAGTAGAGACCAGTGGTAAAAGATGAGAGAGAAATAGTGAGCAGAGAGAAGGGGAAGAGAGAGAGAGAGAGAGAGAGAGAGAGAAGGAGAACGAGAAAGGAGGGGAAAGAGAGAGAGGAGAGAGATAATGAGGAGAACGAGAGGAGTGAGAGAGAGTGAAGGTGACGGAGAGGAAAAGAAGAGGGAGGAGGAGAGAGATGAGAGAGAGAGGAGGAAGAGAGGGAGGGAGAAGAAGAAGGAGATGAGAAGGAGAACAAGAGAGGACAAGGAGGGAGAAGGAGAAGGGGAGAGTGGAGAGAAGATAAGGAGAGATAGGAGGACAAGGGGAGCGAGAGGGGAGGAGACCGAGAAGGAGTGGAAGAGAGTAGAGATAGAGAAGGAAAGAGAGCGAGAAGAGGCAGACAGAGAGCGAGAGAGTGAGATAGAGTGAGAGAGGAGGGGAGGGAGAGAAGGACAAGGAGAGAGAAGTAGAGGGAGATGGAGGAGAGAGAAGGAGACGGAGAGAGGGAGAGCGGAGATGGGATGGAGATAGAGAGAGAGTAGCAAGAGGAGAAGGAGAAGGAAAGTGTGAGGGAGAGGAGAGACAAGAAGATGAGAGAGATGGAGAAGGAAAAGGGGGAAAGAGGTGAGGGATTGAGGTAGAGGAGAAGGAGAGAGGGGGAAGAAGCTTGAAGACGAAGAGTGAAGGATAATGAGAGAGAAGATAGAAGGGAAGAGAGAATCAGAGAGAGGAGTGAAGGAGAGAGAGCGGGGCAATAAGAGAGAGTGGAGAACAAGGAGAAGGAGGGAGAGAGAATGAGAGAAGGAAGGAGAGAGGGGAGAGAAGGAAGGATAAGAATAGAGAGAGAAGTAGAAGGAGGAGAGAGAGAAGGATAAGGAGAGGGGTGGAGATATGAGAGAGAAGGAGAGGAAGATGGAGCGAGAGAAGGAGAAAGAGGGACAAGGAAGGAGAAGGTGGAAAGAAAGAGGGAATACAGCGAAAGAGACGAGAGAGAGGGATGAAGGAGAAGAAGAGTGAGAGAAAGAGAAGTAGAACTAGAAAGATTGGGATAAAGAGAGAGAGTGAAGAAGAGAGACAAGAGACGGAGAGAGAAAGAGAAGGAGGAGGAGGGAGAGGGAGAAAGAGAGAAGTAGGATGGTGAAGGAGAGAATGAGAGAGAGAGAGAGGTACTAAAGAGAAGGACAAATGGAGAAAAAGAGAGAGAAGGCGAAGGGTAGAGAAGGAGAAAGAAAGAGAGGGATAAGGAGTGGGAGAGGGAGATGCAGAGGGTTAGGAAGACTGAAGAAGCGGAGAGAGACGGAGAAGGAGAAGGAAAAAGACAAGGAAAAGGAAAAGGAAAAGGAGATGGAGAGAGGTGGAGAGAATAGGAGGGGAGATCGACAGAGGAGGGAGAGAGGGAAGTAGGAGGAGAGGGAGAGGGGTGAGAGCGAGAGAAGGAGAGATAGAGAAGCAGAAGGAGAATGGGAGAGACAGAGATGGAGAGTGTAGGATGAGAGAGAAGGAAATGGGGAAACAAGGAGAGAGGGCGAGGGAAGAAGATGAGAGACGGAGATCGAGAGAGAGAGAGCTAGAAGGAGAGGGAAAGAGAGAGGGAGAAGTAGAGACCAGTGGTAAAAGACGAGAGAGAAATAGAGAGGAGAGAGAAGGGGAAGAGAGAGAGAGAGAGAGAGAAGGAGAACGAGAAAGGAGGGGAAAGAGAGAGAGGAGAGAGATAATGAGGAGAACGAGAGGAGTGAGAGAGAGTGAAGGTGACGGAGAGGAAAAGAAGAGGGAGGAGGAGAGAGATGAGAGAGAGAGGAGGAAGAGAGGGAGGGAGAAGAAGAAGGAGATGAGAAGGAGAACAAGAGAGGACAAGGAGGGAGAAGGAGAAGGGGAGAGTGGAGAGAAGATAAGGAGAGATAGGAGGACAAGGGGAGCGAGAGGGGAGGAGACCGAGAAGGAGTGGAAGAGAGTAGAGATAGAGAAGGAAAGAGAGCGAGAAGAGGCAGACAGAGAGCGAGAGAGTGAGATAGAGTGAGAGAGGAGGGGAGGGAGAGAAGGACAAGGAGAGAGAAGTAGAGGGAGATGGAGGAGAGAGAAGGAGACGGAGAGAGGGAGAGCGGAGATGGGATGGAGATAGAGAGAGAGTAGCAAGAGGAGAAGGAGAAGGAAAGTGTGAGGGAGAGGAGAGACAAGAAGATGAGAGAGATGGAGAAGGAAAAGGGGGAAAGAGGTGAGGGATTGAGGTAGAGGAGAAGGAGAGAGGGGGAAGAAGCTTGAAGACGAAGAGTGAAGGATAAGGAGAGAGAAGATAGAAGGGAAGAGAGAATCAGAGAGAGGAGTGATGGAGAGAGAGCGGGGCAATAAGAGAGAGTGGAGAACAAGGAGGAGGGAGAGAGAATGAGAGAAGGAAGGAGAGAGGGGAGAGAAGGAAGGATAAGAATAGAGAGAGAAGTAGAAGGAGGAGAGAGAGTAGGATAAGGAGAGGGGTGGAGATGTGAGAGAGAAGGAGAGGAAGAAGGAGCGAGAGAAGGAGAAAGAGGGACAAGGAAGGAGAAGGTGGAAAGAAAGAGGGAAGAGAGCGAAAGAGACGAGAGAGAGGGATGGAGGAGAATGAGACGGAGAGTGTGAGTGAGAAGGAAACAGATAGAGAGAAGGAGAAGGAGAGTGAGAGAAAGAGAAGTAGAACTAGAAAGATTGGGATAAGGAGAGAGAGTGAAGAAGAGAGACAAGAGACGGAGAGAGAAAGAGAAGGAGGAGGAGGGAGAGAGAGAAAAGTAGGATGGTGAAGGAGAGAATGAGAGAGAGAGAGGTACTAAAGAGAAGGACAAAAGGAGAAAAAGAGAGAGAAGGCGAAGGGTAGAGAAGGAGAAAGAAAGAGAGGGATAAGGAGTGGGAGAGGGAGATGCAGAGGGTTAGGAAGACTGAAGAAGCGGAGAGAGACGGAGAAGGAGAAGGAAAAAGACAAGGAAAAGGAAAAGGAAAAGGAGATGGAGAGAGGTGGAGAGAATAGGAGGGGAGATCGACAGAGGAGGGAGAGAGGGAAGTAGGAGGAGAGGGAGAGGGGTGAGAGCGAGAGAAGGAGAGATAGAGAAGCAGAAGGAGAATGGGAGAGACAGAGATGGAGAGTGTAGGATGAGAGAGAAGGAAATGGGGAAACAAGGAGAGAGGGCGAGGGAAGAAGATGAGAGACGGAGATGGAGAGAGAGAGCTAGAAGGAGAGGGAAAGAGAGAGGGAGAAGTAGAGACCAGTGGTAAAAGACGAGAGAGAAATAGAGAGGAGAGAGAAGGGGAAGAGAGAGAGAGAGAGAGAGAGAGAGAGAGAGAGAGAGAAGGAGAACGAGAAAGGAGGGGAAAGAGAGAGAGGAGAGAGATAATGAGGAGAACGAGAGGAGTGAGAGAGAGTGAAGGTGACGGAGAGGAAAAGAAGAGGGAGGAGGAGAGAGATGAGAGAGAGAGGAGGAAGAGAGGGAGGGAGAAGAAGAAGGAGATGAGAAGGAGAACAAGAGAGGACAAGGAGGGAGAAGGAGAAGGGGAGAGTGGAGAGAAGATAAAGAGAGAGAGGAGGACAAGGGGAGCGAGAGGGGAGGAGACCGAGAAGGAGTGGAAGAGAGTAGAGATAGAGAAGGAAAGAGAGCGAGAAGAGGCAGACAGAGAGCGAGAGAGTAAGATAGAGTGAGAGAGGAGGGGAGGGAGAGAAGGACAAGGAGAGAGAAGTAGAGGGAGATGGAGGAGAGAGAGCAGATAGAAGGGAAGAGAGAATCAAAGAGAGGAGTGAAGGAGAGAGAGCAGGGCAATAAGAGAGAGTGGAGAACAAGGAGAAGGAGGGAGAGAGAATGAGAGAAGGAAGGAGAGAGGGGAGAGAAGGAAGGATAAGAATAGAGAGAGAAGTAGAAGGAGGAGAGAGAAGGATAAGGAGAGGGGTGGAGATATGAGAGAGAAGGAGAGGAAGAAGGAGCGAGAGAAGGAGAAAGAGGGAGAAGGAAGGAGAAGGTGGAAAGAAAGAGGGAAGAGAGCGAAAGAGACGAGAGAGAGAGAGGGATGGAGGAGAATGAGACGGAGAGTGTGAGTGAGAAGGAAACAGATAGAGAGAAGGAGAAGGAGAGTGAGAGAAAGAGAAGTAGAACTAGAAAGATTGGGATAAGGAGAGAGAGTGAAGAAGAGAGACAAGAGACGGAGAGAGAAAGAGAAGGAGGAGGAGGGAGAGGGAGAAAGAGAGAAGTAGGATGGTGAAGGAGAGAATGAGAGAGAGGGAGAGGTACTAAAGAGAAGGACAAAAGGAGAAAAAGAGAGAGAAGGAGAAAGAAAGAGAGGGATAAGGAGAGGGAGAGGGAGAGGGAGATGCAGAGCGTTAGGAAGACTGAAGAAGCGGAGAGAGACGGAGAAGGAGAAGGAAAAAGACAAGGAAAAGGAATAGGAGAGGGAAGGAGATGGAGAGAGGTGGAGAGAATAGGAGGGGAGATCGACAGAGGAGGGAGAGAGGGAAGTAGGAGAAGGAGAGGGAGAGGGGTGAGAGCGAGAGAAGGAGGGAGAGAGAAGCAGAAGGAGAATGGGAGAGATAGAGATGGAGAGTGTAGGACGAGAGAGGAGGAAATGGGGAAACAAGGAGAGAGGGCGAGGGAAGAAGATGAGAGACGGAGATGGAGAGAGAGAGTTAGAAGGAGAGGGAAAGAGAGAGGGAGAAGTAGAGACCAGTGGTAAAAGACGAGAGAGAAATAGAGAGGAGAGAGAAGGGGAAGAGAGAGAGAAGGAGAACGAGAAAGGAGGGGAAAGAGAGAGAGGAGAGAGGTAATGAGGAGAACGAGAGGAGTGAGAGAGAGTGAAGGTGACGGAGAGGAAAAGAAGAGGGAGGAGGAGAGAGATGAGAGAGAGAGGGGGAAGAGAAGGAGGGAGAAGAAGAAGGAGATGAGAAGGAGAAGAAGAGAGGACAAGGAGAGAGAAGGAGAAGGGGAGAGTGGAGAGAAGATAAGGAGAGAGAGGAGGACAAGGGGAGCGAGAGGGGAGGAGACCGAGAAGGAGTGGAAGAGAGTAGAGATAGAGAAGGAAAGAGAGCGAGAAGAGGCAGACAAAGAGCGAGAGAGTAAGATAGAGTGAGAGAGGAGGGGAGGGAGAGAAGGACAAGGAGAGAGAAGTAGAGTTGGAGGAGATAGAACGAAGGATAAGAATAGAGAGAGAAGTAGAAGGAGGAGAGAGAGAAGGATAAGGAGAGGGGTGGAGATATGAGAGAGAAGGAGAGGAAGAAGGAGCGAGAGAAGGAGAAAGAGGGACAAGGAAGGAGAAGGTGGAAAGAAAGAGGGAAGAGAGCGAAAGAGACGAGAGAGAGAGAGAGGGATGGAGGAGAATGAGACGGAGAGTGTGAGTGAGAAGGAAACAGATAGAGAGAAGGAGAAGGAGAGTGAGAGAAAGAGAAGTAGAACTAGAAAGATTGGGATAAGGAGAGAGAGTGAAGAAGAGAGACAAGAGACGGAGAGAGAAAGAGAAGGAGGAGGAGGGAGAGGGAGAAAGAGAGAAGTAGGATGGTGAAGGAGAGAATGAGAGAGAGAGAGAGGTACTAAAGAGAAGGACAAAAGGAGAAAAAGAGAGAGAAGGCGAAGGGTGGAGAAGGAGAAAGAAAGAGAGGGATAAGGAGAGGGAGAGGGAGATGCAGAGGGTTAGGAAGACTGAAGAAGCGGAGAGAGACGGAGAAGGAGAAGGAAAAAGACAAGGAAAAGGAAAAGGAGAGAGAAGGAGATGGAGAGAGGTGGAGAGAATAGGAGGGGAGATCGACAGAGGAGGGAGAGAGGGAAGTAGGAGAAGGAGAGGGAGAGGGGTGAGAGCAAGAGAAGGAGGGAGAGAGAAGCAGAAGGAGAATGGGAGAGACAGAGATGGAGAGTGTAGGACGAGAGAGGAGGAAATGGGGAAACAAGGAGAGAGGGCGAGGGAAGAAGATGAGAGACAGAGATGGAGAGAGAGAGCTAGAAGGAGAGGGAAAGAGAGAGGGAGAAGTAGAGACCAGTGGTAAAAGACGAGAGAGAAATAGAGAGGAGAGAGAAGGGGAAGAGAGAGAGAAGGAGAACGAGAAAGGAGGGGAAAGAGAGAGAGGATAGAGATAATGAGGAGAACGAGAGGAGTGAGAGAGAGTGAAGGTGACGGAGAGGAAAAGAAGAGGGAGGAGGAGAGAGATGAGAGAGAGAGGAGGAAGAGAAGGAGGGAGAAGAAGAAGGAGATGAGAAAGAGAAGAAGAGAGGACAAGGAGAGAGAAGGAGAAGGGGAGAGTGGAGAGAAGATAAGGAGAGAGAGGAGGACAAGGGGAGCGAGAGGGGAGGAGACCGAGAAGGAGTGGAAGAGAGTAGAGATAGAGAAGGAAAGAGAGCGAGAAGAGGCAGACAGAGAGCGAGAGAGTAAGATAGAGTGAGAGAGGAGGGGAGGGAGAGAAGGACAAGGAGAGAGAAGTAGAGGGAGATGGAGGAGAGAGAAGGAAGGATAAGAATAGAGAGAGAAGTAGAAGGAGGAGAGAGAGAAGGATAAGGAGAGGGGTGGAGATATGAGAGAGAAGGAGAGGAAGAAGGAGCGAGAGAAGGAGAAAGAGGGACAAGGAAGGAGAAGGTGGAAAGAAAGAGGGAAGAGAGCGAAAGAGACGAGAGAGAGAGAGGGATGTGCGTCCTTAGGGTTTCTAGGGCCATTTTTCACCATTTTTCTACCTAAATCCACCTAAATCGAGCGTTTTCTTTATTTTTCTTGCTGTTATGGAGCGTGCTATGATTGTGGGAGTGGTTTCTACCGATTCCTACCTAGATTCATGTCAACAAGATGGAGAAAATGGGGGTCCAAGTTCGCGGGTTGGGCAACAAAAACAACCACCACAACAAGAACAACATCCACATCATGCGCAACAAGAAAAGGAGGGAGAACATGGGAGTCCAAGGTTGCGAGTAGGGCAGCAACAACAACAAAAACAACAACAACGTGCACAAGGAAAGGAGGTGGCTCCTCCATCACCTCCACGAAAGTGGACCGAGCTTTTCACTCCACAACCAAAGCCACGAACGTCGTTTGAGTTTGTTCCACCAATGGAGCGTGGAGGAGCAAAGGTGGCAGCCATTACATGTGAGGATATGGAGGAAGCACTAGGTGCATGGAAGAAGGTGCTAATGGGGTCGTTTGTGGGGTTCAACCCTCACATTCCCACCCTTGAGAAGCATCTCACCAAGCTATGGAGGGTGTCCGGGTCCTTGGAGATTGTTAGGCGAGGGGGCAACATGATGATCTTCTGGTTCGCTTTGGATTCCGACCGGCACTTTGCTCTAGAGAATGGGCCATGGTTCGTCAAGGGGGCGCCTCTCATACTCAAGCCATGGTCGGCCGAGAAGGACCAAGACAAAATTGGGGCTGTCCCGATTTGGATTCGCTTCCCCGAGCTCGACCTCAAATTTTGGTCGAGGAAGCTCATTGGAACCCTTGCTAGTGTCTTAGGCAACCCACTCTTCATGGATGAGAACACGGCGATGGGTAGAAGGCTTGCATATGCTCGGGTTTGCATTGAAGTCCAAGGTACCTTTGATTATCCACCACATGTTCTTGTTGCAAATGAGAGGGAAGAAGGAGAGGTGGTGCGAGTTGAGTACGAATGGAAGCCACCATATTGCTCACTTTGCTCCACCTTTGGACATAATGAAGGTGTGTGCAAGGATGGGGGATCACGAAATATGGGAAAGAAAGCATGGGTAGTGAAGGGAACCAACACAAAGGAGGGACGTAGGGGTGGTGAGGGGCACGAAAGCATGCATGGAACCCTACCAAAGGAGCTTGAGGTTGAAGAGGGAGCTAGAGGAGAAAGGAGGAAGCTAGAGGTTGAAGAAGAGGGCCCACATACGAAGGAGATGAGTGGTGTGTATGGTCCACATGAGGCAAACGAAGAGGGTTGGTCGTTGGTAGGTGGGAGAAGAGGTCCAAATGGGGAAAATCACGTGAAGGCTATATATAGGAGGGGACAAGGCAAGTTTCCACCCACTACCAAGGTTGGGGAAAGCTTGCAATGGTCTCCAACACTTCTTGTCTCTTGTGGGGCTGGAAGTACACTAGGGGAAGTGGATTGTAATGGCAAGGACAAGGAGGTACCATTAGCATGCATAATGGGAAGGGAGAAAGGCCTTTTTTCGTCACATACAAATGGGGAAGGGTTTCAACCAATGGAACAAGAGATGAGTGGAGGGGCAAAAGGAAGTAGAAGTTTGGCTCACCTAATGGGACAAAAGGTGAGTGGGGAGTTGCATCTCATCCATGTGTTAGGGGAGGTAGAATCCGAAATTGAGGGTGCACCAAAGGGAGGGGGTGTTTGTGGAAATTTGCGTGGAAAGAGTGTGCATGGGGCGTGTGGATCCATGGAAACACGTGATTTTGATGTGGGGAAGGAAAATGCAAAGCATGGGAGGATGAAGGTGTCGCATGCATCACCATGCAAGACCCCTACAACTTTGTGCTCTCCAAATAAATATGATGTGTTGGCCTCATGTGGGGAGGAAAGTGTGCACGAAAAAGAAGGCAGAAGGATGGAGGAGGAGGTTTCTAGTGGAATGGAAGTCGGCTTGGCAAGCATATTGCACTCCCCCCCATCTTCGGTTGATCTAGAGAATGCCTCTCCTCCGGACACATTTAGGCATGTGCGAGAAGGTGAATTGGTGAAACGAAAGAAAGCAAGCAAGGGTATGAAGGGACCTCGGTCCCCTCCACCACAATCATGAAGCTACTTTGTTGGAACGTGCGGGGTGCCAATCTCTCGGGGCGCACGCATATGTTTCGTAGCAAAATAAGACGAGAGAATCCGGATGTGGTTTGCTTTGTTGAGCACAAAGTGAAGAGCGGTAAACTCCCAAATTTTGCACGTGCGGTATGGGGAAATGGGAGGTGGTGCACGAATAATGATGTGTGTCCATGGGGTCGAATCATAATCATGTGGAAGGAGGAGGTGATAAAGATGGAACGACAAAGCGCATCGAGTCAATATATTCAAATGAGAGGGGAAGTATGCGCAAATGGGGTCAATGTGGATCTTTTTGTCATCTATGGTGCAAACAACTACTTGGAGAGGAGAAGATTGTGGGAGGATGTTAAAGCTAGTCGGCCACCTATGGACACCCCTTGGTTGGTGGTAGGTGATTTTAATTGTATTCGGTGGGATCACGAAAAGAGTGGAGGTGGGGGTTCAATTTGAGGGCCATGAAGGACTTCAATGAGTTCATCGAGGAATCCGCGTTGTTGGAGGTGCGCACGGTTGGGGAGGATTTACTTGGTCTAATTCGTCGAGGGGAGTGGGACGAATCGAGACACGGATTGATCGAGCGTTGTGCTCCAAGGAATGGGTGGAGTGCTTTCCGGAATGCTTTTGCACAGTTGGGGAGAATGAACTAAGTGATCACTGACCATTGGTGGTTAGATGTCACCATGAGGGTGTGAAGAAAAAGAAGGTGGTCCGGTTTGTGAATGCATGGACAAGAGAGGATGACTTTCTTGACGTCGTCCGGAAAGCTTGGGGAGTGTATGTGGAAGGCACACCAATGTTCAAAGTGGTGGGCAAGCTTGATGAGGTGCGAGAGGCGCTAAAAAATTGGGCTAAAGAGAAATTCGGAAATACGAACGAATGGGCAAGCAAGGCGAGGGAGGCACTTGAGGAAGTTAGGAGAAAACTCATGGTGGATCCAACCTCGACTAGAGAGAGGAGAGAGATAATGAGGAGAACGAGAGGAGTGAGAGAGAGTGAAGGTGACGGAGAGGAAAAGAAGAGGGAGGAGGAGAGAGATGAGAGAGAGAGAGGAGGAAGAGAAGGAGGGAGAAGAAGAAGGAGATGAGAAGGAGAAGAAGAGAGGACAAGGAGAGAGAAGGAGAAGGGGAGAGTGGAGAGAAGATAAGGAGAGAGAGGAGGACAAGGGGAGCGAGAGGGGAGGAGACCGAGAAGGAGTGGAAGAGAGTAGAGATAGAGAAGGAAAGAGAGCGAGAAGAGGCAGACAGAGAGCGAGAGAGTGAGATAGAGTGAGAGAGGAGGGGAGGGAGAGAAGGACAAGGAGAGAGAAGTAGAGGGAGATGGAGGAGAGAAAAGGAAGGATAAGAATAGAGAGAGAAGTAGAAGGAGGAGAGAGAGAAGGATAAGGAGAGGGGTGGAGATATGAGAGAGAAGGAGAGGAAGAAGGAGCGAGAGAAGGAGAAAGAGGGACAAGGAAGGAGAAGGTGGAAAGAAAGAGGGAAGAGAGCGAAAGAGACGAGAGAGAGAGAGAGGGATGGAGGAGAATGAGACGGAGAGTGTGAGTGAGAAGGAAACAGATAGAGAGAAGGAGAAGGAGAGTGAGAGAAAGAGAAGTAGAACTAGAAAGATTGGGATAAGGAGAGAGAGTGAAGAAGAGAGACAAGAGACGGAGAGAGAAAGAGAAGGAGGAGGAGGGAGAGGGAGAAAGAGAGAAGTAGGATGGTGAAGGAAAGAATGAGAGAGAGAGGTACTAAAGAGAAGGATAAAAGGAGAAAAAAGAGAGAGAAGGCGAAGGGTGGAGAAGGAGAAAGAAAGAGAGGGATAAGGAGAGGGAGAGGGAGATGCAGAGGGTTAGGAAGACTAAAGTAGCGGAGAGAGACGGAGAAGGAGAAGGAAAAAGACAAGGAAAAGGAGAGAGAAGGAGATGGAGAGAGGTGGAGAGAATAGGAGGGGAGATCGACAGAGGAGGGAGAGAGGGAAGTAGGAGACGGAGAGGGAGAGGGGTGAGAGCGAGAGAAGGAGGGAGAGAGAAGCAGAAGGAGAATGGGAGAGACAGAGATGGAGAGTGTAGGACGAGAAAGGAGGAAATGGGGAAACAAGGAGAGAGGGCGAGGGAAGAAGATGAGAGACGGAGATGGAGAGAGAGAGCTAGAAGGAGAGGGAAAGAGAGAGGGAGAAGTAGAGACCAGTGGTAAAAGACGAGAGAGAAATAGAGAGGAGAGAGAAGGGGAAGAGAGAGAGAAGGAGAACGAGAAAGGAGGGGAAAGAGAGAGAGGAGAGAGATAATGAGGAGAACGAGAGGAGTGAGAGAGAGTGAAGGTGACGGAGAGGAAAAGAAGAGGGAGGAGGAGAGAGATGAGAGAGAGAGGAGGAAGAGAAGGAGGGAGAACAAGAAGGAGATGAGAAGGAGAAGAAGACAGGACAAGGAGAGAGAAGGAGAAGGGGAGAGTGGAGAGAAGATACGGAGAGAGAGGAGGACAAGGGGAGCGAGAGGGGAGGAGACCGAGAAGGAGTGGAAGAGAGTAGAGATAGAGAAGGAAAGAGAGCGAGAAGAGGCAGACAGAGAGCGAGAGAGTAAGATAGAGTGAGAGAGGAGGGGAGGGAGAGAAGGACAAGGAGAGAGAAGTAGAGGGAGATGGAGGAGAGAGAAGGAAGGATAAGAATAAAGAGAGAAGTAGAAGGAGGAGAGAGAGAAGGATAAGGAGCGGGGTGGAGATATGAGAGAGAAGGAGAGGAAGAAGGAGCGAGAGAAGGAGAAAGAGGGACAAGGAAGGAGAAGGAGGAAAGAAAGAGGGAAGAGAGCGAAAGAGACGAGAGAGAGAGAGAGAGAGGGATGGAGGAGAATGAGACGGAGAGTGTGAGTGAGAAGGAAACAGATAGAGAGAAGGAGAAGGAGAGTGAGAGAAAGAGAAGTAGAACTAGAAAGATTGGGATAAGGAGAGAGAGTGAAGAAGAGAGACAAGAGACGGAGAGAGAAAGAGGAGGAGGAGGGAGAGGGAGAAAGAGAGAAGTAGGATGGTGAAGGAGAGAATGAGAGAGAGAGAGGTACTAAAGAGAAGGACAAAAGGAGAAAAAGAGAGAGAAGGCGAAGGGTGGAGAAGGAGAAAGAAAGAGAGGGATAAGGAGAGGGAGAGGGAGATGCAGAGGGTTAGGAAGACTGAAGAAGCGGAGAGAGACGGAGAAGGAGAAGGAAAAAGACAAGAAAAAGGAAAAGGAGAGAGAAGGAGATGGAGAGAGGTGGAGAGAATAGGAGGGGAGATCGACAGATGAGGGAGAGAGGGAAGTAGGAGAAGGAGAGGGAGAGGGGTGAGAGCGAGAGAAGGAGGGAGAGAGAAGCAGAAGGAGAATGGGAGAGACAGAGATGGAGAGTGTAGGACGAGAGAGGAGGAAATGGGGAAACAAGGAGAGAGGGCGAGGGAAGAAGATGAGAGACGGAGATGGAGAGAGAGAGCTAGAAGGAGAGGGAAAGAGAGAGGGAGAAGTAGAGACCAGTGGTAAAAGACGAGAGAGAAATAGAGAGGAGAGAGAAGGGTAAGAGAGATAGAAGGAGAACGAGAAAGGAGGGGAAAGAGAGAGAGGGGAGAGATAATGAGGAGAACGAGAGGAGTGAGAGAGAGTGAAGGTGACGGAGAGGAAAAGAAGAGGGAGGAGGAGAGAGATGAGAGAGAGAGGAGGAAGAGAAGGAGAAGAAGACAGGACAAGGAGAGAGAAGGAGAAGGGGAGAGTGGAGAGAAGATAAGGAGAGAGAGGAGGACAAGGGGAGCGAGAGGGGAGGAGACCGAGAAGGAGTGGAAGAGAGTAGAGATAGAGAAGGAAAGAGAGCGAGAAGAGGCAGACAGAGAGCGAGAGAGTAAGATAGAGTGAGAGAGGAGGGGAGGGAGAGAAGGACAAGGAGAGAGAAGTAGAGGGAGATGGAGGAGAGAGAAGGAGACGGAGAGAGGGAGAGCAGAGATGGGATGGAGATAGAGAGAGAGAGTAGCAAGAGGAGAAGGAGAAGGAAAGTCTGAGGGAGAGGAGAGACAAGAAGATGAGAGAGATGGAGAAGGAATAGGGGAAAAGAGGTGAGGGATTGAGGTAGAGGAGAAGGAGAGAGGGGGAAGAAGCTTGAAGACGAAGAGTGAAGGATAAGGAGAGAGAAGATAGAAGGGAAGAGAGAATCAGAGAGAGGAGTGAAGGAGAGAGAGCAGGGCAATAAGAGAGAGTGGAGAACAAGGAGAAGGAGGGAGAGAGAATGAGAGAAGGAAGGAGAGAGGGGAGAGAAGGAAGGATAAGAATAGAGAGAGAAGTAGAAGGAGGAGAGAGAGAAGGATAAGGAGAGGGGTGGAGATATGAGAGAGAAGGAGAGGAAGAAGGAGCGAGAGAAGGAGAAAGAGGTACAAGGAAGGAGAAGGTGGAAAGAAAGAGGGAAGAGAGCGAAAGAGACGAGAGAGGGAGAGGGATGGAGGAGAATGAGACGGAGAGTGTGAGTGAGAAGGAAACAGATAGAGAGAAGGAGAAGGAGAGTGAGAGAAAGAGAAGTAGAACTAGAAAGATTGGGATAAGGAGAGAGAATGAAGAAGAGAGACAAGAGACGGAGTGAGAAAGAGAAGGAGGAGGAGGGAGAGGGAGAAAGAGAGAAGTAGGAGAAGGAGAGGGAGAGGGGTGAGAGCGAGAGAAGGAGGGAGAGAGAAGCAGAAGGAGAATGGGAGAGACAGAGATGGAGAGTGTAGGACGAGAGAGGAGGAAATGGGGAAACAAGGAGAGAGGGCGAGGGAAGAAGATGAGAGACGGAGATGGAGAGAGAGAGCTAGAAGGAGAGGGAAAGAGAGAGGGAGAAGTAGAGACCAGTGGTAAAAGACGAGAGAGAAATAGAGAGGAGAGAGAAGGGTAAGAGAGATAGAAGGAGAACGAGAAAGGAGGGGAAAGAGAGAGAGGGGAGAGATAATGAGGAGAACGAGAGGAGTGAGAGAGAGTGAAGGTGACGGAGAGGAAAAGAAGAGGGAGGAGGAGAGAGATGAGAGAGAGAGGAGGAAGAGAAGGAGAAGAAGACAGGACAAGGAGAGAGAAGGAGAAGGGGAGAGTGGAGAGAAGAGAAGGAGAGAGAGGAGGACAATAAGAGAGACGAGTGAAGGAGAGAGAGCGGGGCAATAAGAGAGAGTGGAGAACAAGGAGAAGGAGGGAGAGAGAATGAGAGAAGGAAGGAGAGAGGGGAGAGAAGGAAGGATAAGAATAGAGAGAGAAGTAGAAGGAGGAGAGAGAGAAGGATAAGGAGAGGGGTGGAGATATGAGAGAGAAGGAGAGGAAGAAGGAGCGAGAGAAGGAGAAAGAGGTACAAGGAAGGAGAAGGTGGAAAGAAAGAGGGAAGAGAGCGAAAGAGACGAGAGAGGGAGAGGGATGGAGGAGAATGAGACGGAGAGTGTGAGTGAGAAGGAAACAGATAGAGAGAAGGAGAAGGAGAGTGAGAGAAAGAGAAGTAGAACTAGAAAGATTGGGATAAGGAGAGAGAATGAAGAAGAGAGACAAGAGACGGAGTGAGAAAGAGAAGGAGGAGGAGGGAGAGGGAGAAAGAGAGAAGTAGGATGGTGAAGGAGAGAATGAGAGAGAGAGAGAAATACTAAAGAGAAGGACAAAAAGAGAAAAAGAGAGAGAAGGCGAAGGGTGGAGAAGGAGAAAGAAAGAGAGGGATAAGGAGAGGGAGAGGGACAGGGAGATGCAGAGGTTTAGGAAGACTGAAGAAGCGGAGAGAGACGGAGAAGGAGAAGGAGAAGGAAAAAGACAAGGAAAAGGAAAAGGAGAGAGAAGGAGATGGAGAGAGGTGGAGAGAATAGGAGGGGAGATCGACAGAGGAGGGAGAGAGGGAAGTAGGAAAAGGAGGGGGAGAGGGGTGAGAGCGAGAGAAGGAGGGAGAGAAGCAGAAGGAGAATGGGAGAGACAGAGATGGAGAGTGTAGGACGAGAGAGGAGGAAATGGGGAAACAAGGAGAGAGGGCGAAGGAAGAAGATGAGAGACGGAGATGGAGAGAGAGAGAGCTAGAAGGAGAGGGAAAGAGAGAGGGAGAAGTAGAGACCAGTGGTAAAAGACGAGAGAGAAATAGAGAGGAGAGAGAAGGGGAAGAGAGAGAGAGAGAGAGAGAGAGGAGAGAGATAATGAGGAGAACGAGAGGAGTGAGAGAGAGTGAAGGTGACGGAGAGGAAAAGAAGAGGGAGGAGGAGAGAGATGAGAGAGAGAGGAGGAAGAGAGGGAGGGAGAAGAAGAAGGAGATGAGAAGGAGAAGAAGAGAGGAGAAGGAGAGAGAAGGAGAAGGGGAGAGTGGAGAGAAGATAAGGAGAGAGAGGAGGACAAGGGGAGCGAGAGGGGAGGAGACCGAGAAGGAGTGGAAGAGAGTAGAGATAGAGAAGGAAAGAGAGCGAGAAGAGGCAGACAGAGAGCGAGAGAGTAAGATAGAGTGAGAGAGGAGGGGAGGGAGAGAAGGACAAGGAGAGAGAAGTAGAGGGAGATGGAGGAGAGAGAAGGAGACGGAGAGAGGGAGAGCGGAGATGGGATGGAGATAGAGAGAGAGTAGCAAGAGGAGAAGGAGAAGGAAAGTGTGAGGGAGAGGAGAGACAAGAAGATGAGAGAGTTGGAGAAGGAAAAGGGGGAAAGAGGTGTGGGATTGAGGTAGAGGAGAAGGAGAGAGGGGGAAGAAGCTTGAAGACAAAGAGTGAAGAATAAGGAGAGAGAAGATATAAGGGAAGAGAGAATCGGAGAGAGGAGTGAAGGAGAGAGAGCGGGGCAATAAGAGAGAGTGGAGAACAAGGAGAAGGAGGGAGAGAGAATGAGAGAAGGAAGGAGAGAGGGGAGAGAAGGAAGGATAAGAATAGAGAGAGAAGTAGAAGGAGGAGAGAGAGAAGGATAAGGAGAGGGGTGGAGATATGAGAGAGAAGGAGAGGAAGAAGGAGCGAGAGAAGGAGAAAGTGGGACAAGGAAGGAGAAGGTGGAAAGAAAGAGGGAAGAGAGCGAAAGAGACGAGAGAGAGAGAGGGATGGAGGAGAATGAGACGGAGAGTGTGAGTGAGAAGGAAACAGATAGAGAGAAGGAGAAGGAGAGTGAGAGAAAGAGAAGTAGAACTAGAAAGATTGGGATAAGGAGAGAGAATGAAGAAGAGAGACAAGAGACGGAGTGAGAAAGAGAAGGAGGAGGAGGGAGAGGGAGAAAGAGAGAAGTAGGATGGTGAAGGAGAGAATGAGAGAGAGAGAGAAATACTAAAGAGAAGGACAAAAAGAGAAAAAGAGAGAGAAGGCGAAGGGTGGAGAAGGAGAAAGAAAGAGAGGGATAAGGAGAGGGAGAGGGACAGGGAGATGCAGAGGTTTAGGAAGACTGAAGAAGCGGAGAGAGACGGAGAAGGAGAAGGAGAAGGAAAAAGACAAGGAAAAGGAAAAGGAGAGAGAAGGAGATGGAGAGAGGTGGAGAGAATAGGAGGGGAGATCGACAGAGGAGGGAGAGAGGGAAGTAGGAAAAGGAGGGGGAGAGGGGTGAGAGCGAGAGAAGGAGGGAGAGAAGCAGAAGGAGAATGGGAGAGACAGAGATGGAGAGTGTAGGACGAGAGAGGAGGAAATGGGGAAACAAGGAGAGAGGGCGAAGGAAGAAGATGAGAGACGGAGATGGAGAGAGAGAGAGCTAGAAGGAGATGGAAAGAGAGAGGGAGAAGTAGAGACCAGTGGTAAAAGACGAGAGAGAAATAGAGAGGAGAGAGAAGGGGAAGAGAGAGAGAGAGAGAGAGAGAGAGAGAACGAGAAAGGAGGGGAAAGAGAGAGAGGAGAGAGATAATGAGGAGAACGAGAGGAGTGAGAGAGAGTGAAGGTGACGGAGAGGAAAAGAAGAGGGAGGAGGAGAGAGATGAGAGAGAGAGAGGAGGAAGAGAGGGAGGGAGAAGAAGAAGGAGATGAGAAGGAGAAGAAGAGAGGAGAAGGAGAGAGAAGGAGAAGGGGAGAGTGGAGAGAAGATAAGGAGAGAGAGGAGGACAAGGGGAGCGAGAGGGGAGGAGACCGAGAAGGAGTGGAAGAGAGTAGAGATAGAGAAGGAAAGAGAGCGAGAAGAGGCAGACAGAGAGCGAGAGAGTAAGATAGAGTGAGAGAGGAGGGGAGGGAGAGAAGGACAAGGAGAGAGAAGTAGAGGGAGATGGAGGAGAGAGAAGGAAGGATAAGAATAAAGAGAGAAGTAGAAGGAGGAGAGAGAGAAGGATAAGGAGCGGGGTGGAGATATGAGAGAGAAGGAGAGGAAGAAGGAGCGAGAGAAGGAGAAAGAGGGACAAGGAAGGAGAAGGAGGAAAGAAAGAGGGAAGAGAGCGAAAGAGACGAGAGAGAGAGAGAGAGAGGGATGGAGGAGAATGAGACGGAGAGTGTGAGTGAGAAGGAAACAGATAGAGAGAAGGAGAAGGAGAGTGAGAGAAAGAGAAGTAGAACTAGAAAGATTGGGATAAGGAGAGAGAGTGAAGAAGAGAGACAAGAGACGGAGAGAGAAAGAGGAGGAGGAGGGAGAGGGAGAAAGAGAGAAGTAGGATGGTGAAGGAGAGAATGAGAGAGAGAGAGGTACTAAAGAGAAGGACAAAAGGAGAAAAAGAGAGAGAAGGCGAAGGGTGGAGAAGGAGAAAGAAAGAGAGGGATAAGGAGAGGGAGAGGGAGATGCAGAGGGTTAGGAAGACTGAAGAAGCGGAGAGAGACGGAGAGGGAGAAGGAAAAAGACAAGGAAAAGGAAAAGGAGAGAGAAGGAGATGGAGAGAGGTGGAGAGAATAGGAGGGGAGATCGACAGATGAGGGAGAGAGGGAAGTAGGAGAAGGAGAGGGAGAGGGGTGAGAGCGAGAGAAGGAGGGAGAGAGAAGCAGAAGGAGAATGGGAGAGACAGAGATGGAGAGTGTAGGACGAGAGAGGAGGAAATGGGGAAACAAGGAGAGAGGGCGAGGGAAGAAGATGAGAGACGGAGATGGAGAGAGAGAGCTAGAAGGAGAGGGAAAGAGAGAGGGAGAAGTAGAGACCAGTGGTAAAAGACGAGAGAGAAATAGAGAGGAGAGAGAAGGGTAAGAGAGATAGAAGGAGAACGAGAAAGGAGGGGAAAGAGAGAGAGGGGAGAGATAATGAGGAGAACGAGAGGAGTGAGAGAGAGTGAAGGTGACGGAGAGGAAAAGAAGAGGGAGGAGGAGAGAGATGAGAGAGAGAGGAGGAAGAGAAGGAGAAGAAGACAGGACAAGGAGAGAGAAGGAGAAGGGGAGAGTGGAGAGAAGATAAGGAGAGAGAGGAGGACAATAAGAGAGACGAGTGAAGGAGAGAGAGCGGGGCAATAAGAGAGAGTGGAGAACAAGGAGAAGGAGGGAGAGAGAATGAGAGAAGGAAGGAGAGAGGGGAGAGAAGGAAGGATAAGAATAGAGAGAGAAGTAGAAGGAGGAGAGAGAGAAGGATAAGGAGAGGGGTGGAGATATGAGAGAGAAGGAGAGGAAGAAGGAGCGAGAGAAGGAGAAAGAGGTACAAGGAAGGAGAAGGTGGAAAGAAAGAGGGAAGAGAGCGAAAGAGACGAGAGAGGGAGAGGGATGGAGGAGAATGAGACGGAGAGTGTGAGTGAGAAGGAAACAGATAGAGAGAAGGAGAAGGAGAGTGAGAGAAAGAGAAGTAGAACTAGAAAGATTGGGATAAGGAGAGAGAGTGAAGAAGAGAGACAAGAGACGGAGAGAGAAAGAGAAGGAGGAGGGAGAGGGAGAAAGAGAGAAGTAGGATGGTGAAGGAGAGAATGAGAGAGAGAGAGAAATACTAAAGAGAAGGACAAAAGGAGAAAAAGAGAGAGAAGGCGAAAGGTGGAGAAGGAGAAAGAAAGAGAGGGATAAGGAGAGGGAGAGGGAGATGCAGAGGGTTAGGAAGACTGAAGAAGCGGAGAGAGACGGAGAAGGAGAAGGAAAAAGACAAGGAAAAGGAAAAGGAGAGAGAAGGAGATGGAGAGAGGTGGAGAGAATAGGAGGGGAGATCGACAGAGGAGGGAGAGAGGGAAGTAGGAAAAGGAGGGGGAGAGGGGTGAGAGCGAGAGAAGGAGGGAGAGAAGCAGAAGGAGATGGGAGAGACAGAGATGGAGAGTGTAGGACGAGAGAGGAGGAAATGGGGAAACAAGGAGAGAGGGCGAAGGAAGAAGATGAGAGACGGAGATGGAGAGAGAGAGAGCTAGAAGGAGAGGGAAAGAGAGAGGGAGAAGTAGAGACCAGTGGTAAAAGACGAGAGAGAAATAGAGAGGAGAGAGAAGGGGAAGAGAGAGAGAGAGAGAGAGAGAGAGAGAACGAGAAAGGAGGGGAAAGAGAGAGAGGAGAGAGATAATGAGGAGAACGAGAGGAGTGAGAGAGAGTGAAGGTGACGGAGAGGAAAAGAAGAGGGAGGAGGAGAGAGATGAGAGAGAGAGAGGAGGAAGAGAGGGAGGGAGAAGAAGAAGGAGATGAGAAGGAGAAGAAGAGAGGAGAAGGAGAGAGAAGGAGAAGGGGAGAGTGGAGAGAAGATAAGGAGAGAGAGGAGGACAAGGGGAGCGAGAGGGGAGGAGACCGAGAAGGAGTGGAAGAGAGTAGAGATAGAGAAGGAAAGAGAGCGAGAAGAGGCAGACAGAGAGCGAGAGAGTAAGATAGAGTGAGAGAGGAGGGGAGGGAGAGAAGGACAAGGAGAGAGAAGTAGAGGGAGATGGAGGAGAGAGAAGGAGACGGAGAGAGGGAGAGCGGAGATGGGATGGAGATAGAGAGAGAGTAGCAAGAGGAGAAGGAGAAGGAAAGTGTGAGGGAGAGGAGAGACAAGAAGATGAGAGAGTTGGAGAAGGAAAAGGGGGAAAGAGGTGTGGGATTGAGGTAGAGGAGAAGGAGAGAGGGGGAAGAAGCTTGAAGACAAAGAGTGAAGAATAAGGAGAGAGAAGATATAAGGGAAGAGAGAATCGGAGAGAGGAGTGAAGGAGAGAGAGCGGGGCAATAAGAGAGAGTGGAGAACAAGGAGAAGGAGGGAGAGAGAATGAGAGAAGGAAGGAGAGAGGGGAGAGAAGGAAGGATAAGAATAGAGAGAGAAGTAGAAGGAGGAGAGAGAGAAGGATAAGGAGATGGGTGGAGATATGAGAGAGAAGGAGAGGAAGGAGCGAGAGAAGGAGAAAGAGGGACAAGGAAGGAGAAGGTGGAAAGAAAGAGGGAAGAGAGCGAAAGAGACGAGAGAGAGAGGGATGGAGGAGAATGAGACGGAGAGTGTGAGTGAGAAGGAAACAGATAGAGAGAAGGAGAAGGAGAGTGAGAGAAAGAGAAGTAGAACTAGAAAGATTGGGATAAGGAGAGAGAGTGAAGAAGAGAGACAAGAGACGGAGAGAGAAAGAGAAGGAGGAGGAGGGAGAGGGAGAAAGAGAGAAGTAGGATGGTGAAGGAGAGAATGAGAGAGAGAGAGAAATACTAAAGAGAAGGACAAAAGGAGAAAAAGAGAGAGAAGGCGAAGGGTGGAGAAGGAGAAAGAAAGAGAGGGATAAGGAGAGGGAGAGGGAGAGGGAGATGCAGAGGGTTAGGAAGACTGAAGAAACGGAGAGAGACGGAGAAGGAGAAGGAAAAAGACAAGGAAAAGGAAAAGGAGAGAGAAGGAGATGGAGAGAGGTGGAGAGAATAGGAGGGGAGATCGACAGAGGAGGGAGAGAGGGAAGTAGGAGAAGGAGAGGGAGAGGGGTGAGAGCGAGAGAAGGAGGGAGAGAGAAGCAGAAGGAGAATGGGAGAGACAGAGATGGAGAGTGTAGGACGAGAGAGGAGGAAATGGGGAAACAAGGAGAGAGTGCGAGGGAAGAAGATGAGAGACGGAGATGGAGAGAGAAAGCTAGAAGGAGAGGGAAAGAGACAGGGAGAAGTAGAGACCAGTGGTAAAAGACGAGAGAGAAATAGAGAGGAGAGAGAAGGGGAAGAGAGAGAGAAGGAGAACGAGAAAGGAGGGGAAAGAGAGAGAGGAGAGAGATAATGAGGAGAACGAGAGGAGTGAGAGAGAGTGAAGGTGACGGAGAGGAAAAGAAGAGGGAGGAGGAGAGAGATGAGAGAGAGAGGAGGAAGAGAAGGAGGGAGAAGAAGAAGGAGATGAGAAGGAGAAGAAGAGAGGAGAAGGAGAGAGAAGGAGATGGGGAGAGTGGAGAGAAGATAAGGAGAGAGAGGAGGACAAGGGGAGAGAGAGGGAGGAGACCGAGAAGGAGTGGAAGAGATTAGAGATACAGAAGGAAAGAGAGCGAGAAGAGGCAGACAACGAGCGAGAGAGTAAGATAGAGTGAGAGAGGAGGGGAGCGAGAGAAGGACAAGGAGAGAGAAGTAGAGGGAGATGGAGGACAGAGAAGGGGACGTTGAGAGGGAGAGCGAAGATGGGATGGAGATAGAGAGAGAGTAGCAAGAGGAGAAGGAGAAGGAAAGTGTGAGGGAAAGGAGAGACAAGAAGATGAGAGAGTTGGAGAAGGAAAAGGGGGAAAGAGGTGAGGGATTGAGGTAGAAGAGAAGGAGAGAGGGGGAAGAAGCTTGAAGACGAAGAGTGAAGCATAAGGAGAGAGAAGATATAAGGGAAGAGAGAATCGGAGAGAGGAGTGAAGGAGAGAGAGCGGGGCAATAAGAGAGAGTGGAGAACAAGGAGAAGGAGGGAGAGAGAATGAGAGAAGGAAGGAGAGAGGGGAGAGAAGGAAGGATAAGAATAGAGAGAGAAGTAGAAGGAGGAGAGAGAGAAGGATAAGGAGAGGGGTGGAGATATGAGAGAGAAGGAGAGGAAGAAGGAGCGAGAGAAGGAGAAAGAGGGACAAGGAAGGAGAAGGTGGAAAGAAAGAGGGAAGAGAGCGAAAGAGACGAGAGAGAGAGAGGGATGGAGGAGAATGAGACGGAGAGTGTGAGTGAGAAGGAAACAGATAGAGAGAAGGAGAATGAGAGTGAGAGAAAGAGAAGTAGAACTAGAAAGATTGGGATAAGGAGAGAGAGTGAAGAAGAGAGACAAGAGACGGAGAGAGAAAGAGAAGGAGGAGGAGGGAGAGGGAGAAAGAGAGAAGTAGGATGGTGAAGGAGAGAATGAGAGAGAGAGAAATACTAAAGAGAAGGACAAAAGGAGAAAAAGAGAGAGAAGGCGAAGGGTGGAGAAGGAGAAAGAAAGAGAGGGATAAGGAGAGGGCGAGGGAGAGGGAGATGCAGAGGGTTAGGAAGACTGAAGAAGCGGAGAGAGACGGAGAAGGAGAAGGAAAAAGACAAGGAAAAGGAAAAGGAGAGAGAAGGAGATGGAGAGAGGTGGAGAGAATAGGAGGGGAGATCGACAGAGGAGGGAGAGAGGGAAGTAGGAGAAGGAGAGGGAGAGGGGTGAGAGCGAGAGAAGGAGGGAGAGAGAAGCAGAAGGAGAATGGGAGAGACAGAGATGGATAGTGTAGGACGAGAGAGGAGGAAATGGGGAAACAAGGAGAGAGGACGAGGGAAGAAGATGAGAGACGGAGATGGAGAGAGAGAGCTAGAAGGAGAGGGAAAGAGAGAGGGAGAAGTAGAGACCAGTGGTAAAAGACGAGAGAGAAATAGAGAGGAGAGAGAAGGGGAAGAGAGAGAGAAGGAGAACGAGAAAGGAGGGGAAAGAGAGAGAGGAGAGAGATAATGAGGAGAACGAGAGGAGTGAGAGAGAGTGAAGGTGACGGAGAGGAAAAGAAGAGGGAGGAGGAGAGAGATGAGAGAGAGAGGAGGAAGAGAAGGAGGGAGAAGAAGAAGGAGATGAGAAGGAGAAGAAGAGAGGAGAAGGAGAGAGAAGGAGAAGGGGAGAGTGGAGAGAAGATAAGGAGAGAGAGGAGGACAAGGGGAGCGAGAGGGAGGAGACCGAGAAGGAGTGGAAGAGATTAGAGATAGAGAAGGAAAGAGAGCGAGAAGAGGAAGACAACGAGCGAGAGAGTAAGATAGAGTGAGAGAGGAGGGGAGCGAGAGAAGGACAAGGAGAGAGAAGTAGAGGGAGATGGAGGACAGAGAAGGAGACGTTGAGAGGGAGAGCGGAGATGGGATGGAGATAGAGAGAGAGTAGCAAGAGGAGAAGGAGAAGGAAAGTGTGAGGGAAAGGAGAGAAAAGAAGATGAGAGAGTTGGAGAAGGAAAAGGGGGAAAGAGGTGAGGGATTGAGGTAGAGGAGAAGGAGAGAGGGGGAAGAAGCTTGAAGACGAAGAGTGAAGCATAAGGAGAGAGAAGATATAAGGGAAGAGAGAATCGGAGAGAGGAGTGAAGGAGAGAGAGCGGGGCAATAAGAGAGAGTGGAGAACAAGGAGAAGGAGGGAGAGAGAATGAGAGAAGGAAGGAGAGAGGGGAGAGAAGGAAGGATAAGAATAGAGAGAGAAGTAGAAGGAGGAGAGAGAGAAGGATAAGGAGAGGGGTGGAGATATGAGAGAGAAGGAGAGGAAGAAGGAGCGAGAGAAGGAGAAAGAGGGACAAGGAAGGAGAAGGTGGAAAGAAAGAGGGAAGAGAGCGAAAGAGACGAGAGAGAGAGAGGGATGGAGGAGAATGAGACGGAGAGTGTGAGTGAGAAGGAAACAGATAGAGAGAAGGAGAATGAGAGTGAGAGAAAGAGAAGTAGAACTAGAAAGATTGGGATAAGGAGAGAGAGTGAAGAAGAGAGACAAGAGACGGAGAGAGAAAGAGAAGGAGGAGGAGGGAGAGGGAGAAAGAGAGAAGTAGGATGGTGAAGGAGAGAATGAGAGAGAGAGAAATACTAAAGAGAAGGACAAAAGGAGAAAAAGAGAGAGAAGGCGAAGGGTGGAGAAGGAGAAAGAAAGAGAGGGATAAGGAGAGGGCGAGGGAGAGGGAGATGCAGAGGGTTAGGAAGACTGAAGAAGCGGAGAGAGACGGAGAAGGAGAAGGAAAAAGACAAGGAAAAGGAAAAGGAGAGAGAAGGAGATGGAGAGAGGTGGAGAGAATAGGAGGGGAGATCGACAGAGGAGGGAGAGAGGGAAGTAGGAGAAGGAGAGGGAGAGGGGTGAGAGCGAGAGAAGGAGGGAGAGAGAAGCAGAAGGAGAATGGGAGAGACAGAGATGGATAGTGTAGGACGAGAGAGGAGGAAATGGGGAAACAAGGAGAGAGGACGAGGGAAGAAGATGAGAGACGGAGATGGAGAGAGAGAGCTAGAAGGAGAGGGAAAGAGAGAGGGAGAAGTAGAGACCAGTGGTAAAAGACGAGAGAGAAATAGAGAGGAGAGAGAAGGGGAAGAGAGAGAGAAGGAGAACGAGAAAGGAGGGGAAAGAGAGAGAGGAGAGAGATAATGAGGAGAACGAGAGGAGTGAGAGAGAGTGAAGGTGACAGAGAGGAAAAGAAGAGGGAGGAGGAGAGAGATGAGAGAGAGAGGAGGAAGAGAAGGAGGGAGAAGAAGAAGGAGATGAGAAGGAGAAGAAGAGAGGAGAAGGAGAGAGAAGGAAAAGGGGAGAGTGGAGAGAAGATAAGGAGAGAGAGGAGGACAAGGGGAGAGAGAGGGAGGAGACCGAGAAGGAGTGGAAGAGATTAGAGATAGAGAAGGAAAGAGAGCGAGAAGAGGAAGACAACGAGCGAGAGAGTAAGATAGAGTGAGAGAGGAGGGGAGCGAGAGAAGGACAAGGAGAGAGAAGTAGAGGGAGATGGAGGACAGAGAAGGAGACGTTGAGAGGGAGAGCGGAGATGGGATGGAGATAGAGAGAGAGTAGCAAGAGGAGAAGGAGAAGGAAAGTGTGAGGGAAAGGAGAGAAAAGAAGATGAGAGAGTTGGAGAAGGAAAAGGGGGAAAGAGGTGAGGGATTGAGGTAGAGGAGAAGGAGAGAGGGGGAAGAAGCTTGAAGACGAAGAGACGGAGAGAGAAAGAGAAGGAGGAGGAGGGAGAGGGAGAAAAGTAGGATGGTGAAGGAGAGAATGAGAGAGAGAAAGGTACTAAAGAGAAGGACAAAAGGAGAAAAAGAGAGAGAAGGCGAAGGGTAGAGAAGGAGAAAGAAAGAGAGGGATAAGGAGGGGGAGAGGGAGATGCAGAGGGTTAGGAAGACTGAAGAAGCGGAGAGAGACGGAGAAGGAGAAGGAAAAAGACAAGGAAAAGGAAAAGGGGAGAGAAGGAGATGGAGAGAGGTGGAGAGAATAGGAGGGGAGATCGACAGATGAGGGAGAGAGGGAAGTAGGAGGAGAGGGAGAGGGGTGAGAGCGAGAGAAGGAGGGAGAGAGAAGCCGAAGGAGAATGGGAGAGACAGAGATGGAGAGTGTAGGACGAGAGAGAAGGAAATGGGGAAACAAGGAGAGAGGGTGAGGGAAGAAGATGACAGACGGAGATGGAGAGAGAGAGCTAGAAGGAGAGGGAAAGAGAGAGGGAGAAGTAGAGACCAGTGGTAAAAGACGAGAGAGAAATAGAGAGGAGAGAGAAGGGGAAGAGAGAGAGAGAGAAGGAGAACGAGAAAGGAGGGGAAAGAGAGAGAGCAGAGAGATAACGAGGAGAACGAGAGGAGTGAGAGAGAGTGAAGGTGACGGAGAGGAAAAGAAGAGGGAGGAGGAGAGAGATGAGAGAGAGAGGAGGAAGAGAAGGAGGAGATGAGAAGGAGAACAAGAGAGGACAAGGAGAGAGAAGGAGAAGGGGAGAGTGGAGAGAAGATAAGGAGAGAGAGGAGGACAAGGGTAGCGAGAGGGGAGGAGACCGAGAAGGAGTGGAAGAGAGTAGAGATAGAGAAGGAAAGAGAGCGAGAAGAGGCAGACAGAGAGTAAGATAGAGTGAGAGAGGAGGGGAGGGAGAGAAGGACAAGGAGAGAGAAGTAGAGGGAGATGGAGGAGAGAGAAGGAGACGGAGAGAGGGAGAGCGGAGATGGGATGGAGATAGAGAGAGAGTAGCAAGAGGAGAAGGAGAAGGAAAGTGTGAGGGAGAGGAGAGACAAGAAGATGAGAGAGATGGAGAAGGAAAAGGGGGGAAAGAGGTGAGGGATTGAGGTAGAGGAGAAGGAGAGAGGGGGAAGAAGCTTGAAGACGAAGAGTGAAGGATAAGGAGAGAGAAGATAGAAGGGAAGAGAGAATCAGAGAGAGGAGTGAAGGAGAGAGAGCGGGGCAATAAGAGAGAGTGGAGAACAAGGAGAAGGAGGGAGAGAGAATGAGAGAAGGAAGGAGAGAGGGGAGAGAAGGAAGGATAAGAATAGAGAGAGAAGTAGAAGGAGGAGAGAGAGAAGGATAAGGAGAGGGGTGGAGATATGAGAGAGAAGGAGAGGAAGAAGGAGCGAGAGATGGAGAAAGAGGGACAAGGAAGGAGAAGGTGGAAAGAAAGAGGGAAGAGAGCGAAAGAGACGAGAGAGAGGGATGGAGGAGAATGAGATGGAGAGTGTGAGTTAGAAGGAACCAGATAGAGAGAAGGAGAAGGAGAGTGAGAGAATGAGAAGTAGAACTAGAAAGATTGGGATAAAGAGAGAGAGTGAAGAAGAGAGACAAGAGACGGAGAGAGAAAGAGAAGGAGGAGGAGGGAGAGGGAGAAAGAGAGAAGTAGGATGGTGAAGGAGAGAATGAGAGAGAGAGAGAGGTACTAAAGAGAAGGACAAAAGGAGAAAAAGAGAGAGAAGGCGAAGGGTAGAGAAGGAGAAAGAAAGAGAGGGATAAGGAGAGGGAGAGGGAGATGCAGAGGGTTAGGAAGACTGAAGAAGCGGAGAGAGACGGAGAAGGAGAAGGAAAAAGACAAGGAAAAGGAAAAGGGGAGAGAAGGAGATGGAGAGAGGTGGAGAGAATAGGAGGGGAGATCGACAGAGGAGGGAGAGAGGGAAGTAGGAGGAGAGGGAGAGGGGTGAGAGCGAGAGAAGGAGGGAGAGAGAAGCCGAAGGAGAATGGGAGAGACAGAGATGGAGAGTGTAGGACGAGAGAGAAGGAAATGGGGAAACAAGGAGAGAGGGCGAGGGAAGAAGATGACAGACGGAGATGGAGAGAGAGAGCTAGAAGGAGAGGGAAAGAGAGAGGGAGAAGTAGAGACCAGTGGTAAAAGACGAGAGAGAAATAGAGAGGAGAGAGAAGGGGAAGAGAGAGAGAGAGAGAGAAGGAGAACGAGAAAGGAGGGGAAAGAGAGAGAGGAGAGAGATAACGAGGAGAACGAGAGGAGTGAGAGAGAGTGAAGGTGACGGAGAGGAAAAGAAGAGGGAGGAGGAGAGAGATGAGAGAGAGAGAGAGGAGGAAGAGAAGGAGGAGATGAGAAGGAGAACAAGAGAGGACAAGGAGAGAGAAGGAGAAGGGGAGAGTGGAGAGAAGATAAGGAGAGAGAGGAGGACAAGGGGAGCGAGAGGGGAGGAGACCGAGAAGGAGTGGAAGAGAGTAGAGATAGAGAAGGAAAGAGAGCGAGAAGAGGAACACAGAGAGCGAGAGAGTAAGATAGAGTGAGAGAGGAGGGGAGGGAGAGAAGGACAAGGAGAGAGAAGTAGAGGGAGATGGAGGAGAGAGAAGGAGACGGAGAGAGGGAGAGCGGAGATGGGATGGAGATAGAGAGAGAGTAGCAAGAGGAGAAGGAGAAGGAAAGTGTGAGGGAGAGGAGAGACAAGAAGATGAGAGAGATGGAGAAGGAAAAGGGGGGAAAGAGGTGAGGGATTGAGGTAGAGGAGAAGGAGAGAGGGGGAAGAAGCTTGAAGACGAAGAGTGAAGGATAAGGAGAGAGAAGATAGAAGGGAAGAGAGAATCAGAGAGAGGAGTGAAGGAGAGGGAGCGGGGCAATAAGAGAGAGTGGAGAACAAGGAGAAGGAGGGAGAGAGAATGAGAGAAGGAGAGAGGGGAGAGAAGGAAGGATAAGAATAGAGAGAGAAGTAGAAGGAGGAGAGAGAGAAGGATAAGGAGAGGGGTGGAGATATGAGAGAGAAGGAGAGGAAGAAGGAGCGAGAGAAGGAGAAAGAGGGACAAGGAAGGAGAAGGTGGAAAGAAAGAGGGAAGAGAGCGAAAGAGACGAGAGAGAGAGGGATGGAGGAGAATGAGACGGAGAGTGTGAGTGAGAAGGAAACAGATAGAGAGAAGGAGAAGGAGAGTGAGAGAAAGAGAAGTAGAACTAGAAAGATTGGGATAAGGAGAGAGAGTGAAGAAGAGAGACAAGAGACGGAGAGAGAAAGAGAAGGAGGAGGAGGGAGAGGGAGAAAGAGAGAAGTAGGATGGTGAAGGAGAGAATGAGAGAGAGGGAGAGGTACTAAAGAGAAGGACAAAAGGAGAAAAAGAGAGAGAAGGAGAAAGAAAGAGAGGGATAAGGAGAGGGAGAGGGAGATGCAGAGGGTTAGGAAGACTGAAGAAGCGGAGAGAGACGGAGAAGGAGAAGGAAAAAGACAAGGAAAAGGAAAAGGAGAGAGAAGGAGATGGAGAGAGGTGGAGAGAATAGGAGGGGAGATCGACAGAGGAGGGAGAGAGGGAAGTAGGAGAAGGAGAGGGAGAGGGGTGAGAGCGAGAGAAGGAGGGAGAGAGAAGCAGAAGGAGAATGGGAGAGACAGAGATGGAGAGTGTAGGACCAGAGAGAAGGAAATGGGGAAACAAGGAGAGAGGGCGAGGGAAGAAGATGAGAGACGGAGATGGAGAGAGAGAGCTAGAAGGAGAGGGAAAGAGAGAGGGAGAAGTAGAGACCAGTGGTAAAAGACGAGAGAGAAATAGAGAGGAGAGAGAAGGGGAAGAGAGAGAGAGAAGGAGAACGAGAAAGGAGGGGAAAGAGAGAGAGGAGAGAGATAATGAGGAGAACGAGAGGAGTGAGAGAGAGTGAAGGTGACGGAGAGGAAAAGAAGAGGGAGGAGGAGAGAGATGAGAGAGAGAGAGAGGAGGAAGAGAAGGAGGGAGAAGAAGAAGGAGATGAGAAGGAGAACAAGAGAGGACAAGGAGAGAGAAGGAGAAGGGGAGAGTGGAGAGAAGATAAGGAGAGAGAGGAGGACAAGGGGAGCGAGAGGGGAGGAGACCGAGAAGGAGTGGAAGAGAGTAGAGATAGAGAAGGAAAGAGAGCGAGAAGAGGCAGACAGAGAGCGAGAGAGTGAGATAGAGTGAGAGAGGAGGGGAGGGAGAGAAGGACAAGGAGAGAGAAGTAGAGGGAGATGGAGGAGAGAGAAGGAGACGGAGAGAGGGAGAGCGGAGATGGGATGGAGATAGAGGGAGAGTAGCAAGAGGAGAAGGAGAAGGAAAGTGTGAGGGAGAGGAGAGACAAGAAGATGAGAGAGATGGAGAAGGAAAAGGGGGAAAGAGGTGAGGGATTGAGGTAGAGGAGAAGGAGAGAGGGGGAAGAAGCTTGAAGACGAAGAGTGAAGGATAAGGAGAGAGAAGATAGAAGGGAAGAGAGAATCAGAGAGAGGAGTGAAGGAGAGAGAGCGGGGCAATAAGAGAGAGTGGAGAACAAGGAGAAGGAGGGAGAGAGAATGAGAGAAGGAAGGAGAGAGGGGAGAGAAGGAAGGATAAGAATAGAGAGAGAAGTAGAAGGAGGAGAGAGAGAAGGATAAGGAGAGGGGTGGAGATATGAGAGAGAAGGAGAGGAAGAAGGAGCGAGAGAAGGAGAAAGAGGGACAAGGAAGGAGAAGGTGGAAAGAAAGAGGGAAGAGAGCGAAAGAGACGAGAGAGAGAGGGATGGAGGAGAATGAGACGGAGAAGTGTGAGTGAGAAGGAAACAGATAGAGAGAAGGAGAAGGAGAGTGAGAGAAAGAGAAGTAGAACTAGAAAGATTGGGATAAGGAGAGAGAGTGAAGAAGAGAGACAAGAGACAAGAGACGGAGAGAGAAAGAGAAGGAGGAGGAGGGAGAGGGAGAAAGAGAGAAGTAGGATGGTGAAGGAGAGAATGAGAGAGAGGGAGAGGTACTAAAGAGAAGGACAAAAGGAGAAAAAGAGAGAGAAGGAGAAAGAAAGAGAGGGATAAGGAGAGGGAGAGGGAGATGCAGAGGGTTAGGAAGACTGAAGAAGCGGAGAGAGACGGAGAAGGAGAAGGAAAAAGACAAGGAAAAGGAAAAGGAGAGAGAAGGAGATGGAGAGAATAGGAGGGGAGATCGACAGAGGAGGGAGAGAGGGAAGTAGGAGAAGGAGAGGGAGAGGGGTGAGAGCGAGAGAAGGAGGGAGAGAGAAGCAGAAGGAGAATGGGAGAGACAGAGATGGAGAGTGTAGGACGAGAGAGAAGGAAATGGGGAAACAAGGAGAGAGGGCGAGGGAAGAAGATGAGAGACGGAGATGGAGAGAGAGAGCTAGAAGGAGAGGGAAAGAGAGAGGGAGAAGTAGAGACCAGTGGTAAAAGACGAGAGAGAAATAGAGAGGAGAGAGAAGGGGAAGAGAGAGAGAGAGAAGGAGAACGAGAAAGGAGGGGAAAGAGAGAGAGGAGAGATATAATGAGGAGAACGAGAGGAGTGAGAGAGAGTGAAGGTGACGGAGAGGAAAAGAAGAGGGAGGAGGAGAGAGATGAGAGAGAGAGAGGAGGAAGAGAAGGAGGGAGAAGAAGATGGAGATGAGAAGGAGAACAAGAGAGGACAAGGAGAGAGAAGGAGAATGGGAGAGTGGAGAGAAGATAAGGAGAGAGAGGAGGACAAGGGGAGCGAGAGGGGAGGAGACCGAGAAGGAGTGGAAGAGAGTAGAGATAGAGAAGGAAAGAGAGCGAGAAGAGGCAGACAGAGAGCGAGAGAGTGAGATAGAGTGAGAGAGGAGGGGAGGGAGAGAAGGACAAGGAGAGAGAAGTAGAGGGAGATGGAGGAGAGAGAAGGAGACGGAGAGAGGTAGAGCGGAGATGGGATGGAGATAGAGGGAGAGTAGCAAGAGGAGAAGGAGAAGGAAAGTGTGAGGGAGAGGAGAGACAAGAAGATGAGAGAGATGGAGAAGGAAAAGGGGGAAAGAGGTGAGGGATTGAGGTAGAGGAGAAGGAGAGAGGGGGAAGAAGCTTGAAGACGAAGAGTGAAGGATAAGGAGAGAGAAGATAGAAGGGAAGAGAGAATCAGAGAGAGGAGTGAAGGAGAGAGAGCGGGGCAATAAGAGAGAGTGGAGAACAAGGAGAAGGAGGGAGAGAGAATGAGAGAAGGAAGGAGAGAGGGGAGAGAAGGAAGGATAAGAATAGAGAGAGAAGTAGAAGGAGGAGAGAGAGAAGGATAAGGAGAGGGGTGGAGATATGAGAGAGAAGGAGAGGAAGAAGGAGCGAGAGAAGGAGAAAGAGGGACAAGGAAGGAGAAGGTGGAAAGAAAGAGGGAAGAGAGCGAAAGAGACGAGAGAGAGAGGGATGGAGGAGAATGAGACGGAGAGTGTGAGTGAGAAGGAAACAGATAGAGAGAAGGAGAAGGAGAGTGAGAGAAAGAGAAGTAGAACTAGAAAGATTGGGATAAGGAGAGAGAAAGAGAAGGAGGAGGAGGGAGAGGGAGAAAGAGAGAAGTAGGATGGTGAAGGAGAGAATGAGAGAGAGGGAGAGGTACTAAAGAGAAGGACAAAAGGAGAAAAAGAGAGAGAAGGAGAAAGAAAGAGAGGGATAAGGAGAGGGAGAGGGAGATGCAGAGGGTTAGGAAGACTGAAGAAGCGGAGAGAGACGGAGAAGGAGAAGGAAAAAGACAAGGAAAAGGAAAAGGAGAGAGAAGGAGATGGAGAGAGGTGGAGAGAATAGGAGGGGAGATCGACAGAGGAGGGAGAGAGGGAAGTAGGAGAAGGAGAGGGAGAGGGGTGAGAGCGAGAGAAGGAGGGAGAGAGAAGCAGAAGGAGAATGGGAGAGACAGAGATGGAGAGTGTAGGACGAGAGAGAAGGAAATGGGGAAACAAGGAGAGAGGGCGAGGGAAGAAGATGAGAGACGGAGATGGAGAGAGAGAGCTAGAAGGAGAGGGAAAGAGAGAGGGAGAAGTAGAGACCAGTGGTAAAAGACGAGAGAGAAATAGAGAGGAGAGAGAAGGGGAAGAGAGAGAGAGAAGGAGAACGAGAAAGGAGGGGAAAGAGAGAGAGGAGAGAGATAATGAGGAGAACGAGAGGAGTGAGAGAGAGTGAAGGTGACGGAGAGGAAAAGAAGAGGGAGGAGGAGAGAGATGAGAGAGAGAGAGGAGGAAGAGAAGGAGGGAGAAGAAGAAGGAGATGAGAAGGAGAACAAGGAGAGAGAAGGAGAAGGGGAGAGTGGAGAGAAGATAAGGAGAGAGAGGTGGACAAGGGGAGCGAGAGGGGAGGAGACCGAGAAGGAGTGGAAGAGAGTAGAGATAGAGAAGGAAAGAGAGCGAGAAGAGGCAGACAGAGAGCGAGAGAGTGAGATAGAGTGAGAGAGGAGGGGAGGGAGAGAAGGACAAGGAGAGAGAAGTAGAGGGAGATGGAGGAGAGAGAAGGAGACGGAGAGAGGGAGAGCGGAGATGGGATGGAGATAGAGGGAGAGTAGCAAGAGGAGAAGGAGAAGGAAAGTGTGAGGGAGAGGAGAGACAAGAAGATGAGAGAGATGGAGAAGGAAAAGGGGGAAAGAGGTGAGGGATTGAGGTAGAGGAGAAGGAGAGAGGGGGAAGAAGCTTGAAGACGAAGAGTGAAGGATAAGGAGAGAGAAGATAGAAGGGAAGAGAGAATCAGAGAGAGGAGTGAAGGAGAGAGAGGGGCAATAAGAGAGAGTGGAGAACAAGGAGAAGGAGGGAGAGAGAATGAGAGAAGGAAGGAGAGAGGGGAGAGAAGGAAGGATAAGAATAGAGAGAGAAGTAGAAGGAGGAGAGAGAGAAGGATAAGGAGAGGGGTGGAGATATGAGAGAGAAGGAGAGGAAGAAGGAGCGAGAGAAGGAGAAAGAGGGACAAGGAAGGAGAAGGTGGAAAGAAAGAGGGAAGAGAGCGAAAGAGACGAGAGAGAGAGGGATGGAGGAGAATGAGACGGAGAGTGTGAGTGAGAAGGAAACAGATAGAGAGAAGGAGAAGGAGAGTGAGAGAAAGAGAAGTAGAACTAGAAAGATTGGGATAAGGAGAGAGAGTGAAGAAGAGAGACAAGAGACGGAGAGAGAAAGAGAAGGAGGAGGAGGGAGAGGGAGAAAGAGAGAAGTAGGATGGTGAAGGAGAGAATGAGAGAGAGGGAGAGGTACTAAAGAGAAGGACAAAAGGAGAAAAAGAGAGAGAAGGAGAAAGAAAGAGAGGGATAAGGAGAGGGAGAGGGAGATGCAGAGGATTAGGAAGACTGAAGAAGCGGAGAGAGACGGAGAAGGAGAAGGAAAAAGACAAGGAAAAGGAAAAGGAGAGAGAAGGAGATGGAGAGAGGTGGAGAGAATAGGAGGGGAGATCGACAGAGGAGGGAGAGAGGGAAGTAGGAGAAGGAGAGGGAGAGGGGTGAGAGCGAGAGAAGGAGGGAGAGAGAAGCAGAAGGAGAATGGGAGAGACAGAGATGGAGAGTGTAGGACGAGAGAGAAGGAAATGGGGAAACAAGGAGAGAGGGCGAGGGAAGAAGATGAGAGACGGAGATGGAGAGAGAGAGCTAGAAGGAGAGGGAAAGAGAGAGGGAGAAGTAGAGACCAGTGGTAAAAGACGAGAGAGAAATAGAGAGGAGAGAGAAGGGGAAGAGAGAGAGAGAAGGAGAACGAGAAAGGAGGGGAAAGAGAGAGAGGAGAGAGATAATGAGGAGAACGAGAGGAGTGAGAGAGAGTGAAGGTGACGGAGAGGAAAAGAAGAGGGAGGAGGAGAGAGATGAGAGAGAGAGAGGAGGAAGAGAAGGAGGGAGAAGAAGAAGGAGATGAGAAGGAGAACAAGGAGAGAGAAGGAGAAGGGGAGAGTGGAGAGAAGATAAGGAGAGAGAGGTGGACAAGGGGAGCGAGAGGGGAGGAGACCGAGAAGGAGTGGAAGAGAGTAGAGATAGAGAAGGAAAGAGAGCGAGAAGAGGCAGACAGAGAGCGAGAGAGTGAGATAGAGTGAGAGAGGAGGGGAGGGAGAGAAGGACAAGGAGAGAGAAGTAGAGGGAGATGGAGGAGAGAGAAGGAGACGGAGAGAGGGAGAGCGGAGATGGGATGGAGATAGAGGGAGAGTAGCAAGAGGAGAAGGAGAAGGAAAGTGTGAGGGAGAGGAGAGACAAGAAGATGAGAGAGATGGAGAAGGAAAAGGGGGAAAGAGGTGAGGGATTGAGGTAGAGGAGAAGGAGAGAGGGGGAAGAAGCTTGAAGACGAAGAGTGAAGGATAAGGAGAGAGAAGATAGAAGGGAAGAGAGAATCAGAGAGAGGAGTGAAGGAGAGAGAGAGGGGCAATAAGAGAGAGTGGAGAACAAGGAGAAGGAGGGAGAGAGAATGAGAGAAGGAAGGAGAGAGGGGAGAGAAGGAAGGATAAGAATAGAGAGAGAAGTAGAAGGAGGAGAGAGAGAAGGATAAGGAGAGGGGTGGAGATATGAGAGAGAAGGAGAGGAAGAAGGAGCGAGAGAAGGAGAAAGAGGGACAAGGAAGGAGAAGGTGGAAAGAAAGAGGGAAGAGAGCGAAAGAGACGAGAGAGAGAGGGATGGAGGAGAATGAGACGGAGAGTGTGAGTGAGAAGGAAACAGATAGAGAGAAGGAGAAGGAGAGTGAGAGAAAGAGAAGTAGAACTAGAAAGATTGGGATAAGGAGAGAGAGTGAAGAAGAGAGACAAGAGACGGAGAGAGAAAGAGAAGGAGGAGGAGGGAGAGGGAGAAAGAGAGAAGTAGGATGGTGAAGGAGAGAATGAGAGAGAGGGAGAGGTACTAAAGAGAAGGACAAAAGGAGAAAAAGAGAGAGAAGGAGAAAGAAAGAGAGGGATAAGGAGAGGGAGAGGGAGATGCAGAGGGTTAGGAAGACTGAAGAAGCGGAGAGAGACGGAGAAGGAGAAGGAAAAAGACAAGGAAAAGGAAAAGGAGAGAGAAGGAGATGGAGAGAGGTGGAGAGAATAGGAGGGGAGATCGACAGAGGAGGGAGAGAGGGAAGTAGGAGAAGGAGAGGGAGAGGGGTGAGAGCGAGAGAAGGAGGGAGAGAGAAGCAGAAGGAGAATGGGAGAGACAGAGATGGAGAGTGTAGGACGAGAGAGAAGGAAATGGGGAAACAAGGAGAGAGGGCGAGGGAAGAAGATGAGAGACGGAGATGGAGAGAGAGAGCTAGAAGGAGAGGGAAAGAGAGAGGGAGAAGTAGAGACCAGTGGTAAAAGACGAGAGAGAAATAGAGAGGAGAGAGAAGGGGAAGAGAGAGAGAGAGAAGGAGAACGAGAAAGGAGGGGAAAGAGAGAGAGGAGAGATATAATGAGGAGAACGAGAGGAGTGAGAGAGAGTGAAGGTGACGGAGAGGAAAAGAAGAGGGAGGAGGAGAGAGATGAGAGAGAGAGAGGAGGAAGAGAAGGAGGGAGAAGAAGAAGGAGATGAGAAGGAGAACAAGAGAGGACAAGGAGAGAGAAGGAGAAGGGGAGAGTGGAGAGAAGATAAGGAGAGAGAGGAGGACAAGGGGAGCGAGAGGGGAGGAGACCGAGAAGGAGTGGAAGAGAGTAGAGATAGAGAAGGAAAGAGAGCGAGAAGAGGCAGACAGAGAGCGAGAGAGTGAGATAGAGTGAGAGAGGAGGGGAGGGAGAGAAGGACAAGGAGAGAGAAGTAGAGGGAGATGGAGGAGAGAGAAGGAGACGGAGAGAGGGAGAGCGGAGATGGGATGGAGATAGAGGGAGAGTAGCAAGAGGAGAAGGAGAAGGAAAGTGTGAGGGAGAGGAGAGACAAGAAGATCAGAGAGATGGAGAAGGAAAAGGGGGAAAGAGGTGAGGGATTGAGGTAGAGGAGAAGGAGAGAGGGGGAAGAAGCTTGAAGACGAAGAGTGAAGGATAAGGAGAGAGAAGATAGAAGGGAAGAGAGAATCAGAGAGAGGAGTGAAGGAGAGAGAGCGGGGCAATAAGGGAGAGTGGAGAACAAGGAGAAGGAGGGAGAGAGAATGAGAGAAGGAAGGAGAGAGGGGAGAGAAGGAAGGATAAGAATAGAGAGAGAAGTAGAAGGAGGAGAGAGAGAAGGATAAGGAGAGGGGTGGAGATATGAGAGAGAAGGAGAGGAAGAAGGAGCGAGAGAAGGAGAAAGAGGGACAAGGAAGGAGAAGGTGGAAAGAAAGAGGGAAGAGAGCGAAAGAGACGAGAGAGAGAGGGATGGAGGAGAATGAGACGGAGAGTGTGAGTGAGAAGGAAACAGATAGAGAGAAGGAGAAGGAGAGTGAGAGAAAGAGAAGTAGAACTAGAAAGATTGGGATAAGGAGAGAGAGTGAAGAAGAGAGACAAGAGACGGAGAGAGAAAGAGAAGGAGGAGGAGGGAGAGGGAGAAAGAGAGAAGTAGGATGGTGAAGGAGAGAATGAGAGAGAGGGAGAGGTACTAAAGAGAAGGACAAAAGGAGAAAAAGAGAGAGAAGGAGAAAGAAAGAGAGGGATAAGGAGAGGGAGAGGGAGATGCAGAGGGTTAGGAAGACTGAAGAAGCGGAGAGAGACGGAGAAGGAGAAGGAAAAAGACAAGGAAAAGGAAAAGGAGAGAGAAGGAGATGGAGAGAGGTGGAGAGAATAGGAGGGGAGATCGACAGAGGAGGGAGAGAGGGAAGTAGGAGAAGGAGAGGGAGAGGGGTGAGAGCGAGAGAAGGAGGGAGAGAGAAGCAGAAGGAGAATGGGAGAGACAGAGATGGAGAGTGTAGGACGAGAGAGAAGGAAATGGGGAAACAAGGAGAGAGGGCGAGGGAAGAAGATGAGAGACGGAGATGGAGAGAGAGAGCTAGAAGGAGAGGGAAAGAGAGAGGGAGAAGTAGAGACCAGTGGTAAAAGACGAGAGAGAAATAGAGAGGAGAGAGAAGGGGAAGAGAGAGAGAGAGAAGGAGAACGAGAAAGTAGGGGAAAGAGAGAGAGGAGAGATATAATGAGGAGAACGAGAGGAGTGAGAGAGAGTGAAGGTGACGGAGAGGAAAAGAAGAGGGAGGAGGAGAGAGATGAGAGAGAGAGAGGAGGAAGAGAAGGAGGGAGAAGAAGAAGGAGATGAGAAGGAGAACAAGAGAGGACAAGGAGAGAGAAGGAGAAGGGGAGAGTGGAGAGAAGATAAGGAGAGAGAGGAGGACAAGGGGAGCGAGAGGGGAGGAGACCGAGAAGGAGTGGAAGAGAGTAGATATAGAGAAGGAAAGAGAGCGAGAAGAGGCAGACAGAGAGCGAGAGAGTGAGATAGAGTGAGAGAGGAGGGGAGGGAGAGAAGGACAAGGAGAGAGAAGTAGAGGGAGATGGAGGAGAGAGAAGGAGACGGAGAGAGGTAGAGCGGAGATGGGATGGAGATAGAGGGAGAGTAGCAAGAGGAGAAGGAGAAGGAAAGTGTGAGGGAGAGGAGAGACAAGAAGATGAGAGAGATGGAGAAGGAAAAGGGGGAAAGAGGTGAGGGATTGAGGTAGAGGAGAAGGAGAGAGGGGGAAGAAGCTTGAAGACGAAGAGTGAAGGATAAGGAGAGAGAAGATAGAAGGGAAGAGAGAATCAGAGAGAGGAGTGAAGGAGAGAGAGCGGGGCAATAAGAGAGAGTGGAGAACAAGGAGAAGGAGGGAGAGAGAATGAGAGAAGGAAGGAGAGAGGGGAGAGAAGGAAGGATAAGAATAGAGAGAGAAGTAGAAGGAGGAGAGAGAGAAGGATAAGGAGAGGGGTGGAGATATGAGAGAGAAGGAGAGGAAGAAGGAGCGAGAGAAGGAGAAAGAGGGACAAGGAAGGAGAAGGTGGAAAGAAAGAGGGAAGAGAGCGAAAGAGACGAGAGAGAGAGGGATGGAGGAGAATGAGACGGAGAGTGTGAGTGAGAAGGAAACAGATAGAGAGAAGGAGAAGGAGAGTGAGAGAAAGAGAAGTAGAACTAGAAAGATTGGGATAAGGAGAGAGAGTGAAGAAGAGAGACAAGAGACGGAGAGAGAAAGAGAAGGAGGAGGAGGGAGAGGGAGAAAGAGAGAAGTAGGATGGTGAAGGAGAGAATGAGAGAGAGGGAGAGGTACTAAAGAGAAGGACAAAAGGAGAAAAAGAGAGAGAAGGAGAAAGAAAGAGAGGGATAAGGAGAGGGAGAGGGAGATGCAGAGGGTTAGGAAGACTGAAGAAGCGGAGAGAGACGGAGAAGGAGAAGGAAAAAGACAAGGAAAAGGAAAAGGAGAGAGAAGGAGATGGAGAGAGGTGGAGAGAATAGGAGGGGAGATCGACAGAGGAGGGAGAGAGGGAAGTAGGAGAAGGAGAGGGAGAGGGGTGAGAGCGAGAGAAGGAGGGAGAGAGAAGCAGAAGGAGAATGGGAGAGACAGAGATGGAGAGTGTAGGACGAGAGAGAAGGAAATGGGGAAACAAGGAGAGAGGGCGAGGGAAGAAGATGAGAGACGGAGATGGAGAGAGAGAGCTAGAAGGAGAGGGAAAGAGAGAGGGAGAAGTAGAGACCAGTGGTAAAAGACGAGAGAGAAATAGAGAGGAGAGAGAAGGGGAAGAGAGAGAGAGAAGGAGAACGAGAAAGGAGGGGAAAGAGAGAGAGGAGAGAGATAATGAGGAGAACGAGAGGAGTGAGAGAGAGTGAAGGTGACGGAGAGGAAAAGAAGAGGGAGGAGGAGAGAGATGAGAGAGAGAGGGGAGGAAGAGAAGGAGGGAGAAGAAGAAGGAGATGAGAAGGAGAACAACGAGAGAGAAGGAGAAGGGGAGAGTGGAGAGAAGATAAGGAGAGAGAGGAGGACAAGGGGAGCGAGAGGGGAGGAGACCGAGAAGGAGTGGAAGAGAGTAGAGATAGAGAAGGAAAGAGAGCGAGAAGAGGCAGACAGAGAGCGAGAGAGTGAGATAGAGTGAGAGAGGAGGGGAGGGAGAGAAGGACAAGGAGAGAGAAGTTGAGGGAGATGGAGGAGAGAGAAGGAGACGGAGAGAGGGAGAGCGGAGATGGGATGGAGATAGAGGGAGAGTAGCAAGAGGAGAAGGAGAAGGAAAGTGTGAGGGAGAGGAGAGACAAGAAGATGAGAGAGATGGAGAAGGAAAAGGGGGAAAGAGGTGAGGGATTGAGGTAGAGGAGAAGGAGAGAGGGGGAAGAAGCTTGAAGACGAAGAGTGAAGGATAAGGAGAGAGAAGATAGAAGGGAAGAGAGAATCAGAGAGAGGAGTGAAGGAGAGAGAGCGGGGCAATAAGAGAGAGTGGAGAACAAGGAGAAGGAGGGAGAGAGAATGAGAGAAGGAAGGAGAGAGGGGAGAGAAGGAAGGATAAGAATAGAGAGAGAAGTAGAAGGAGGAGAGAGAGAAGGATAAGGAGAGGGGTGGAGATATGAGAGAGAAGGAGAGGAAGAAGGAGCGAGAGAAGGAGAAAGAGGGACAAGGAAGGAGAAGGTGGAAAGAAAGATGGAAGACAGCGAAAGAAACGAGAGAGAGAGGGATGGAGGAGAATGAGACGGAGAGTGTGAGTGAGAAGGAAACAGATAGAGAGAAGGAGAAGGAGAGTGAGAGAAAGAGAAGTAGAACTAGAAAGATTGGGATAAGGAGAGAGAGTGAAGAAGAGAGACAAGAGACGGAGAGAGAAAGAGAAGGAGGAGGAGGGAGAGGGAGAAAGAGAGAAGTAGGATGGTGAAGGAGAGAATGAGAGAGAGGGAGAGGTACTAAAGAGAAGGACAAAAGGAGAAAAAGAGAGAGAAGGAGAAAGAAAGAGAGGGATAAGGAGAGGGAGAGGGAGAGGGAGATGCAGAGGGTTAGGAAGACTGAAGAAGCGGAGAGAGACGGAGAAGGAGAAGGAAAAAGACAAGGAAAAGGAAAAGGAGAGAGAAGGAGATGGAGAGAGGTGGAGAGAATAGGAGGGGAGATCGACAGAGGAGGGAGAGAGGGAAGTAGGAGAAGGAGAGGGAGAGGGGTGAGAGCGAGAGAAGGAGGGAGAGAGAAGCAGAAGGAGAATGGGAGAGACAGAGATGGAGAGTGTGGGACGAGAGAGAAGGAAATGGGGAAACAAGGAGAGAGGGCGAGGGAAGAAGATGAGAGACGGAGATGGAGAGAGAGAGCTAGAAGGAGAGGGAAAGAGAGAGGGAGAAGTAGAGACCAGTGGTAAAAGACGAGAGAGAAATAGAGAGGAGAGAGAAGGAGAACGAGAAAGGAGGGGAAAGAGAGAGAGGAGAGAGATAATGAGGAGAACGAGAGGAGTGAGAGAGAGTGAAGGTGACGGAGAGGAAAAGAAGAGGGAGGAGGAGAGAGATGAGAGAGAGAGAGGAGGAAGAGAAGGAGGGAGAAGAAGAAGGAGATGAGAAGGAGAACAAGAGAGGACAAGGAGAGAGAAGGAGAAGGGGAGAGTGGAGAGAAGATAAGGAGAGAGAGGAGGACAAGGGGAGCGAGAGGGGAGGAGACCGAGAAGGAGTGGAAGAGAGTAGAGATAGAGAAGGAAAGAGAGCGAGAAGAGGCAGACAGAGAGCGAGAGAGTAAGATAGAGTGAGAGAGGAGGGGAGGGAGAGAAGGACAAGGAGAGAGAAGTAGAGGGAGATGGAGGAGAGAGAAGGAGACGGAGAGAGGGAGAGCGGAGATGGGATGGAGATAGAGGGAGAGTAGCAAGAGGAGAAGGAGAAGGAAAGTGTGAGGGAGAGGAGAGACAAGAAGATGAGAGAGATGGAGAAGGAAAAGGGGGAAAGAGGTGAGGGATTGAGGTAGAGGAGGAGAGAGGGGGAAGAAGCTTAAAGACGAAGAGTGAAGGATAAGGAGAGAGAAGATAGAAGGGAAGAGAGAATCAGAGAGAGGAGTGAAGGAGAGAGAGCGGGGCAATAAGAGAGAGTGGAGAACAAGGAGGAGGGAGAGAGAATGAGAGAAGGAAGGATAAGAATAGAGAGAGAAGTAGAAGGAGGAGAGAGAGAAGGATAAGGAGAGGGGTGGAGATATGATAGAGAAGGAGAGGAAGGAGTGAGAGAAGGAGAAAGAGGGACAAGGAAGGAGAAGGTGGAAAGAAAGAGGGAAGAGAGCGAAAGAGACGAGAGAGAGGGATGGAGGAGAATGAGACGGAGAGTGTGAGTGAGAAGGAAACAGATAGAGAGAAGGAGAAGGAGAGTGAGAGAAAGAGAAGTAGAACTAGAAAGATTGGGATAAGGAGAGAGAGTGAAGAAGAGAGACAAGAGACGGAGAGAGAAAGAGAAGGAGGAGGAGGGAGAGGGAGAAAGAGAGAAGTAGGATGGTGAAGGAGAGAATGAGAGAGAGGGAGAGGTACTAAAGAGAAGGACAAAAGGAGAAAAAGAGAGAGAAGGAGAAAGAAAGAGAGGGATAAGGAGAGGGAGAGGGAGAGGGAGATGCAGAGGGTTAGGAAGACTGAAGAAGCGGAGAGAGACGGAGAAGGAGAAGGAAAAAGACAAGGAAAAGGAAAAGGAGAGAGAAGGAGATGGAGAGAGGTGGAGAGAATAGGAGGGGAGATCGACAGAGGAGGGAGAGAGGGAAGTAGGAGAAGGAGAGGGAGAGGGGTGAGAGCGAGAGAAGGAGGGAGAGAGAAGCAGAAGGAGAATGGGAGAGACAGAGATGGAGAGTGTAGGACGAGAGAGAAGGAAATGGGGAAACAAGGAGAGAGGGCGAGGGAAGAAGATGAGAGACGGAGATGGAGAGAGAGAGCTAGAAGGAGAGGGAAAGAGAGAGGGAGAAGTAGAGACCAGTGGTAAAAGACGAGAGAGAAATAGAGAGGAGAGAGAAGGGGAAGAGAGAGAGAGAGAAGGAGAACGAGAAAGGAGGGGAAAGAGAGAGAGGAGAGAGATAATGAGGAGAACGAGAGGAGTGAGAGAGAGTGAAGGTGACGGAGAGGAAAAGAAGAGGGAGGAGGAGAGAGATGAGAGAGAGAGAGGAGGAAGAGAAGGAGGGAGAAGAAGAAGGAGATGAGAAGGAGAACAAGAGAGGACAAGGAGAGAGAAGGAGAAGGGGAGAGTGGAGAGAAGATAAGGAGAGAGAGGAGGACAAGGGGAGCGAGAGGGGAGGAGACCGAGAAGGAGTGGAAGAGAGTAGAGATAGAGAAGGAAAGAGAGCGAGAAGAGGCAGACAGAGAGCGAGAGAGTGAGATATAGAGTGAGAGAGGAGGGGAGGGAGAGAAGGACAAGGAGAGAGAAGTAGAGGGAGATGAAGGAGAGAGAAGGAGACGGAGAGAGGGAGAGCGGAGATGGGATGGAGATAGAGGGAGAGTAGCAAGAGGAGAAGGAGAAGGAAAGTGTGAGGGAGAGGAGAGACAAGAAGATGAGAGAGATGGAGAAGGAAAAGGGGGAAAGAGGTGAGGGATTAAGGTAGAGGAGAAGGAGAGAGGGGGAAGAAGCTTGAAGACGAAGAGTGAAGGATAAGGAGAGAGAAGATAGAAGGGAAGAGAGAATCAGAGAGAGGAGTGAAGGAGAGAGAGCGGGGCAATAAGAGAGCGTGGAGAACAAGGAGAAGGAGGGAGAGAGAATGAGAGAAGGAAGGAGAGAGGGGAGAGAAGGAAGGATAAGAATAGAGAGAGAAGTAGAAGGAGGAGAGAGAGAAGGATAAGGAGAGGGGTGGAGATATGAGAGAGATGGAGAGGAAGAAGGAGCGAGAGAAGGAGAAAGAGGGACAAGGAAGGAGAAGGTGGAAAGAAAGAGGGAAGAGAGCGAAAGAAACGAGAGAGAGAGGGATGGAGGAGAATGAGACGGAGAGTGTGAGTGAGAAGGAAACAGATAGAGAGAAGGAGAAGGAGAGTGAGAGAAAGAGAAGTAGAACTAGAAAGATTGGGATAAGGAGAGAGAGTGAAGAAGAGAGACAAGAGACGGAGAGAGAAAGAGAAGGAGGAGGAGGGAGAGGGAGAAAGAGAGAAGTAGGATGGTGAAGGAGAGAATGAGAGAGAGGGAGAGGTACTAAAGAGAAGGACAAAAGGAGAAAAAGAGAGAGAAGGAGAAAGAAAGAGAGGGATAAGGAGAGGGAGAGGGAGATGCAGAGGGTTAGGAAGACTGAAGAAGCGGAGAGAGACGGAGAACGAGAAGGAAAAAGACAAGGAAAAGGAAAAGGAGATAGAAGGAGATGGAGAGAGGTGGAGAGAATAGGAGGGGAGATCGACAGAGGAGGGAGAGAGGGAAGTAGGAGAAGGAGAGGGAGAGGGGTGAGAGCGAGAGAAGGAGGGAGAGAGAAGCAGAAGGAGAATGGGAGAGACAGAGATGGAGAGTGTAGGACGAGAGAGAAGGAAATGGGGAAACAAGGAGAGAGGGCGAGGGAAGAAGATGAGAGACGGAGATGGAGAGAGAGAGCTAGAAGGAGAGGGAAAGAGAGAGGGAGAAGTAGAGACCAGTGGTAAAAGACGAGAGAGAAATAGAGAGGAGAGAGAAGGGGAAGAGAGAGAGAGAGAGAAGGAGAACGAGAAAGGGGGGGAAAGAGAGAGAGGAGAGAGATAATGAGGAGAACGAGAGGAGTGAGAGAGAGTGAAGGTGACGGAGAGGAAAAGAAGAGGGAGGAGGAGAGAGATGAGAGAGAGAGAGGAGGAAGAGAAGGAGGGAGAAGAAGAAGGAGATGAGAAGGAGAACAAGAGAGGACAAGGAGAGAGAAGGAGAAGGGGAGAGTGGAGAGAAGATAAGGAGAGAGAGGAGGACAAGGGGAGCGAGAGGGGAGGAGACCGAGAAGGAGTGGAAGAGAGTAGAGATAGAGAAGGAAAGAGAGCGAGAAGAGGCAGACAGAGAGCGAGAGAGTGAGATAGAGTGCGAGAGGAGGGGAGGGAGAGAAGGACAAGGAGAGAGAAGTAGAGGGAGATGGAGGAGAGAGAAGGAGACGGAGAGAGGGAGAGCGGAGATGGGATGGAGATAGAGGGAGAGTAGCAAGAGGAGAAGGAGAAGGAAAGTGTGAGGGAGAGGAGAGACAAGAAGATGAGAGAGATGGAGAAGGAAAAGGGGGAAAGAGGTGAGGGATTGAGGTAGAGGAGAAGGAGAGAGGGGGAAGAAGCTTGAAGACGAAGAGTGAAGGATAAGGAGAGAGAAGATAGAAGGGAAGAGAGAATCAGAGAGAGGAGTGAAGGAGAGAGAGCGGGGCAATAAGAGAGAGTGGAGAACAAGGAGAAGGAGGGAGAGAGAATGAGAGAAGGAAGGAGAGAGGGGAGAGAAGGAAGGATAAGAATAGAGAGAGAAGTAGAAGGAGGAGAGAGAGAAGGATAAGGAGAGGGGTGGAGATATGAGAGAGAAGGAGAGGAAGAAGGAGCGAGAGAAGGAGAAAGAGGGACAAGGAAGGAGAAGGTGGAAAGAAAGTGGGAAGAGAGCGAAAGAGACGAGAGAGAGAGGGATGGAGGGGAATGAGACGGAGAGTGTGAGTGAGAAGGAAACAGATAGAGAGAAGGAGAAGGAAAGTGAGAGAAAGAGAAGTAGAACTAGAAAGATTGGGATAAGGAGAGAGAGTGAAGAAGAGAGACAAGAGACGGAGAGAGAAAGAGAAGGAGGAGGAGGGAGGGGGAGAAAGAGAGAAGTAGGATGGTGAAGGAGAGAATGAGAGAGAGGGAGAGGTACTAAAGAGAAGGACAAAAGGAGAAAAAGAGAGAGAAGGAGAAAGAAAGAGAGGGATAAGGAGAGGGAGAGGGAGAGGGAGATGCAGAGGGTTAGGAAGACTGAAGAAGCGGAGAGAGACGGAGAAGGAGAAGGAAAAAGACAAGGAAAAGGAAAAGGAGAGAGAAGGAGATGGAGAGAGGTGGAGAGAATAGGAGGGGAGATCGACAGAGGAGGGAGAGAGGGAAGTAGGAGAAGGAGAGGGAGAGGGGTGAGAGCGAGAGAAGGAGGGAGAGAGAAGCAGAAGGAGAATGGGAGAGACAGAGATGGAGAGTGTAGGACGAGAGAGAAGGAAATGGGGAAACAAGGAGAGAGGGCGAGGGAAGAAGATGAGAGACGGAGATGGAGAGAGAGAGCTAGAAGGAGAGGGAAAGAGAGAGGGAGAAGTAGAGACCAGTGGTAAAAGACGAGAGAGAAATAGAGAGGAGAGAGAAGGGGAAGAGAGAGAGAGAAGGAGAACGAGAAAGGAGGGGAAAGAGAGAGAGGAGAGAGATAATGAGGAGAACGAGAGGAGTGAGAGAGAGTGAAGGTGACGGAGAGGAAAAGAAGAGGGAGGAGGAGAGAGATGAGAGAGAGAGAGGAGGAAGAGAAGGAGGGAGAAGAAGAAGGAGATGAGAAGGAGAACAAGAGAGGACAAGGAGAGAGAAGGAGAAGGGGAGAGTGGAGAGAAGATAAGGAGAGAGAGGAGGACAAGGGGAGCGAGAGGGGAGGAGACCGAGAAGGAGTGGAAGAGAGTAGAGATAGAGAAGGAAAGAGAGCGAGAAGAGGCAGACAGAGAGCGAGAGAGTGAGATAGAGTGAGAGAGGAGGGGAGGGAGAGAAGGACAAGGAGAGAGAAGTAGAGGGAGATGGAGGAGAGAGAAGGAGACGGAGAGAGGGAGAGCGGAGATGGGATGGAGATAGAGGGAGAGTAGCAAGAGGAGAAGGAGAAGGAAAGTGTGAGGGAGAGGAGAGACAAGAAGATGAGAGAGATGGAGAAGGAAAAGGGGGAAAGAGGTGAGGGATTGAGGTAGAGGAGAAGGAGAGAGGGGGAAGAAGCTTGAAGACGAAGAGTGAAGGATACGGATCAAGATAGAAGGGAAGAGAGAATCAGAGAGAGGAGTGAAGGAGAGAGAGCGGGGCAATAAGAGAGAGTGGAGAACAAGGAGAAGGAGGGAGAGAGAATGAGAGAAGGAAGGAGAGAGGGGAGAGAAGGAAGGATAAGAATAGAGAGAGAAGTAGAAGGAGGAGAGAGAGAAGGATAAGGAGAGGGGTGGAGATATGAGAGAGAAGGAGAGGAAGAAGGAGCGAGAGAAGGAGAAAGAGGGACAAGGAAGGAGAAGGTGGAAAGAAAGAGGGAAGAGAGCGAAAGAGACGAGAGAGAGAGGGATGGAGGGGAATGAGACGGAGAGTGTGAGTGAGAAGGAAACAGATAGAGAGAAGGAGAAGGAAAGTGAGAGAAAGAGAAGTAGAACTAGAAAGATTGGGATAAGGAGAGAGAGTGAAGAAGAGAGACAAGAGACGGAGAGAGAAAGAGAAGGAGGAGGAGGGAGGGGGAGAAAGAGAGAAGTAGGATGGTGAAGGAGAGAATGAGAGAGAGGGAGAGGTACTAAAGAGAAGGACAAAAGGAGAAAAAGAGAGAGAAGGAGAAAGAAAGAGAGGGATAAGGAGAGGGAGAGGGAGAGGGAGATGCAGAGGGTTAGGAAGACTGAAGAAGCGGAGAGAGACGGAGAAGGAGAAGGAAAAAGACAAGGAAAAGGAAAAGGAGAGAGAAGGAGATGGAGAGAGGTGGAGAGAATAGGAGGGGAGATCGACAGAGGAGGGAGAGAGGGAAGTAGGAGAAGGAGAGGGAGAGGGGTGAGAGCGAGAGAAGGAGGGAGAGAGAAGCAGAAGGAGAATGGGAGAGACAGAGATGGAGAGTGTAGGACGAGAGAGAAGGAAATGGGGAAACAAGGAGAGAGGGCGAGGGAAGAAGATGAGAGACGGAGATGGAGAGAGAGAGCTAGAAGGAGAGGGAAAGAGAGAGGGAGAAGTAGAGACCAGTGGTAAAAGACGAGAGAGAAATAGAGAGGAGAGAGAAGGGGAAGAGAGAGAGAGAGAAGGAGAACGAGAAAGGAGGGGAAAGAGAGAGAGGAGAGAGATAATGAGGAGAACGAGAGGAGTGAGAGAGAGTGAAGGTGACGGAGAGGAAAAGAAGAGGGAGGAGGAGAGAGATGAGAGAGAGAGAGAGGAGGAAGAGAAGGAGGGAGAAGAAGAAGGAGATGAGAAGGAGAACAAGAGAGGACAAGGAGAGAGAAGGAGAAGGGGAGAGTGGAGAGAAGATAAGGAGAGAGAGGAGGACAAGGGGAGCGAGAGGGGAGGAGACCGAGAAGGAGTGGAAGAGAGTAGAGATAGAGAAGGAAAGAGAGCGAGAAGAGGCAGACAGAGAGCGAGAGAGTGAGATAGAGTGAGAGAGGAGGGGAGGGAGAGAAGGACAAGGAGAGAGAAGTAGAGGGAGATGGAGGAGAGAGAAGGAGACGGAGAGAGGGAGAGCGGAGATGGGATGAAGATAGAGGGAGAGTAGCAAGAGGAGAAGGAGAAGGAAAGTGTGAGGGAGAGGAGAGACAAGAAGATGAGAGAGATGGAGAAGGAAAAGGGGGAAAGAGGTGAGGGATTGAGGTAGAGGAGAAGGAGAGAGGGGGAAGAAGCTTGAAGACGAAGAGTGAAGGATAAGGAGAGAGAAGATAGAAGGGAAGAGAGAATCAGAGAGAGGAGTGAAGGAGAGAGAGGGGCAATAAGAGAGAGTGGAGAACAAGGAGAAGGAGGGAGAGAGAATGAGAGAAGGAAGGAGGGAGGGGAGAGAAGGAAGGATAAGAATAGAGAGAGAAGTAGAAGGAGGAGAGAGAGAAGGATAAGGAGAGGGGTGGAGATATGAGAGAGAAGGAGAGGAAGAAGGAGCAAGAGAAGGAGAAAGAGGGACAAGGAAGGAGAAGGTGGAAAGAAAGAGGGAAGAGAGCGAAAGAGACGAGAGAGAGAGCGATGGAGGAGAATGAGACGGAGAGTGTGAGTGAGAAGGAAACAGATAGAGAGAAGGAGAAGGAGAGTGAGAGAAAGAGAAGTAGAACTAGAAAGATTGGGATAAGGAGAGAGAGTGAAGAAGAGAGACAAGAGACGGAGAGAGAAAGAGAAGGAGGAGGAGGGAGAGGGAGAAAGAGAGAAGTAGGATGGTGAAGGAGAGAATGAGAGAGAGGGAGAGGTACTAAAGAGAAGGACAAAAGGAGAAAAAGAGAGAGAAGGAGAAAGAAAGAGAGGGATAAGGAGAGGGAGAGGGAGAGGGAGAGGGAGATGCAGAGGGTTAGGAAGACTGAAGAAGCGGAGAGAGACGGAGAAGGAGAAGGAAAAAGACAAGGAAAAGGAAAAGGAGAGAGAAGGAGATGGAGAGAGGTGGAGAGAATAGGAGGGGAGATCGACAGAGGAGGGAGAGAGGGAAGTAGGAGAAGGAGAGGGAGAGGGGTGAGAGCGAGAGAAGGAGGGAGAGAGAAGCAGAAGGAGAATGGGAGAGACAGAGATGGAGAGTGTAGGACCAGAGAGAAGGAAATGGGGAAACAAGGAGGGAGGGCGAGGGAAGATGATGAGAGACGGAGATGGAGAGAGAGAGCTAGAAGGAGAGGGAAAGAGAGAGGGAGAAGTAGAGACCAGTGGTAAAAGACGAGAGAGAAATAGAGAGGATAGAGAAGGGGAAGAGAGAGAGAGAAGGAGAACGAGAAAGGAGGGGAAAGAGAGAGAGGAGAGAGATAATGAGGAGAACGAGAGGAGTGAGAGAGAGTGAAGGTGACGGAGAGGAAAAGAAGAGGGAGGAGGAGAGAGATGGGAGAGAGAGGAGGAAGAGAAGGAGGGAGAAGAAGAAGGAAATGAGAAGGAGAACAAGAGAGGACAAGGAGAGAGAAGGAGAAGGGGAGAGTGGAGAGAAGATAAGGAGAGAGAGGAGGACAAGGGGAGCGAGAGGGGAGGAGACCGAGAAGGAGTGGAAGAGAGTAGAGATAGAGAAGGAAAGAGAGCGAGAAGAGGCAGACAGAGAGCGAGAGAGTGAGATATAGAGTGAGAGAGGAGGGGAGGGAGAGAAGGACAAGGAGAGAGAAGTAGAGGGAGATGAAGGAGAGAGAAGGAGACGGAGAGAGGGAGAGCGGAGATGGGATGGAGATAGAGGGAGAGTAGCAAGAGGAGAAGGAGAAGGAAAGTGTGAGGGAGAGGAGAGACAAGAAGATGAGAGAGATGGAGAAGGAAAAGGGGGAAAGAGGTGAGGGATTAAGGTAGAGGAGAAGGAGAGAGGGGGAAGAAGCTTGAAGACGAAGAGTGAAGGATAAGGAGAGAGAAGATAGAAGGGAAGAGAGAATTAGAGAGAGGAGTGAAGGAGAGAGAGCGGGGCAATAAGAGAGCGTGGAGAACAAGGAGAAGGAGGGAGAGAGAATGAGAGAAGGAAGGAGAGAGGGGAGAGAAGGAAGGATAAGAATAGAGAGAGAAGTAGAAGGAGGAGAGAGAGAAGGATAAGGAGAGGGGTGGAGATATGAGAGAGATGGAGAGGAAGAAGGAGCGAGAGAAGGAGAAAGAGGGACAAGGAAGGAGAAGGTGGAAAGAAAGAGGGAAGAGAGCGAAAGAAACGAGAGAGAGAGGGATGGAGGAGAATGAGACGGAGAGTGTGAGTGAGAAGGAAACAGATAGAGAGAATGAGAAGGAGAGTGAGAGAAAGAGAAGTAGAACTAGAAAGATTGGGATAAGGAGAGAGAGTGAAGAAGAGAGACAAGAGACGGAGAGAGAAAGAGAAGGAGGAGGAGGGAGAGGGAGAAAGAGAGAAGTAGGATGGTGAAGGAGAGAATGAGAGAGAGGGAGAGGTACTAAAGAGAAGGACAAAAGGAGAAAAAGAGAGAGAAGGAGAAAGAAAGAGAGGGATAAGGAGAGGGAGAGGGAGAGGGAGATGCAGAGGGTTAGGAAGACTGAAGAAGCGGAGAGAGACGGAGAAGGAGAAGGAAAAAGACAAGGAAAAGGAAAAGGAGATAGAAGGAGATGGAGAGAGGTGGAGAGAATAGGAGGGGAGATCGACAGAGGAGGGAGAGAGGGAAGTAGGAGAAGGAGAGGGAGAGGGGTGAGAGCGAGAGAAGGAGGGAGAGAGAAGCAGAAGGAGAATGGGAGAGACAGAGATGGAGAGTGTAGGACGAGAGAGAAGGAAATGGGGAAACAAGGAGAGAGGGCGAGGGAAGAAGATGAGAGACGGAGATGGAGAGAGAGAGCTAGAAGGAGAGGGAAAGAGAGAGGGAGAAGTAGAGACCAGTGGTAAAAGACGAGAGAGAAATAGAGAGGAGAGAGAAGGGGAAGAGAGAGAGAGAGAGAAGGAGAACGAGAAAGGGGGGGAAAGAGAGAGAGGAGAGAGATAATGAGGAGAACGAGAGGAGTGAGAGAGAGTGAAGGTGACGGAGAGGAAAAGAAGAGGGAGGAGGAGAGAGATGAGAGAGAGAGAGAGGAGGAAGAGAAGGAGGGAGAAGAAGAAGGAGATGAGAAGGAGAACAAGAGAGGACAAGGAGAGAGAAGGAGAAGGGGAGAGTGGAGAGAAGATAAGGAGAGAGAGGAGGACAAGGGGAGCGAGAGGGGAGGAGACCGAGAAGGAGTGGAAGAGAGTAGAGATAGAGAAGGAAAGAGAGCGAGAAGAGGCAGACAGAGAGCGAGAGAGTGAGATAGAGTGAGAGAGGAGGGGAGGGAGAGAAGGACAAGGAGAGAGAAGTAGAGGGAGATGGAGGAGAGAGAAGGAGACGGAGAGAGGGAGAGCGGAGATGGGATGAAGATAGAGGGAGAGTAGCAAGAGGAGAAGGAGAAGGAAAGTGTGAGGGAGAGGAGAGACAAGAAGATGAGAGAGATGGAGAAGGAAAAGGGGGAAAGAGGTGAGGGATTGAGGTAGAGGAGAAGGAGAGAGGGGGAAGAAGCTTGAAGACGAAGAGTGAAGGATAAGGAGAGAGAAGATAGAAGGGAAGAGAGAATCAGAGAGAGGAGTGAAGGAGAGAGAGGGGCAATAAGAGAGAGTGGAGAACAAGGAGAAGGAGGGAGAGAGAATGAGAGAAGGAAGGAGGGAGGGGAGAGAAGGAAGGATAAGAATAGAGAGAGAAGTAGAAGGAGGAGAGAGAGAAGGATAAGGAGAGGGGTGGAGATATGAGAGAGAAGGAGAGGAAGAAGGAGCAAGAGAAGGAGAAAGAGGGACAAGGAAGGAGAAGGTGGAAAGAAAGAGGGAAGAGAGCGAAAGAGACGAGAGAGAGAGGGATGGAGGAGAATGAGACGGAGAGTGTGAGTGAGAAGGAAACAGATAGAGAGAAGGAGAAGGAGAGTGAGAGAAAGAGAAGTAGAACTAGAAAGATTGGGATAAGGAGAGAGAGTGAAGAAGAGAGACAAGAGACGGAGAGAGAAAGAGAAGGAGGAGGAGGGAGAGGGAGAAAGAGAGAAGTAGGATGGTGAAGGAGAGAATGAGAGAGAGGGAGAGGTACTAAAGAGAAGGACAAAAGGAGAAAAAGAGAGAGAAGGAGAAAGAAAGAGAGGGATAAGGAGAGGGAGAGGGAGAGGGAGAGGGAGATGCAGAGGGTTAGGAAGACTGAAGAAGCGGAGAGAGACGGAGAAGGAGAAGGAAAAAGACAAGGAAAAGGAAAAGGAGAGAGAAGGAGATGGAGAGAGGTGGAGAGAATAGGAGGGGAGATCGACAGAGGAGGGAGAGAGGGAAGTAGGAGAAGGAGAGGGAGAGGGGTGAGAGCGAGAGAAGGAGGGAGAGAGAAGCAGAAGGAGAATGGGAGAGACAGAGATGGAGAGTGTAGGACCAGAGAGAAGGAAATGGGGAAACAAGGAGGGAGGGCGAGGGAAGATGATGAGAGACGGAGATGGAGAGAGAGAGCTAGAAGGAGAGGGAAAGAGAGAGGGAGAAGTAGAGACCAGTGGTAAAAGACGAGAGAGAAATAGAGAGGATAGAGAAGGGGAAGAGAGAGAGAGAAGGAGAACGAGAAAGGAGGGGAAAGAGAGAGAGGAGAGAGATAATGAGGAGAACGAGAGGAGTGAGAGAGAGTGAAGGTGACGGAGAGGAAAAGAAGAGGGAGGAGGAGAGAGATGAGAGAGAGAGAGGAGGAAGAGAAGGAGGGAGAAGAAGAAGGAGATGAGAAGGAGAACAAGAGAGGACAAGGAGAGAGAAGGAGAAGGGGAGAGTGGAGAGAAGATAAGGAGAGAGAGGAGGACAAGGGGAGCGAGAGGGGAGGAGACCGAGAAGGAGTGGAAGAGAGTAGAGATAGAGAAGGAAAGAGAGCGAGAAGAGGCAGACAGAGAGCGAGAGAGTGAGATAGAGTGAGAGAGGAGGGGAGGGAGAGAAGGACAAGGAGAGAGAAGTAGAGGGAGATGGAGGAGAGAGAAGGAGACGGAGAGAGGGAGAGCGGAGATGGGATGGAGATAGAGGGAGAGTAGCAAGAGGAGAAGGAGAAGGAAAGTGTGAGGGAGAGGAGAGACAAGAAGATGAGAGAGATGGAGAAGGAAAAGGGGGAAAGAGGTGAGGGATTGAGGTAGAGGAGAAGGAGAGAGGGGGAAGAAGCTTGAAGACGAAGAGTGAAGGATACGGATCAAGATAGAAGGGAAGAGAGAATCAGAGAGAGGAGTGAAGGAGAGAGAGCGGGGCAATAAGAGAGAGTGGAGAACAAGGAGAAGGAGGGAGAGAGAATGAGAGAAGGAAGGAGAGAGGGGAGAGAAGGAAGGATAAGAATAGAGAGAGAAGTAGAAGGAGGAGAGAGAGAAGGATAAGGAGAGGGGTGGAGATATGAGAGAGAAGGAGACGAAGAAGGAGCAAGAGAAGGAGAAAGAGGGACAAGGAAGGAGAAGGTGGAAAGAAAGAGGGAAGAGAGCGAAAGAGACGAGAGAGAGAGGGATGGAGGAGAATGAGACGGAGAGTGTGAGTGAGAAGGAAACAGATAGAGAGAAGGAGAAGGAGAGTGAGAGAAAGAGAAGTAGAACTAGAAAGATTGGGATAAGGAGAGAGAGTGAAGAAGAGAGACAAGAGACGGAGAGAGAAAGAGAAGGAGGAGGAGGGAGAGGGAGAAAGAGAGAAGTAGGATGGTGAAGGAGAGAATGAGAGAGAGGGAGAGGTACTAAAGAGAAGGACAAAAGGAGAAAAAGAGAGAGAAGGAGAAAGAAAGAGAGGGATAAGGAGAGGGAGAGGGAGAGGGAGAGGGAGATGCAGAGGGTTAGGAAGACTGAAGAAGCGGAGAGAGACGGAGAAGGAGAAGGAAAAAGACAAGGAAAAGGAAAAGGAGAGAGAAGGAGATGGAGAGAGGTGGAGAGAATAGGAGGGGAGATCGACAGAGGAGGGAGAGAGGGAAGTAGGAGAAGGAGAGGGAGAGGGGTGAGAGCGAGAGAAGGAGGGAGAGAGAAGCAGAAGGAGAATGGGAGAGACAGAGATGGAGAGTGTGGGACGAGAGAGAAGGAAATGGGGAAACAAGGAGAGAGGGCGAGGGAAGAAGATGAGAGACGGAGATGGAGAGAGAGAGCTAGAAGGAGAGGGAAAGTGAGATGGAGAAGTAGAGACCAGTGGTAAAAGACGAGAGAGAAATAGAGAGGAGAGAGAAGGGGAAGAGAGAGAGAGAGAAGGAGAACGAGAAAGGAGGGGAAAGAGAGAGAGGAGAGAGATAATGAGGAGAACGAGAGGAGTGAGGGAGAGTGAAGGTGACGGAGAGGAAAAGAAGAGGGAGGAGGAGAGAGATGAGAGAGAGAGAGAGGAGGAAGAGAAGGAGGGAGAAGAAGAAGGAGATGAGAAGGAGAACAAGAGAGGACAAGGAGAGAGAAGGAGAAGGGGAGAGTGGAGAGAAGATAAGGAGAGAGAGGAGGACAAGGGGAGCGAGAGGGGAGGAGACCGAGAAGGAGTGGAAGAGAGTAGAGATAGAGAAGGAAAGAGAGCGAGAAGAGGCAGACAGAGAGCGAGAGAGTGAGATAGAGTGAGAGAGGAGGGGAGGGAGAGAAGGACAAGGAGAGAGAAGTAGAGGGAGATGGAGGAGAGAGAAGGAGACGGAGAGAGGGAGAGCGGAGATGGGATGGAGATAGAGGGAGAGTAGCAAGAGGAGAAGGAGAAGGAAAGTGTGAGGGAGAGGAGAGACAAGAAGATGAGAGAGATGGAGAAGGAAAAGGGGGAAAGAGGTGAGGGATTGAGGTAGAGGAGGAGAGAGGGGGAAGAAGCTTGAAGACGAAGAGTGAAGGATAAGGAGAGAGAAGATAGAAGGGAAGAGAGAATCAGAGGGAGGAGTGAAGGAGAGAGAGCGGGGCAATAAGAGAGAGTGGAGAACAAGGAGAAGGAGGGAGAGAGAATGAGAGAAGGAGAGAGGGGAGAGAAGGAAGGATAAGAATAGAGAGAGAAGTAGAAGGAGGAGAGAGAGAAGGATAAGGAGAGGGGTGGAGATATGAGAGAGAAGGAGAGGAAGAAGGAGCGAGAGAAGGAGAAAGAGGGACAAGGAAGGAGAAGGTGGAAAGAAAGGGGGAAGAGAGCGAAAGAGACGAGAGAGAGAGGGATGGAGGAGAATGAGACAGAGAGTGTGAGTGAGAAAGAAACAGATAGAGAGAAGGAGAAGGAGAGTGAGAGAAAGAGAAGTAGAACTAGAAAGATTGGGATAAGGAGAGAGAGTGAAGAAGAGAGACAAGAGACGGAGAGAGAAAGAGAAGGAGGAGGAGGGAGAGGGAGAAAGAGAGAAGTAGGATGGTGAAGGAGAGAATGAGAGAGAGGGGAGGTACTAAAGAGAAGGACAAAAGGAGAAAAAGAGAGAGAAGGAGAAAGAAAGAGAGGGATAAGGAGAGGGAGATGCAGAGGGTTAGGAAGACTGAAGAAGCGGAGAGAGACGAAGAAGCAGAAGGAAAAAGACAAGGAAAAGGAAAAGGAGAGAGAAGGAGATGGAGAGAGGTGGAGAGAATAGGAGGGGAGATCGACAGAGGAGGGAGAGAGGGAAGTAGGAGAAGGAGAGGGAGAGGGGTGAGAGCGAGAGAAGGAGGGAGAGAGAAGCAGAAGGAGAATGGGAGAGACAGAGATGGAGAGTGTAGGACGAGAGAGAAGGAAATGGGGAAACAAGGAGAGAGGGCGAGGGAAGAAGATGAGAGACGGAGATGGAGAGAGAGAGCTAGAAGGAGAGGGAAAGAGAGAGGGAGAAGTAGAGACCAGTGGTAAAAGACGAGAGAGAAATAGAGAGGAGAGAGAAGGGGAAGAGAGAGAGAGAGAAGGAGAACGAGAAAGGAGGGGAAAGAGAGAGAGGAGAGAGATAATGAGGAGAACGAGAGGAGTGAGAGAGAGTGAAGGTGACGGAGAGGAAAAGAAGAGGGAGGAGGAGAGAGATGAGAGAGAGAGGAGGAAGAGAAGGAGGGAGAAGAAGAAGGAGATGAGAAGGAGAACAAGAGAGGACAAGGAGAGAGAAGGAGAAGGGGAGAGTGGAGAGAAGATAAGGAGAGAGAGGAGGACAAGGGGAGCGAGAGGGGAGGAGACCGAGAAGGAGTGGAAGAGAGTAGAGATAAAGAAGGAAAGAGAGCGAGAAGAGGCAGACGGAGAGCGAGAGAGTGAGATAGAGGGAGAGAGGAGGGGAGGGAGAGAAGGACAAGGAGAGAGAAGTAGAGGGAGATGGAGGAGAGAGAAGGAGACGGAGAGAGGGAGAGCGGAGATGGGATGGAGATAGAGGGAGAGTAGCAAGAGGAGAAGGAGAAGGAAAGTGTGAGGGAGAGGAGAGACAAGAAGATGAGAGAGATGGAGAAGGAAAAGGGGGAAAGAGGTGAGGGATTGAGGTAGAGGAGAAGGAGAGAGGGGGAAGAAGCTTGAAGACGAAGAGTGAAGGATAAGGAGAGAGAAGATAGAAGGGAAGAGAGAATCAGAGAGAGGAGTGAAGGAGAGAGAGCAGGGCAATAAGAGAGAGTGGAGAACAAGGAGAAGGAGGGAGAGAGAATGAGAGAAGGAAGGAGAGAGGGGAGAGAAGGAAGGATAAGAATAGAGAGAGAAGTAGAAGGAGGAGAGAGAGAAGGATAAGGAGAGGGGTGGAGATATGAGAGAGAAGGAGAGGAAGAAGGAGCGAGAGAAGGAGAAAGAGGGACAAGGAAGGAGAAGGTGGAAAGAAAGAGGGAAGAGAGCGAAAGAGACGAGAGAGAGAGGGATGGAGGAGAATGAGACGGAGAGTGTGAGTGAGAAGGAAACAGATAGAGAGAAGGAGAAGGAGAGTGAGAGAAAGAGAAGTAGAACTAGAAAGATTGGGATAAGGAGAGAGAGTGAAGAAGAGAGACAAGAGACGGAGAGAGAAAGAGAAGGAGGAGGAGGGAGAGGGAGAAAGAGAGAAGTAGGATGGTGAAGGAGAGAATGAGAGAGAGGGAGAGGTACTAAAGAGAAGGACAAAAGGAGAAAAAGAGAGAGAAGGAGAAAGAAAGAGAGGGATAAGGAGAGGGAGAGGGAGAGGGAGATGCAGAGGGTTAGGAAGACTGAAGAAGCGGAGAGAGACGGAGAAGGAGAAGGAAAAAGACAAGGAAAAGGAAAAGGAGAGAGAAGGAGATGGAGAGAGGTGGAGAGAATAGGAGGGGAGATCGACAGAGGAGGGAGAGAGGGAAGTAGGAGAAGGAGAGGGAGAGGGGTGAGAGCGAGAGAAGGAGGGAGAGAGAAGCAGAAGGAGAATGGGAGAGACAGAGATGGAGAGTGTAGGACGAGAGAGAAGGAAATGGGGAAACAAGGAGAGAGGGCGAGGGAAGAAGATGAGAGACGGAGATGGAGAGAGAGAGCTAGAAGGAGAGGGAAAGAGAGAGGGAGAAGTAGAGACCAGTGGTAAAAGACGAGAGAGAAATAGAGAGGAGAGAGAAGGGGAAGAGAGAAAGAGAGAAGGAGAACGAGAAAGGAGGGGAAAGAGAGAGAGGAGAGAGATAATGAGGAGAACGAGAGGAGTGAGAGAGAGTGAAGGTGACGGAGAGGAAAAGAAGAGGGAGGAGGAGAGAGATGAGAGAGAGAGAGGAGGAAGAGAAGGAGGGAGAAGAAGAAGGAGATGAGAAGGAGAACAAGAGAGGACAAGGAGAGAGAAGGAGAAGGGGAGAGTGGAGAGAAGATAAGGAGAGAGAGGAGGACAAGGGGAGCGAGAGGGGAGGAGACCGAGAAGGAGTGGAAGAGAGTAGAGATAGAGAAGGAAAGAGAGCGAGAAGAGGCAGACAGAGAGCGAGAGAGTGAGATAGAGTGAGAGAGGAGGGGAGGGAGAGAAGGACAAGGAGAGGGAAGTAGAGGGAGATGGAGGAGAGAGAAGGAGACGGAGAGAGGGAGAGCGGAGATGGGATGGAGATAGAGGGAGAGTAGCAAGAGGAGAAGGAGAAGGAAAGTGTGAGGGAGAGGAGAGACAAGAAGATGAGAGATATGGAGAAGGAAAAGGGGGAAAGAGGTGAGGGATTGAGGTAGAGGAGAAGGAGAGAGGGGGAAGAAGCTTGAAGACGAAGAGTGAAGGATAAGGAGAGAGAAGATAGAAGGGAAGAGAGAATCAGAGAGAGGAGTGAAGGAGAGAGAGCGGGGCAATAAGAGAGAGTGGAGAACAAGGAGAAGGAGGGAGAGAGAATGAGAGAAGGAAGGAGAGAGGGGAGAGAAGGAAGGATAAGAATAGAGAGAGAAGTAGAAGGAGGAGAGAGAGAAGGATAAGGAGAGGGGTGGAGATATGAGAGAGAAGGAGAGGAAGAAGGAGCAAGAGAAGGAGAAAGAGGGACAAGGAAGGAGAAGGTGGAAAGAAAGAGGGAAGAGAGCGAAAGAGACGAGAGAGAGAGGGATGGAGGAGAATGAGACGGAGAGTGTGAGTGAGAAGGAAACAGATAAAGAGAAGGAGAAGGAGAGTGAGAGAAAGAGAAGTAGAACTAGAAAGATTGGGATAAGGAGAGAGAGTGAAGAAGAGAGACAAGAGACGGAGAGAGAAAGAGAAGGAGGAGGAGGGAGAGGGAGAAAGAGAGAAGTAGGATGGTGAAGGAGAGAATGAGAGAGAGGGAGAGGTACTAAAGAGAAGGACAAAAGGAGAAAAAGAGAGAGAAGGAGAAAGAAAGAGAGGGATAAGGAGAGGGAGAGGGAGAGGGAGATGCAGAGGGTTAGGAAGACTGAAGAAGCGGAGAGAGACGGAGAAGGAGAAGGAAAAAGACAAGGAAAAGGAAAAGGAGAGAGAAGGAGATGGAGAGAGGTGGAGAGAATAGGAGGGGAGATCGACAGAGGAGGGAGAGAGGGAAGTAGGAGAAGGAGAGGGAGAGGGGTGAGAGCGAGAGAAGGAGGGAGAGAGAAGCAGAAGGAGAATGGGAGAGACAGAGATGGAGAGTGTAGGACGAGAGAGAAGGAAATGGGGAAACAAGGAGAGAGGGCGAGGGAAGAAGATGAGAGACGGAGATGGAGAGAGAGAGCTAGAAGGAGAGGAAAGTAACTTTTCGTGTCAACATGAGGATTCATCTTTTAGTATCGAACCACCACCACATACACAAATTCAAAGCACAATCTTTCAAAGTCAAATTCCTAGTCAGTCTGAGGGACTTGGAATTTCAATTTACGATCACTTAGTGGAGGATTCGATTTATATGAACCAATTTCATTATGAGTCGGCACAAGATTGTGCCCTATCTTCTTGTCCCGTGGCCCTTGAGCCACATGATCGTCATGTTGCATCTCTTAAGGAGTCACCTCTGGTGGAGCAAGATCTCCCTAGTACCCTCAATTTCAAACAACCTGGTGAGAGTCCGCCTCTCACCATTGTTCCTGATCATCTTGGAAATGATGGAACATCAAACAACCACATAGCTTATGAGGATATTAGAAGTGCCTTAGAAGATACCTTGGGTATGAGACCCACTCTTTGTTCGTCTGGTGAGTCGGACTTGCCTGACAAGGCCCTTGACCTCGCTCCGACGCACCAGCCAGTTGGTTGGAGAGTTTGGATCGATGATCATAACTTCAACACCGCAACGGGAGAAACTCCTCTTCCGTTGCCCCTTAATTCCCAAACTCTCGCGAGGTTCAAGCTCTTTCAGTTTGATCCTTTGAATGAGACGCCTTTGCGTCCAATTCATGAACCTCTCAATTCATCTAGCGTTTTTTGTGAAGGCGGCCCACACATGCATTTTCTGGCCTCACGTGGTGTCATGTTTCCTTTTCAGGTGCACTGACCCACTCTTGAAGTTTCCATTTGATGTCTCTTGACAAATGAAGATGGGAACTTATGTTTGTACATAGTTATATATATAAAATAAAATAAAATATATGTTGTATTTATCCCTTCTTTAGTATCTCACAGGTTTTTGAGGGAATTCGGGTTTTTTTTCCATCAATAGAGCCATGAACTTTCCTTTGTACTTCACGTTGGTGAGATATTTCCTTTTTCATGCATAAATCCATGTAATATCTTGCTCACATTCATTGAGGACAATGCATGATTTAGGTGTGGGGGGGGGGGGTGTTTATGTATATATTTATCTATAGATCTGTCTTTTATTTCTAAAAAAAAAAATCATCAATGTTTCATGACATAGCTTAAGATTGAACTGCTAAAACCCGTGTACAAATTGCATTGAGTTTTTGTTCCTTATTATATAGTTCTGCTTGTAGAAATTGTGACATAAATCTAAGTTCCAAAGAAATAACCCATTGCCCTTTAAGACATGTATGCACTTAAATTGGATGAATCAAATCTTTGAAGTGGTTGATAAAAAGCAGAGGTTGAGGAAAATATACCGGGAAGTGTGGACTTCTAATAGCAATTAAGCCTTGAGGAAAATAAAAATAAAAATAAAGGAATAAAGTGAAGAAAACACATTTTGCAAAATGATTACAAAAGCCCAAGCCTTTGAGTCACTGGTCCGTAGGGGTATCTTGAAACCCGGTAACTTGAGTCTACCAGCTCGGGATTATCGACCAAACTCGCTACACGAATGCAAAAGGGTAAAAGTGTCAAAAAGCAAATGTGTTGAATCACGGAAGAAAAGAAAAGAAAAAAAAATAATAATAATACTCAAGGCCCAAAGCTAAAAGAATGATCCATGCCATGGTTGATCCGAATGATACTTCACCACCAGAGGAGGCGTGCAAAATAATTCAAGTGATAAACATGTGTAGAAGGGTTAGTGGTGTGAATGTTGGAGGAACAAAGACCAAGTCATATTTTTAATGAGTTAGATTCATATAATGAGCATGCAAAAATTCTTAGTGAGATGTATAAGGTTGAGGTAGGGATATTGAGAACTATTAATGAAACGTTGATTTAGGATTTTGTGGGTATATCCGCTGAAAACCCTCAGGAGACAACACTCCTCCTCCTTGACAACAAGGAGGTTTAAAGGCTTGTTGCACATGCTAAGTGCAACCGTGATTCCTACGAAAGTGAGTTAGGATTTCCCTGTTTTTATTTTTCGTATCTTCTGTTTTGCTAGGGACTAGCAAAATCTAGGTGTGGGGGTATTTGATGCATTGCATACATTGCATCATATGTCTTTCATTTAGATTACTTTTGCATCAATAAATGCTACTAAGGTATGTGTTTAGTCTTATTTACAGAATACAGGGACCTGAATGCAATTTACCCACATCCCGAGCATAAACGCGTACAAAAGACTCGTTTCTATCATAAAGACCAAGTTCAAGTTTATCGGGCTTCAAATGGAAATGTATCCAAGCATAAAAGCATTCAAGACCTAATTACGAAAAGAACAAGGACTTAAGCACAAAAGTAGCCGGGGACTTAATTGCAAAAAGTGAAGGACCTAATTGCAAATCACGAGTAGCTTTTATTATTATGGAGAAAATATAAAGAAAAATCAATGTGGATCTCCAAATATATGAAGAAATTAATTCGGATCTCCAAAGATATGCAAGAATCAATCCAGACGCGCAAATGACATTGAAATCATACCATAAACACACAGGAAAAATCCGGGTCGATTCTGAGCCAAAAAAGTGGCGATTCCGCCGCACCTCAAGAGCAAATTGCGGCGAATCCGCCGCACCAAATTAGATTCATGCTCTAAAAATTTTACCGGTTGTGTGTTGACGCGTGTACTTTCTTATTTCATGCTTAGGTCCCTTGTATCGGCTATAAATAGCCCCGAGAACGATGTTGTGAGGAGTTCTTCCTTTTGTTCCATAATTTAGCAATAAAATTCTGTTTCTTTTATTTTATGTTTTTAATTTTCTTTTCTTAGTTTCTCTAGGACCCCTTCTCCCTCCCTCCATCTATGAGTTTCTAACTCTTTCCAAAGGGTGGAGGTGACGGATTTAGGGTGATGAGAAGAGAAAATGTTATTATTTTAATTTCGTATTAGTATGTTTTGATTACTTGAGTTTATGTTAAATCATTTATCATGTAATGCTTTATAACTAATATGATTTATTATAAGTTTCAGAATTCTCTAATCTAAACCCGATATCTAAACCTCCACCCAACGGAATTCACCATCTTTGTTCTTGTTTTAGTTTTATTTGTTATTGTTTCTTGCTTTAGATAATAAAAACCAAAAATCTCAAAAACCCAATTTATTCTTCTCTCCTTCTTTCCCCCAATCGAAATCACACTAATAACAAATCTCTCCCTCCTTGTGTTCGACCCGTATTTGCCACGTCTTCATTGACACCGTGCACTTGCGGTATAAATTTAATTCTCATCAAGTTTTTGGCGCCGTTGCCGGGGAGGCGACGCAGATTTTGTTTTCTTTTGTTGATTTCGATTTTATCCTGTTTATCTTGTGCGCGATCTAAGTATTTGGATTTGTGTTTCAGGAGACAACAGAGTGCGCGGCGAAATCCGAGCACATTCTGAGCTAAACGAGCGGCGATATCGCCGCACCTATAGAGCAATTTGCGGCGAATCCGCCGCACACTTGGAGCTTCTGGGCTTGAAACTTTTCTGGGACGCGACTCATCTCTGGGTGGACGCGTGAAACTACTGAAATTTCGAGAGCGGGCGGTGAACCCGACTGAGCATTGCATAGGTAACCTTTGTTGCATCTTTTCCTCGTAATTTCTATTTTCAAAAAAAAAATCTTTTTATTAGAATTGCACGTGTTAGGGCAAAAATTCCATAATTGGCAATAATTCAACTCTGACCTAAAATTGGCAAAATTAGAAGGACTTAGTGCATGCATCATATAATATTTTGTTTGCATTATTCTTCCTAAATTCTTGCAAATTAATTCTTGTTGAAGAGTGCTGGAGGCAAGGTACGTATCGTGTTTTAACGATTGCATTTAAGCATATAATTTAGTTTGCATACAACCTTGCAATTGCCCCCCTCTAAAGACCATTGTTTGACTATCTTTGCTAGATTTAAGTTAAACTACCTTAAGGGCAACTCCGTAGGAAAAGATACGGTGGGGATTTCATCACCCTTCCGTGGCCCACAAATCACAATCCTAAAGTGTCACCCAAGCCTTAAAATTTAAAATCAATTAGACATTGGCCCCTAAGGACTCGGACTCAATTAAGGAGAAGAATTGGTTTGACTTGCTATGACCTGAAGCCGATCGAATTCAATTTGGTGTCTAGGAAGTGTTTTTGTGTTGACGAGAGTCTTCCAAGCGAAGTGGTTGTCTAATTGGCACCGACTCTGTCGGAAGCGCCCCCACTAGCTATACACTACCTGGCCAATTTGGTTTGATTAGTGAGGGAGGTGAATCAAGCGAATCAATTCGACTCAACCAGTTAGGAGTCGTCTAGATCTAAGTGACACTAGGTCTAGGATTGTTTGAACCGTGCTTGTTGTAGGATCGTGTGGGTTATGGGTCCACTAATCACTTTTAATCTAATCCCTAATTTTCTACTTGATTAAGCAAACAAATGCGCAGCGGAATAAACAAACAAGTAGAGAAGGAAAGACAATGCAAACCACAAAGAGACTCGGCGTTTTTATAGAGGTTCGGCACCCCACCCGGGTCCTAGTCCTCTCTTGTAGACTCCGCTCGACTCCGCGAGCTCCGCCTACGTCTTCACTAACCACTCCCCGTTCCGGGCCGGGAGAGAACGCCTTTACACCACAAGCAACGCGAACAACCCTCGCTTGCTTGAATTCTTCCTCTCACAATCCGAGAGGGACACTTCGGGCTTTCACCGAAGTCCTTGCTTCTTTTGACAACACTTGTAACTGAGTGGGATTCACTCTCTAATTGAGCACACTTTGAGTAGGATGAGTATATGATCAAGTGTGTGAAGTTTAGGCTTAAAGAGTGTAGAATTGGGAGCTTTGAGGATTGAGGTTTCTCTCTAATGTATTGGGACAATTGGAGTTGGAGAGTTGTGTTAACAACAAGTCTTGATCCTCTATTTATAAGCTCCTAAGGTATTCTAGCCGTTGGGGATAGATTTGATTGGGTTTTGTGCAAGATACACAAAGCAGAAAATCGGGCTGCAAATCTGTCCAGAACCGGTCGACCGAAACTACTAAACCGGTCGACCGTTCACTTGATTTCAAGGAGAACGGTCGAACAAAAGAATATTCGGTCGGACAAACGAGCTAGAACTTAACTCTACTTAAGTGAATCGGTCGAACCAAAGTATGGAGCGGTCGACCGAAAAGGGGATTCGGTTGAGACAAAGGTCAATCGGTCGAACGAGAAATGTGTCGACCGATAGCAGGGAATTTGGTTTCTGAAAATGTGTTCAACCGGTCGACCGAAACAAGGTCTTCGTTCGACCGGTTACCGAATGTATTTTGGGGTTAAGTTTGTTTTATACGAATACGACCGTTATAGGAATACGACAAGAAAAACGGCCATATTAAAATCCGGGATCGGTCGACCGAAAAGGTAGAACCGGTCGACCGGTAGAGTTCGGTAAAATCACTGTGGAGAGTCTGTTATAAACCGGTCGAACTGAGAACTGGTTCGGTCGACCGGTTCACACATGAAATCTGGGTTTAAGTTTATAAGTGATTTCCGACTAAGGTTTGGGTGATCTAATGAAGTCCAAATGAGGTGAAATTTTGTGTGTGACTTCTCTAAGGAACCTAGTGTGTTTGTGATATGTTTTTAACTCTTGTATGCTCAATTTACACATGTTCCTAAGACTCAAAATAAATCAAGATTACATGTCTTCGATTTAGCTTTAATTACATGTCTTGACTTCATTTCCTTCTTTCTTGAGTCTTGATCACCTGTAGAGGTTAGCACAATACAATATACATGCAATGCAATATGTGTGCTACTCTACATCATCATAATTAAGATTAGGTTAATTAAATCATCAAAACATAGATTAAGGCCAAAAAGCCAACAATCTCCCCCTTTTTGATGATGACAACCTATATCTTAATTCTATCTAAATACATGGAATTTGTATATGTAAACTATGCATATTAATGCTCCCCCTATGGATGTGCATAGTTTTTGTTCAATTTTATGCCAAATTCCAAGTTACCCCCTTAATTATCTCTCCCCCTTTGACATCCATCAAAATTAATAATTATTTAAGACTTTAAGCTTAGAATTTGGATGTCTTATAATGAAGTTGCTCCCCCTAAATTTTGCACTTCATTAAAAGATATAACATTTAAGCTCCCCCTATCAATAAGGCTAAATGGAAACAATGAGTATGATTCAAGTTAAGTTCATTTAAGTTTCAACTTAAGCCTTATTCTAACATCCATTTAAAATTTGACATTTAGAATCAATGGATGTGATAAATGATTTGCAATGAATAGGGATAATGATTTTCAATGAATTGAACTTATAAAGATATGACAATTGAGCATATAAATTAGATTAGAGCTAAATTTTCAGAAATTTCAAGGATAGAAATTTATACCAAACTTGAATCTTGATTAGCTCCAATCTCATTTGGTGATGCAACCGGATTCGAATTCGACGCTTTGGCTCACCCGGTCACCACCAATTTCCTCCTCAAGCTCCTACAAGTGTAGATTTAGGTACCCAAACAACTTTGGGTCCTTGAATGTTAGTTTTGGGAATCCAAACCATTTTGGTTTTGGGTGCCCACACACTTGAGGAACTAGATTTAACAAATAAATGCTTGCCATTTAAAGTAGTATGAGATACATGGTTTTTCAAATGCACATTGTATCCTAAACCATGTTTAGCTAATGATTGTCTTTGACTACTCAAAAGCATATCAAGCATTTTTGTTCCTTTAGTGAACATTTCAAGATCTTTTCTTAATTGCATATTTGAAGCTTTAAGATCTACATGTTCATCAATAATGGGTGTTTTACTTAGACTAGCAAGTGATGATTCATTTGATTCAAGTCTAGCAATCACCTCATTCTTTTCATTCATGATTAATTCAATTTGGCATTTGAGATCATTTATAGTTTTTCTAGCATTTTTGTTCTTTTCACAAATGATCTCATATTGTTTAACTAAATCATGAAATGCATTTTGTAGCTCATCATGTGTATATGATTCATCTTTAGAACATGAACTATCACTAACATATGATTTAGATGAGCAAGAATGTGATCTACTAGAGTAAGAGTTAGAGGATACCTTACTTCCTTCATCTTGAATTGCCATGTAGCACATATGTGCATATTCCTTTGTTGATGAAGGTGTGGTTGATTTGGATGACGATGAAGACGATGAATCGTCCCAAGTAGCCTTGTGAGCTTCCAACCTCTTCTCTTTTCTCTTACTTTTCTCCTTTTCTTTTCTCCTCTCCCTTCTCTCCTTTTTCTTCTCCCCTTCTCTCCTCTCATTTTCACTCTCCTCCCTCTCTTTTTCTTTTTCTCTTTTCTCACTTCTTCTACCTCTTCTTTCATTCTTTTCTCCCTTATCTCTCTTGAGGTATTTAAAGAAATCTTTGGCTAAGACCTCAATGTCCTCTTCTTCCACTCTCCTTGGCTCATCAAGATTTGCATGTAATGCCAAGGTAGATATCTTCTTGGTGGCTTCATTCTCCTTCCGATGATTGATTTGAAGTTCATAAGCCATCAAGTTTCCAATTAATTCCTCCATTTTGAGTTGGGAAAGATCGTGTGCTTCTTCAATTGCAACCACTTTATCTTCCCAATCGTGGCTTAACGACCGGAGGAATTTCCTTGTCATCTCTCCTTCATTTAATCTTCTTCCAAGAACCAAAAGAGAGTTAGTGATATCGGTGAAGCGAGTGTTCATTTCGCTTATGTTCTCACCGATATGCATAGAAAAAATCTCATATTTATGCATGAGGAGACTAATGCGGGTTTCCTTAGTTTTGCTATCCCCCTCATGATGCATTTGCAATCTATGCCATATTTCATATGCACTAATACAACCCCTAATTCTATTGTATTCACCCTCATTTAGCCCACAATATAGAATGTTCATTATCTTTGAGTTCATCTCAATTTGTTTCATTTTGGGCCTAGTGAGTGAATCTAATTCATCTTCATTTGGTGGTGTGTATGGATTTTGGAGAAACACCCAATACTTAAGGTCATTTGATATTAAGAAGATTTTCATCCTATTTTTCCAATAATCATAGTTTGACCCATTAAGCAAAGGAGGTCTAGTGGTGCATAATCCTTCTATGTGATTAGATGATGTAGAAGCCATGCTAAAAAATACGATTAAGTATGAGAATTTAGCTAACAAGGCTCTGATACCAAATGTAGGATCGTGTGGGTTATGGGTCCACTAATCACTTTTAATCTAATCCCTAATTTTCTACTTGATTAAGCAAACAAATGCGCAGCGGAATAAACAAACAAGTAGAGAAGGAAAGACAATGCAAACCACAAAGAGACTCGGCGTTTTTATAGAGGTTCGGCACCCCACCCGGGTCCTAGTCCTCTCTTGTAGACTCCGCTCGACTCCGCGAGCTCCGCCTACGTCTTCACTAACCACTCCCCGTTCCGGGCCGGGAGAGAACGCCTTTACACCACAAGCAACGCGAACAACCCTCGCTTGCTTGAATTCTTCCTCTCACAATCCGAGAGGGACACTTCGGGCTTTCACCGAAGTCCTTGCTTCTTTTGACAACACTTGTAACTGAGTGGGATTCACTCTCTAATTGAGCACACTTTGAGTAGGATGAGTATATGATCAAGTGTGTGAAGTTTAGGCTTAAAGAGTGTAGAATTGGGAGCTTTGAGGATTGAGGTTTCTCTCTAATGTATTGGGACAATTGGAGTTGGAGAGTTGTGTTAACAACAAGTCTTGATCCTCTATTTATAAGCTCCTAAGGTATTCTAGCCGTTGGGGATAGATTTGATTGGGTTTTGTGCAAGATACACAAAGCAGAAAATCGGGCTGCAAATCTGTCCAGAACCGGTCGACCGAAACTACTAAACCGGTCGACCGTTCACTTGATTTCAAGGAGAACGGTCGAACAAAAGAATATTCGGTCGGACAAACGAGCTAGAACTTAACTCTACTTAAGTGAATCGGTCGAACCAAAGTATGGAGCGGTCGACCGAAAAGGGGATTCGGTTGAGACAAAGGTCAATCGGTCGAACGAGAAATGTGTCGACCGATAGCAGGGAATTTGGTTTCTGAAAATGTGTTCAACCGGTCGACCGAAACAAGGTCTTCGTTCGACCGGTTACCGAATGTATTTTGGGGTTAAGTTTGTTTTATACGAATACGACCGTTATAGGAATACGACAAGAAAAACGGCCATATTAAAATCCGGGATCGGTCGACCGAAAAGGTAGAACCGGTCGACCGGTAGAGTTCGGTAAAATCACTGTGGAGAGTCTGTTATAAACCGGTCGAACTGAGAACTGGTTCGGTCGACCGGTTCACACATGAAATCTGGGTTTAAGTTTATAAGTGATTTCCGACTAAGGTTTGGGTGATCTAATGAAGTCCAAATGAGGTGAAATTTTGTGTGTGACTTCTCTAAGGAACCTAGTGTGTTTGTGATATGTTTTTAACTCTTGTATGCTCAATTTACACATGTTCCTAAGACTCAAAATAAATCAAGATTACATGTCTTCGATTTAGCTTTAATTACATGTCTTGACTTCATTTCCTTCTTTCTTGAGTCTTGATCACCTGTAGAGGTTAGCACAATACAATATACATGCAATGCAATATGTGTGCTACTCTACATCATCATAATTAAGATTAGGTTAATTAAATCATCAAAACATAGATTAAGGCCAAAAAGCCAACACTTGTTTGGGAAACCTCTGACCGACCTTCTTTTCTATCTTTAGAGTTAAGTTTCCATTCTCTTCTGAGTCATCTTCTTCTCACCTACTTATACGTTCTAGTCTCCTCCCCTTTACATTCTCTATTAGCATTTTAGGGTCGAGTCGAGAACTTGTGCTTGCTTAGCCTCCTAAGGGTAAGAGTACTTGACTCAAGAGTGTTTTGATGGATGGTTACATGAGCAACCATCCATATCATTGTTGGGACCATGACAATGCTTCCTGGTATTCTAAAGCCATGCAGGCTGGTGTGGCTCAGACTAACACCCCATATGGTTGGGACAATCCTAATTGTATAACTGAGCAATCTTCATATTGGGGTAACATGAGAGAGGCACCGACGGCTAGACCACAATCTAGTTATGTTAGATCATATGCTGGTCAACGAACTGACACATTACAACAAACTTTTGCCTCCTTCATGCGTTGGGCTGACAACATGAGTGCACCGGTGGCTCCAGTAGCCGTACCGTGCGACTGTTGCGGGTTGAGTGGTCATCTTATCAGGGAATGTCCTTATGTTCCCCCAGAGCCTGAGTATGAGGATACATTTTCCCAGAATGCTCGATATGACCGTTACACTTCCGCATATAACCCAAGAGTGATGGATTCGTGGGGAAACAATTCATATCCAAATTCTTATACGTCATTTTCACCCCAATATCCTTCTCCCGAATACCCAGAACTCTACCAACAACCCACTTCAAATCATTGGACTTATCCTCAGTCTACCAACACACAACCTAAAAATGTCCCGAGTTCTGACTCGAACCTCATAGTTGACCACATACCTGATACCTTGGAACAAGCTTTCCATACGTTCATGACAACTACTCAACAGTCCGTAGACAATATGGTATTACAATTGAGTCAAATGTCGCAGCAATTAAGTGAGGAAAGTAACTTTTCGTGTCAACATGAGGATTCATCTTTTAGTATCGAACCACCACCACATACACAAATTCAAAGCACAATCTTTCAAAGTCAAATTCCTAGTCAGTCTGAGGGACTTGGAATTTCAATTCACGATCACTTAGTGGAGGATTCGATTTATATGAACCAATTTCATTATGAGTCGGCACAAGATTGTGCCCTATCTTCTTGTCCCGTGGCCCTTGAGCCACATGATCGTCATGTTGCATCTCTTAAGGAGTCACCTCTGGTGGAGCAAGATCTCCCTAGTACCCTCAATTTCAAACAACCTGGTGAGAGTCCGCCTCTCACCATTGTTCCTGATCATCTTGGAAATGATGGAACATCAAACAACCACATAGCTTATGAGGATATTAGAAGTGCCTTAGAAGATACCTTGGGTATGAGACCCACTCTTTGTTCGTCTGGTGAGTCGGACTTGCCTGACAAGGCTCTTGACCTCGCTCCGACGCACCAGCCAGTTGGTTGGAGAGTTTGGATCGATGATCATAACTTCAACACCGCAACGGGAGAAACTCCTCTTCCGTTGCCCCTTAATTCCCAAACTCTCGAGAGGTTCAAGCTCTTTCAGTTTGATCCTTTGAATGAGACGCCTTTGCGTCCAATTCATGAACCTCTCAATTCATCTAGCGTTTTTTGTGAAGGCGGCCCACACATGCATTTTCTGGCCTCACGTGGTGTCATGTTTCCTTTTCAGGTGCACTGACCCACTCTTGAAGTTTCCATTTGATGTCTCTTGACAAATGAAGATGGGAACTTATGTTTGTACATAGTTATATATATAAAATAAAATAAAATATATGTTGTATTTATCCCTTCTTTAGTATCTCACAGGTTTTTGAGGGAATTCGGGTTTTTTTCCATCAATAGAGCCATGAACTTTCCTTTGTACTTCACGTTGGTGAGATATTTCCTTTTTCATGCATAAATCCATGTAATATCTTGCTCACATTCATTGAGGACAATGCATGATTTAGGTGTGGGGGGGGGGGTGTTTATGTATATATTTATCTATAGATCTGTCTTTTATTTCTAAAAAAAAAAATCATCAATGTTTCATGACATAGCTTAAGATTGAACTGCTAAAACCCGTGTACAAATTGCATTGAGTTTTTGTTCCTTATTATATAGTTCTGCTTGTAGAAATTGTGACATAAATCTAAGTTCCAAAGAAATAACCCATTGCCCTTTAAGACATGTATGCACTTAAATTGGATGAATCAAATCTTTGAAGTGGTTGATAAAAAGCAGAGGTTGAGGAAAATATACCGGGAAGTGTGGACTTCTAATAGCAATTAAGCCTTGAGGAAAATAAAAATAAAAATAAAGGAATAAAGTGAAGAAAACACATTTTGCAAAATGATTACAAAAGCCCAAGCCTTTGAGTCACTGGTCCGTAGGGGTATCTTGAAACCCGGTAACTTGAGTCTACCAGCTCGGGATTATCGACCAAACTCGCTACACGAATGCAAAAGGGTAAAAGTGTCAAAAAGCAAATGTGTTGAATCACGGAAGAAAAGAAAAGAAAAAAAAATAATAATAATACTCAAGGCCCAAAGCTAAAAGAATGATCCATGCCATGGTTGATCCGAATGATACTTCACCACCAGAGGAGGCGTGCAAAATAATTCAAGTGATAAACATGTGTAGAAGGGTTAGTGGTGTGAATGTTGGAGGAACAAAGACCAAGTCATATTTTTAATGAGTTAGATTCATATAATGAGCATGCAAAAATTCTTAGTGAGATGTATAAGGTTGAGGTAGGGATATTGAGAACTATTAATGAAACGTTGATTTAGGATTTTGTGGGTATATCCGCTGAAAACCCTCAGGAGACAACACTCCTCCTCCTTGACAACAAGGAGGTTTAAAGGCTTGTTGCACATGCTAAGTGCAACCGTGATTCCTACGAAAGTGAGTTAGGATTTCCCTGTTTTTATTTTTCGTATCTTCTGTTTTGCTAGGGACTAGCAAAATCTAGGTGTGGGGGTATTTGATGCATTGCATACATTGCATCATATGTCTTTCATTTAGATTACTTTTGCATCAATAAATGCTACTAAGGTATGTGTTTAGTCTTATTTACAGAATACAGGGACCTGAATGCAATTTACCCACATCCCGAGCATAAACGTGTACAAAAGACTCGTTTCTATCATAAAGACCAAGTTCAAGTTTATCGGGCTTCAAATGGAAATGTATCCAAGCATAAAAGCATTCAAGACCTAATTACGAAAAGAACAAGGACTTAAGCACAAAAGTAGTCGGGGACTTAATTGCAAAAAGTGAAGGACCTAATTGCAAATCACGAGTAGCTTTTATTATTATGGAGAAAATATAAAGAAAAATCAATGTGGATCTCCAAATATATGAAGAAATTAATTCGGATCTCCAAAGATATGCAAGAATCAATCCAGACGCGCAAATGACATTGAAATCATACCATAAACACACAGGAAAAATCCGGGTCGATTCTGAGCCAAAAAAGTGGCGATTCCGCCGCACCTCAAGAGCAAATTGCGGCGAATCCGCCGCACCAAATTAGATTCATGCTCTAAAAATTTTACCGGTTGTGTGTTGACGCGTGTACTTTCTTATTTCATGCTTAGGTCCCTTGTATCGGCTATAAATAGCCCCGAGAACGATGTTGTGAGGAGTTCTTCCTTTTGTTCCATAATTTAGCAATAAAATTCTGTTTCTTTTATTTTATGTTTTTAATTTTCTTTTCTTAGTTTCTCTAGGACCCCTTCTCCCTCCCTCCATCTATGAGTTTCTAACTCTTTCCAAAGGGTGGAGGTGACGGATTTAGGGTGATGAGAAGAGAAAATGTTATTATTTTAATTTCGTATTAGTATGTTTTGATTACTTGAGTTTATGTTAAATCATTTATCATGTAATGCTTTATAACTAATATGATTTATTATAAGTTTCAGAATTCTCTAATCTAAACCCGATATCTAAACCTCCACCCAACGGAATTCACCATCTTTGTTCTTGTTTTAGTTTTATTTGTTATTGTTTCTTGCTTTAGATAATAAAAACCAAAAATCTCAAAAACCCAATTTATTCTTCTCTCCTTCTTTCCCCCAATCGAAATCACACTAATAACAAATCTCTCCCTCCTTGTGTTCGACCCGTATTTGCCACGTCTTCATTGACACCGTGCACTTGCGGTATAAATTTAATTCTCATCAAGTTTTTGGCGCCGTTGCCGGGGAGGCGACGCAGATTTTGTTTTCTTTTGTTGATTTCGATTTTATCCTGTTTATCTTGTGCGCGATCTAAGTATTTGGATTTGTGTTTCAGGAGACAACAGAGTGCGCGGCGAAATCCGAGCACATTCTGAGCTAAACGAGCGGCGATATCGCCGCACCTATAGAGCAATTTGCGGCGAATCCGCCGCACACTTGGAGCTTCTGGGCTTGAAACTTTTCTGGGACGCGACTCATCTCTGGGTGGACGCGTGAAACTACTGAAATTTCGAGAGCGGGCGGTGAACCCGACTGAGCATTGCATAGGTAACCTTTGTTGCATCTTTTCCTCGTAATTTCTATTTTCAAAAAAAAAATCTTTTTATTAGAATTGCACGTGTTAGGGCAAAAATTCCATAATTGGCAATAATTCAACTCTGACCTAAAATTGGCAAAATTAGAAGGACTTAGTGCATGCATCATATAATATTTTGTTTGCATTATTCTTCCTAAATTCTTGCAAATTAATTCTTGTTGAAGAGTGCTGGAGGCAAGGTACGTATCGTGTTTTAACGATTGCATTTAAGCATATAATTTAGTTTGCATACAACCTTGCAATTGCCCCCCTCTAAAGACCATTGTTTGACTATCTTTGCTAGATTTAAGTTAAACTACCTTAAGGGCAACTCCGTAGGAAAAGATACGGTGGGGATTTCATCACCCTTCCGTGGCCCACAAATCACAATCCTAAAGTGTCACCCAAGCCTTAAAATTTAAAATCAATTAGACATTGGCCCCTAAGGACTCGGACTCAATTAAGGAGAAGAATTGGTTTGACTTGCTATGACCTGAAGCCGATCGAATTCAATTTGGTGTCTAGGAAGTGTTTTTGTGTTGACGAGAGTCTTCCAAGCGAAGTGGTTGTCTAATTGGCACCGACTCTGTCGGAAGCGCCCCCACTAGCTATACACTACCTGGCCAATTTGGTTTGATTAGTGAGGGAGGTGAATCAAGCGAATCAATTCGACTCAACCAGTTAGGAGTCGTCTAGATCTAAGTGACACTAGGTCTAGGATTGTTTGAACCGTGCTTGTTTGGGAAACCTCTGACCGACCTTCTTTTCTATCTTTAGAGTTAAGTTTCCATTCTCTTCTGAGTCTTCTTCTTCTCACCTACTTATACGTTCTAGTCTCCTCCCCTTTACATTCTCTATTAGCATTTTAGGGTCGAGTCGAGAACTTGTGCTTGCTTAGCCTCCTAAGGGTAAGAGTACTTGACTCAAGAGTGTTTTGATGGATGGTTACATGAGCAACCATCCATATCATTGTTGGGACCATGACAATGCTTCCTGGTATTCTAAAGCCATGCAGGCTGGTGTGGCTCAGACTAACACCCCATATGGTTGGGACAATCCTAATTGTATAACTGAGCAATCTTCATATTGGGGTAACATGAGAGAGGCACCGACGGCTAGACCACAATCTAGTTATGTTAGATCATATGCTGGTCAACGAACTGACACATTACAACAAACTTTTGCCTCCTTCATGCGTTGGGCTGACAACATGAGTGCACCGGTGGCTCCAGTAGCCGTACCGTGCGACTGTTGCGGGTTGAGTGGTCATCTTATCAGGGAATGTCCTTATGTTCCCCCAGAGCCTGAGTATGAGGATACATTTTCCCAGAATGCTCGATATGACCGTTACACTTCCGCATATAACCCAAGAGTGATGGATTCGTGGGGAAACAATTCATATCCAAATTCTTATACGTCATTTTCACCCCAATATCCTTCTCCCGAATACCCAGAACTCTACCAACAACCCACTTCAAATCATTGGACTTATCCTCAGTCTACCAACACACAACCTAAAAATGTCCCGAGTTCTGACTCGAACCTCATAGTTGACCACATACCTGATACCTTGGAACAAGCTTTCCATACGTTCATGACAACTACTCAACAGTCCGTAGACAATATGGTATTACAATTGAGTCAAATGTCGCAGCAATTAAGTGAGGAAAGTAACTTTTCGTGTCAACATGAGGATTCATCTTTTAGTATCGAACCACCACCACATACACAAATTCAAAGCACAATCTTTCAAAGTCAAATTCCTAGTCAGTCTGAGGGACTTGGAATTTCAATTCACGATCACTTAGTGGAGGATTCGATTTATATGAACCAATTTCATTATGAGTCGGCACAAGATTGTGCCCTATCTTCTTGTCCCGTGGCCCTTGAGCCACATGATCGTCATGTTGCATCTCTTAAGGAGTCACCTCTGGTGGAGCAAGATCTCCCTAGTACCCTCAATTTCAAACAACCTGGTGAGAGTCCGCCTCTCACCATTGTTCCTGATCATCTTGGAAATGATGGAACATCAAACAACCACATAGCTTATGAGGATATTAGAAGTGCCTTAGAAGATACCTTGGGTATGAGACCCACTCTTTGTTCGTCTGGTGAGTCGGACTTGCCTGACAAGGCCCTTGACCTCGCTCCGACGCACCAGCCAGTTGGTTGGAGAGTTTGGATCGATGATCATAACTTCAACACCGCAACGGGAGAAACTCCTCTTCCGTTGCCCCTTAATTCCCAAACTCTCGCGAGGTTCAAGCTCTTTCAGTTTGATCCTTTGAATGAGACGCCTTTGCGTCCAATTCATGAACCTCTCAATTCATCTAGCGTTTTTTGTGAAGGCGGCCCACACATGCATTTTCTGGCCTCACGTGGTGTCATGTTTCCTTTTCAGGTGCACTGACCCACTCTTGAAGTTTCCATTTGATGTCTCTTGACAAATGAAGATGGGAACTTATGTTTGTACATAGTTATATATATAAAATAAAATAAAATATATGTTGTATTTATCCCTTCTTTAGTATCTCACAGGTTTTTGAGGGAATTCGGGTTTTTTTTCCATCAATAGAGCCATGAACTTTCCTTTGTACTTCACGTTGGTGAGATATTTCCTTTTTCATGCATAAATCCATGTAATATCTTGCTCACATTCATTGAGGACAATGCATGATTTAGGTGTGGGGGGGGGGTGTTTATGTATATATTTATCTATAGATCTGTCTTTTATTTCTAAAAAAAAAAATCATCAATGTTTCATGACATAGCTTAAGATTGAACTGCTAAAACCCGTGTACAAATTGCATTGAGTTTTTGTTCCTTATTATATAGTTCTGCTTGTAGAAATTGTGACATAAATCTAAGTTCCAAAGAAATAACCCATTGCCCTTTAAGACATGTATGCACTTAAATTGGATGAATCAAATCTTTGAAGTGGTTGATAAAAAGCAGAGGTTGAGGAAAATATACCGGGAAGTGTGGACTTCTAATAGCAATTAAGCCTTGAGGAAAATAAAAATAAAAATAAAGGAATAAAGTGAAGAAAACACATTTTGCAAAATGATTACAAAAGCCCAAGCCTTTGAGTCACTGGTCCGTAGGGGTATCTTGAAACCCGGTAACTTGAGTCTACCAGCTCGGGATTATCGACCAAACTCGCTACACGAATGCAAAAGGGTAAAAGTGTCAAAAAGCAAATGTGTTGAATCACGGAAGAAAAGAAAAGAAAAAAAAATAATAATAATACTCAAGGCCCAAAGCTAAAAGAATGATCCATGCCATGGTTGATCCGAATGATACTTCACCACCAGAGGAGGCGTGCAAAATAATTCAAGTGATAAACATGTGTAGAAGGGTTAGTGGTGTGAATGTTGGAGGAACAAAGACCAAGTCATATTTTTAATGAGTTAGATTCATATAATGAGCATGCAAAAATTCTTAGTGAGATGTATAAGGTTGAGGTAGGGATATTGAGAACTATTAATGAAACGTTGATTTAGGATTTTGTGGGTATATCCGCTGAAAACCCTCAGGAGACAACACTCCTCCTCCTTGACAACAAGGAGGTTTAAAGGCTTGTTGCACATGCTAAGTGCAACCGTGATTCCTACGAAAGTGAGTTAGGATTTCCCTGTTTTTATTTTTCGTATCTTCTGTTTTGCTAGGGACTAGCAAAATCTAGGTGTGGGGGTATTTGATGCATTGCATACATTGCATCATATGTCTTTCATTTAGATTACTTTTGCATCAATAAATGCTACTAAGGTATGTGTTTAGTCTTATTTACAGAATACAGGGACCTGAATGCAATTTACCCACATCCCGAGCATAAACGCGTACAAAAGACTCGTTTCTATCATAAAGACCAAGTTCAAGTTTATCGGGCTTCAAATGGAAATGTATCCAAGCATAAAAGCATTCAAGACCTAATTACGAAAAGAACAAGGACTTAAGCACAAAAGTAGCCGGGGACTTAATTGCAAAAAGTGAAGGACCTAATTGCAAATCACGAGTAGCTTTTATTATTATGGAGAAAATATAAAGAAAAATCAATGTGGATCTCCAAATATATGAAGAAATTAATTCGGATCTCCAAAGATATGCAAGAATCAATCCAGACGCGCAAATGACATTGAAATCATACCATAAACACACAGGAAAAATCCGGGTCGATTCTGAGCCAAAAAAGTGGCGATTCCGCCGCACCTCAAGAGCAAATTGCGGCGAATCCGCCGCACCAAATTAGATTCATGCTCTAAAAATTTTACCGGTTGTGTGTTGACGCGTGTACTTTCTTATTTCATGCTTAGGTCCCTTGTATCGGCTATAAATAGCCCCGAGAACGATGTTGTGAGGAGTTCTTCCTTTTGTTCCATAATTTAGCAATAAAATTCTGTTTCTTTTATTTTATGTTTTTAATTTTCTTTTCTTAGTTTCTCTAGGACCCCTTCTCCCTCCCTCCATCTATGAGTTTCTAACTCTTTCCAAAGGGTGGAGGTGACGGATTTAGGGTGATGAGAAGAGAAAATGTTATTATTTTAATTTCGTATTAGTATGTTTTGATTACTTGAGTTTATGTTAAATCATTTATCATGTAATGCTTTATAACTAATATGATTTATTATAAGTTTCAGAATTCTCTAATCTAAACCCGATATCTAAACCTCCACCCAACGGAATTCACCATCTTTGTTCTTGTTTTAGTTTTATTTGTTATTGTTTCTTGCTTTAGATAATAAAAACCAAAAATCTCAAAAACCCAATTTATTCTTCTCTCCTTCTTTCCCCCAATCGAAATCACACTAATAACAAATCTCTCCCTCCTTGTGTTCGACCCGTATTTGCCACGTCTTCATTGACACCGTGCACTTGCGGTATAAATTTAATTCTCATCAAGTTTTTGGCGCCGTTGCCGGGGAGGCGACGCAGATTTTGTTTTCTTTTGTTGATTTCGATTTTATCCTGTTTATCTTGTGCGCGATCTAAGTATTTGGATTTGTGTTTCAGGAGACAACAGAGTGCGCGGCGAAATCCGAGCACATTCTGAGCTAAACGAGCGGCGATATCGCCGCACCTATAGAGCAATTTGCGGCGAATCCGCCGCACACTTGGAGCTTCTGGGCTTGAAACTTTTCTGGGACGCGACTCATCTCTGGGTGGACGCGTGAAACTACTGAAATTTCGAGAGCGGGCGGTGAACCCGACTGAGCATTGCATAGGTAACCTTTGTTGCATCTTTTCCTCGTAATTTCTATTTTCAAAAAAAAAATCTTTTTATTAGAATTGCACGTGTTAGGGCAAAAATTCCATAATTGGCAATAATTCAACTCTGACCTAAAATTGGCAAAATTAGAAGGACTTAGTGCATGCATCATATAATATTTTGTTTGCATTATTCTTCCTAAATTCTTGCAAATTAATTCTTGTTGAAGAGTGCTGGAGGCAAGGTACGTATCGTGTTTTAACGATTGCATTTAAGCATATAATTTAGTTTGCATACAACCTTGCAATTGCCCCCCTCTAAAGACCATTGTTTGACTATCTTTGCTAGATTTAAGTTAAACTACCTTAAGGGCAACTCCGTAGGAAAAGATACGGTGGGGATTTCATCACCCTTCCGTGGCCCACAAATCACAATCCTAAAGTGTCACCCAAGCCTTAAAATTTAAAATCAATTAGACATTGGCCCCTAAGGACTCGGACTCAATTAAGGAGAAGAATTGGTTTGACTTGCTATGACCTGAAGCCGATCGAATTCAATTTGGTGTCTAGGAAGTGTTTTTGTGTTGACGAGAGTCTTCCAAGCGAAGTGGTTGTCTAATTGGCACCGACTCTGTCGGAAGCGCCCCCACTAGCTATACACTACCTGGCCAATTTGGTTTGATTAGTGAGGGAGGTGAATCAAGCGAATCAATTCGACTCAACCAGTTAGGAGTCGTCTAGATCTAAGTGACACTAGGTCTAGGATTGTTTGAACCGTGCTTGTTTGGGAAACCTCTGACCGACCTTCTTTTCTATCTTTAGAGTTAAGTTTCCATTCTCTTCTGAGTCTTCTTCTTCTCACCTACTTATACGTTCTAGTCTCCTCCCCTTTACATTCTCTATTAGCATTTTAGGGTCGAGTCGAGAACTTGTGCTTGCTTAGCCTCCTAAGGGTAAGAGTACTTGACTCAAGAGTGTTTTGATGGATGGTTACATGAGCAACCATCCATATCATTGTTGGGACCATGACAATGCTTCCTGGTATTCTAAAGCCATGCAGGCTGGTGTGGCTCAGACTAACACCCCATATGGTTGGGACAATCCTAATTGTATAACTGAGCAATCTTCATATTGGGGTAACATGAGAGAGGCACCGACGGCTAGACCACAATCTAGTTATGTTAGATCATATGCTGGTCAACGAACTGACACATTACAACAAACTTTTGCCTCCTTCATGCGTTGGGCTGACAACATGAGTGCACCGGTGGCTCCAGTAGCCGTACCGTGCGACTGTTGCGGGTTGAGTGGTCATCTTATCAGGGAATGTCCTTATGTTCCCCCAGAGCCTGAGTATGAGGATACATTTTCCCAGAATGCTCGATATGACCGTTACACTTCCGCATATAACCCAAGAGTGATGGATTCGTGGGGAAACAATTCATATCCAAATTCTTATACGTCATTTTCACCCCAATATCCTTCTCCCGAATACCCAGAACTCTACCAACAACCCACTTCAAATCATTGGACTTATCCTCAGTCTACCAACACACAACCTAAAAATGTCCCGAGTTCTGACTCGAACCTCATAGTTGACCACATACCTGATACCTTGGAACAAGCTTTCCATACGTTCATGACAACTACTCAACAGTCCGTAGACAATATGGTATTACAATTGAGTCAAATGTCGCAGCAATTAAGTGAGGAAAGTAACTTTTCGTGTCAACATGAGGATTCATCTTTTAGTATCGAACCACCACCACATACACAAATTCAAAGCACAATCTTTCAAAGTCAAATTCCTAGTCAGTCTGAGGGACTTGGAATTTCAATTCACGATCACTTAGTGGAGGATTCGATTTATATGAACCAATTTCATTATGAGTCGGCACAAGATTGTGCCCTATCTTCTTGTCCCGTGGCCCTTGAGCCACATGATCGTCATGTTGCATCTCTTAAGGAGTCACCTCTGGTGGAGCAAGATCTCCCTAGTACCCTCAATTTCAAACAACCTGGTGAGAGTCCGCCTCTCACCATTGTTCCTGATCATCTTGGAAATGATGGAACATCAAACAACCACATAGCTTATGAGGATATTAGAAGTGCCTTAGAAGATACCTTGGGTATGAGACCCACTCTTTGTTCGTCTGGTGAGTCGGACTTGCCTGACAAGGCTCTTGACCTCGCTCCGACGCACCAGCCAGTTGGTTGGAGAGTTTGGATCGATGATCATAACTTCAACACCGCAACGGGAGAAACTCCTCTTCCGTTGCCCCTTAATTCCCAAACTCTCGAGAGGTTCAAGCTCTTTCAGTTTGATCCTTTGAATGAGACGCCTTTGCGTCCAATTCATGAACCTCTCAATTCATCTAGCGTTTTTTGTGAAGGCGGCCCACACATGCATTTTCTGGCCTCACGTGGTGTCATGTTTCCTTTTCAGGTGCACTGACCCACTCTTGAAGTTTCCATTTGATGTCTCTTGACAAATGAAGATGGGAACTTATGTTTGTACATAGTTATATATATAAAATAAAATAAAATATATGTTGTATTTATCCCTTCTTTAGTATCTCACAGGTTTTTGAGGGAATTCGGGTTTTTTTTCCATCAATAGAGCCATGAACTTTCCTTTGTACTTCACGTTGGTGAGATATTTCCTTTTTCATGCATAAATCCATGTAATATCTTGCTCACATTCATTGAGGACAATGCATGATTTAGGTGTGGGGGGGGTGTTTATGTATATATTTATCTATAGATCTGTCTTTTATTTCTAAAAAAAAAAATCATCAATGTTTCATGACATAGCTTAAGATTGAACTGCTAAAACCCGTGTACAAATTGCATTGAGTTTTTGTTCCTTATTATATAGTTCTGCTTGTAGAAATTGTGACATAAATCTAAGTTCCAAAGAAATAACCCATTGCCCTTTAAGACATGTATGCACTTAAATTGGATGAATCAAATCTTTGAAGTGGTTGATAAAAAGCAGAGGTTGAGGAAAATATACCGGGAAGTGTGGACTTCTAATAGCAATTAAGCCTTGAGGAAAATAAAAATAAAAATAAAGGAATAAAGTGAAGAAAACACATTTTGCAAAATGATTACAAAAGCCCAAGCCTTTGAGTCACTGGTCCGTAGGGGTATCTTGAAACCCGGTAACTTGAGTCTACCAGCTCGGGATTATCGACCAAACTCGCTACACGAATGCAAAAGGGTAAAAGTGTCAAAAAGCAAATGTGTTGAATCACGGAAGAAAAGAAAAGAAAAAAAAATAATAATAATACTCAAGGCCCAAAGCTAAAAGAATGATCCATGCCATGGTTGATCCGAATGATACTTCACCACCAGAGGAGGCGTGCAAAATAATTCAAGTGATAAACATGTGTAGAAGGGTTAGTGGTGTGAATGTTGGAGGAACAAAGACCAAGTCATATTTTTAATGAGTTAGATTCATATAATGAGCATGCAAAAATTCTTAGTGAGATGTATAAGGTTGAGGTAGGGATATTGAGAACTATTAATGAAACGTTGATTTAGGATTTTGTGGGTATATCCGCTGAAAACCCTCAGGAGACAACACTCCTCCTCCTTGACAACAAGGAGGTTTAAAGGCTTGTTGCACATGCTAAGTGCAACCGTGATTCCTACGAAAGTGAGTTAGGATTTCCCTGTTTTTATTTTTCGTATCTTCTGTTTTGCTAGGGACTAGCAAAATCTAGGTGTGGGGGTATTTGATGCATTGCATACATTGCATCATATGTCTTTCATTTAGATTACTTTTGCATCAATAAATGCTACTAAGGTATGTGTTTAGTCTTATTTACAGAATACAGGGACCTGAATGCAATTTACCCACATCCCGAGCATAAACGCGTACAAAAGACTCGTTTCTATCATAAAGACCAAGTTCAAGTTTATCGGGCTTCAAATGGAAATGTATCCAAGCATAAAAGCATTCAAGACCTAATTACGAAAAGAACAAGGACTTAAGCACAAAAGTAGTCGGGGACTTAATTGCAAAAAGTGAAGGACCTAATTGCAAATCACGAGTAGCTTTTATTATTATGGAGAAAATATAAAGAAAAATCAATGTGGATCTCCAAATATATGAAGAAATTAATTCGGATCTCCAAAGATATGCAAGAATCAATCCAGACGCGCAAATGACATTGAAATCATACCATAAACACACAGGAAAAATCCGGGTCGATTCTGAGCCAAAAAAGTGGCGATTCCGCCGCACCTCAAGAGCAAATTGCGGCGAATCCGCCGCACCAAATTAGATTCATGCTCTAAAAATTTTACCGGTTGTGTGTTGACGCGTGTACTTTCTTATTTCATGCTTAGGTCCCTTGTATCGGCTATAAATAGCCCCGAGAACGATGTTGTGAGGAGTTCTTCCTTTTGTTCCATAATTTAGCAATAAAATTCTGTTTCTTTTATTTTATGTTTTTAATTTTCTTTTCTTAGTTTCTCTAGGACCCCTTCTCCCTCCCTCCATCTATGAGTTTCTAACTCTTTCCAAAGGGTGGAGGTGACGGATTTAGGGTGATGAGAAGAGAAAATGTTATTATTTTAATTTCGTATTAGTATGTTTTGATTACTTGAGTTTATGTTAAATCATTTATCATGTAATGCTTTATAACTAATATGATTTATTATAAGTTTCAGAATTCTCTAATCTAAACCCGATATCTAAACCTCCACCCAACGGAATTCACCATCTTTGTTCTTGTTTTAGTTTTATTTGTTATTGTTTCTTGCTTTAGATAATAAAAACCAAAAATCTCAAAAACCCAATTTATTCTTCTCTCCTTCTTTCCCCCAATCGAAATCACACTAATAACAAATCTCTCCCTCCTTGTGTTCGACCCGTATTTGCCACGTCTTCATTGACACCGTGCACTTGCGGTATAAATTTAATTCTCATCAAGTTTTTGGCGCCGTTGCCGGGGAGGCGACGCAGATTTTGTTTTCTTTTGTTGATTTCGATTTTATCCTGTTTATCTTGTGCGCGATCTAAGTATTTGGATTTGTGTTTCAGGAGACAACAGAGTGCGCGGCGAAATCCGAGCACATTCTGAGCTAAACGAGCGGCGATATCGCCGCACCTATAGAGCAATTTGCGGCGAATCCGCCGCACACTTGGAGCTTCTGGGCTTGAAACTTTTCTGGGACGCGACTCATCTCTGGGTGGACGCGTGAAACTACTGAAATTTCGAGAGCGGGCGGTGAACCCGACTGAGCATTGCATAGGTAACCTTTGTTGCATCTTTTCCTCGTAATTTCTATTTTGAAAAAAAAAATCTTTTTATTAGAATTGCACGTGTTAGGGCAAAAATTCCATAATTGGCAATAATTCAACTCTGACCTAAAATTGGCAAAATTAGAAGGACTTAGTGCATGCATCATATAATATTTTGTTTGCATTATTCTTCCTAAATTCTTGCAAATTAATTCTTGTTGAAGAGTGCTGGAGGCAAGGTACGTATCGTGTTTTAACGATTGCATTTAAGCATATAATTTAGTTTGCATACAACCTTGCAATTGCCCCCCTCTAAAGACCATTGTTTGACTATCTTTGCTAGATTTAAGTTAAACTACCTTAAGGGCAACTCCGTAGGAAAAGATACGGTGGGGATTTCATCACCCTTCCGTGGCCCACAAATCACAATCCTAAAGTGTCACCCAAGCCTTAAAATTTAAAATCAATTAGACATTGGCCCCTAAGGACTCGGACTCAATTAAGGAGAAGAATTGGTTTGACTTGCTATGACCTGAAGCCGATCGAATTCAATTTGGTGTCTAGGAAGTGTTTTTGTGTTGACGAGAGTCTTCCAAGCGAAGTGGTTGTCTAATTGGCACCGACTCTGTCGGAAGCGCCCCCACTAGCTATACACTACCTGGCCAATTTGGTTTGATTAGTGAGGGAGGTGAATCAAGCGAATCAATTCGACTCAACCAGTTAGGAGTCGTCTAGATCTAAGTGACACTAGGTCTAGGATTGTTTGAACCGTGCTTGTTTGGGAAACCTCTGACCGACCTTCTTTTCTATCTTTAGAGTTAAGTTTCCATTCTCTTCTGAGTCATCTTCTTCTCACCTACTTATACGTTCTAGTCTCCTCCCCTTTACATTCTCTATTAGCATTTTAGGGTCGAGTCGAGAACTTGTGCTTGCTTAGCCTCCTAAGGGTAAGAGTACTTGACTCAAGAGTGTTTTGATGGATGGTTACATGAGCAACCATCCATATCATTGTTGGGACCATGACAATGCTTCCTGGTATTCTAAAGCCATGCAGGCTGGTGTGGCTCAGACTAACACCCCATATGGTTGGGACAATCCTAATTGTATAACTGAGCAATCTTCATATTGGGGTAACATGAGAGAGGCACCGACGGCTAGACCACAATCTAGTTATGTTAGATCATATGCTGGTCAACGAACTGACACATTACAACAAACTTTTGCCTCCTTCATGCGTTGGGCTGACAACATGAGTGCACCGGTGGCTCCAGTAGCCGTACCGTGCGACTGTTGCGGGTTGAGTGGTCATCTTATCAGGGAATGTCCTTATGTTCCCCCAGAGCCTGAGTATGAGGATACATTTTCCCAGAATGCTCGATATGACCGTTACACTTCCGCATATAACCCAAGAGTGATGGATTCGTGGGGAAACAATTCATATCCAAATTCTTATACGTCATTTTCACCCCAATATCCTTCTCCCGAATACCCAGAACTCTACCAACAACCCACTTCAAATCATTGGACTTATCCTCAGTCTACCAACACACAACCTAAAAATGTCCCGAGTTCTGACTCGAACCTCATAGTTGACCACATACCTGATACCTTGGAACAAGCTTTCCATACGTTCATGACAACTACTCAACAGTCCGTAGACAATATGGTATTACAATTGAGTCAAATGTCGCAGCAATTAAGTGAGGAAAGTAACTTTTCGTGTCAACATGAGGATTCATCTTTTAGTATCGAACCACCACCACATACACAAATTCAAAGCACAATCTTTCAAAGTCAAATTCCTAGTCAGTCTGAGGGACTTGGAATTTCAATTCACGATCACTTAGTGGAGGATTCGATTTATATGAACCAATTTCATTATGAGTCGGCACAAGATTGTGCCCTATCTTCTTGTCCCGTGGCCCTTGAGCCACATGATCGTCATGTTGCATCTCTTAAGGAGTCACCTCTGGTGGAGCAAGATCTCCCTAGTACCCTCAATTTCAAACAACCTGGTGAGAGTCCGCCTCTCACCATTGTTCCTGATCATCTTGGAAATGATGGAACATCAAACAACCACATAGCTTATGAGGATATTAGAAGTGCCTTAGAAGATACCTTGGGTATGAGACCCACTCTTTGTTCGTCTGGTGAGTCGGACTTGCCTGACAAGGCTCTTGACCTCGCTCCGACGCACCAGCCAGTTGGTTGGAGAGTTTGGATCGATGATCATAACTTCAACACCGCAACGGGAGAAACTCCTCTTCCGTTGCCCCTTAATTCCCAAACTCTCGAGAGGTTCAAGCTCTTTCAGTTTGATCCTTTGAATGAGACGCCTTTGCGTCCAATTCATGAACCTCTCAATTCATCTAGCGTTTTTTGTGAAGGCGGCCCACACATGCATTTTCTGGCCTCACGTGGTGTCATGTTTCCTTTTCAGGTGCACTGACCCACTCTTGAAGTTTCCATTTGATGTCTCTTGACAAATGAAGATGGGAACTTATGTTTGTACATAGTTATATATATAAAATAAAATAAAATATATGTTGTATTTATCCCTTCTTTAGTATCTCACAGGTTTTTGAGGGAATTCGGGTTTTTTTTCCATCAATAGAGCCATGAACTTTCCTTTGTACTTCACGTTGGTGAGATATTTCCTTTTTCATGCATAAATCCATGTAATATCTTGCTCACATTCATTGAGGACAATGCATGATTTAGGTGTGGGGGGGGGGGGTGTTTATGTATATATTTATCTATAGATCTGTCTTTTATTTCTAAAAAAAAAATCATCAATGTTTCATGACATAGCTTAAGATTGAACTGCTAAAACCCGTGTACAAATTGCATTGAGTTTTTGTTCCTTATTATATAGTTCTGCTTGTAGAAATTGTGACATAAATCTAAGTTCCAAAGAAATAACCCATTGCCCTTTAAGACATGTATGCACTTAAATTGGATGAATCAAATCTTTGAAGTGGTTGATAAAAAGCAGAGGTTGAGGAAAATATACCGGGAAGTGTGGACTTCTAATAGCAATTAAGCCTTGAGGAAAATAAAAATAAAAATAAAGGAATAAAGTGAAGAAAACACATTTTGCAAAATGATTACAAAAGCCCAAGCCTTTGAGTCACTGGTCCGTAGGGGTATCTTGAAACCCGGTAACTTGAGTCTACCAGCTCGGGATTATCGACCAAACTCGCTACACGAATGCAAAAGGGTAAAAGTGTCAAAAAGCAAATGTGTTGAATCACGGAAGAAAAGAAAAGAAAAAAAAAATAATAATAATACTCAAGGCCCAAAGCTAAAAGAATGATCCATGCCATGGTTGATCCGAATGATACTTCACCACCAGAGGAGGCGTGCAAAATAATTCAAGTGATAAACATGTGTAGAAGGGTTAGTGGTGTGAATGTTGGAGGAACAAAGACCAAGTCATATTTTTAATGAGTTAGATTCATATAATGAGCATGCAAAAATTCTTAGTGAGATGTATAAGGTTGAGGTAGGGATATTGAGAACTATTAATGAAACGTTGATTTAGGATTTTGTGGGTATATCCGCTGAAAACCCTCAGGAGACAACACTCCTCCTCCTTGACAACAAGGAGGTTTAAAGGCTTGTTGCACATGCTAAGTGCAACCGTGATTCCTACGAAAGTGAGTTAGGATTTCCCTGTTTTTATTTTTCGTATCTTCTGTTTTGCTAGGGACTAGCAAAATCTAGGTGTGGGGGTATTTGATGCATTGCATACATTGCATCATATGTCTTTCATTTAGATTACTTTTGCATCAATAAATGCTACTAAGGTATGTGTTTAGTCTTATTTACAGAATACAGGGACCTGAATGCAATTTACCCACATCCCGAGCATAAACGCGTACAAAAGACTCGTTTCTATCATAAAGACCAAGTTCAAGTTTATCGGGCTTCAAATGGAAATGTATCCAAGCATAAAAGCATTCAAGACCTAATTACGAAAAGAACAAGGACTTAAGCACAAAAGTAGCCGGGGACTTAATTGCAAAAAGTGAAGGACCTAATTGCAAATCACGAGTAGCTTTTATTATTATGGAGAAAATATAAAGAAAAATCAATGTGGATCTCCAAATATATGAAGAAATTAATTCGGATCTCCAAAGATATGCAAGAATCAATCCAGACGCGCAAATGACATTGAAATCATACCATAAACACACAGGAAAAATCCGGGTCGATTCTGAGCCAAAAAAGTGGCGATTCCGCCGCACCTCAAGAGCAAATTGCGGCGAATCCGCCGCACCAAATTAGATTCATGCTCTAAAAATTTTACCGGTTGTGTGTTGACGCGTGTACTTTCTTATTTCATGCTTAGGTCCCTTGTATCGGCTATAAATAGCCCCGAGAACGATGTTGTGAGGAGTTCTTCCTTTTGTTCCATAATTTAGCAATAAAATTCTGTTTCTTTTATTTTATGTTTTTAATTTTCTTTTCTTAGTTTCTCTAGGACCCCTTCTCCCTCCCTCCATCTATGAGTTTCTAACTCTTTCCAAAGGGTGGAGGTGACGGATTTAGGGTGATGAGAAGAGAAAATGTTATTATTTTAATTTCGTATTAGTATGTTTTGATTACTTGAGTTTATGTTAAATCATTTATCATGTAATGCTTTATAACTAATATGATTTATTATAAGTTTCAGAATTCTCTAATCTAAACCCGATATCTAAACCTCCACCCAACGGAATTCACCATCTTTGTTCTTGTTTTAGTTTTATTTGTTATTGTTTCTTGCTTTAGATAATAAAAACCAAAAATCTCAAAAACCCAATTTATTCTTCTCTCCTTCTTTCCCCCAATCGAAATCACACTAATAACAAATCTCTCCCTCCTTGTGTTCGACCCGTATTTGCCACGTCTTCATTGACACCGTGCACTTGCGGTATAAATTTAATTCTCATCAAGTTTTTGGCGCCGTTGCCGGGGAGGCGACGCAGATTTTGTTTTCTTTTGTTGATTTCGATTTTATCCTGTTTATCTTGTGCGCGATCTAAGTATTTGGATTTGTGTTTCAGGAGACAACAGAGTGCGCGGCGAAATCCGAGCACATTCTGAGCTAAACGAGCGGCGATATCGCCGCACCTATAGAGCAATTTGCGGCGAATCCGCCGCACACTTGGAGCTTCTGGGCTTGAAACTTTTCTGGGACGCGACTCATCTCTGGGTGGACGCGTGAAACTACTGAAATTTCGAGAGCGGGCGGTGAACCCGACTGAGCATTGCATAGGTAACCTTTGTTGCATCTTTTCCTCGTAATTTCTATTTTCAAAAAAAAAATCTTTTTATTAGAATTGCACGTGTTAGGGCAAAAATTCCATAATTGGCAATAATTCAACTCTGACCTAAAATTGGCAAAATTAGAAGGACTTAGTGCATGCATCATATAATATTTTGTTTGCATTATTCTTCCTAAATTCTTGCAAATTAATTCTTGTTGAAGAGTGCTGGAGGCAAGGTACGTATCGTGTTTTAACGATTGCATTTAAGCATATAATTTAGTTTGCATACAACCTTGCAATTGCCCCCCTCTAAAGACCATTGTTTGACTATCTTTGCTAGATTTAAGTTAAACTACCTTAAGGGCAACTCCGTAGGAAAAGATACGGTGGGGATTTCATCACCCTTCCGTGGCCCACAAATCACAATCCTAAAGTGTCACCCAAGCCTTAAAATTTAAAATCAATTAGACATTGGCCCCTAAGGACTCGGACTCAATTAAGGAGAAGAATTGGTTTGACTTGCTATGACCTGAAGCCGATCGAATTCAATTTGGTGTCTAGGAAGTGTTTTTGTGTTGACGAGAGTCTTCCAAGCGAAGTGGTTGTCTAATTGGCACCGACTCTGTCGGAAGCGCCCCCACTAGCTATACACTACCTGGCCAATTTGGTTTGATTAGTGAGGGAGGTGAATCAAGCGAATCAATTCGACTCAACCAGTTAGGAGTCGTCTAGATCTAAGTGACACTAGGTCTAGGATTGTTTGAACCGTGCTTGTTTGGGAAACCTCTGACCGACCTTCTTTTCTATCTTTAGAGTTAAGTTTCCATTCTCTTCTGAGTCATCTTCTTCTCACCTACTTATACGTTCTAGTCTCCTCCCCTTTACATTCTCTATTAGCATTTTAGGGTCGAGTCGAGAACTTGTGCTTGCTTAGCCTCCTAAGGGTAAGAGTACTTGACTCAAGAGTGTTTTGATGGATGGTTACATGAGCAACCATCCATATCATTGTTGGGACCATGACAATGCTTCCTGGTATTCTAAAGCCATGCAGGCTGGTGTGGCTCAGACTAACACCCCATATGGTTGGGACAATCCTAATTGTATAACTGAGCAATCTTCATATTGGGGTAACATGAGAGAGGCACCGACGGCTAGACCACAATCTAGTTATGTTAGATCATATGCTGGTCAACGAACTGACACATTACAACAAACTTTTGCCTCCTTCATGCGTTGGGCTGACAACATGAGTGCACCGGTGGCTCCAGTAGCCGTACCGTGCGACTGTTGCGGGTTGAGTGGTCATCTTATCAGGGAATGTCCTTATGTTCCCCCAGAGCCTGAGTATGAGGATACATTTTCCCAGAATGCTCGATATGACCGTTACACTTCCGCATATAACCCAAGAGTGATGGATTCGTGGGGAAACAATTCATATCCAAATTCTTATACGTCATTTTCACCCCAATATCCTTCTCCCGAATACCCAGAACTCTACCAACAACCCACTTCAAATCATTGGACTTATCCTCAGTCTACCAACACACAACCTAAAAATGTCCCGAGTTCTGACTCGAACCTCATAGTTGACCACATACCTGATACCTTGGAACAAGCTTTCCATACGTTCATGACAACTACTCAACAGTCCGTAGACAATATGGTATTACAATTGAGTCAAATGTCGCAGCAATTAAGTGAGGAAAGTAACTTTTCGTGTCAACATGAGGATTCATCTTTTAGTATCGAACCACCACCACATACACAAATTCAAAGCACAATCTTTCAAAGTCAAATTCCTAGTCAGTCTGAGGGACTTGGAATTTCAATTCACGATCACTTAGTGGAGGATTCGATTTATATGAACCAATTTCATTATGAGTCGGCACAAGATTGTGCCCTATCTTCTTGTCCCGTGGCCCTTGAGCCACATGATCGTCATGTTGCATCTCTTAAGGAGTCACCTCTGGTGGAGCAAGATCTCCCTAGTACCCTCAATTTCAAACAACCTGGTGAGAGTCCGCCTCTCACCATTGTTCCTGATCATCTTGGAAATGATGGAACATCAAACAACCACATAGCTTATGAGGATATTAGAAGTGCCTTAGAAGATACCTTGGGTATGAGACCCACTCTTTGTTCGTCTGGTGAGTCGGACTTGCCTGACAAGGCTCTTGACCTCGCTCCGACGCACCAGCCAGTTGGTTGGAGAGTTTGGATCGATGATCATAACTTCAACACCGCAACGGGAGAAACTCCTCTTCCGTTGCCCCTTAATTCCCAAACTCTCGAGAGGTTCAAGCTCTTTCAGTTTGATCCTTTGAATGAGACGCCTTTGCGTCCAATTCATGAACCTCTCAATTCATCTAGCGTTTTTTGTGAAGGCGGCCCACACATGCATTTTCTGGCCTCACGTGGTGTCATGTTTCCTTTTCAGGTGCACTGACCCACTCTTGAAGTTTCCATTTGATGTCTCTTGACAAATGAAGATGGGAACTTATGTTTGTACATAGTTATATATATAAAATAAAATAAAATATATGTTGTATTTATCCCTTCTTTAGTATCTCACAGGTTTTTGAGGGAATTCGGGTTTTTTTTCCATCAATAGAGCCATGAACTTTCCTTTGTACTTCACGTTGGTGAGATATTTCCTTTTTCATGCATAAATCCATGTAATATCTTGCTCACATTCATTGAGGACAATGCATGATTTAGGTGTGGGGGGGGTGTTTATGTATATATTTATCTATAGATCTGTCTTTTATTTCTAAAAAAAAAAATCATCAATGTTTCATGACATAGCTTAAGATTGAACTGCTAAAACCCGTGTACAAATTGCATTGAGTTTTTGTTCCTTATTATATAGTTCTGCTTGTAGAAATTGTGACATAAATCTAAGTTCCAAAGAAATAACCCATTGCCCTTTAAGACATGTATGCACTTAAATTGGATGAATCAAATCTTTGAAGTGGTTGATAAAAAGCAGAGGTTGAGGAAAATATACCGGGAAGTGTGGACTTCTAATAGCAATTAAGCCTTGAGGAAAATAAAAATAAAAATAAAGGAATAAAGTGAAGAAAACACATTTTGCAAAATGATTACAAAAGCCCAAGCCTTTGAGTCACTGGTCCGTAGGGGTATCTTGAAACCCGGTAACTTGAGTCTACCAGCTCGGGATTATCGACCAAACTCGCTACACGAATGCAAAAGGGTAAAAGTGTCAAAAAGCAAATGTGTTGAATCACGGAAGAAAAGAAAAGAAAAAAATAATAATAATAATACTCAAGGCCCAAAGCTAAAAGAATGATCCATGTCATGGTTGATCCGAATGATACTTCACCACCAGAGGAGGCGTGCAAAATAATTCAAGTGATAAACATGTGTAGAAGGGTTAGTGGTGTGAATGTTGGAGGAACAAAGACCAAGTCATATTTTTAATGAGTTAGATTCATATAATGAGCATGCAAAAATTCTTAGTGAGATGTATAAGGTTGAGGTAGGGATATTGAGAACTATTAATGAAACGTTGATTTAGGATTTTGTGGGTATATCCGCTGAAAACCCTCAGGAGACAACACTCCTCCTCCTTGACAACAAGGAGGTTTAAAGGCTTGTTGCACATGCTAAGTGCAACCGTGATTCCTACGAAAGTGAGTTAGGATTTCCCTGTTTTTATTTTTCGTATCTTCTGTTTTGCTAGGGACTAGCAAAATCTAGGTGTGGGGGTATTTGATGCATTGCATACATTGCATCATATGTCTTTCATTTAGATTACTTTTGCATCAATAAATGCTACTAAGGTATGTGTTTAGTCTTATTTACAGAATACAGGGACCTGAATGCAATTTACCCACATCCCGAGCATAAACGCGTACAAAAGACTCGTTTCTATCATAAAGACCAAGTTCAAGTTTATCGGGCTTCAAATGGAAATGTATCCAAGCATAAAAGCATTCAAGACCTAATTACGAAAAGAACAAGGACTTAAGCACAAAAGTAGCCGGGGACTTAATTGCAAAAAGTGAAGGACCTAATTGCAAATCACGAGTAGCTTTTATTATTATGGAGAAAATATAAAGAAAAATCAATGTGGATCTCCAAATATATGAAGAAATTAATTCGGATCTCCAAAGATATGCAAGAATCAATCCAGACGCGCAAATGACATTGAAATCATACCATAAACACACAGGAAAAATCCGGGTCGATTCTGAGCCAAAAAAGTGGCGATTCCGCCGCACCTCAAGAGCAAATTACGGCGAATCCGCCGCACCAAATTAGATTCATGCTCTAAAAATTTTACCGGTTGTGTGTTGACGCGTGTACTTTCTTATTTCATGCTTAGGTCCCTTGTATCGGCTATAAATAGCCCCGAGAACGATGTTGTGAGGAGTTCTTCCTTTTGTTCCATAATTTAGCAATAAAATTCTGTTTCTTTTATTTTATGTTTTTAATTTTCTTTTCTTAGTTTCTCTAGGACCCCTTCTCCCTCCCTCCATCTATGAGTTTCTAACTCTTTCCAAAGGGTGGAGGTGACGGATTTAGGGTGATGAGAAGAGAAAATGTTATTATTTTAATTTCGTATTAGTATGTTTTGATTACTTGAGTTTATGTTAAATCATTTATCATGTAATGCTTTATAACTAATATGATTTATTATAAGTTTCAGAATTCTCTAATCTAAACCCGATATCTAAACCTCCACCCAACGGAATTCACCATCTTTGTTCTTGTTTTAGTTTTATTTGTTATTGTTTCTTGCTTTAGATAATAAAAACCAAAAATCTCAAAAACCCAATTTATTCTTCTCTCCTTCTTTCCCCCAATCGAAATCACACTAATAACAAATCTCTCCCTCCTTGTGTTCGACCCGTATTTGCCACGTCTTCATTGACACCGTGCACTTGCGGTATAAATTTAATTCTCATCAAGTTTTTGGCGCCGTTGCCGGGGAGGCGACGCAGATTTTGTTTTCTTTTGTTGATTTCGATTTTATCCTGTTTATCTTGTGCGCGATCTAAGTATTTGGATTTGTGTTTCAGGAGACAACAGAGTGCGCGGCGAAATCCGAGCACATTCTGAGCTAAACGAGCGGCGATATCGCCGCACCTATAGAGCAATTTGCGGCGAATCCGCCGCACACTTGGAGCTTCTGGGCTTGAAACTTTTCTGGGACGCGACTCATCTCTGGGTGGACGCGTGAAACTACTGAAATTTCGAGAGCGGGCGGTGAACCCGACTGAGCATTGCATAGGTAACCTTTGTTGCATCTTTTCCTCGTAATTTCTATTTTCAAAAAAAAAATCTTTTTATTAGAATTGCACGTGTTAGGGCAAAAATTCCATAATTGGCAATAATTCAACTCTGACCTAAAATTGGCAAAATTAGAAGGACTTAGTGCATGCATCATATAATATTTTGTTTGCATTATTCTTCCTAAATTCTTGCAAATTAATTCTTGTTGAAGAGTGCTGGAGGCAAGGTACGTATCGTGTTTTAACGATTGCATTTAAGCATATAATTTAGTTTGCATACAACCTTGCAATTGCCCCCCTCTAAAGACCATTGTTTGACTATCTTTGCTAGATTTAAGTTAAACTACCTTAAGGGCAACTCCGTAGGAAAAGATACGGTGGGGATTTCATCACCCTTCCGTGGCCCACAAATCACAATCCTAAAGTGTCACCCAAGCCTTAAAATTTAAAATCAATTAGACATTGGCCCCTAAGGACTCGGACTCAATTAAGGAGAAGAATTGGTTTGACTTGCTATGACCTGAAGCCGATCGAATTCAATTTGGTGTCTAGGAAGTGTTTTTGTGTTGACGAGAGTCTTCCAAGCGAAGTGGTTGTCTAATTGGCACCGACTCTGTCGGAAGCGCCCCCACTAGCTATACACTACCTGGCCAATTTGGTTTGATTAGTGAGGGAGGTGAATCAAGCGAATCAATTCGACTCAACCAGTTAGGAGTCGTCTAGATCTAAGTGACACTAGGTCTAGGATTGTTTGAACCGTGCTTGTTTGGGAAACCTCTGACCGACCTTCTTTTCTATCTTTAGAGTTAAGTTTCCATTCTCTTCTGAGTCATCTTCTTCTCACCTACTTATACGTTCTAGTCTCCTCCCCTTTACATTCTCTATTAGCATTTTAGGGTCGAGTCGAGAACTTGTGCTTGCTTAGCCTCCTAAGGGTAAGAGTACTTGACTCAAGAGTGTTTTGATGGATGGTTACATGAGCAACCATCCATATCATTGTTGGGACCATGACAATGCTTCCTGGTATTCTAAAGCCATGCAGGCTGGTGTGGCTCAGACTAACACCCCATATGGTTGGGACAATCCTAATTGTATAACTGAGCAATCTTCATATTGGGGTAACATGAGAGAGGCACCGACGGCTAGACCACAATCTAGTTATGTTAGATCATATGCTGGTCAACGAACTGACACATTACAACAAACTTTTGCCTCCTTCATGCGTTGGGCTGACAACATGAGTGCACCGGTGGCTCCAGTAGCCGTACCGTGCGACTGTTGCGGGTTGAGTGGTCATCTTATCAGGGAATGTCCTTATGTTCCCCCAGAGCCTGAGTATGAGGATACATTTTCCCAGAATGCTCGATATGACCGTTACACTTCCGCATATAACCCAAGAGTGATGGATTCGTGGGGAAACAATTCATATCCAAATTCTTATACGTCATTTTCACCCCAATATCCTTCTCCCGAATACCCAGAACTCTACCAACAACCCACTTCAAATCATTGGACTTATCCTCAGTCTACCAACACACAACCTAAAAATGTCCCGAGTTCTGACTCGAACCTCATAGTTGACCACATACCTGATACCTTGGAACAAGCTTTCCATACGTTCATGACAACTACTCAACAGTCCGTAGACAATATGGTATTACAATTGAGTCAAATGTCGCAGCAATTAAGTGAGGAAAGTAACTTTTCGTGTCAACATGAGGATTCATCTTTTAGTATCGAACCACCACCACATACACAAATTCAAAGCACAATCTTTCAAAGTCAAATTCCTAGTCAGTCTGAGGGACTTGGAATTTCAATTCACGATCACTTAGTGGAGGATTCGATTTATATGGACCAATTTCATTATGAGTCGGCACAAGATTGTGCCCTATCTTCTTGTCCCGTGGCCCTTGAGCCACATGATCGTCATGTTGCATCTCTTAAGGAGTCACCTCTGGTGGAGCAAGATCTCCCTAGTACCCTCAATTTCAAACAACCTGGTGAGAGTCCGCCTCTCACCATTGTTCCTGATCATCTTGGAAATGATGGAACATCAAACAACCACATAGCTTATGAGGATATTAGAAGTGCCTTAGAAGATACCTTGGGTATGAGACCCACTCTTTGTTCGTCTGGTGAGTCGGACTTGCCTGACAAGGCTCTTGACCTCGCTCCGACGCACCAGCCAGTTGGTTGGAGAGTTTGGATCGATGATCATAACTTCAACACCGCAACGGGAGAAACTCCTCTTCCGTTGCCCCTTAATTCCCAAACTCTCGAGAGGTTCAAGCTCTTTCAGTTTGATCCTTTGAATGAGACGCCTTTGCGTCCAATTCATGAACCTCTCAATTCATCTAGCGTTTTTTGTGAAGGCGGCCCACACATGCATTTTCTGGCCTCACGTGGTGTCATGTTTCCTTTTCAGGTGCACTGACCCACTCTTGAAGTTTCCATTTGATGTCTCTTGACAAATGAAGATGGGAACTTATGTTTGTACATATTTATATATATAAAATAAAATAAAATATATGTTGTATTTATCCCTTCTTTAGTATCTCACAGGTTTTTGAGGGAATTCGGGTTTTTTTTCCATCAATAAAGCCATGAACTTTCCTTTGTACTTCACGTTGGTGAGATATTTCCTTTTTCATGCATAAATCCATGTAATATCTTGCTCACATTCATTGAGGACAATGCATGATTTAGGTGTGGGGGGGGTGTTTATGTATATATTTATCTATAGATCTGTCTTTTATTTCTAAAAAAAAATCATCAATGTTTCATGACATAGCTTAAGATTGAACTGCTAAAACCCGTGTACAAATTGCATTGAGTTTTTGTTCCTTATTATATAGTTCTGCTTGTAGAAATTGTGACATAAATCTAAGTTCCAATGAAATAACCCATTGCCCTTTAAGACATGTATGCACTTAAATTGGATGAATCAAATCTTTGAAGTGGTTGATAAAAAGCAGAGGTTGAGGAAAATATACCGGGAAGTGTGGACTTCTAATAGCAATTAAGCCTTGAGGAAAATAAAAATAAAAATAAAGGAATAAAGTGAAGAAAACACATTTTGCAAAATGATTACAAAAGCCCAAGCCTTTGAGTCACTGGTCCGTAGGGGTATCTTGAAACCCGGTAACTTGAGTCTACCAGCTCGGGATTATCGACCAAACTCGCTACACGAATGCAAAAGGGTAAAAGTGTCAAAAAGCAAATGTGTTGAATCACGGAAGAAAAGAAAAGAAAAAAAAATAATAATAATACTCAAGGCCCAAAGCTAAAAGAATGATCCATGCCATGGTTGATCCGAATGATACTTCACCACCAGAGGAGGCGTGCAAAATAATTCAAGTGATAAACATGTGTAGAAGGGTTAGTGGTGTGAATGTTGGAGGAACAAAGACCAAGTCATATTTTTAATGAGTTAGATTCATATAATGAGCATGCAAAAATTCTTAGTGAGATGTATAAGGTTGAGGTAGGGATATTGAGAACTATTAATGAAACGTTGATTTAGGATTTTGTGGGTATATCCGCTGAAAACCCTCAGGAGACAACACTCCTCCTCCTTGACAACAAGGAGGTTTAAAGGCTTGTTGCACATGCTAAGTGCAACCGTGATTCCTACGAAAGTGAGTTAGGATTTCCCTGTTTTTATTTTTCGTATCTTCTGTTTTGCTAGGGACTAGCAAAATCTAGGTGTGGGGGTATTTGATGCATTGCATACATTGCATCATATGTCTTTCATTTAGATTACTTTTGCATCAATAAATGCTACTAAGGTATGTGTTTAGTCTTATTTACAGAATACAGGGACCTGAATGCAATTTACCCACATCCCGAGCATAAACGCGTACAAAAGACTCGTTTCTATCATAAAGACCAAGTTCAAGTTTATCGGGCTTCAAATGGAAATGTATCCAAGCATAAAAGCATTCAAGACCTAATTACGAAAAGAACAAGGACTTAAGCACAAAAGTAACCGGGGACTTAATTGCAAAAAGTGAAGGACCTAATTGCAAATCACGAGTAGCTTTTATTATTATGGAGAAAATATAAAGAAAAATCAATGTGGATCTCCAAATATATGAAGAAATTAATTCGGATCTCCAAAGATATGCAAGAATCAATCCAGACGCGCAAATGACATTGAAATCATACCATAAACACACAGGAAAAATCCGGGTCGATTCTGAGCCAAAAAAGTGGCGATTCCGCCGCACCTCAAGAGCAAATTGCGGCGAATCCGCCGCACCAAATTAGATTCATGCTCTAAACATTTTACCGGTTGCGTGTTGACGCGTGTACTTTCTTATTTCATGCTTAGGTCCCTTGTATCGGCTATAAATAGCCCCGAGAACGATGTTGTGAGGAGTTCTTCCTTTTGTTCCATAATTTAGCAATAAAATTCTGTTTCTTTTATTTTATGTTTTTAATTTTCTTTTCTTAGTTTCTCTAGGACCCATTCTCCCTCCCTCCATCTATGAGTTTCTAACTCTTTCCAAAGGGTGGAGGTGACGGATTTAGGGTGATGAGAAGAGAAAATGTTATTATTTTAATTTCGTATTAGTATGTTTTGATTACTTGAGTTTATGTTAAATCATTTATCATGTAATGCTTTATAACTAATATGATTTATTATAAGTTTCAGAATTCTCTAATCTAAACCCGATATCTAAACCTCCACCCAACGGAATTCACCATCTTTGTTCTTGTTTTAGTTTTATTTGTTCTTGTTTCTTGCTTTAGATAATAAAAACCAAAAATCTCAAAAACCCAATTTATTCTTCTCTCCTTCTTTCCCCCAATCGAAATCACACTAATAACAAATCTCTCCCTCCTTGTGTTCGACCCGTATTTGCCACGTCTTCATTGACACCGTGCACTTGCGGTATAAATTTAATTCTCATCAAAGGAGAACGAGAAAGGAGGGGAAAGAGAGAGGAGAGAGATAATGAGGAGAACGAGAGGAGTGAGAGAGAGTGAAGGTGACGGAGAGGAAAAGAAGAGGGAGGAGGAGAGAGATGAGAGAGAGAGAGGAGGAAGAGAAGGAGGGAGAAGAAGAAGGAGATGAGAAGGAGAACAAGAGAGGACAAGGAGAGAGAAGGAGAAGGGGAGAGTGGAGAGAAGATAAGGAGAGAGAGGAGGACAAGGGGAGCGAGAGGGGAGGAGACCGAAAAGGAGTGGAAGAGAGTAGAGAAAGAGAAGGAAAGAGAGCGAGAAGAGGCAGACGGAGAGCGAGAGAGTGAGATAGAGTGAGAGAGGAGGGGAGGGAGAGAAGGACAAGGAGAGAGAAGTAGAGGGAAATGGAGGAGAGAGAAGGAGACAGAGAGAGGGAGAGCGGAGATGGGATGGAGATAGAGGGAGAGTAGCAAGAGGAGAAGGAGAAGGAAAGTGTGAGGGAGAGGAGAGACAAGAAGATGAGAGAGATGGAGAAGGAAAAGGGGGAAAGAGGTGAGGGATTGAGGTAGAGGAGAAGGAGAGAGGGGGAAGAAGCTTGAAGACGAAGAGTGAAGGATAAGGAGAGAGAAGATAGAAGGGAAGAGAGAATCAGAGAGAGGAGTGAAGGAGAGAGAGCGGGGCAATAAGAGAGAGTGGAGAACAAGGAGAAGGAGGGAGAGAGAATGAGAGAAGGAAGGAGAGAGGGGAGAGAAGGAAGGATAAGAATAGAGAGAGAAGTAGAAGGAGGAGAGAGAGAAGGATAAGGAGAGGGGTGGAGATATGAGAGAGAAGGAGAGGAAGAAGGAGTGAGAGAAGGAGAAAGAGGGACAAGGAAGGAGAAGGTGGAAAGAAAGAGGGAAGAGAGCGAAAGAGACGAGAGAGAGAGGGATGGAGGAGAATGAGACGGAGAGTGTGCGTGAGAAGGAAACAGATAGAGAGAAGGAGAAGGAGAGTGAGAGAAAGAGAAGTAGAACTAGAAAGATTGGGATAAGGAGAGAGAGTGAAGAAGAGAGACAAGAGACGGAGAGAGAAAGAGAAGGAGGAGGAGGGAGAGGGAGAAAGAGAGAAGTAGGATGGTGAAGGAGAGAATGAGAGAGAGGGAGAGGTACTAAAGAGAAGGACAAAAGGAGAAAAAGAGAGAGAAGGAGAAAGAAAGAGAGGGATAAGGAGAGGGAGATGCAGAGGGTTAGGAAGACTGAAGAAGCGGAGAGAGACGGAGAAGGAGAAGGAAAAAGACAAGGAAAAGGAAAAGGAGAGAGAAGGAGATGGAGAGAGGTGGAGAGAATAGGAGGGGAGATCGACAGAGGAGGGAGAGAGGGAAGTAGGAGAAGGAGAGGGAGAGGGGTGAGAGCGAGAGAAGGAGGGAGAGAGAAGCAGAAGGAGAATGGGAGAGACAGAGATGGAGAGTGTAGGACGAGAGAGAAGGAAATGGGGAAACAAGGAGAGAGGGCGAGGGAAGAAGATGAGAGACGGAGATGGAGAGAGAGAGCTAGAAGGAGAGGGAAAGAGAGAGGGAGAAGTAGAGACCAGTGGTAAAAGACGAGAGAGAAATAGAGAGGAGAGAGAAGGGGAAGAGAGAGAGAGAGAAGGAGAACGAGAAAGGAGGGGAAAGAGAGAGGAGAGAGATAATGAGGAGAACGAGAGGAGTGAGAGAGAGTGAAGGTGACGGAGAGGAAAAGAAGAGGGAGGAGGAGAGAGATAGAGAGAGAGAGGAGGAAGAGAAGGAGGGAGAAGAAGAAGGAGATGAGAAGGAGAACAAGAGAGGACAAGGAGAGAGAAGGAGAAGGGGAGAGTGGAGAGAAGATAAGGAGAGAGAGGAGGACAAGGGGAGCGAGAGGGGAGGAGACCGAAAAGGAGTGGAAGAGAGTAGAGAAAGAGAAGGAAAGAGAGCGAGAAGAGGCAGACGGAGAGCGAGAGAGTGAGATAGAGTGAGAGAGGAGGGGAGGGAGAGAAGGACAAGGAGAGAGAAGTAGAGGGAGATGGAGGAGAGAGAAGGAGACGGAGAGAGGGAGAGCGGAGATGGGATGGAGATAGAGGGAGAGTAGCAAGAGGAGAAGGAGAAGGAAAGTGTGAGGGAGAGGAGAGACAAGAAGATGAGAGAGATGGAGAAGGAAAAGGGGGAAAGAGGTGAGGGATTGAGGTAGAGGAGAAGGAGAGAGGGGGAAGAAGCTTGAAGACGAAGAGTGAAGGATAAGGAGAGAGAAGATAGAAGGGAAGAGAGAATCAGAGAGAGGAGTGAAGGAGAGAGAGCGGGGCAATAAGAGAGAGTGGAGAACAAGGAGAAGGAGGGAGAGAGAATGAGAGAAGGAAGGAGAGAGGGGAGAGAAGGAAGGATAAGAATAGAGAGAGAAGTAGAAGGAGGAGAGAGAGAAGGATAAGGAGAGGGGTGGAGATATGAGAGAGAAGGAGAGGAAGAAGGAGCGAGAGAAGGAGAAAGAGGGACAAGGAAGGAGAAGGTGGAAAGAAAGAGGGAAGAGAGCGAAAGAGACGAGAGAGAGAGGGATGGAGGAGAATGAGACGGAGAGTGTGAGTGAGAAGGAAACAGATAGAGAGAAGGAGAAGGAGAGTGAGAGAAAGAGAAGTAGAACTAGAAAGATTGGGATAAGGAGAGAGAGTGAAGAAGAGAGACAAGAGACGGAGAGAGAAAGAGAAGGAGGAGGAGGGAGAGGGAGAAAGAGAGAAGTAGGATGGTGAAGGAGAGAATGAGAGAGAGGGAGAGGTACTAAAGAGAAGGACAAAAGGAGAAAAAGAGAGAGAAGGAGAAAGAAAGAGAGGGATAAGGAGAGGGAGATGCAGAGGGTTAGGAAGACTGAAGAAGCGGAGAGAGACGGAGAAGGAGAAGGAAAAAGACAAGGAAAAGGAAAAGGAGAGAGAAGGAGATGGAGAGAGGTGGAGAGAATAGGAGGGGAGATCGACAAAGGAGGGAGAGAGGGAAGTAGGAGAAGGAGAGGGAGAGGGGTGAGAGCGAGAGAAGGAGGGAGAGAGAAGCAGAAGGAGAATGGGAGAGACAGAGATGGAGAGTGTAGGACGAGAGAGAAGGAAATGGGGAAACAAGGAGAGAGGGCGAGGGAAGAAGATGAGAGACGGAGATGGAGAGAGAGAGCTAGAAGGAGAGGGAAAGAGAGAGGGAGAAGTAGAGACCAGTGGTAAAAGACGAGAGAGAAATAGAGAGGAGAGAGAAGGGGAAGAGAGAGAGAGAGAAGGAGAACGAGAAAGGAGGGGAAAGAGAGAGGAGAGAGATAATGAGGAGAACGAGAGGAGTGAGAGAGAGTGAAGGTGACGGAGAGGAAAAGAAGAGGGAGGAGGAGAGAGATAGAGAGAGAGAGGAGGAAGAGAAGGAGGGAGAAGAAGAAGGAGATGAGAAGGAGAACAAGAGAGGACAAGGAGAGAGAAGGAGAAGGGGAGAGTGGAGAGAAGATAAGGAGAGAGAGGAGGACAAGGGGAGCGAGAGGGGAGGAGACCGAAAAGGAGTGGAAGAGAGTAGAGAAAGAGAAGGAAAGAGAGCGAGAAGAGGCAGACGGAGAGCGAGAGAGTGAGATAGAGTGAGAGAGGAGGGGAGGGAGAGAAGGACAAGGAGAGAGAAGTAGAGGGAGATGGAGGAGAGAGAAGGAGACGGAGAGAGGGAGAGCGGAGATGGGATGGAGATAGAGGGAGAGTAGCAAGAGGAGAAGGAGAAGGAAAGTGTGAGGGAGAGGAGAGACAAGAAGATGAGAGAGATGGAGAAGGAAAAGGGGGAAAGAGGTGAGGGATTGAGGTAGAGGAGAAGGAGAGAGGGGGAAGAAGCTTGAAGACGAAGAGTGAAGGATAAGGAGAGAGAAGATAGAAGGGAAGAGAGAATCAGAGAGAGGAGTGAAGGAGAGAGAGCGGGGCAATAAGAGAGAGTGGAGAACAAGGAGAAGGAGGGAGAGAGAATGAGAGAAGGAAGGAGAGAGGGGAGAGAAGGAAGGATAAGAATAGAGAGAGAAGTAGAAGGAGGAGAGAGAGAAGGATAAGGAGAGGGGTGGAGATATGAGAGAGAAGGAGAGGAAGAAGGAGTGAGAGAAGGAGAAAGAGGGACAAGGAAGGAGAAGGTGGAAAGAAAGAGGGAAGAGAGCGAAAGAGACGAGAGAGAGAGGGATGGAGGAGAATGAGACGGAGAGTGTGCGTGAGAAGGAAACAGATAGAGAGAAGGAGAAGGAGAGTGAGAGAAAGAGAAGTAGAACTAGAAAGATTGGGATAAGGAGAGAGAGTGAAGAAGAGAGACAAGAGACGGAGAGAGAAAGAGAAGGAGGAGGAGGGAGAGGGAGAAAGAGAGAAGTAGGATGGTGAAGGAGAGAATGAGAGAGAGGGAGAGGTACTAAAGAGAAGGACAAAAGGAGAAAAAGAGAGAGAAGGAGAAAGAAAGAGAGGGATAAGGAGAGGGAGATGCAGAGGGTTAGGAAGACTGAAGAAGCGGAGAGAGACGGAGAAGGAGAAGGAAAAAGACAAGGAAAAGGAAAAGGAGAGAGAAGGAGATGGAGAGAGGTGGAGAGAATAGGAGGGGAGATAGACAGAGGAGGGAGAGAGGGAAGTAGGAGAAGGAGAGGGAGAGGGGTGAGAGCGAGAGAAGGAGGGAGAGAGAAGCAGAAGGAGAATGGGAGAGACAGAGATGGAGAGTGTAGGACGAGAGAGAAGGAAATGGGGAAACAAGGAGAGAGGGCGAGGGAAGAAGATGAGAGACGGAGATGGAGAGAGAGAGCTAGAAGGAGAGGGAAAGAGAGAGGGAGAAGTAGAGACCAGTGGTAAAAGACGAGAGAGAAATAGAGAGGAGAGAGAAGGGGAAGAGAGAGAGAGAGAAGGAGAACGAGAAAGGAGGGGAAAGAGAGAGGAGAGAGATAATGAGGAGAACGAGAGGAGTGAGAGAGAGTGAAGGTGACGGAGAGGAAAAGAAGAGGGAGGAGGAGAGAGATAGAGAGAGAGAGGAGGAAGAGAAGGAGGGAGAAGAAGAAGGAGATGAGAAGGAGAACAAGAGAGGACAAGGAGAGAGAAGGAGAAGGGGAGAGTGGAGAGAAGATAAGGAGAGAGAGGAGGACAAGGGGAGCGAGAGGGGAGGAGACCGAAAAGGAGTGGAAGAGAGTAGAGAAAGAGAAGGAAAGAGAGCGAGAAGAGGCAGACGGAGAGCGAGAGAGTGAGATAGAGTGAGAGAGGAGGGGAGGGAGAGAAGGACAAGGAGAGAGAAGTAGAGGCAGATGGAGGAGAGAGAAGGAGACGGAGAGAGGGAGAGCGGAGATGGGATGGAGATAGAGGGAGAGTAGCAAGAGGAGAAGGAGAAGGAAAGTGTGAGGGAGAGGAGAGACAAGAAGATGAGAGAGATGGAGAAGGAAAAGGGGGAAAGAGGTGAGGGATTGAGGTAGAGGAGAAGGAGAGAGGGGGAAGAAGCTTGAAGACGAAGAGTGAAGGATAAGGAGAGAGAAGATAGAAGGGAAGAGAGAATCAGAGAGAGGAGTGAAGGAGAGAGAGCGGGGCAATAAGAGAGAGTGGAGAACAAGGAGAAGGAGGGAGAGAGAATGAGAGAAGGAAGGAGAGAGGGGAGAGAAGGAAGGATAAGAATAGAGAGAGAAGTAGAAGGAGGAGAGAGAGAAGGATAAGGAGAGGGGTGGAGATATGAGAGAGAAGGAGAGGAAGAAGGAGTGAGAGAAGGAGAAAGAGGGACAAGGAAGGAGAAGGTGGAAAGAAAGAGGGAAGAGAGCGAAAGAGACGAGAGAGAGAGGGATGGAGGAGAATGAGACGGAGAGTGTGCGTGAGAAGGAAACAGATAGAGAGAAGGAGAAGGAGAGTGAGAGAAAGAGAAGTAGAACTAGAAAGATTGGGATAAGGAGAGAGAGTGAAGAAGAGAGACAAGAGACGGAGAGAGAAAGAGAAGGAGGAGGAGGGAGAGGGAGAAAGAGAGAAGTAGGATGGTGAAGGAGAGAATGAGAGAGAGGGAGAGGTACTAAAGAGAAGGACAAAAGGAGAAAAAGAGAGAGAAGGAGAAAGAAAGAGAGGGATAAGGAGAGGGAGAGGGAGAGGGTTAGGAAGACTGAAGAAGCGGAGAGAGACGGAGAAGGAGAAGGAGAAGGAAAAAGACAAGGAAAAGGAAAAGGAGAGAGAAGGAGATGGAGAGAGGTGGAGAGAATAGGAGGGGAGATCGACAGAGGAGGGAGAGAGGGAAGTAGGAGAAGGAGAGGGAGAGGGGTGAGAGCGAGAGAAGGAGGGAGAGGGAAGCAGAAGGAGAATGGGAGAGACAGAGATGGAGAGTGTAGGACGAGAGAGAAGGAAATGGGGAAACAAGGAGAGAGGGCGAGGGAAGAAGATGAGAGACGGAGATGGAGAGAGAGAGCTAGAAGGAGAGGGAAAGAGAGAGGGAGAAGTAGAGACCAGTGGTAAAAGACGAGAGAGAAATAGAGAGGAGAGAGAAGGGGAAGAGAGAGAGAGAGAGAGAGAAGGAGAACGAGAAAGGAGGGGAAAGAGAGAGAGGAGAGAGATAATGAGGAGAACGAGAGGAGTGAGAGAGAGTGAAGGTGACGGAGAGGAAAAGAAGAGGGAGGAGGAGAGAGATGAGAGAGAGAGAGGAGGAAGAGAAGGAGGGAGAAGAAGAAGGAGATGAGAAGGAGAACAAGAGAGGACAAGGAGAGAGAAGGAGAAGGGGAGAGTGGAGAGAAGATAAGGAGAGAGAGGAGGACAAGGGGAGCGAGAGGGGAGGAGACCGAGAAGGAGTGGAAGAGAGTAGAGATAGAGAAGGAAAGAGAGCGAGAAGAGGCAGACGGAGAGCGAGAGAGTGAGATAGAGTGAGAGAGGAGGGGAGGGAGAGAAGGACAAGGAGAGAGAAGTAGAGGGAGATGGAGGAGAGAGAAGGAGACGGAGAGAGGGAGAGCGGAGATGGGATAGAGATAGAGGGAGAGTAGCAAGAGGAGAAGGAGAAGGAAAGTGTGAGGGAGAGGAGAGACAAGAAGATGAGAGAGATGGAGAAGGAAAAGGGGGAAAGAGGTGAGGGATTGAGGTAGAGGAGAAGGAGAGAGGGGGAAGAAGCTTGAAGACGAAGAGTGAAGGATAAGGAGAGAGAAGATAGAAGGGAAGAGAGAATCAGAGAGAGGAGTGAAGGAGAGAGAGCGGGGCAATAAGAGAGAGTGGAGAACAAGGAGAAGGAGGGAGAGAGAATGAGAGAAGGAAGGAGAGAGGGGAGAGAAGGAAGGATAAGAATAGAGAGAGAAGTAGAAGGAGGAGAGAGAGAAGGATAAGGAGAGGGGTGGAGATATGAGAGAGAAGGAGAGGAAGAAGGAGCGAGAGAAGGAGAAAGAGGGACAAGGAAGGAGAAGGTGGAAAGAAAGAGGGAAGAGAGCGAAAGAGACGAGAGAGAGAGGGATGGAGGAGAATGAGACGGAGAGTGTGAGTGAGAAGGAAACAGATAGAGAGAAGGAGAAGGAGAGTGAGAGAAAGAGAAGTAGAACTAGAAAGATTGGGATAAGGAGAGAGAGTGAAGAAGAGAGACAAGAGACGGAGAGAGAAAGAGAAGGAGGAGGAGGGAGAGGGAGAAAGAGAGAAGTAGGATGGTGAAGGAGAGAATGAGAGAGAGGGAGAGGTACTAAAGAGAAGGACAAAAGGAGAAAAAGAGAGAGAAGGAGAAAGAAAGAGAGGGATAAGGAGAGGGAGAGGGAGAGGGAGATGCAGAGGGTTAGGAAGACTGAAGAAGCGGAGAGAGACGGAGAAGGAGAAGGAAAAAGACAAGGAAAAGGAAAAGGAGAGAGAAGGAGATGGAGAGAGGTGGAGAGAATAGGAGGGGAGATCGACAGAGGAGGGAGAGAGGGAAGTAGGAGAAGGAGAGGGAGAGGGGTGAGAGCGAGAGAAGGAGGGAGAGAGAAGCAGAAGGAGAATGGGAGAGTCAGAGATGGAGAGTGTAGGACGAGAGAGAAGGAAATGGGGAAACAAGGAGAGAGGGCGAGGGAAGAAGATGAGAGACGGAGATGGAGAGAGAGAGCTAGAAGGAGAGGGAAAGAGAGAGGGAGAAGTAGAGACCAGTGGTAAAAGACGAGAGAGAAATAGAGAGGAGAGAGAAGGGGAAGAGAGAGAGAGAGAGAGAGAGAGAGAGAGAAGGAGAACGAGAAAGGAGGGGAAAGAGAGAGAGGAGAGAGATAATGAGGAGAACGGGAGGAGTGAGAGAGAGTGAAGGTGACGGAGAGGAAAAGAAGAGGGAGGAGGAGAGAGATGAGAGAGAGAGAGGAGGAAGAGAAGGAGGGAGAAGAAGAAGGAGATGAGAAGGAGAACAAGAGAGGACAAGGAGAGAGAAGGAGAAGGGGAGAGTGGAGAGAAGATAAGGAGAGAGAGGAGGACAAGGGGAGCGAGAGGGGAGGAGACCGAGAAGGAGTGGAAGAGAGTAGAGATAGAGAAGGAAAGAGAGCGAGAAGAGGCAGACGGAGAGCGAGAGAGTGAGATAGAGTGAGAGAGGAGGGGAGGGAGAGAAGGACAAGGAGAGAGAAGTAGAGGGAGATGGAGGAGAGAGAAGGAGACGGAGAGAGGGAGAGCGGAGATGGGATGGAGATAGAGGGAGAGTAGCAAGAGGTGAAGGAGAAGGAAAGTGTGAGGGAGAGGAGAGACAAGAAGATGAGAGAGATGGAGAAGGAAAAGGGGGAAAGAGGTGAGGGATTGAGGTAGAGGAGAAGGAGAGAGGGGGAAGAAGCTTGAAGACGAAGAGTGAAGGATAAGGAGAGAGAAGATAGAAGGGAAGAGAGAATCAGAGAGAGGAGTGAAGGAGAGAGAGCGGGGCAATAAGAGAGAGTGGAGAACAAGGAGGAGGGAGAGAGAATGAGAGAAGGAAGGAGAGAGGGGAGAGAAGGAAGGATAAGAATAGAGAGAGAAGTAGAAGGAGGAGAGAGAGAAGGATAAGGAGAGGGGTGGAGATATGAGAGAGAAGGAGAGGAAGAAGGAGCGAGAGAAGGAGAAAGAGGGACAAGGAAGGAGAAGGTGGAAAGAAAGAGGGAAGAGAGCGAAAGAGACGAGAGAGAGAGGGATGGAGGAGAATGAGACGGAGAGTGTGAGTGAGAAGGAAACAGATAGAGAGAAGGAGAAGGAGAGTGAGAGAAAGAGAAGTAGAACTAGAAAGATTGGGATAAGGAGAGAGAGTGAAGAAGAGAGACAAGAGACGGAGAGAGAAAGAGAAGGAGGAGGAGGGAGAGGGAGAAAGAGAGAAGTAGGATGGTGAAGGAGAGAATGAGAGAGAGGGAGAGGTACTAAAGAGAAGGACAAAAGGAGAAAAAGAGAGAGAAGGAGAAAGAAAGAGAGGGATAAGGAGAGGGAGAGGGAGATGCAGAGGGTTAGGAAGACTGAAGAAGCGGAGAGAGACGGAGAAGGAGAAGGAAAAAGACAAGGAAAAGGAAAAGGAGAGAGAAGGAGATGGAGAGAGGTGGAGAGAATAGGAGGGGAGATCGACAGAGGAGGGAGAGAGGGAAGTAGGAGAAGGAGAGGGAGAGGGGTGAGAGCGAGAGAAGGAGGGAGAGAGAAGCAGAAGGAGAATGGGAGAGTCAGAGATGGAGAGTGTAGGACGAGAGAGAAGGAAATGGGGAAACAAGGAGAGAGGGCGAGGGAAGAAGATGAGAGACGGAGATGGAGAGAGAGAGCTAGAAGGAGAGGGAAAGAGAGAGGGAGAAGTAGAGACCAGTGGTAAAAGACGAGAGAGAAATAGAGAGGAGAGAGAAGGGGAAGAGAGAGAGAGAGAGAGAGAGAGAGAGAGAGAGAAGGAGAACGAGAAAGGAGGGGAAAGAGAGAGAGGAGAGAGATAATGAGGAGAACGGGAGGAGTGAGAGAGAGTGAAGGTGACGGAGAGGAAAAGAAGAGGGAGGAGGAGAGAGATGAGAGAGAGAGAGGAGGAAGAGAAGGAGGGAGAAGAAGAAGGAGATGAGAAGGAGAACAAGAGAGGACAAGGAGAGAGAAGGAGAAGGGGAGAGTGGAGAGAAGATAAGGAGAGAGAGGAGGACAAGGGGAGCGAGAGGGGAGGAGACCGAGAAGGAGTGGAAGAGAGTAGAGATAGAGAAGGAAAGAGAGCGAGAAGAGGCAGACGGAGAGCGAGAGAGTGAGATAGAGTGAGAGAGGAGGGGAGGGAGAGAAGGACAAGGAGAGAGAAGTAGAGGGAGATGGAGGAGAGAGAAGGAGACGGAGAGAGGGAGAGCGGAGATGGGATGGAGATAGAGGGAGAGTAGCAAGAGGTGAAGGAGAAGGAAAGTGTGAGGGAGAGGAGAGACAAAAAGATGAGAGAGATGGAGAAGGAAAAGGGGGAAAGAGGTGAGGGATTGAGGTAGAGGAGAAGGAGAGAGGGGGAAGAAGCTTGAAGACGAAGAGTGAAGGATAAGGAGAGAGAAGATAGAAGGGAAGAGAGAATCAGAGAGAGGAGTGAAGGAGAGAGAGCGGGGCAATAAGAGAGAGTGGAGAACAAGGAGGAGGGAGAGAGAATGAGAGAAGGAAGGAGAGAGGGGAGAGAAGGAAGGATAAGAATAGAGAGAGAAGTAGAAGGAGGAGAGAGAGAAGGATAAGGAGAGGGGTGGAGATATGAGAGAGAAGGAGAGGAAGAAGGAGCGAGAGAAGGAGAAAGAGGGACAAGGAAGGAGAAGGTGGAAAGAAAGAGGGAAGAGAGCGAAAGAGACGAGAGAGAGAGGGATGGAGGAGAATGAGACGGAGAGTGTGAGTGAGAAGGAAACAGATAGAGAGAAGGAGAAGGAGAGTGAGAGAAAGAGAAGTAGAACTAGAAAGATTGGGATAAGGAGAGAGAGTGAAGAAGAGAGACAAGAGACGGAGAGAGAAAGAGAAGGAGGAGGAGGGAGAGGGAGAAAGAGAGAAGTAGGATGGTGAAGGAGAGAATGAGAGAGAGGGAGAGGTACTAAAGAGAAGGACAAAAGGAGAAAAAGAGAGAGAAGGAGAAAGAAAGAGAGGGATAAGGAGAGGGAGAGGGAGATGCAGAGGGTTAGGAAGACTGAAGAAGCGGAGAGAGACGGAGAAGGAGAAGGAAAAAGACAAGGAAAAGGAAAAGGAGAGAGAAGGAGATGGAGAGAGGTGGAGAGAATAGGAGGGGAGATCGACAGAGGAGGGAGAGAGGGAAGTAGGAGAAGGAGAGGGAGAGGGGTGAGAGCGAGAGAAGGAGGGAGAGAGAAGCAGAAGGAGAATGGGAGAGTCAGAGATGGAGAGTAGGACGAGAGAGAAGGAAATGGGGAAACAAGGAGAGAGGGCGAGGGAAGAAGATGAGAGACGGAGATGGAGAGAGAGAGCTAGAAGGAGAGGGAAAGAGAGAGGGAGAAGTAGAGACCAGTGGTAAAAGACGAGAGAGAAATAGAGAGGAGAGAGAAGGGGAAGAGAGAGAGAGAGAGAGAGAGAGAGAGAAGGAGAACGAGAAAGGAGGGGAAAGAGAGAGAGGAGAGAGATAATGAGGAGAACGGGAGGAGTGAGAGAGAGTGAAGGTGACGGAGAGGAAAAGAAGAGGGAGGAGGAGAGAGATGAGAGAGAGAGAGGAGGAAGAGAAGGAGGGAGAAGAAGAAGGAGATGAGAAGGAGAACAAGAGAGGACAAGGAGAGAGAAGGAGAAGGGGAGAGTGGAGAGAAGATAAGGAGAGAGAGGAGGACAAGGGGAGCGAGAGGGGAGGAGACCGAGAAGGAGTGGAAGAGAGTAGAGATAGAGAAGGAAAGAGAGCGAGAAGAGGCAGACGGAGAGCGAGAGAGTGAGATAGAGTGAGAGAGGAGGGGAGGGAGAGAAGGACAAGGAGAGAGAAGTAGAGGGAGATGGAGGAGAGAGAAGGAGACGGAGAGAGGGAGAGCGGAGATGGGATGGAGATAGAGGGAGAGTAGCAAGAGGTGAAGGAGAAGGAAAGTGTGAGGGAGAGGAGAGACAAGAAGATGAGAGAGATGGAGAAGGAAAAGGGGGAAAGAGGTGAGGGATTGAGGTAGAGGAGAAGGAGAGAGGGGGAAGAAGCTTGAAGACGAAGAGTGAAGGATAAGGAGAGAGAAGATAGAAGGGAAGAGAGAATCAGAGAGAGGAGTGAAGGAGAGAGAGCGGGGCAATAAGAGAGAGTGGAGAACAAGGAGGAGGGAGAGAGAATGAGAGAAGGAAGGAGAGAGGGGAGAGAAGGAAGGATAAGAATAGAGAGAGAAGTAGAAGGAGGAGAGAGAGAAGGATAAGGAGAGGGGTGGAGATATGAGAGAGAAGGAGAGGAAGAAGGAGCGAGAGAAGGAGAAAGAGGGACAAGGAAGGAGAAGGTGGAAAGAAAGAGGGAAGAGAGCGAAAGAGACGAGAGAGAGAGGGATGGAGGAGAATGAGACGGAGAGTGTGAGTGAGAAGGAAACAGATAGAGAGAAGGAGAAGGAGAGTGAGAGAAAGAGAAGTAGAACTAGAAAGATTGGGATAAGGAGAGAGAGTGAAGAAGAGAGACAAGAGACGGAGAGAGAAAGAGAAGGAGGAGGAGGGAGAGGGAGAAAGAGAGAAGTAGGATGGTGAAGGAGAGAATGAGAGAGAGGGAGAGGTACTAAAGAGAAGGACAAAAGGAGAAAAAGAGAGAGAAGGAGAAAGAAAGAGAGGGATAAGGAGAGGGAGAGGGAGATGCAGAGGGTTAGGAAGACTGAAGAAGCGGAGAGAGACGGAGAAGGAGAAGGAAAAAGACAAGGAAAAGGAAAAGGAGAGAGAAGGAGATGGAGAGAGGTGGAGAGAATAGGAGGGGAGATCGACAGAGGAGGGAGAGAGGGAAGTAGGAGAAGGAGAGGGAGAGGGGTGAGAGCGAGAGAAGGAGGGAGAGAGAAGCAGAAGGAGAATGGGAGAGTCAGAGATGGAGAGTGTAGGACGAGAGAGAAGGAAATGGGGAAACAAGGAGAGAGGGTGAGGTACTAAAGAGAAGGACAAAAGGAGAAAAAGAGAGAGAAGGAGAAAGAAAGAGAGGGATAAGGAGAGGGAGAGGGAGAGGGAGATGCAGAGGGTTAGGAAGACTGAAGAAGCGGAGAGAGACGGAGAAGGAGAAGGAAAAAGACAAGGAAAAGGAAAATGAGAGAGAAGGAGATGGAGAGAGGTGGAGAGAATAGGAGGGGAGATCGACAGAGGAGGGAGAGAGGGAAGTAGGAGAAGGAGAGGGAGAGGGGTGAGAGCGAGAGAAGGAGGGAGAGAGAAGCAGAAGGAGAATGGGAGAGTCAGAGATGGAGAGTGTAGGACGAGAGAGAAGGAAATGGGGAAACAAGGAGAGAGGGCGAGGGAAGAAGATGAGAGACGGAGATGGAGAGAGAGAGCTAGAAGGAGAGGGAAAGAGAGAGGGAGAAGTAGAGACCAGTGGTAAAAGACGAGAGAGAAATAGAGAGGAGAGAGAAGGGGAAGAGAGAGAGAGAGAGAGAGAGAGAGAGAGAAGGAGAACGAGAAAGGAGGGGAAAGAGAGAGAGGAGAGAGATAATGAGGAGAACGGGAGGAGTGAGAGAGAGTGAAGGTGACGGAGAGGAAAAGAAGAGGGAGGAGGAGAGAGATGAGAGAGAGAGAGGAGGAAGAGAAGGAGGGAGAAGAAGAAGGAGATGAGAAGGAGAACAAGAGAGGACAAGGAGAGAGAAGGAGAAGGGGAGAGTGGAGAGAAGATAAGGAGAGAGAGGAGGACAAGGGGAGCGAGAGGGGAGGAGACCGAGAAGGAGTGGAAGAGAGTAGAGATAGAGAAGGAAAGAGAGCGAGAAGAGGCAGACGGAGAGCGAGAGAGGGAGATAGAGTGAGAGAGGAGGGGAGGGAGAGAAGGACAAGGAGAGAGAAGTAGAGGGAGATGGAGGAGAGAGAAGGAGACGGAGAGAGGGAGAGCGGAGATGGGATGGAGATAGAGGGAGAGTAGCAAGAGGTGAAGGAGAAGGAAAGTGTGAGGGAGAGGAGAGACAAGAAGATGAGAGAGATGGAGAAGGAAAAGGGGGAAAGAGGTGAGGGATTGAGGTAGAGGAGAAGGAGAGAGGGGGAAGAAGCTTGAAGACGAAGAGTGAAGGATAAGGAGAGAGAAGATAGAAGGGAAGAGAGAATCAGAGAGAGGAGTGAAGGAGAGAGAGCGGGGCAATAAGAGAGAGTGGAGAACAAGGAGAAGGAGGGAGAGAGAATGAGAGAAGGAAGGAGAGAGGGGAGAGAAGGAAGGATAAGAATAGAGAGAGAAGTAGAAGGAGGAGAGAGAGAAGGATAAGGAGAGGGGTGGAGATATGAGAGAGAAGGAGAGGAAGAAGGAGCGAGAGAAGGAGAAAGAGGGACAAGGAAGGAGAAGGTGGAAAGAAAGAGGGAAGAGAGCGAAAGAGACGAGAGAGAGAGGGATGGAGGAGAATGAGACGGAGAGTGTGAGTGAGAAGGAAACAGATAGAGAGAAGGAGAAGGAGAGTGAGAGAAAGAGAAGTAGAACTAGAAAGATTGGGATAAGGAGAGAGAGTGAAGAAGAGAGACAAGAGACGGAGAGAGAAAGAGAAGGAGGAGGAGGGAGAGGGAGAAAGAGAGAAGTAGGATGGTGAAGGAGAGAATGAGAGAGAGGGAGAGGTACTAAAGAGAAGGACAAAAGGAGAAAAAGAGAGAGAAGGAGAAAGAAAGAGAGGGATAAGGAGAGGGAGAGGGAGATGCAGAGGGTTAGGAAGACTGAAGAAGCGGAGAGAGACGGAGAAGGAGAAGGAAAAAGACAAGGAAAAGGAAAAGGAGAGAGAAGGAGATGGAGAGAGGTGGAGAGAATAGGAGGGGAGATCGACAGAGGAGGGAGAGAGGGAAGTAGGAGAAGGAGAGGGAGAGGGGTGAGAGCGAGAGAAGGAGGGAGAGAGAAGCAGAAGGAGAATGGGAGAGTCAGAGATGGAGAGTGTAGGACGAGAGAGAAGGAAATGGGGAAACAAGGAGAGAGGGCGAGGGAAGAAGATGAGAGACGGAGATGGAGAGAGAGAGCTAGAAGGAGAGGGAAAGAGAGAGGGAGAAGTAGAGACCAGTGGTAAAAGACGAGAGAGAAATAGAGAGGAGAGAGAAGGGGAAGAGAGAGAGAGAGAGAGAGAAGGAGAACGAGAAAGGAGGGGAAAGAGAGAGAGGAGAGAGATAATGAGGAGAACGAGAGGAGTGAGAGAGAGTGAAGGTGACGGAGAGGAAAAGAATAAGGAGGAGGAGAGAGATGAGAGAGAGAGAGGAGGAAGAGAAGGAGGGAGAAGAAGAAGGAGATGAGAAGGAGAACAAGAGAGGACAAGGAGAGAGAAGGAGAAGGGGAGAGTGGAGAGAAGATAAGGAGAGAGAGGAGGACAAGGGGAGCGAGAGGGGAGGAGACCGAGAAGGAGTGGAAGAGAGTAGAGATAGAGAAGGAAAGAGAGCGAGAAGAGGCAGACGGAGAGCGAGAGAGTGAGATAGAGTGAGAGAGGAGGGGAGGGAGAGAAGGACAAGGAGAGAGAAGTAGAGGGAGATGGAGGAGAGAGAAGGAGACGGAGAGAGGGAGAGCGGAGATGGGATGGAGATAGAGGGAGAGTAGCAAGAGGAGAAGGAGAAGGAAAGTGTGAGGGAGAGGAGAGACAAGAAGATGAGAGAGATGGAGAAGGAAAATGGGGAAAGAGGTGAGGGATTGAGGTAGAGGAGAAGGAGAGAGGGGGAAGAAGCTTGAAGACGAAGAGTGAAGGATAAGGAGAGAGAAGATAGAAGGGAAGAGAGAATCAGAGAGAGGAGTGAAGGAGAGAGAGCGGGGCAATAAGAGAGAGTGGAGAACAAGGAGAAGGAGGGAGAGAGAATGAGAGAAGGAAGGAGAGAGGGGAGAGAAGGAAGGATAAGAATAGAGAGAGAAGTAGAAGGAGGAGAGAGAGAAGGATAAGGAGAGGGGTGGAGATATGAGAGAGAAGGAGAGGAAGAAGGAGCGAGAGAAGGAGAAAGAGGGACAAGGAAGGAGAAGGTGGAAAGAAAGAGGGAAGAGAGCGAAAGAGACGAGAGAGAGAGGGATGGAGGAGAATGAGACGGAGAGTGTGAGTGAGAAGGAAACAGATAGAGAGAAGGAGAAGGAGAGTGAGAGAAAGAGAAGTAGAACTAGAAAGATTGGGATAAGGAGAGAGAGTGAAGAAGAGAGACAAGAGACGGAGAGAGAAAGAGAAGGAGGAGGAGGGAGAGGGAGAAAGAGAGAAGTAGGATGGTGAAGGAGAGAATGAGAGAGAGGGAGAGGTACTAAAGAGAAGGACAAAAGGAGAAAAAGAGCGAGAAGGAGAAAGAAAGAGAGGGATAAGGAGAGGGAGAGGGAGAGGGAGATGCAGAGGGTTAGGAAGACTGAAGAAGCGGAGAGAGACGGAGAAGGAGAAGGAAAAAGACAAGGAAAAGGAAAAGGAGAGAGAAGGAGATGGAGAGAGGTGGAGAGAATAGGAAGGGAGATCGACAGAGGAGGGAGAGAGGGAAGTAGGAGAAGGAGAGGGAGAGGGGTGAGAGCGAGAGAAGGAGGGAGAGAGAAGCAGAAGGAGAATGGGAGAGTCAGAGATGGAGAGTGTAGGACGAGAGAGAAGGAAATGGGGAAACAAGGAGAGAGGGCGAGGGAAGAAGATGAGAGACGGAGATGGAGAGAGAGAGCTAGAAGGAGAGGGAAAGAGAGAGGGAGAAGTAGAGACCGGTGGTAAAAGACGAGAGAGAAATAGAGAGGAGAGAGAAGGGGAAGAGAGAGAGAGAGAGAGAAGGAGAACGAGAAAGGAGGGGAAAGAGAGAGAGGAGAGAGATAATGAGGAGAACGAGAGGAGTGAGAGAGAGTGAAGGTGACGGAGAGGAAAAGAAGAGGGAGGAGGAGAGAGATGAGAGAGAGAGAGGAGGAAGAGAAGGAGGGAGAAGAAGAAGGAGATGAGAAGGAGAACAAGAGAGGACAAGGAGAGAGAAAGAGAAGGGGAGAGTGGAGAGAAGATAAGGAGAGAGAGGAGGACAAGGGGAGCGAGAGGGGAGGAGACCGAGAAGGAGTGGAAGAGAGTAGAGATAGAGAAGGAAAGAGAGCGAGAAGAGGCAGACGGAGAGCGAGAGAGTGAGATATAGTGAGAGAGGAGGGGAGGGAGAGAAGGACAAGGAGAGAAGTAGAGGGAGATGGAGGAGAGAGAAGGAGACGGAGAGAGGGAGAGCGGAGATGGGATGGAGATAGAGGGAGAGTAACAAGAGGAGAAGGAGAAGGAAAGTGTGAGGGAGAGGAGAGACAAGAAGATGAGAGAGATGGAGAAGGAAAAGGGGGAAAGAGGTGAGGGATTGAGGTAGAGGAGAAGGAGAGAGGGGGAAGAAGCTTGAAGACGAAGAGTGAAGGATAAGGAGAGAGAAGATAGAAGGGAAGAGAGAATCAGAGAGAGGAGTGAAGGAGAGAGAGCGGGGCAATAAGAGAGAGTGGAGAACAAGGAGAAGGAGGGAGAGAGAATGAGAGAAGGAAGGAGAGAGGGGAGAGAAGGAAGGATAAGAATAGAGAGAGAAGTAGAAGGAGGAGAGAGAGAAGGATAAGGAGAGGGGTGGAGATATGAGAGAGAAGGAGAGGAAGAAGGAGCGAGAGAAGGAGAAAGAGGGACAAGGAAGGAGAAGGTGGAAAGAAAGAGGGAAGAGAGCGAAAGAGACGAGAGAGAGAGGGATGGAGGAGAATGAGACGGAGAGTGTGAGTGAGAAGGAAACAGATAGAGAGAAGGAGAAGGAGAGTGAGAGAAAGAGAAGTAGAACTAGAAAGATTGGGATAAGGAGAGAGAGTGAAGAAGAGAGACAAGAGACGGAGAGAGAAAGAGAAGGAGGAGGAGGGAGAGGGAGAAAGAGAGAAGTAGGATGGTGAAGGAGAGAATGAGAGAGAGGGAGAGGTACTAAAGAGAAGGACAAAAGGAGAAAAAGAGAGAGAAGGAGAAAGAAAGAGAGGGATAAGGAGAGGGAGAGGGAGATGCAGAGGGTTAGGAAGACTGAAGAAGCGGAGAGAGACGGAGAAGGAGAAGGAAAAAGACAAGGAAAAGGAAAAGGAGAGAGAAGGAGATGGAGAGAGGTGGAGAGAATAGGAGGGGAGATCGACAGAGGAGGGAGAGAGGGAAGTAGGAGAAGGAGAGGGAGAGGGGTGAGAGCGAGAGAAGGAGGGAGAGAGAAGCAGAAGGAGAATGGGAGAGTCAGAGATGGAGAGTGTAGGACGAGAGAGAAGGAAATGGGGAAACAAGGAGAGAGGGCGAGGGAAGAAGATGAGAGACGGAGATGGAGAGAGAGAGCTAGAAGGAGAGGGAAAGAGAGAGGGAGAAGTAGAGACCAGTGGTAAAAGACGAGAGAGAGAGAGAAGGAGAACGAGAAAGGAGGGGAAAGAGAGAGAGGAGAGAGATAATGAGGAGAACGAGAGGAGTGAGAGAGAGTGAAGGTGACGGAGAGGAAAAGAAGAGGGAGGAGGAGAGAGATGAGAGAGAGAGAGGAGGAAGAGAGAGGAGGAAGAGAAGGAGGGAGAAGAAGAAGGATATGAGAAGGAGAACAAGAGAGGACAAGGAGAGAGAAGGAGAAGGGGAGAGTGGAGAGAAGATAAGGAGAGAGAGGAGGACAAGGGGAGCGAGAGGGGAGGAGACCGAGAAGGAGTGGAAGAGAGTAGAGATAGAGAAGGAAAGAGAGCGAGAAGAGGCAGACGGAGAGCGAGAGAGTGAGATAGAGTGAGAGAGGAGGGGAGGGAGAGAAGGACAAGGAGAGAGAAGTAGAGGGAGATGGAGGAGAGAGAAGGAGACGGAGAGAGGGAGAGCGGAGATGGGATGGAGATAGAGGGAGAGTAGCAAGAGGAGAAGGAGAAGGAAAATGTGAGGGAGAGGAGAGACAAGAAGATGAGAGAGATGGAGAAGGAAAAGGGGGAAAGAGGTGAGGGATTGAGGTAGAGGAGAAGGAGAGAGGGGGAAGAAGCTTGAAGACGAAGAGTGAAGGATAAGGAGAGAGAAGATAGAAGGGAAGAGAGAATCAGAGAGAGGAGTGAAGGAGAGAGAGAGGGGCAATAAGAGAGAGTGGAGAACAAGGAGAAGGAGGGAGAGAGAATGAGAGAAGGAAGGAGAGAGGGGAGAGAAGGAAGGATAAGAATAGAGAGAGAAGTAGAAGGAGGAGAGAGAGAAGGATAAGGAGAGGGGTGGAGATATGAGAGAGAAGGAGAGGAAGAAGGAGCGAGAGAAGGAGAAAGAGGGACAAGGAAGGAGAAGGTGGAAAGAAAGAGGGAAGAGAGCGAAAGAGACGAGAGAGAGAGGGATGGAGGAGAATGAGACGGAGAGTGTGAGTGAGAAGGAAACAGATAGAGAGAAGGAGAAGGAGAGTGAGAGAAAGAGAAGTAGAACTAGAAAGATTGGGATAAGGAGAGAGAGTGAAGAAGAGAGACAAGAGACGGAGAGAGAAAGAGAAGGAGGAGGAGGGAGAGGGAGAAAGAGAGAAGTAGGATGGTGAAGGAGAGAATGAGAGAGAGGGAGAGGTACTAAAGAGAAGGACAAAAGGAGAAAAAGAGAGAGAAGGAGAAAGAAAGAGAGGGATAAGGAGAGGGAGAGGGAGAGGGAGATGCAGAGGGTTAGGAAGACTGAAGAAGCGGAGAGAGACGGAGAAGGAGAAGGAGAAGGAAAAAGACAAGGAAAAGGAAAAGGAGAGAGAAGGAGATGGAGAGAGGTGGAGCGAATAGGAGGGGAGATCGACAGAGGAGGGAGAGAGGGAAGTAGGAGAAGGAGAGGGAGAGGGGTGAGAGCGAGAGAAGGAGGGAGAGAGAAGCAGAAGGAGAATGGGAGAGTCAGAGATGGAGAGTGTAGGACGAGAGAGAAGGAAATGGGGAAACAAGGAGAGAGGGCGAGGGAAGAAGATGAGAGACGGAGATGGAGAGAGAGAGCTAGAAGGAGAGGGAAAGAGAGAGGGAGAAGTAGAGACCAGTGGTAAAAGACGAGAGAGAAATAGAGAGGAGAGAGAAGGGGAAGAGAGAGAGAGAGAGAGAAGGAGAACGAGAAAGGAGGGGAAAGAGAGAGAGGAGAGAGATAATGAGGAGAACGAGAGGAGTGAGAGAGAGTGAAGGTGACGGAGAGGAAAAGAAGAGGGAGGAGGAGAGAGATGAGAGAGAGAGAGGAGGAAGAGAAGGAGGGAGAAGAAGAAGGAGATGAGAAGGAGAACAAGAGAGGACAAGGAGAGAGAAGGAGAAGGGGAGAGTGGAGAGAAGATAAGGAGAGAGAGGAGGACAAGGGGAGCGAGAGGGGAGGAGACCGAGAAGGAGTGGAAGAGAGTAGAGATAGAGAAGGAAAGAGAGCGAGAAGAGGCAGACGGAGAGCGAGAGAGTGAGATAGAGTGAGAGAGGAGGGGAGGGAGAGAAGGACAAGGAGAGAGAAGTAGAGGGAGATGGAGGAGAGAGAAGGAGACGGAGAGAGGGAGAGCGGAGATGGGTTGGAGATAGAGGGAGAGTAGCAAGAGGAGAAGGAGAAGGAAAGTGTGAGGGAGAGGAGAGACAAGAAGATGAGAGAGATGGAGAAGGAAAAGGGGGAAAGAGGTGAGGGATTGAGGTAGAGGAGAAGGAGAGAGGGGGAAGAAGCTTGAAGACGAAGAGTGAAGGATAAGGAGAGAGAAGATAGAAGGGAAGAGAGAATCAGAGAGAGGAGTGAAGGAGAGAGAGCGGGGCAATAAGAGAGAGTGGAGAACAAGGAGAAGGAGGGAGAGAGAATGAGAGAAGGAAGGAGAGAGGGGAGAGAAGGAAGGATAAGAATAGAGAGAGAAGTAGAAGGAGGAGAGAGAGAAGGATAAGGAGAGGGGTGGAGATATGAGAGAGAAGGAGAGGAAGAAGGAGCGAGAGAAGGAGAAAGAGGGACAAGGAAGGAGAAGGTGTAAAGAAAGAGGGAAGAGAGCGAAAGAGACGAGAGAGAGAGGGATGGAGGAGAATGAGACGGAGAGTGTGAGTGAGAAGGAAACAGATAAAGAGAAGGAGAAGGAGAGTGAGAGAAAGAGAAGTAGAACTAGAAAGATTGGGATAAGGAGAGAGAGTGAAGAAGAGAGACAAGAGACGGAGAGAGAAAGAGAAGGAGGAGGAGGGAGAGGGAGAAAGAGAGAAGTAGGATGGTGAAGGAGAGAATGAGAGAGAGGGAGAGGTACTAAAGAGAAGGACAAAAGGAGAAAAAGAGAGAGAAGGAGAAAGAAAGAGAGGGATAAGGAGAGGGAGAGGGAGAGGGAGATGCAGAGGGTTAGGAAGACTGAAGAAGCGGAGAGAGACGGAGAAGGAGAAGGAAAAAGACAAGGAAAAGGAAAAGGAGAGAGAAGGAGATGGAGAGAGGTGGAGAGAATAGGAGGGGAGATCGACAGAGGAGGGAGAGAGGGAAGTAGGAGAAGGAGAGGGAGAGGGGTGAGAGCGAGAGAAGGAGGGAGAGAGAAGCAGAAGGAGAATGGGAGAGTCAGAGATGGAGAGTGTAGGACGAGAGAGAAGGAAATGGGGAAACAAGGAGAGAGGGCGAGGGAAGAAGATGAGAGACGGAGATGGAGAGAGAGAGCTAGAAGGAGAGGGAAAGAGAGAGGGAGAAGTAGAGACCAGTGGTAAAAGACGAGAGAGAGAGAGAAGGAGAACGAGAAAGGAGGGGAAAGAGAGAGAGGAGAGAGATAATGAGGAGAACGAGAGGAGTGAGAGAGAGTGAAGGTGACGGAGAGGAAAAGAAGAGGGAGGAGGAGAGAGATGAGAGAGAGAGAGGAGGAAGAGAAGGAGGGAGAAGAAGAAGGAGATGAGAAGGAGAACAAGAGAGGACAAGGAGAGAGAAGGAGAAGGGGAGAGTGGAGAGAAGATAAGGAGAGAGAGGAGGACAAGGGGAGCGAGAGGGGAGGAGACCGAGAAGGAGTGGAAGAGAGTAGAGATAGAGAAGGAAAGAGAGCGAGAAGAGGCAGACGGAGAGCGAGAGAGTGAGATAGAGTGAGAGAGGAGGGGAGGGAGAGAAGGACAAGGAGAGAGAAGTAGAGGGAGATGGAGGAGAGAGAAGGAGACGGAGAGAGGGAGAGCGGAGATGGGATGGAGATAGAGGGAGAGTAGCAAGAGGAGAAGGAGAAGGAAAGTGTGAGGGAGAGGAGAGACAAGAAGATGAGAGAGATGGAGAAGGAAAAGGGGGAAAGAGGTGAGGGATTGAGGTAGAGGAGAAGGAGAGAGGGGGAAGAAGCTTGAAGACGAAGAGTGAAGGATAAGGAGAGAGAAGATAGAAGGGAAGAGAGAATCAGAGAGAGGAGTGAAGGAGAGAGAGCGGGGCAATAAGAGAGAGTGGAGAACAAGGAGAAGGAGGGAGAGAGAATGAGAGAAGGAAGGAGAGAGGGGAGAGAAGGAAGGATAAGAATAGAGAGAGAAGTAGAAGGAGGAGAGAGAGAAGGATAAGGAGAGGGGTGGAGATATGAGAGAGAAGGAGAGGAAGAAGGAGCGAGAGAAGGAGAAAGAGGGACAAGGAAGGAGAAGGTGGTAAGAAAGAGGGAAGAGAGCGAAAGAGACGAGAGAGAGAGGGATGGAGGAGAATGAGACGGAGAGTGTGAGTGAGAAGGAAACAGATAGAGAGAAGGAGAAGGAGAGTGAGAGAAAGAGAAGTAGAACTAGAAAGATTGGGATAAGGAGAGAGAGTGAAGAAGAGAGACAAGAGACGGAGAGAGAAAGAGAAGGAGGAGGAGGGAGAGGGAGAAAGAGAGAAGTAGGATGGTGAAGGAGAGAATGAGAGAGAGGGAGAGGTACTAAAGAGAAGGACAAAAGGAGAAAAAGAGAGAGAAGGAGAAAGAAAGAGAGGGATATGGAGAGGGTGAGGGAGAGGGAGATGCAGAGGGTTAGGAAGACTGAAGAAGCGGAGAGAGACGGAGAAGGAGAAGGAAAAAGACAAGGAAAAGGAAAAGGAGAGAGAAGGAGATGGAGAGAGGTGGAGAGAATAGGAGGGGAGATCGACAGAGGAGGGAGAGAGGGAAGTAGGAGAAGGAGAGGGAGAGGGGTGAGAGCGAGAGAAGGAGGGAGAGAGAAGCAGAAGGAGAATGGGAGAGACAGAGATGGAGAGTGTAGGACGAGAGAGAAGGCAATGGGGAAACAAGGAGAGAGGGCGAGGGAAGAAGATGAGAGACGGAGATGGAGAGAGAGAGCTAGAAGGAGAGGGAAAGAGAGAGGGAGAAGTAGAGACCACTGGTAAAAGACGAGAGAGAAATAGAGAGGAGAGAGAAGGGGAAGAGAGAGAGAGAGAAGGAGAACGAGAAAGGAGGGGAAAGAGAGAGAGGAGAGAGATAATGAGGAGAACGAGAGGAGTGAGAGAGAGTGAAGGTGACGGAGAGGAAAAGAAGAGGGAGGAGGAGAGAGATGAGAGAGAGAGAGGAGGAAGAGAAGGAGGGAGAAGAAGAAGGAGATGAGAAGGAGAACAAGAGAGGACAAGGAGAGAGAAGGAGAAGGGGAGAGTGGAGAGAAGATAAGGAGAGAGAGGAGGACAAGGGGAGCGAGAGGGGAGGAGACCGAGAAGGAGTGGAAGAGAGTAGAGATAGAGAAGGAAAGAGAGCGAGAAGAGGCAGACGGAGAGCGAGAGAGTGAGATAGAGTGAGAGAGGAGGGGAGGGAGAGAAGGACAAGGAGAGAGAAGTAGAGGGAGATGGAGGAGAGAGAAGGAGACGGAGAGAGGGAGAGCGGAGATGGGATGGAGATAGAGGGAGAGTAGCAAGAGGAGAAGGAGAAGGAAAGTGTGAGGGAGAGGAGAGACAAGAAGATGAGAGAGATGGAGAAGGAAAAGGGGGAAAGAGGTGAGGGATTGAGGTAGAGGAGAAGGAGAGAGGGGGAAGAAGCTTGAAGACGAAGAGTGAAGGATAAGGAGAGAGAAGATAGAAGGGGAGAGAGAATCAGAGAGAGGAGTGAAGGAGAGAGAGCGGGGCAATAAGAGAGAGTGGAGAACAAGGAGAAGGAGGGAGAGAGAATGAGAGAAGGAAGGAGAGAGGGGAGAGAAGGAAGGATAAGAATAGAGAGAGAAGTAGAAGGAGGAGAGAGAGAAGGATAAGGAGAGGGGTGGAGATATGAGAGAGAAGGAGAGGAAGAAGGAGCGAGAGAAGGAGAAAGAGGGACAAGGAAGGAGAAGGTGGAAAGAAAGAGGGAAGAGAGCGAAAGAGACGAGAGAGAGAGGGATGGAGGAGAATGAGACGGAGAGTGTGAGTGAGAAGGAAACAGATAGAGAGAAGGAGAAGGAGAGTGAGAGAAAGAGAAGTAGAACTAGAAAGATTGGGATAAGGAGAGAGAGTGAAGAAGAGAGACAAGAGACGGAGAGAGAAAGAGAAGGAGGAGGAGGGAGAGGGAGAAAGAGAGAAGTAGGATGGTGAAGGAGAGAATGAGAGAGAGGGAGAGGTACTAAAGAGAAGGACAAAAGGAGAAAAAGAGAGAGAAGGAGAAAGAAAGAGAGGGATAAGGAGAGGGAGAGGGAGATGCAGAGGGTTAGGAAGACTGAAGAAGCGGAGAGAGACGGAGAAGGAGAAGGAAAAAGACAAGGAAAAGGAAAAGGAGAGAGAAGGAGATGGAGAGAGGTGGAGAGAATAGGAGGGGAGATCGACAGAGGAGGGAGAGAGGGAAGTAGGAGAAGGAGAGGGAGAGGGGTGAGAGCGAGAGAAGGAGGGAGAGAGAAGCAGAAGGAGAATGGGAGAGACAGAGATGGAGAGTGTAGGACAAGAGAGGAGGAAATGGGGAAACAAGGAGAGAGGGCGAGGGAAGAAGATGAGAGACGGAGATGGAGAGAGAGAGCTAGAAGGAGAGGGAAAGAGAGAGGGAGAAGTAGAGACCAGTGGTAAAAGACGAGAGAGAAATAGAGAGGAGAGAGAAGGGGAAGAGAGAGAGAAGGAGAACGAGAAAGGAGGGGAAAGAGAGAGAGGAGAGAGATAATGAGGAGAACGAGAGGAGTGAGAGAGAGTGAAGGTGACGGAGAGGAAAAGAAGAGGGAGGAGGAGAGAGATGAGAGAGAGAGGAGGAAGAGAAGGAGGGAGAAGAAGAAGGAGATGAGAAGGAGAAGAAGAGAGGACAAGGAGAGAGAAGGAGAAGGGGAGAGTGGAGAGAAGATAAGGAGAGAGAGGAGGACAAGGGGAGCGAGAGGGGAGGAGACCGAGTGGAAGAGAGTAGAGATAGAGAAGGAAAGAGAGCGAGAAGAGGCAGACAGAGAGCGAGAGAGTAAGATAGAGTGAGAGAGGAGGGGAGGGAGAGAAGGACAAGGAGAGAGAAGTAGAGGGAGATGGAGGAGAGAGAAGGAAGGATAAGAATAGAGAGAGAAGTAGAAGGAGGAGAGAGAGAAGGATAAGGAGAGGGGCTGGAGATATGAGAGAGAAGGAGAGGAAGAAGGAGCGAGAGAAGGAGAAAGAGGGACAAGGAAGGAGAAGGTGGAAAGAAAGAGGGAAGAGAGCGAAAGAGACGAGAGAGAGAGAGGGATGGAGGAGAATGAGACGGAGAGTGTGAGTGAGAAGGAAACAGATAGAGAGAAGGAGAAGGAGAGTGAGAGAAAGAGAAGTAGAACTAGAACTAGAAAGATTGGGATAAGGAGAGAGAGTGAAGAAGAGAGACAAGAGACGGAGAGAGAAAGAGAAGGAGGAGGGAGAGGGAGAAAGAGAGAAGTAGGATGGTGAAGGAGAGAATGAGAGAGAGAGAGAGGTACTAAAGAGAAGGACAAAAGGAGAAAAAGAGAGAGAAGGCGAAGGGTGGAGAAGGAGAAAGAAAGAGAGGGATAAGGAGAGGGAGAGGGAGAGGGAGATGCAGAGGGTTAGGAAGACTGAAGAAGCGGAGAGAGACGGAGAAGGAGAAGGAAAAAGACAAGGAAAAGGAAAAGGAGAGAGAAGGAGATGGAGAGAGGTGGAGAGAATAGGAGGGGAGATCGACAGAGGAGGGAGAGAGGGAAGTAGGAGAAGGAGAGGGAGAGGGGTGAGAGCGAGAGAAGGAGGGAGAGAGAAGCAGAAGGAGAACGGGAGAGACAGAGATGGAGAGTGTAGGACGAGAGAGGAGGAAATGGGGAAACAAGGAGAGAGGGCGAGGGAAGAAGATGAGAGACGGAGATGGAGAGAGAGAGCTAGAAGGAGAGGGAAAGAGAGAGGGAGAAGTAGAGACCAGTGGTAAAAGACGAGAGAGAAATAGAGAGGAGAGAGAAGGGGAAGAGAGAGAGAAGGAGAACGAGAAAGGAGGGGAAAGAGAGAGAGGAGAGAGATAATGAGGAGAACGAGAGGAGTGAGAGAGAGAGTGAAGGTGACGGAGAGGAAAAGAAGAGGGAGGAGGAGAGAGATGAGAGAGAGAGGAGGAAGAGAAGGAGGGAGAAGAAGAAGGAGATGAGAAGGAGAAGAAGAGAGGACAAGGAGAGAGAAGGAGAAGGGGAGAGTGGAGAGAAGATAAGGAGAGAGAGGAGGACAAGGGGAGAGAGAGGGGAGGAGACCGAGTGGAAGAGAGTAGAGATAGAGAAGGAAAGAGAGCGAGAAGAGGCAGACAGAGAGCGAGAGAGTAAGATAGAGTGAGAGAGGAGGGGAGGGAGAGAAGGACAAGGAGAGAGAAGTAGAGGGAGATGGAGGAGAGAGAAGGAAGGATAAGAATAGAGAGAGAAGTAGAAGGAGGAGAGAGAGAAGGATAAGGAGAGGGGCTGGAGATATGAGAGAGAAGGAGAGGAAGAAGGAGCGAGAGAAGGAGAAAGAGGGACAAGGAAGGAGAAGGTGGAAAGAAAGAGGGAAGAGAGCGAAAGAGACGAGAGAGAGAGAGGGATGGAGGAGAATGAGACGGAGAGTGTGAGTGAGAAGGAAACAGATAGAGAGAAGGAGAAGGAGAGTGAGAGAAAGAGAAGTAGAACTAGAACTAGAAAGATTGGGATAAGGAGAGAGAGTGAAGAAGAGAGACAAGAGACGGAGAGAGAAAGAGAAGGAGGAGGGAGAGGGAGAAAGAGAGAAGTAGGATGGTGAAGGAGAGAATGAGAGAGAGAGAGAGGTACTAAAGAGAAGGACAAAAGGAGAAAAAGAGAGAGAAGGCGAAGGGTGGAGAAGGAGAAAGAAAGAGAGGGATAAGGAGAGGGAGAGGGAGAGGGAGATGCAGAGGGTTAGGAAGACTGAAGAAGCGGAGAGAGACGGAGAAGGAGAAGGAAAAAGACAAGGAAAAGGAAAAGGAGAGAGAAGGAGATGGAGAGAGGTGGAGAGAATAGGAGGGGAGATCGACAGAGGAGGGAGAGAGGGAAGTAGGAGAAGGAGAGGGAGAGGGGTGAGAGCGAGAGAAGGAGGGAGAGAGAAGCAGAAGGAGAATGGGAGAGACAGAGATGGAGAGTGTAGGACGAGAGAGGAGGAAATGGGGAAACAAGGAGAGAGGGCGAGGGAAGAAGATGAGAGACGGAGATGGAGAGAGAGACCTAGAAGGAGAGGGAAAGAGAGAGGGAGAAGTAGAGACCAGTGGTAAAAGACGAGAGAGAAATAGAGAGGAGAGAGAAGGGGAAGAGAGAGAGAAGGAGAACGAGAAAGGAGGGGAAAGAGAGAGAGGAGAGAGATAATGAGGAGAACGAGAGGAGTGAGAGAGAGAGTGAAGGTGACGGAGAGGAAAAGAAGAGGGAGGAGGAGAGAGATGAGAGAGAGAGGAGGAAGAGAAGGAGGGAGAAGAAGAAGGAGATGAGAAGGAGAAGAAGAGAGGACAAGGAGAGAGAAGGAGAAGGGGAGAGTGGAGAGAAGATAAGGAGAGAGAGGAGGACAAGGGGAGCGAGAGGGGAGGAGACCGAGTGGAAGAGAGTAGAGATAGAGAAGGAAAGAGAGCGAAAAGAGGCAGACAGAGAGCGAGAGAGTAAGATAGAGTGAGAGAGGAGGGGAGGGAGAGAAGGACAAGGAGAGAGAAGTAGAGGGAGATGGAGGAGAGAGAAGGAAGGATAAGAATAGAGAGAGAAGTTGAAGGAGGAGAGAGAGAAGGATAAGGAGAGGGGTGGAGATATGAGAGAGAAGGAGAGGAAGAAGGAGCGAGAGAAGGAGAAAGAGGGACAAGGAAGGAGAAGGTGGAAAGAAAGAGGGAAGAGAGCGAAAGAGACGAGCGAGAGAGAGGGATGGAGGAGAATGAGACGGAGAGTGTGAGTGAGAAGGAAACAGATAGAGAGAAGGAGAAGGAGAGTGAGAGAAAGAGAAGTAGAACTAGAACTAGAAAGATTGGGATAAGGAGAGAGAGTGAAGAAGAGAGACAAGAGACGGAGAGAGAAAGAGAAGGAGGAGGGAGAGGGAGAAAGAGAGAAGTAGGATGGTGAAGGAGAGAATGAGAGAGAGAGAGAGGTACTAAAGAGAAGGACAAAAGGAGAAAAAGAGAGAGAAGGCGAAGGGTGGAGAAGGAGAAAGAAAGAGAGGGATAAGGAGAGGGAGAGGGAGAGGGAGATGCAGAGGGTTAGGAAGACTGAAGAAGCGGAGAGAGACGGAGAAGGAGAAGGAAAAAGACAAGGAAAAGGAAGAGGAGAGAGAAGGAGATGGAGAGAGGTGGAGAGAATAGGAGGGGAGATCGACAGAGGAGGGAGAGAGGGAAGTAGGAGAAGGAGAGGGAGAGGGGTGAGAGCGAGAGAAGGAGGGAGAGAGAAGCAGAAGGAGAATGGGAGAGACAGAGATGGAGAGTGTAGGACGAGAGAGGAGGAAATGGGGAAACAAGGAGAGAGGGCGAGGGAAGAAGATGAGAGACGGAGATGGAGAGAGAGAGCTAGAAGGAGAGGGAAAGAGAGAGGGAGAAGTAGAGACCAGTGGTAAAAGACGAGAGAGAAATAGAGAGGAGAGAGAAGGGGAAGAGAGAGAGAAGGAGAACGAGAAAGGAGGGGAAAGAGAGAGAGGAGAGAGATAATGGGGAGAACGAGAGGAGTGAGAGAGAGAGTGAAGGTGACGGAGAGGAAAAGAAGAGGGAGGAGGAGAGAGATGAGAGAGAGAGGAGGAAGAGAAGGAGGGAGAAGAAGAAGGAGATGAGAAGGAGAAGAAGAGAGGACAAGGAGAGAGAAGGAGAAGGGGAGAGTGGAGAGAAGATAAGGAGAGAGAGGAGGACAAGGGGAGCGAGAGGGGAGGAGACCGAGTGGAAGAGAGTAGAGATAGAGAAGGAAAGAGAGCGAGAAGAGGCAGACAGAGAGCGAGAGAGTAAGATAGAGTGAGAGAGGAGGGGAGGGAGAGAAGGACAAGGAGAGAGAAGTAGAGGGAGATGGAGGAGAGAGAAGGAAGGATAAGAATAGAGAGAGAAGTAGAAGGAGGAGAGAGAGAAGGATAAGGAGAGGGGCTGGAGATATGAGAGAGAAGGAGAGGAAGAAGGAGCGAGAGAAGGAGAAAGAGGGACAAGGAAGGAGAAGGTGGAAAGAAAGAGGGAAGAGAGCGAAAGAGACGAGAGAGAGAGAGGGATGGAGGAGAATGAGACGGAGAGTGTGAGTGAGAAGGAAACAGATAGAGAGAAGGAGAAGGAGAGTGAGAGAAAGAGAAGTAGAACTAGAACTAGAAAGATTGGGATAAGGAGAGAGAGTGAAGAAGAGAGACAAGAGACGGAGAGAGAAAGAGAAGGAGGAGGGAGAGGGAGAAAGAGAGAAGTAGGATGGTGAAGGAGAGAATGAGAGAGAGAGAGAGGTACTAAAGAGAAGGACAAAAGGAGAAAAAGAGAGAGAAGGCGAAGGGTGGAGAAGGAGAAAGAAAGAGAGGGATAAGGAGAGGGAGAGGGAGAGGGAGATGCAGAGGGTTAGGAAGACTGAAGAAGCGGAGAGAGACGGAGAAGGAGAAGGAAAAAGACAAGGAAAAGGAAAAGGAGAGAGAAGGAGATGGAGAGAGGTGGAGAGAATAGGAGGGGAGATCGACAGAGGAGGGAGAGAGGGAAGTAGGAGAAGGAGAGGGAGAGGGGTGAGAGCGAGAGAAGGAGGGAGAGAGAAGCAGAAGGAGAATGGGAGAGACAGAGATGGAGAGTGTAGGACGAGAGAGGAGGAAATGGGGAAACAAGGAGAGAGGGCGAGGGAAGAAGATGAGAGACGGAGATGGAGAGAGAGAGCTAGAAGGAGAGGGAAAGAGAGAGGGAGAAGTAGAGACCAGTGGTAAAAGACGAGAGAGAAATAGAGAGGAGAGAGAAGGGGAAGAGAGAGAGAAGGAGAACGAGAAAGGAGGGGAAAGAGAGAGAGGAGAGAGATAATGGGGAGAACGAGAGGAGTGAGAGAGAGAGTGAAGGTGACGGAGAGGAAAAGAAGAGGGAGGAGGAGAGAGATGAGAGAGAGAGGAGGAAGAGAAGGAGGGAGAAGAAGAAGGAGATGAGAAGGAGAAGAAGAGAGGACAAGGAGAGAGAAGGAGAAGGGGAGAGTGGAGAGAAGATAAGGAGAGAGAGGAGGACAAGGGGAGCGAGAGGGGAGGAGACCGAGTGGAAGAGAGTAGAGATAGAGAAGGAAAGAGAGCGAGAAGAGGCAGACAGAGAGCGAGAGAGTAAGATAGAGTGAGAGAGGAGGGGAGGGAGAGAAGGACAAGGAGAGAGAAGTAGAGGGAGATGGAGGAGAGAGAAGGAAGGATAAGAATAGAGAGAGAAGTTGAAGGAGGAGAGAGAGAAGGATAAGGAGAGGGGTGGAGATATGAGAGAGAAGGAGAGGAAGAAGGAGCGAGAGAAGGAGAAAGAGGGACAAGGAAGGAGAAGGTGGAAAGAAAGAGGGAAGAGAGCGAAAGAGACGAGAGAGAGAGAGGGATGGAGGAGAATGAGACGGAGAGTGTGAGTGAGAAGGAAACAGATAGAGAGAAGGAGAAGGAGAGTGAGAGAAAGAGAAGTGGAACTAGAACTAGAAAGATTGGGATAAGGAGAGAGAGTGAAGAAGAGAGACAAGAGACGGAGAGAGAAAGAGAAGGAGGAGGGAGAGGGAGAAAGAGAGAAGTAGGATGGTGAAGGAGAGAATGAGAGAGAGAGAGAGGTACTAAAGAGAAGGACAAAAGGAGAAAAAGAGAGAGAAGGCGAAGGGTGGAGAAGGAGAAAGAAAGAGAGGGATAAGGAGAGGGAGAGGGAGAGGGAGATGCAGAGGGTTAGGAAGACTGAAGAAGCGGAGAGAGACGGAGAAGGAGAAGGAAAAAGACAAGGAAAAGGAAGAGGAGAGAGAAGGAGATGGAGAGAGGTGGAGAGAATAGGAGGGGAGATCGACAGAGGAGGGAGAGAGGGAAGTAGGAGAAGGAGAGGGAGAGGGGTGAGAGCGAGAGAAGGAGGGAGAGAGAAGCAGAAGGAGAATGGGAGAGACAGAGATGGAGAGTGTAGGACGAGAGAGGAGGAAATGGGGAAACAAGGAGAGAGGGCGAGGGAAGAAGATGAGAGACAGAGATGGAGAGAGAGAGCTAGAAGGAGAGGGAAAGAGAGAGGGAGAAGTAGAGACCAGTGGTAAAAGACGAGAGAGAAATAGAGAGGAGAGAGAAGGGGAAGAGAGAGAGAAGGAGAACGAGAAAGGAGGGGAAAGAGAGAGAGGAGAGAGATAATGGGGAGAACGAGAGGAGTGAGAGAGAGAGTGAAGGTGACGGAGAGGAAAAGAAGAGGGAGGAGGAGAGAGATGAGAGAGAGAGGAGGAAGAGAAGGAGGGAGAAGAAGAAGGAGATGAGAAGGAGAAGAAGAGAGGACAAGGAGAGAGAAGGAGAAGGGGAGAGTGGAGAGAAGATAAGGAGAGAGAGGAGGACAAGGGGAGCGAGAGGGGAGGAGACCGAGTGGAAGAGAGTAGAGATAGAGAAGGAAAGAGAGCGAGAAGAGGCAGACAGAGAGCGAGAGAGTAAGATAGAGTGAGAGAGGAGGGGAGGGAGAGAAGGACAAGGAGAGAGAAGTAGAGGGAGATGGAGGAGAGAGAAGGAAGGATAAGAATAGAGAGAGAAGTAGAAGGAGGAGAGAGAGAAGGATAAGGAGAGGGGTGGAGATATGAGAGAGAAGGAGAGGAAGAAGGAGCAAGAGAAGGAGAAAGAGGGACAAGGAAGGAGAAGGTGGAAAGAAAGAGGGAAGAGAGCGAAAGAGACGAGAGAGAGAGAGGGATGGAGGAGAATGAGACGGAGAGTGTGAGTGAGAAGGAAACAGATAGAGAGAAGGAGAAGGAGAGTGAGAGAAAGAGAAGTGGAACTAGAACTAGAAAGATTGGGATAAGGAGAGAGAGTGAAGAAGAGAGACAAGAGACGGAGAGAGAAAGAGAAGGAGGAGGGAGAGGGAGAAAGAGAGAAGTAGGATGGTGAAGGAGAGAATGAGAGAGAGAGAGAGGTACTAAAGAGAAGGACAAAAGGAGAAAACGAGAGAGAAGGCGAAGGGTGGAGAAGGAGAAAGAAAGAGAGGGATAAGGAGAGGGAGAGGGAGAGGGAGATGCAGAGGGTTAGGAAGACTGAAGAAGCAGAGAGAGACGGAGAAGGAGAAGGAAAAAGACAAGGAAAAGGAAAAGGAGAGAGAAGGAGATGGAGAGAGGTGGAGAGAATAGGAGGGGAGATCGACAGAGGAGGGAGAGAGGGAAGTAGGAGAAGGAGAGGGAGAGGGGTGAGAGCGAGAGAAGGAGGGAGAGAGAAGCAGAAGGAGAATGGGAGAGACAGAGATGGAGAGTGTAGGACGAGAGAGGAGGAAATGGGGAAACAAGGAGAGAGGGCGAGGGAAGAAGATGAGAGACGGAGATGGAGAGAGAGAGCTAGAAGGAGAGGGAAAGAGAGAGGGAGAAGTAGAGACCAGTGGTAAAAGACGAGAGAGAAATAGAGAGGAGAGAGAAGGGGAAGAGAGAGAGAAGGAGAACGAGAAAGGAGGGGAAAGAGAGAGAGGAGAGAGATAATGAGGAGAACGAGAGGAGTGAGAGAGAGTGAAGGTGACGGAGAGGAAAAGAAGAGGGAGGAGGAGAGAGATGAGAGAGAGAGGAGGAAGAGAAGGAGGGAGAAGAAGAAGGAGATGAGAAGGAGAAGAAGAGAGGACAAGGAGAGAGAAGGAGAAGGGGAGAGTGGAGAGAAGATAAGGAGATGAGAAGGAGAAGAAGAGAGGACAAGGAGAGAGAAGGAGAAGGGGAGAGTGGAGAGAAGATAAGGAGAGAGAGAGGAGGACAAGGGGAGCGAGAGGGGAGGAGACCGAGAAGGAGTGGAAGAGAGTAGAGATAGAGAAGGAAAGAGAGCGAGAAGAGGCAGACAGAGAGCGAGAGAGTAAGATAGAGTGAGAGAGGAGGGGAGGGAGAGAAGGACAAGGAGAGAGAAGTAGAGGGAGATGGAGGAGAGAGAAGGAAGGATAAGAATAGAGAGAAAAGTAGAAGGAGGAGAGAGAGAAGGATAAGGAGAGGGGTGGAGATATGAGAGAGAAGGAGAGGAAGAAGGAACGAGAGAAGGAGAAAGAGGGACAAGGAAGGAGAAGGTGGAAAGAAAGAGGGAAGAGAGCGAAAGAGACGAGAGAGAGAGGGGGATGGAGGAGAATGAGACGGAGAGTGTGAGTGAGAAGGAAACAGATAGAGAGAAGGAGAAGGAGAGTGAGAGAAAGAGAAGTAGAACTAGAACTAGAAAGATTGGGATAAGGAGAGAGAGTGAAGAAGAGAGACAAGAGACGGAGAGAGAAAGAGAAGGAGGAGGAGGGAGAGGGAGAAAGAGAGAAGTAGGATGGTGAAGGAGAGAATGAGAGAGAGAGAGGTACTAAAGAGAAGGACAAAAGGAGAAAAAGAGAGAGAAGGTGAAGGGTGGAGAAGGAGAAAGAAAGAGAGGGATAAGGAGAGGGAGAGGGAGAGGGAGATGCAGAGGGTTAGGAAGACTGAAGAAGCGGAGAGAGACGGAGAAGGAGAAGGAAAAAGACAAGGAAAAGGAAAAGGAGAGAGAAGGAGATGGAGAGAGGTGGAGAGAATAGGAGGGGAGATCGACAGAGGAGGGAGAGAGGGAAGTAGGAGAAGGAGAGGGAGAGGGGTGAGAGCGAGAGAATGAGGGAGAGAGAAGCAGAAGGAGAATGGGAGAGACAGAGATGGAGAGTGTAGGACGAGAGAGGAGGAAATGGGGAAACAAGGAGAGAGGGCGAGGGAAGAAGATGAGAGACGGAGATGGAGAGAGAGAGCTAGAAGGAGAGGGAAAGAGAGAGGGAGAAGTAGAGACCAGTGGTAAAAGACGAGAGAGAAATAGAGAGGAGAGAGAAGGGGAAGAGAGAGAGAAGGAGAACGAGAATGGAGGGGAAAGAGAGAGAGGAGAGAGATAATGAGGAGAACGAGAGGAGTGAGAGAGAGAGTGAAGGTGACGGAGAGGAAAAGAAGAGGGAGGAGGAGAGAGATGAGAGAGAGAGGAGGAAGAGAAGGAGGGAGAAGAAGAAGGAGATGAGAAGGAGAAGAAGAGAGGACAAGGAGAGAGAAGGAGAAGGGGAGAGTGGAGAGAAGATAAGGAGAGAGAGAGGAGGACAAGGGGAGCGAGAGGGGAGGAGACCGAGAAGGAGTGGAAGAGAGTAGAGATAGAGAAGGAAAGAGAGCGAGAAGAGGCAGACAGAGAGCGAGAGAGTAAGATAGAGTGAGAGAGGAGGGGAGGGAGAGAAGGACAAGGAGAGAGAAGTAGAGGGAGATGGAGGAGAGAGAAGGAAGGATAAGAATAGAGAGAAAAGTAGAAGGAGGAGAGAGAGAAGGATAAGGAGAGGGGTGGAGATATGAGAGAGAAGGAGAGGAAGAAGGAACGAGAGAAGGAGAAAGAGGGACAAGGAAGGAGAAGGTGGAAAGAAAGAGGGAAGAGAGCGAAAGAGACGAGAGAGAGAGGGGGATGGAGGAGAATGAGACGGAGAGTGTGAGTGAGAAGGAAACAGATAGAGAGAAGGAGAAGGAGAGTGAGAGAAAGAGAAGTAGAACTAGAACTAGAAAGATTGGGATAAGGAGAGAGAGTGAAGAAGAGAGACAAGAGACGGAGAGAGAAAGAGAAGGAGGAGGAGGGAGAGGGAGAAAGAGAGAAGTAGGATGGTGAAGGAGAGAATGAGAGAGAGAGAGAGGTACTAAAGAGAAGGACAAAAGGAGAAAAAGAGAGAGAAGGCGAAGGGTGGAGAAGGAGAAAGAAAGAGAGGGATAAGGAGAGGGAGAGGGAGAGGGAGATGCAGAGGGTTAGGAAGACTGAAGAAGCGGAGAGAGACGGAGAAGGAGAAGGAAAAAGACAAGGAAAAGGAAAAGGAGAGAGAAGGAGATGGAGAGAGGTGGAGAGAATAGGAGGGGAGATCGACAGAGGAGGGAGAGAGGGAAGTAGGAGAAGGAGAGGGAGAGGGGTGAGAGCGAGAGAAGGAGGGAGAGAGAAGCAGAAGGAGAATGGGAGAGACAGAGATGGAGAGTGTAGGACGAGAGAGGAGGAAATGGGGAAACAAGGAGAGAGGGCGAGGGAAGAAGATGAGAGACGGAGATGGAGAGAGAGAGCTAGAAGGAGAGGGAAAGAGAGAGGGAGAAGTAGAGACCAGTGGTAAAAGACGAGAGAGAAATAGAGAGGAGAGAGAAGGGGAAGAGAGAGAGAAGGAGAACGAGAAAGGAGGGGAAAGAGAGAGAGGAGAGAGATAATGAGGAGAACGAGAGGAGTGAGAGAGAGTGAAGGTGACGGAGAGGAAAAGAAGAGGGAGGAGGAGAGAGATGAGAGAGAGAGGAGGAAGAGAAGGAGGGAGAAGAAGAAGGAGATGAGAAGGAGAAGAAGAGAGGACAAGGAGAGAGAAGGAGAAGGGGAGAGTGGAGAGAAGATAAGGAGATGAGAAGGAGAAGAAGAGAGGACAAGGAGAGAGAAGGAGAAGGGGAGAGTGGAGAGAAGATAAGGAGAGAGAGAGGAGGACAAGGGGAGCGAGAGGGGAGGAGACCGAGAAGGAGTGGAAGAGAGTAGAGATAGAGAAGGAAAGAGAGCGAGAAGAGGCAGACAGAGAGCGAGAGAGTAAGATAGAGTGAGAGAGGAGGGGAGGGAGAGAAGGACAAGGAGAGAGAAGTAGAGGGAGATGGAGGAGAGAGAAGGAAGGATAAGAATAGAGAGAAAAGTAGAAGGAGGAGAGAGAGAAGGATAAGGAGAGGGGTGGAGATATGAGAGAGAAGGAGAGGAAGAAGGAACGAGAGAAGGAGAAAGAGGGACAAGGAAGGAGAAGGTGGAAAGAAAGAGGGAAGAGAGCGAAAGAGACGAGAGAGAGAGGGGGATGGAGGAGAATGAGACGGAGAGTGTGAGTGAGAAGGAAACAGATAGAGAGAAGGAGAAGGAGAGTGAGAGAAAGAGAAGTAGAACTAGAACTAGAAAGATTGGGATAAGGAGAGAGAGAGTGAAGAAGAGAGACAAGAGACGGAGAGAGAAAGAGAAGGAGGAGGAGGGAGAGGGAGAAAGAGAGAAGTAGGATGGTGAAGGAGAGAATGAGAGAGAGAGAGGTACTAAAGAGAAGGACAAAAGGAGAAAAAGAGAGAGAAGGTGAAGGGTGGAGAAGGAGAAAGAAAGAGAGGGATAAGGAGAGGGAGAGGGAGAGGGAGATGCAGAGGGTTAGGAAGACTGAAGAAGCGGAGAGAGACGGAGAAGGAGAAGGAAAAAGACAAGGAAAAGGAAAAGGAGAGAGAAGGAGATGGAGAGAGGTGGAGAGAATAGGAGGGGAGATCGACAGAGGAGGGAGAGAGGGAAGTAGGAGAAGGAGAGGGAGAGGGGTGAGAGCGAGAGAATGAGGGAGAGAGAAGCAGAAGGAGAATGGGAGAGACAGAGATGGAGAGTGTAGGACGAGAGAGGAGGAAATGGGGAAACAAGGAGAGAGGGCGAGGGAAGAAGATGAGAGACGGAGATGGAGAGAGAGAGCTAGAAGGAGAGGGAAAGAGAGAGGGAGAAGTAGAGACCAGTGGTAAAAGACGAGAGAGAAATAGAGAGGAGAGAGAAGGGGAAGAGAGAGAGAAGGAGAACGAGAAAGGAGGGGAAAGAGAGAGAGGAGAGAGATAATGAGGAGAACGAGAGGAGTGAGAGAGAGAGTGAAGGTGACGGAGAGGAAAAGAAGAGGGAGGAGGAGAGAGATGAGAGAGAGAGGAGGAAGAGAAGGAGGGAGAAGAAGAAGGAGAAGAAGAGAGGACAAGGAGAGAGAAGGAGAAGGGGAGAGTGGAGAGAAGATAAGGAGAGAGAGAGGAGGACAAGGGGAGCGAGAGGGGAGGAGACCGAGAAGGAGTGGAAGAGAGTAGAGATAGAGAAGGAAAGAGAGCGAGAAGAGGCAGACAGAGAGCGAGAGAGTAAGATAGAGTGAGAGAGGAGGGGAGGGAGAGAAGGACAAGGAGAGAGAAGTAGAGGGAGATGGAGGAGAGAGAAGGAAGGATAAGAATAGAGAGAAAAGTAGAAGGAGGAGAGAGAGAAGGATAAGGAGAGGGGTGGAGATATGAGAGAGAAGGAGAGGAAGAAGGAACGAGAGAAGGAGAAAGAGGGACAAGGAAGGAGAAGGTGGAAAGAAAGAGGGAAGAGAGCGAAAGAGACGAGAGAGAGAGGGGGATGGAGGAGAATGAGACGGAGAGTGTGAGTGAGAAGGAAACAGATAGAGAGAAGGAGAAGGAGAGTGAGAGAAAGAGAAGTAGAACTAGAACTAGAAAGATTGGGATAAGGAGAGAGAGTGAAGAAGAGAGACAAGAGACGGAGAGAGAAAGAGAAGGAGGAGGAGGGAGAGGGAGAAAGAGAGAAGTAGGATGGTGAAGGAGAGAATGAGAGAGAGAGAGAGGTACTAAAGAGAAGGACAAAAGGAGAAAAAGAGAGAGAAGGCGAAGGGTGGAGAAGGAGAAAGAAAGAGAGGGATAAGGAGAGGGAGAGGGAGAGGGAGATGCAGAGGGTTAGGAAGACTGAAGAAGCGGAGAGAGACGGAGAAGGAGAAGGAAAAAGACAAGGAAAAGGAAAAGGAGAGAGAAGGAGATGGAGAGAGGTGGAGAGAATAGGAGGGGAGATCGACAGAGGAGGGAGAGAGGGAAGTAGGAGAAGGAGAGGGAGAGGGGTGAGAGCGAGAGAAGGAGGGAGAGAGAAGCAGAAGGAGAATGGGAGAGACAGAGATGGAGAGTGTAGGACGAGAGAGGAGGAAATGGGGTAACAAGGAGAGAGGGCGAGGGAAGAAGATGAGAGACGGAGATGGAGAGAGAGAGCTAGAAGGAGAGGGAAAGAGAGAGGGAGAAGTAGAGACCAGTGGTAAAAGACGAGAGAGAAATAGAGAGGAGAGAGAAGGGGAAGAGAGAGAGAAGGAGAACGAGAAAGGAGGGGAAAGAGAGAGAGGAGAGAGATAATGAGGAGAACGAGAGGAGTGAGAGAGAGAGTGAAGGTGACGGAGAGGAAAAGAAGAGGGAGGAGGAGAGAGATGAGAGAGAGAGGAGGAAGAGAAGGAGGGAGAAGAAGAAGGAGAAGAAGAGAGGACAAGGAGAGAGAAGGAGAAGGGGAGAGTGGAGAGAAGATAAGGAGAGAGAGAGGAGGACAAGGGGAGCGAGAGGGGAGGAGACCGAGAAGGAGTGGAAGAGAGTAGAGATAGAGAAGGAAAGAGAGCGAGAAGAGGCAGACAGAGAGCGAGAGAGTAAGATAGAGTGAGAGAGGAGGGGAGGGAGAGAAGGACAAGGAGAGAGAAGTAGAGGGAGATGGAGGAGAGAGAAGGAAGGATAAGAATAGAGAGAAAAGTAGAAGGAGGAGAGAGAGAAGGATAAGGAGAGGGGTGGAGATATGAGAGAGAAGGAGAGGAAGAAGGAACGAGAGAAGGAGAAAGAGGGACAAGGAAGGAGAAGGTGGAAAGAAAGAGGGAAGAGAGCGAAAGAGACGAGAGAGAGAGGGGGATGGAGGAGAATGAGACGGAGAGTGTGAGTGAGAAGGAAACAGATAGAGAGAAGGAGAAGGAGAGTGAGAGAAAGAGAAGTAGAACTAGAACTAGAAAGATTGGGATAAGGAGAGAGAGTGAAGAAGAGAGACAAGAGACGGAGAGAGAAAGAGAAGGAGGAGGAGGGAGAGGGAGAAAGAGAGAAGTAGGATGGTGAAGGAGAGAATGAGAGAGAGAGAGAGGTACTAAAGAGAAGGACAAAAGGAGAAAAAGAGAGAGAAGGCCAAGGGTGGAGAAGGAGAAAGAAAGAGAGGGATAAGGAGAGGGATAAGGAGAGGGAGAGGGAGATGCAGAGGGTTAGGAAGACTGAAGAAGCGGAGAGAGACGGAGAAGGAGAAGGAAAAAGACAAGGAAAAGGAAAAGGAGAGAGAAGGAGATGGAGAGAGGTGGAGAGAATAGGAGGGGAGATCGACAGAGGAGGGAGAGAGGGAAGTAGGAGAAGGAGAGGGAGAGGGGTGAGAGCGAGAGAAGGAGGGAGAGAGAAGCAGAAGGAGAATGGGAGAGACAGAGATGGAGAGTGTAGGACGAGAGAGGAGGAAATGGGGAAACAAGGAGAGAGGGCGAGGGAAGAAGATGAGAGACGGAGATGGAGAGAGAGAGCTAGAAGGAGAGGGAAAGAGAGAGGGAGAAGTAGAGACCAGTGGTAAAAGACGAGAGAGAAATAGAGAGGAGAGAGAAGGGGAAGAGAGAGAGAAGGAGAACGAGAAAGGAGGGGAAAGAGAGAGAGGAGAGAGATAATGAGGAGAACGAGAGGAGTGAGAGAGAGAGTGAAGGTGACGGAGAGGAAAAGAAGAGGGAGGAGGAGAGAGATGAGAGAGAGAGGAGGAAGAGAAGGAGGGAGAAGAAGAAGGAGATGAGAAGGAGAAGAAGAGAGGACAAGGAGAGAGAAGGAGAAGGGGAGAGTGGAGAGAAGATAAGGAGATGAGAAGGAGAAGAAGAGAGGACAAGGAGAGAGAAGGAGAAGGGGAGAGTGGAGAGAAGATAAGGAGAGAGAGAGAGGAGGACAAGGGGAGCGAGAGGGGAGGAGACCGAGAAGGAGTGGAAGAGAGTAGAGATAGAGAAGGAAAGAGAGCGAGAAGAGGCAGACAGAGAGCGAGAGAGTAAGATAGAGTGAGAGAGGAGGGGAGGGAGAGAAGGACAAGGAGAGAGAAGTAGAGGGAGATGGAGGAGAGAGAAGGAAGGATAAGAATAGAGAGAAAAGTAGAAGGAGGAGAGAGAGAAGGATAAGGAGAGGGGTGGAGATATGAGAGAGAAGGAGAGGAAGAAGGAACGAGAGAAGGAGAAAGAGGGACAAGGAAGGAGAAGGTGGAAAGAAAGAGGGAAGAGAGCGAAAGAGACGAGAGAGAGAGGGGGATGGAGGAGAATGAGACGGAGAGTGTGAGTGAGAAGGAAACAGATAGAGAGAAGGAGAAGGAGAGTGAGAGAAAGAGAAGTAGAACTAGAACTAGAAAGATTGGGATAAGGAGAGAGAGAGTGAAGAAGAGAGACAAGAGACGGAGAGAGAAAGAGAAGGAGGAGGAGGGAGAGGGAGAAAGAGAGAAGTAGGATGGTGAAGGAGAGAATGAGAGAGAGAGAGGTACTAAAGAGAAGGACAAAAGGAGAAAAAGAGAGAGAAGGTGAAGGGTGGAGAAGGAGAAAGAAAGAGAGGGATAAGGAGAGGGAGAGGGAGAGGGAGATGCAGAGGGTTAGGAAGACTGAAGAAGCGGAGAGAGACGGAGAAGGAGAAGGAAAAAGACAAGGAAAAGGAAAAGGAGAGAGAAGGAGATGGAGAGAGGTGGAGAGAATAGGAGGGGAGATCGACAGAGGAGGGAGAGAGGGAAGTAGGAGAAGGAGAGGGAGAGGGGTGAGAGCGAGAGAATGAGGGAGAGAGAAGCAGAAGGAGAATGGGAGAGACAGAGATGGAGAGTGTAGGACGAGAGAGGAGGAAATGGGGAAACAAGGAGAGAGGGCGAGGGAAGAAGATGAGAGACGGAGATGGAGAGAGAGAGCTAGAAGGAGAGGGAAAGAGAGAGGGAGAAGTAGAGACCAGTGGTAAAAGACGAGAGAGAAATAGAGAGGAGAGAGAAGGGGAAGAGAGAGAGAAGGAGAACGAGAAAGGAGGGGAAAGAGAGAGAGGAGAGAGATAATGAGGAGAACGAGAGGAGTGAGAGAGAGAGTGAAGGTGACGGAGAGGAAAAGAAGAGGGAGGAGGAGAGAGATGAGAGAGAGAGGAGGAAGAGAAGGAGGGAGAAGAAGAAGGAGATGAGAAGGAGAAGAAGAGAGGACAAGGAGAGAGAAGGAGAAGGGGAGAGTGGAGAGAAGATAAGGAGAGAGAGAGGAGGACAAGGGGAGCGAGAGGGGAGGAGACCGAGAAGGAGTGGAAGAGAGTAGAGATAGAGAAGGAAAGAGAGCGAGAAGAGGCAGACAGAGAGCGAGAGAGTAAGATAGAGTGAGAGAGGAGGGGAGGGAGAGAAGGACAAGGAGAGAGAAGTAGAGGGAGATGGAGGAGAGAGAAGGAAGGATAAGAATAGAGAGAAAAGTAGAAGGAGGAGAGAGAGAAGGATAAGGAGAGGGGTGGAGATATGAGAGAGAAGGAGAGGAAGAAGGAACGAGAGAAGGAGAAAGAGGGACAAGGAAGGAGAAGGTGGAAAGAAAGAGGGAAGAGAGCGAAAGAGACGAGAGAGAGAGGGGGATGGAGGAGAATGAGACGGAGAGTGTGAGTGAGAAGGAAACAGATAGAGAGAAGGAGAAGGAGAGTGAGAGAAAGAGAAGTAGAACTAGAACTAGAAAGATTGGGATAAGGAGAGAGAGTGAAGAAGAGAGACAAGAGACGGAGAGAGAAAGAGAAGGAGGAGGAGGGAGAGGGAGAAAGAGAGAAGTAGGATGGTGAAGGAGAGAATGAGAGAGAGAGAGAGGTACTAAAGAGAAGGACAAAAGGAGAAAAAGAGAGAGAAGGCGAAGGGTGGAGAAGGAGAAAGAAAGAGAGGGATAAGGAGAGGGAGAGGGAGAGGGAGATGCAGACGGTTAGGAAGACTGAAGAAGCGGAGAGAGACGGAGAAGGAGAAGGAAAAAGACAAGGAAAAGGAAAAGGAGAGAGAAGGAGATGGAGAGAGGTGGAGAGAATAGGAGGGGAGATCGACAGAGGAGGGAGAGAGGGAAGTAGGAGAAGGAGAGGGAGAGGGGTGAGAGCGAGAGAAGGAGGGAGAGAGAAGCAGAAGGAGAATGGGAGAGACAGAGATGGAGAGTGTAGGACGAGAGAGGAGGAAATGGGGAAACAAGGAGAGAGGGCGAGGGAAGAAGATGAGAGACGGAGATGGAGAGAGAGAGCTAGAAGGAGAGGGAAAGAGAGAGGGAGAAGTAGAGACCAGTGGTAAAAGACGAGAGAGAAATAGAGAGGAGAGAGAAGGGGAAGAGAGAGAGAAGGAGAACGAGAAAGGAGGGGAAAGAGAGAGAGGAGAGAGATAATGAGGAGAAAGAGAGGAGTGAGAGAGAGAGTGAAGGTGACGGAGAGGAAAAGAAGAGGGAGGAGGAGAGAGATGAGAGAGAGAGGAGGAAGAGAAGGAGGGAGAAGAAGAAGGAGAAGAAGAGAGGACAAGGAGAGAGAAGGAGAAGGGGAGAGTGGAGAGAAGATAAGGAGAGAGAGAGGAGGACAAGGGGAGCGAGAGGGGAGGAGACCGAGAAGGAGTGGAAGAGAGTAGAGATAGAGAAGGAAAGAGAGCGAGAAGAGGCAGACAGAGAGCGAGAGAGTAAGATAGAGTGAGAGAGGAGGGGAGGGAGAGAAGGACAAGGAGAGAGAAGTAGAGGGAGATGGAGGAGAGAGAAGGAAGGATAAGAATAGAGAGAAAAGTAGAAGGAGGAGAGAGAGAAGGATAAGGAGAGGGGTGGAGATATGAGAGAGAAGGAGAGGAAGAAGGAACGAGAGAAGGAGAAAGAGGGACAAGGAAGGAGAAGGTGGAAAGAAAGAGGGAAGAGAGCGAAAGAGACGAGAGAGAGAGAGGGATGGAGGAGAATGAGACGGAGAGTGTGAGTGAGAAGGAAACAGATAGAGAGAAGGAGAAGGAGAGTGAGAGAAAGAGAAGTAGAACTAGAACTAGAAAGATTGGGATAAGGAGAGAGAGTGAAGAAGAGAGACAAGAGACGGAGAGAGAAAGAGAAGGAGGAGGGAGAGGGAGAAAGAGAGAAGTAGGATGGTGAAGGAGAGAATGAGAGAGAGAGAGAGGTACTAAAGAGAAGGACAAAAGGAGAAAAAGAGAGAGAAGGCGAAGGGTGGAGAAGGAGAAAGAAAGAGAGGGATAAGGAGAGGGAGAGGGAGAGGGAGATGCAGAGGGTTAGGAAGACTGAAGAAGCGGAGAGAGACGGAGAAGGAGAAGGAAAAAGACAAGGAAAAGGAAAAGGAGAGAGAAGGAGATGGAGAGAGGTGGAGAGAATAGGAGGGGAGATCGACAGAGGAGGGAGAGAGGGAAGTAGGAGAAGGAGAGGGAGAGGGGTGAGAGCGAGAGAAGGAGGGAGAGAGAAGCAGAAGGAGAATGGGAGAGACAGAGATGGAGAGTGTAGGACGAGAGAGGAGGAAATGGGGAAACAAGGAGAGAGGGCGAGGGAAGAAGATGAGAGACAGAGATGGAGAGAGAGAGCTAGAAGGAGAGGGAAAGAGAGAGGGAGAAGTAGAGACCAGTGGTAAAAGACGAGAGAGAAATAGAGAGGAGAGAGAAGGAGAACGAGAAAGGAGGGGAAAGAGAGAGAGGAGAGAGATAATGAGGAGAACGAGAGGAGTGAGAGAGAGTGAAGGTGACGGAGAGGAAAAGAAGAGGGAGGAGGAGAGAGATGAGAGAGAGAGGAGGAAGAGAAGGAGGGAGAAGAAGAAGGAGATGAGAAGGAGAAGAAGAGAGGACAAGGAGAGAGAAGGAGAAGGGGAGAGTGGAGAGAAGATAAGGAGAGAGAGGAGGACAAGGGGAGCGAGAGGGGAGGAGACCGAGAAGGAGTGGAAGAGAGTAGAGATAGAGAAGGAAAGAGAGCGAGAAGAGGCAGACAGAGAGCGAGAGAGTAAGATAGAGTGAGAGAGGAGGGGAGGGAGAGAAGGACAAGGAGAGAGAAGTAGAGGGAGATGGAGGAGAGAGAAGGAAGGATAAGAATAGAGAGAGAAGTAGAAAGAGGAGAGAGAGAAGGATAATGAGAGGGGTGGAGATATGAGAGAGAAGGAGAGGAAGAAGGAGCGAGAGAAGGAGAAAGAGGGACAAGGAAGGAGAAGGTGGAAAGAAAGAGGGAAGAGAGCGAAAGAGACGAGAGAGAGAGAGGAATGGAGGAGAATGAGACGGAGAGTGTGAGTGAGAAGGAAACAGATAGAGAGAAGGAGAAGGAGAGTGAGAGAAAGAGAAGTAGAACTAGAAAGATTGGGATAAGGAGAGAGAGTGAAGAAGAGAGACAAGAGACGGAGAGAGAAAGAGAAGGAGGAGGAGGGAGAGGGAGAAAGAGAGAAGTAGGATGGTGAAGGAGAGAATGAGAGAGAGAGAGAGGTACTAAAGAGAAGGACAAAAGGAGAAAAAGAGAGAGAAGGCGAAGGGTGGAGAAGGAGAAAGAAAGAGAGGGATAAGGAGAGGGAGAGGGAGATGCAGAGGGTTAGGAAGACTGAAGAAGCGGAGAGAGACGGAGAAGGAGAAGGAAAAAGACAAGGAAAAGGAAAAGGAGAGAGAAGGAGATGGAGAGAGGTGGAGAGAATAGGAGGGGAGATCGACAGAGGAGGGAGAGAGGGAAGTAGGAGAAGGAGAGGGAGAGGGGTGAGAGCGAGAGAAGGAGGGAGAGAGAAGCAGAAGGAGAATGGGAGAGACATAGATGGAGAGTGTAGGACGAGAGAGGAGGAAATGGGGAAACAAGGAGAGAGGGCGAGGGAAGAAGATGAGAGACGAAGATGGAGAGAGAGAGCTAGAAGGAGAGGGAAAGAGAGAGGGAGAAGTAGAGACCAGTGGTAAAAGACGAGAGAGAAATAGAGAGGAGAGAGAAGGGGAAGAGAGAGAGAAGGAGAACGAGAAAGGAGGGGAAAGAGAGAGAGGAGAGAGATAATGAGGAGAACGAGAGGAGTGAGAGAGAGTGAAGGTGACGGAGAGGAAAAGAAGAGGGAGGAGGAGAGAGATGAGAGAGAGAGGAGGAAGAGAAGGAGGGAGAAGAAGAAGGAGATGAGAAGGAGAAGAAGAGAGGACAAGGAGAGAGAAGGAGAAGGGGAGAGTGGAGAGAAGATAAGGAGAGAGAGGAGGACAAGGGGAGCGAGAGGGGAGGAGACCGAGAAGGAGTGGAAGAGAGTAGAGATAGAGAAGGAAAGAGAGCGAGAAGAGGCAGACAGAGAGCGAGAGAGTAAGATAGAGTGAGAGAGGAGGGGAGGGAGAGAAGGACAAGGAGAGAGAAGTAGAGGGAGATGGAGGAGAGAGAAGGAAGGATAAGAATAGAGAGAGAAGTTGAAGGAGGAGAGAGAGAAGGATAAGGAGAGGGGTGGAGATATGAGAGAGAAGGAGAGGAAGAAGGACCGAGAGAAGGAGAAAGAGGGACAAGGAAGGAGAAGGTGGAAAGAAAGAGGGAAGAGAGCGAAAGAGACGAGAGAGAGAGGGATGGAGGAGAATGAGACGGAGAGTGTGAGTGAGAAGGAAACAGATAGAGAGAAGGAGAAGGAGAGTGAGAGAAAGAGAAGTAGAACTAGAAAGATTGGGATAAGGAGAGAGAGTGAAGAAGAGACACAAGAGACTGAGAGAGAAAGAGAAGGAGGAGGAGGGAGAGGGAGAAAGAGAGAAGTAGGATGGTGAAGGAGAGAATGAGAGAGAGAGAGGTACTAAAGAGAAGGACAAAAGGAGAAAAAGAGAGAGAAGGCGAAGGGTGGAGAAGGAGAAAGAAAGAGAGGGATAAGGAGAGGGAGAGGGAGAGGGAGATGCAGAGGGTTAGGAAGACTGAAGAAGCGGAGAGAGACGGAGAAGGAGAAGGAAAAAGACAAGGAAAAGGAAAAGGAGAGAGAAGGAGATGGAGAGAGGTGGAGAGAATAGGAGGGGAGATCGACAGAGGAGGGAGAGAGGGAAGTAGGAGAAGGAGAGGGAGAGGGGTGAGAGCGAGAGAAGGAGGGAGAGAGAAGCAGAAGGAGAATGGGAGAGACATAGATGGAGAGTGTAGGACGAGAGAGGAGGAAATGGGGAAACAAGGAGAGAGGGCGAGGGAAGAAGATGAGAGACAGAGATGGAGAGAGAGAGCTAGAAGGAGAGGGAAAGAGAGAGGGAGAAGTAGAGACCAGTGGTAAAAGACGAGAGAGAAATAGAGAGGAGAGAGAAGGGGAAGAGAGAGAGAAGGAGAACGAGAAAGGAGGGGAAAGAGAGAGAGGAGAGAGATAATGAGGAGAACGAGAGGAGTGAGAGAGAGTGAAGGTGACGGAGAGGAAAAGAAGAGGGAGGAGGAGAGAGATGAGAGAGAGAGGAGGAAGAGAAGGAGGGAGAAGAAGAAGGAGATGAGAAGGAGAAGAAGAGAGGACAAGGAGAGAGAAGGAGAAGGGGAGAGTGGAGAGAAGATAAGGAGAGAGAGGAGGACAAGGGGAGCGAGAGGGGAGGAGACCGAGAAGGAGTGGAAGAGAGTAGAGATAGAGAAGGAAAGAGAGCGAGAAGAGGCAGACAGAGAGCGAGAGAGTAAGATAGAGTGAGAGAGGAGGGGAGGGAGAGAAGGACAAGGAGAGAGAAGTAGAGGGAGATGGAGGAGAGAGAAGGAAGGATAAGAATAGAGAGAGAAGTTGAAGGAGGAGAGAGAGAAGGATAAGGAGAGGGGTGGAGATATGAGAGAGAAGGAGAGGAAGAAGGACCGAGAGAAGGAGAAAGAGGGACAAGGAAGGAGAAGGTGGAAAGAAAGAGGGAAGAGAGCGAAAGAGACGAGAGAGAGAGGGATGGAGGAGAATGAGACGGAGAGTGTGAGTGAGAAGGAAACAGATAGAGAGAAGGAGAAGGAGAGTGAGAGAAAGAGAAGTAGAACTAGAAAGATTGGGATAAGGAGAGAGAGTGAAGAAGAGACACAAGAGACTGAGAGAGAAAGAGAAGGAGGAGGAGGGAGAGGGAGAAAGAGAGAAGTAGGATGGTGAAGGAGAGAATGAGAGAGAGAGAGGTACTAAAGAGAAGGACAAAAGGAGAAAAAGAGAGAGAAGGCGAAGGGTGGAGAAGGAGAAAGAAAGAGAGGGATAAGGAGAGGGAGAGGGAGAGGGAGATGCAGAGGGTTAGGAAGACTGAAGAAGCGGAGAGAGACGGAGAAGGAGAAGGAAAAAGACAAGGAAAAGGAAAAGGAGAGAGAAGGAGATGGAGAGAGGTGGAGAGAATAGGAGGGGAGATCGACAGAGGAGGGAGAGAGGGAAGTAGGAGAAGGAGAGGGAGAGGGGTGAGAGCGAGAGAAGGAGGGAGAGAGAAGCAGAAGGAGAATGGGAGAGACAGAGATGGAGAGTGTAGGACGAGAGAGGAGGAAATGGGGAAACAAGGAGAGAGGGCGAGGGAAGAAGATGAGAGACAGAGATGGAGAGAGAGAGCTAGAAGGAGAGGGAAAGAGAGAGGGAGAAGTAGAGACCAGTGGTAAAAGACGAGAGAGAAATAGAGAGGAGAGAGAAGGAGAACGAGAAAGGAGGGGAAAGAGAGAGAGGAGAGAGATAATGAGGAGAACGAGAGGAGTGAGAGAGAGTGAAGGTGACGGAGAGGAAAAGAAGAGGGAGGAGGAGAGAGATGAGAGAGAGAGGAGGAAGAGAAGGAGGGAGAAGAAGAAGGAGATGAGAAGGAGAAGAAGAGAGGACAAGGAGAGAGAAGGAGAAGGGGAGAGTGGAGAGAAGATAAGGAGAGAGAGGAGGACAAGGGGAGCGAGAGGGGAGGAGACCGAGAAGGAGTGGAAGAGAGTAGAGATAGAGAAGGAAAGAGAGCGAGAAGAGGCAAACAGAGAGCGAGAGAGTAAGATAGAGTGAGAGAGGAGGGGAGGGAGAGAAGGACAAGGAAAGAGAAGTAGAGGGAGATGGAGGAGAGAGAAGGAAGGATAAGAATAGAGAGAGAAGTAGAAAGAGGAGAGAGAGAAGGATAATGAGAGGGGTGGAGATATGAGAGAGAAGGAGAGGAAGAAGGAGCGAGAGAAGGAGAAAGAGGGACAAGGAAGGAGAAGGTGGAAAGAAAGAGGGAAGAGAGCGAAAGAGACGAGAGAGAGAGAGGGATGGAGGAGAATGAGACGGAGAGTGTGAGTGAGAAGGAAACAGATAGAGAGAAGGAGAAGGAGAGTGAGAGAAAGAGAAGTAGAACTAGAAAGATTGGGATAAGGAGAGAGAGTGAAGAAGAGAGACAAGAGACGGAGAGAGAAAGAGAAGGAGGAGGAGGGAGAGGGAGAAAGAGAGAAGTAGGATGGTGAAGGAGAGAATGAGAGAGAGAGAGAGGTACTAAAGAGAAGGACAAAAGGAGAAAAAGAGAGAGAAGGCGAAGGGTGGAGAAGGAGAAAGAAAGAGAGGGATAAGGAGAGGGAGAGGGAGATGCAGAGGGTTAGGAAGACTGAAGAAGCGGAGAGAGACGGAGAAGGAGAAGGAAAAAGACAAGGAAAAGGAAAAGGAGAGAGAAGGAGATGGAGAGAGGTGGAGAGAATAGGAGGGGAGATCGACAGAGGAGGGAGAGAGGGAAGTAGGAGAAGGAGAGGGAGAGGGGTGAGAGCGAGAGAAGGAGGGAGAGAGAAGCAGAAGGAGAATGGGAGAGACAGAGATGGAGAGTGTAGGACGAGAGAGGAGGAAATGGGGAAACAAGGAGAGAGGGCGAGGGAAGAAGATGAGAGACAGAGATGGAGAGAGAGAGCTAGAAGGAGAGGGAAAGAGAGAGGGAGAAGTAGAGACCAGTGGTAAAAGACGAGAGAGAAATAGAGAGGAGAGAGAAGGAGAACGAGAAAGGAGGGGAAAGAGAGAGAGGAGAGAGATAATGAGGAGAACGAGAGGAGTGAGAGAGAGTGAAGGTGACGGAGAGGAAAAGAAGAGGGAGGAGGAGAGAGATGAGAGAGAGAGGAGGAAGAGAAGGAGGGAGAAGAAGAAGGAGATGAGAAGGAGAAGAAGAGAGGACAAGGAGAGAGAAGGAGAAGGGGAGAGTGGAGAGAAGATAAGGAGAGAGAGGAGGACAAGGGGAGCGAGAGGGGAGGAGACCGAGAAGGAGTGGAAGAGAGTAGAGATAGAGAAGGAAAGAGAGCGAGAAGAGGCAAACAGAGAGCGAGAGAGTAAGATAGAGTGAGAGAGGAGGGGAGGGAGAGAAGGACAAGGAAAGAGAAGTAGAGGGAGATGGAGGAGAGAGAAGGAAGGATAAGAATAGAGAGAGAAGTAGAAAGAGGAGAGAGAGAAGGATAATGAGAGGGGTGGAGATATGAGAGAGAAGGAGAGGAAGAAGGAGCGAGAGAAGGAGAAAGAGGGACAAGGAAGGAGAAGGTGGAAAGAAAGAGGGAAGAGAGCGAAAGAGACGAGAGAGAGAGAGGGATGGAGGAGAATGAGACGGAGAGTGTGAGTGAGAAGGAAACAGATAGAGAGAAGGAGAAGGAGAGTGAGAGAAAGAGAAGTAGAACTAGAAAGATTGGGATAAGGAGAGAGAGTGAAGAAGAGAGACAAGAGACGGAGAGAGAAAGAGAAGGAGGAGGAGGGAGAGGGAGAAAGAGAGAAGTAGGATGGTGAAGGAGAGAATGAGAGAGAGAGAGAGGTACTAAAGAGAAGGACAAAAGGAGAAAAAGAGAGAGAAGGCGAAGGGTGGAGAAGGAGAAAGAAAGAGAGGGATAAGGAGAGGGAGAGGGAGATGCAGAGGGTTAGGAAGACTGAAGAAGCGGAGAGAGACGGAGAAGGAGAAGGAAAAAGACAAGGAAAAGGAAAAGGAGAGAGAAGGAGATGGAGAGAGGTGGAGAGAATAGGAGGGGAGATCGACAGAGGAGGGAGAGAGGGAAGTAGGAGAAGGAGAGGGAGAGGGGTGAGAGCGAGAGAAGGAGGGAGAGAGAAGCAGAAGGAGAATGGGAGAGACAGAGATGGAGAGTGTAGGACGAGAGAGGAGGAAATGGGGAAACAAGGAGAGAGGGCGAGGGAAGAAGATGAGAGACAGAGATGGAGAGAGAGAGCTAGAAGGAGAGGGAAAGAGAGAGGGAGAAGTAGAGACCAGTGGTAAAAGACGAGAGAGAAATAGAGAGGAGAGAGAAGGAGAACGAGAAAGGAGGGGAAAGAGAGAGAGGAGAGAGATAATGAGGAGAACGAGAGGAGTGAGAGAGAGTGAAGGTGACGGAGAGGAAAAGAAGAGGGAGGAGGAGAGAGATGAGAGAGAGAGGAGGAAGAGAAGGAGGGAGAAGAAGAAGGAGATGAGAAGGAGAAGAAGAGAGGACAAGGAGAGAGAAGGAGAAGGGGAGAGTGGAGAGAAGATAAGGAGAGAGAGGAGGACAAGGGGAGCGAGAGGGGAGGAGACCGAGAAGGAGTGGAAGAGAGTAGAGATAGAGAAGGAAAGAGAGCGAGAAGAGGCAAACAGAGAGCGAGAGAGTAAGATAGAGTGAGAGAGGAGGGGAGGGAGAGAAGGACAAGGAAAGAGAAGTAGAGGGAGATGGAGGAGAGAGAAGGAAGGATAAGAATAGAGAGAGAAGTAGAAAGAGGAGAGAGAGAAGGATAATGAGAGGGGTGGAGATATGAGAGAGAAGGAGAGGAAGAAGGAGCGAGAGAAGGAGAAAGAGGGACAAGGAAGGAGAAGGTGGAAAGAAAGAGGGAAGAGAGCGAAAGAGACGAGAGAGAGAGAGGGATGGAGGAGAATGAGACGGAGAGTGTGAGTGAGAAGGAAACAGATAGAGAGAAGGAGAAGGAGAGTGAGAGAAAGAGAAGTAGAACTAGAAAGATTGGGATAAGGAGAGAGAGTGAAGAAGAGAGACAAGAGACGGAGAGAGAAAGAGAAGGAGGAGGAGGGAGAGGGAGAAATAGAGAAGTAGGATGGTGAAGGAGAGAATGAGAGAGAGAGAGAGGTACTAAAGAGAAGGACAAAAGGAGAAAAAGAGAGAGAAGGCGAAGGGTGGAGAAGGAGAAAGAAAGAGAGGGATAAGGAGAGGGAGAGGGAGATGCAGAGGGTTAGGAAGACTGAAGAAGCGGAGAGAGACGGAGAAGGAGAAGGAAAAAGACAAGGAAAAGGAAAAGGAGAGAGAAGGAGATGGAGAGAGGTGGAGAGAATAGGAGGGGAGATCGACAGAGGAGGGAGAGAGGGAAGTAGGAGAAGGAGAGGGAGAGGGGTGAGAGCGAGAGAAGGAGGGAGAGAGAAGCAGAAGGAGAATGGGAGAGACATAGATGGCGAGTGTAGGACGAGAGAGGAGGAAATGGGGAAACAAGGAGAGAGGGCGAGGGAAGAAGATGAGAGACGGAGATGGAGAGAGAGAGCTAGAAGGAGAGGGAAAGAGAGAGGGAGAAGTAGAGACCAGTGGTAAAACACGAGAGAGAAATAGAGAGGAGAGAGAAGGGGAAGAGAGAGAGAAGGAGAACGAGAAAGGAGGGGAAAGAGAGAGAGGAGAGAGATAATGAGGAGAACGAGAGGAGTGAGAGAGAGTGAAGGTGACGGAGAGGAAAAGAAGAGGGAGGAGGAGAGAGATGAGAGAGAGAGGAGGAAGAGAAGGAGGGAGAAGAAGAAGGAGATGAGAAGGAGAAGAAGAGAGGACAAGGAGAGAGAAGGAGAAGGGGAGAGTGGAGAGAAGATAAGGAGAGAGAGGAGGACAAGGGGAGCGAGAGGGGAGGAGACCGAGAAGGAGTGGAAGAGAGTAGAGATAGAGAAGGAAAGAGAGTGAGAAGAGGCAGACAGAGAGCGAGAGAGTAAGATAGAGTGAGAGAGGAGGGGAGGGAGAGAAGGACAAGGAGAGAGAAGTAGAGGGAGATGGAGGAGAGAGAAGGAAGGATAAGAATAGAGAGAGAAGTAGAAGGAGGAGAGAGAAGGATAAGGAGAGGGGTGGAGATATGAGAGAGAAGGAGAGGAAGAAGGAGCAAGAGAAGGAGAAAGAGGGACAAGGAAGGAGAAGGTGGAAAGAAAGAGGGAAGAGAGCGAAAGAGACGAGAGAGAGAGAGGGATGGAGGAGAATGAGACGGAGAGTGTGAGTGAGAAGGAAACAGATAGAGAGAAGGAGAAGGAGAGTGAGAGAAAGAGAAGTAGAACTAGAACTAGAAAGATTGGGATAAGGAGAGAGAGTGAAGAAGAGAGACAAGAGACGGAGAGAGAAAGAGAAGGAGGAGGAGGGAGAGGGAGAAAGAGAGAAGTAGGATGGTGAAGGAGAGAATGAGAGAGAGAGAGGGAGGTACTAAAGAGAAGGACAAAAGGAGAAAAAGAGAGAGAAGGCAAAGGGTGGAGAAGGAGAAAGAAAGAGAGGGATAAGGAGAGGGAGAGGGAGAGGGAGATGCAGAGGGTTAGGAAGACTGAAGAAGCGGAGAGAGACGGAGAAGGAGAAGGAAAAAGACAAGGAAAAGGAAAAGGAGAGAGAAGGAGATGGAGAGAGGTGGAGAGAATAGGAGGGGAGATCGACAGAGGAGGGAGAGAGGGAAGTAGGAGAAGGAGAGGGAGAGGGGTGAGAGCGAGAGAAGGAGGGAGAGAGAAGCAGAAGGAGAATGGGAGAGACAGAGATGGAGAGTGTAGGACGAGAGAGGAGGAAATGGGGAAACAAGGAGAGAGGGCGAGGGAAGAAGATGAGAGACGGAGATGGAGAGAGAGAGCTAGAAGGAGAGGGAAAGAGAGAGGGAGAAGTAGAGACCAGTGGTAAAAGACGAGAGAGAAATAGAGAGGAGAGAGAAGGGGAAGAGCGAGAGAAGGAGAACGAGAAAGGAGGGGAAAGAGAGAGAGGAGAGAGATAATGAGGAGAAGGAGAGGAGTGAGAGAGAGTGAAGGTGACGGAGAGGAAAAGAAGAGGGAGGAGGAGAGAGATGAGAGAGAGAGGAGGAAGAGAAGGAGGGAGAAGAAGAAGGAGATGAGAAGGAGAAGAAGAGAGGACAAGGAGAGAGAAGGAGAAGGGGAGAGTGGAGAGAAGATAAGGAGAGAGAGGAGGACAAGGGGAGCGAGAGGGGAGGAGACCGAGAAGGAGTGGAAGAGAGTAGAGATAGAGAAGGAAAGAGAGCGAGAAGAGGCAGACAGAGAGCGAGAGAGTAAGATAGAGTGAGAGAGGAGGGGAGGGAGAGAAGGACAAGGAGAGAGAAGTAGAGGGAGATGGAGGAGAGAGAAGGAAGGATAAGAATAGAGAGAGAAGTAGAAGGAGGAGAGAGAGAAGGATAAGGAGAGGGGTGGAGATATGAGAGAGAAGGAGAGGAAGAAGGAGCGAGAGAAGGAGAAAGAGGGACAAGGAAGGAGAAGGTGGAAAGAAAGAGGGAAGAGAGCGAAAGAGACGAGAGAGAGAGAGGGATGGAGGAGAATGAGACGGAGAGTGTGAGTGAGAAGGAAACAGATAGAGAGAAGGAGAAGGAGAGTGAGAGAAAGAGAAGTAGAACTAGAACTAGAAATATTGGGATAAGGAGAGAGAGTGAAGAAGAGAGACAAGAGACGGAGAGAGAAAGAGAAGGAGGAGGAGGGAGAGGGAGAAAGAGAGAAGTAGGATGGTGAAGGAGAGAATGAGAGAGAGAGAGAGGTACTAAAGAGAAGGACAAAAGGAGAAAAAGAGAGAGAAGGCGAAGGGTGGAGAAGGAGAAAGAAAGAGAGGGATAAGGAGAGGGAGAGGGAGATGCAGAGGGTTAGGAAGACTGAAGAAGCGGAGAGAGACGGAGAAGGAGAAGGAAAAAGACAAGGAAAAGGAAAAGGAGAGAGAAGGAGATGGAGAGAGGTGGAGAGAATAGGAGGGGAGATCGACAGAGGAGGGAGAGAGGGAAGTAGGAGAAGGAGAGGGAGAGGGGTGAGAGCGAGAGAAGGAGGGAGAGAGAAGCAGAAGGAGAATGGGAGAGACAGAGATGGAGAGTGTAGGACGAGAGAGGAGGAAATGGGGAAACAAGGAGAGAGGGCGAGGGAAGAAGATGAGAGACGGAGATGGGGAGAGAGAGCTAGAAGGAGAGGGAAAGAGAGAGGGAGAAGTAGAGACCAGTGGTAAAAGACGAGAGAGAAATAGAGAGGAGAGAGAAGGGGAAGAGAGAGAGAGAAGGAGAACGAGAAAGGAGGGGAAAGAGAGAGAGGAGAGAGATAATGAGGAGAACGAGAGGAGTGAGAGAGAGAGTGAAGGTGACGGAGAGGAAAAGAAGAGGGAGGAGGAGAGAGATGAGAGAGAGAGAGGAGGAAGAGAAGGAGGGAGAAGAAGATGGAGATGAGAAGGAGAAGAAGAGAGGACAAGGAGAGAGAAGGAGAAGGGGAGAGTGGAGAGAAGATAAGGAGAGAGAGGAGGACAAGGGGAGCGAGAGGGGAGGAGACCGAGAAGGAGTGGAAGAGAGTAGAGATAGAGAAGGAAAGAGAGCGAGAAGAGGCAGCCAGAGAGCGAGAGAGTATGATAGAGTGAGAGAGGAGGGGAGGGAGAGAAGGACAAGGAGAGAGAAGTAGAGGGAGATGGAGGAGAGAGAAGGAAGGATAAGAATAGAGAGAGAAGTAGAAGGAGGAGAGAGAGAAGGATAAGGAGAGGGGTGGAGATATGAGAGAGAAGGAGAGGAAGAAGGAGCGAGAGAAGGAGAAAGAGGGACAAGGAAGGAGAAGGTGGAAAGAAAGAGGGAAGAGAGCGAAAGAGACGAGAGAGAGAGAGAGGGATGGAGGAGAATGAGACGGAGAGTGTGAGTGAGAAGGAAACAGATAGAGAGAAGGAGAAGGAGAGTGAGAGAAAGAGAAGTAGAACTAGAACTAGAAAGATTGGGATAAGGAGAGAG